>CM068298.1:1725591-2925591 GCA_034768395.1 Linum lewisii | reverse complement strand
AGTTCTTCCATTTCTGCAAGTTAAAATTCAAATATGTGAAACCGGAATAACAATGGTGTGGTGGTTTCAGAATATGCGTACTCGTTTAAGGCGACGGAGAAGAGTGACGTGTTCAGCATGGGGATTGTGCTAATGGAGCTTGTGACGGGGAAGGCCCCTACAGATTCATCATTCGGTATTGACGTGGACATGGTGAGGTGGGTGGAGAGGCGGATGGAACTGGGAGGATCTTGGCAGGAGGAGTTGATTGATTCTTCAATGAAGCTGATGTTACCTGGGGAAGAAAGTGCGGCGTACCGTGTTCTGGAGATTGCATTGCAGTGCACTGCTACTGCTCCACAGGGAAGGCCGTCAGCGAGGCAAGCATGCGACCAGCTGATGCATCTGTTGAACAATCGTAAGGTGGAATTCCAGAAGAATGTGGATCCTTGAGATTAAAAGTGAATCTTTATTTACGGAATTGAAAGAAGATTGTAAGTTTAAGTATTCATTGTCTGACTGATCTGTAACCGAACAACCTTGTGTCTTATGATCAAACTCAAACACGGTGTGTTTAATTAGAACCAAGGTTGAAAGATAAGAGTACACAGACCGGTCGTTGCAATTCGGAAATTTCCCCCATTGCCTTTGATTATTTTCTGAAATGTCACAAAGAATGGTTAAATAAACGACATTAAAACCTAAAGCAGCTTAGTAGTGAAATCCATATAAGACTTATACGTCCATAACCAGAAATCAGTTGAAGCCCAGATTTAGACAAATGGAGGTTGTCATAAGGAATGCCGAAACACTAATCATCATCGCCCTCTGCAAAGGAAAAAAGAATTCTGTAAACTGTTGAAAACTAATCACAATTCTAATAGTAGATGTATTTAAGAGAATGGAGTTCAAAACGGAGAAACGATTTCTGGTGATTTTGCATCAATGATTCTTGAACACATATTTACATCACCAGAATGAATAATCCATAAGCAGAAAACTGCTGATCAGATTGAAAGACTCAAATTCATCTTCTAATCTAAACTTAGGACCAATATCATATATGAAGAAATACATTGTCACTCCATTACATCTTCCGAGTTGAATCTAAGCATAGCTTTTCTAAGCCAACAATATGATTCCAGTTCTTTGCTGAACTTGCAAGAGGAAGGACTGTATAGAGAACATCGATGGCAACTCCATGATGTTATAAAGGGTTACACCTAATGAAGTATCGCCAAAAAGGGACAAGTACCAAAGGCAGACAGAATTACATCTACAAAAATCTAAAAGCTTGACGAGAAATAGGTGTCATAAACGATAGAACGGGTCATCTGATGAGAGATCTTCCTCCGACGTAGGCTACCCTTGACTCATCCCTCTATCTCTAAAAAACCCAGCTAACTCCATTATCATGTACGTAATTTACAACCAAAAGCTTGTCCCTACGTCTGATACTTTCCTCCAATGTTTGATAAACACCAATAATTCTTCATTCTCCACTCAGAGGGATGATCTGTGACATATCTACTTGCTAAAACAACATTCCAACTTACCAGACAAAGATTAGTTAGCATGCATCATGTAAGATGACTGTGGTTCCGAGTAACCTATTTCATCAAGGGCATAATTTCAAGTGCAACTCTCCTAGAAGCTCCTAGAAGTGCAACTCAATCAGAAGCCTGTTTCCTCAACCTCTCTCAAGAACAAAATCTACACAGGTCTTGATTTCAAGTCCGAACAATCTAACTTAGAAATCGACACCTCTAATTTCAAAACCAGCAACAACAACAACCGACACGACACATCCAATTCAGTCGAGCTACATTAAACAAACCCTATTTCCCAAACTCAATTACGCAGCACTCCTGAGATCAAGGAGCAGATTCCCGAAATGCGAGCAAAATTAGAGTGAAACCACAAGAAATGAGCGAAACGAGTATAATATGGATATTATGGATTAGGTTAAAGGAAGGGAAAATTTCTTACCAAGGTAGCGGCGCTCATTTGCGGCTTTAGCCTTCTCGAGCATCTTGTCGAGGTCCTCCTGTAACTGATCGTCCCATTTCACCAGCTGGTTCACGAACACGACTCCCAATCCCATGCCGATTACGTGCTCCCACGGATCTACAAAGATCGACTATCGAATTCAATCCCTAGCCTGAAAATTTGACATTCTGAACGTGTTCCATAATTTACAAGGGAGAGAAAAATACATACGTCGCATATAAGGGAGCTTCCGTAGGGCATTGGAGTACATCTGAGTGCCCAATCCCAGCAGTGCTCCGATCATCGTCGCGCTCCACGCCATCGTCGTCGTTGTTCTCCTCCCTCGTTCCCGTTCTTGGTTTCAGTCCGGCCGGCGAAGTTCGCAGTTCGTTCTTCGTTCGTTGAATTGGTAGAGTACACTGTCCGTGCTTAACTGCTTATTAAGTTGCCACGTCAGTAGTCTTTTCTTTTATTGAAGCCCTCTAATGAAAAGCCCAATTGCAATACATGAGGCCATAAGGATGATCTAAACTCACCACTTCCAAACAATCCCTAAACAATTTGTGTATAAGTAAAGCTAAACTAACTCTAATGATCAAATTAGAGAATAATTAGCCCGTTATTCTCCGATGTTGATGAAGCCACTCTATAGGAAGTTGGTGGAGAGTTTGAAATTACAACGACATAGAAATGTAATAGCAAATAGTTGATATTTGTTACGACGATCACTATTTCATTTAGTAATTTACAGTAGAAAATACTAGTGATGTGGCAAATAGTATTTGCTACTGCAAATTACTACATGAAATAGTGATTGCTGTAGCAAATAACAACTCTTTGCTACTGCATTTTCATGCCATTGTAATTTTGAGTAGCTAAACGTAACATTTTTTGTAGTGATTATAATTATTATAAACTTTTCAACTTTTCATTTTGTTGGTGTTCCGTTAACAAGTATTTTTAATATTTTATTTTTCGAGTGACTTACTTTCTTAAGTGATTGTGTTTGGGGTTTTTAGTCTATTTTTTTGCAAGTGAAGGAAACGTGGAGTTAGTTCTGTTACTTTTGTTTTAGCAGAATTGTTGTTGCGAAGCTATTACAATATAATCCATGTAGTTTTGATTCTTTGAATTCAGATTGTTCTACAACCAACAAACAAAGCCCATTATTATGTGTTGTGCGTTTGTTATTTGGGTGTTTTGAACTAGTCCTAAAACTTTGAATCATGTTACGATTCAGTCTTGCAGTCACCACTGACAACTGGATGGAATATGCTGCTGCCGGCAACTGCAGGACTAAATCGTAACACGATTCAAAGCTTTAAGACCGATTCAAAATATTTTGAAATTTCAGAACCACTTAATAATTTGGTTTAAAATTTCATGATGTATTTAGTATTTAACCAATTTTAAACTTGCATGATAGCCGATAGGCATTGAATACATTTTTATTGAAATAAATACCATAAAAAATTAATGAAAAAATAAATCCAGGGTCAAAGGAAAGAAAATTGCGAGACTAGCATTACAAACATGCCATAAAAAAAATTAAAATTAAATTTTTTTTTTTTAGGGAAAATGAAAATTAAATTATTAAACATAAATCTTTCCGCTAAACCCTCCCTCGCTCCATAACTCGATAAAATGGACCCCACATTGTAACGGCTAACTTTCCTTTTTCTTCATCTTCGTCTTCTCCAACGACAACGTTTGACTCCTTTCCCTTTCTGGTTTCTCCTCCTCCCTCCATTTTTGCATTCATTCCCCTCATTAACAATCATAATAATCTCCTAAACCTCCGCCATTTTTACCTCTCCCTTCTCAATCGTCTGGGTTGGCATTAACAACCCACTAATTTAAAACCAAATTAGCAGACACCAATTTACGACTCTCTAAAATTAATCATCCCTCTCTTGGAAACAATTCGTGTGGCTCTCCATTTTTTCTCTAATCTGCCCTCTGTTTCTTTGAGAGTTTCAGTGAGGTTGATTGGGGTTTCTCACCAATCATCCCCGAAATGGCTTCTTCCTTCCTTTGATTGAATGCGGTTCCTCTAACCCTAATTCTAGAGTTCCTTTACAAACAAATTTTTTGGGAAGAAAAAAAAATTAATGGCGTCGTTTCAGGTTGAGATGGCTGCTGCGTCTTCGTCCCCTTTCGGATGCGTTCTTCGTGACAGGAATCGATGCAACAGGGATACGAAAACCGCCGCCGCCGCCGCTGCTGCTGCCGCTGCATCCACCGCCAACGGTTCATCAAAAGCCGCCGCCGCTTTCCAGAAGAACCTCAAGGTTCTGGTTAGAGACCATCTCCACAGCTGCATCTCCGTTTCGCCAGACGAGAACTCCGAGAATCAGGCCGGGAAAGCCACCACCGCCTCTCCAAAACGTGATTCAACAAGGAATAACAACAACAGCAGCAGCAGCAACAGCAACAGCAACAATCCTCCCGGATGAGCAGCCGTCAGGTGAGGAATCTGGACCGATGGGCGGCGAAGCAGGCGGAGCAGATGGTGTCTACAATCGAACGGCAGAGCCAGGAGGCGGCGGAGGAGCTTTGGGTGGTGGCTTCGAGCAATCCGAGCAGTTCCTCTTGTTCGAAAAAGGAAACCGAGAACGCCGTAATCTCATCGCAAAGCTCGATTGCAGATAGCGAATGTTCTTCTCTAATCGGAGCTTCATCGCTGGTTCAGATCTGGGAGGCGAGGATGAACCAGCCTAAACTTAAGCCTCTCCACAGCAGATCCAGCTCAATTTCCAGCCTCGATAATCTAACCGAAGAGCCTGCTAGGCATTCCGATGTTTGCCTCGACTCAAACAACGACTTGCTTACCGATTGGGTTGACTCCGCGGCTCACACCACCGCTTCTTCGCGGCATTCCGATGTGGGAGCTGACGGCGAGAAGGTTAGAATTGCAGATATCATTAGGCGGCTCACCACAGATGTCCACGAGCACCATAATCACCATCACAATCATCATGAGCCCTATGTACACTGCGATACTCCTAGGCGGCATTCGATCGGTTGTGAGACGCGTGAACATTTCGGAGGTTGGCCGATGGTTGTCAGCTCTCCGAGGATTCGCGGCCGTCAAGCTTTCCATGATTTGCTTCTCCACATTGAGCAGGATCGCCATAAGGAGCTTGGATCTCTCGCTGAGCGTCATGCCGTCTCCAAATTCAGTTACCGTGGCCGCATTCAGGTGTGTTTCCTAATTAGTTCGAGTTATTGGATGCAACAGTTCTTGACCTAATTTGGTAGAGATTGTGATGTTAGTTACAAACTTGCAATGTTAGAACACTCTCCAATCCAATTGTTAGTGATGTTTTGATGAATTTCTACAGTCACTTCTGAAGCTAAGGTTCCTGAGGCGAGACATGGGACTCAAAGTCGACCTGTGCCACCACCACCAGCATGTAGACCTCCGCAGCATAGCGCGAGCATTATGCAGCTTAGGTAACTATGACATTCCTGAAATCAAATGCAATGTTTTTCATGGGAGAAATGGCTAACTAGGGGAATCTGGTTTTTGAATTGAACAATAGGGAGAGGTTAAGGATGTCCCTTGAGCAAGCTAGAAGCATAGAGAGGGAAGCAGTAGTTGTAGCACCAAGGCCAGAGAATCGATGTAGAAAAGTAGATACTCCGAGGCCACGAGAGAAGGCTCCTCTGTTGGAGCAACCATGTCCGGTGATCGTGGAATCAACTGTTGAGCAGCAGCAGCAGCAGCAGCAGGTGAAGCAGGAAGAACGTAGTGAACTACTGACGGAGGTATCTGTTTGTTCACCTGTATTGGGTAAGAAAGAAGAGAGAAATGAAAGATCGGTTGAGGAAGTAGTGGAGAATAATCATGTGGATGATCATTCCAGCTTCTTTGAAGTGGAGAACACATTGGCAGAAACCAGCGTCACATCTGATCTTCCACATCCAGAGAATGACCAAGTTCATGATTCGGTGGATGCTTGGCAAGAGAGATACTTGGAGTGTGCGATGGGGGACGACGAAGCAGAACCAGAAGCAGAAGGGGGAGAGGGAGAGGGAGAAGAAGAAGAAGAATGCGACGAAGAAGAACAAGATGATTACATTGAGGAAGAAGCACCATATGATTGGTTTAGTGACATAGCTAGGCCACGCAGCTATTGGGAAGACATGAGGCGTTCTTGGTATGACGAGATGCTGAACAATGGCTGTGGTAATAGAGACATTAAAGAACTTCTCGAGAGGTAAACAATCTCAGACTCAACTAAACTCACTCAGTCATGTAATGAAAATGCTTTTGTTCTTGCACTTGCTCTTGTTGATATATAGTTTCTTTGGGGATCGATGCAGGAAAACAGTCTCGAGCTTTCTAGCTAGTGACTTTAGAGACAGGATTGATAGGGTGATGCTGTGCCGAGCCAGTATTCAAGCTACACAAGAACAGCAAGAATCAGACGTTGAGGAAAACCAGGAAAGAATGGCGCAGTTGGCATTGTCATACTTCCGCAGAGAGAGTAACGACGGGCGTGAAGATGCATCACAGGAACAATATCCTATGGTAGACGACGACAGGGGAGAAATAGAAGAAACAGATGAAGAGACAGAGGATGCATCGCCATCATCGTCGTCATCATCAGAATACATAGAGCAAGAAGAGCACAAAGAAGAGAGCATAACAAGCAGGCAATTTGTGGAAGCAACCGATCTTTTCGAGCAGGCATCTCAAAAATCATCAATCTTCTCAGCATCTTCTCAATTCAGGCCATGGCAATCTGTGGACGAGTACGAGCGGTTCTCAAATGCACATTCCCAGCAGAATCATCAGTCGTTCAAGGGTAGTAACAATCAGGAAAGAAGATGCTCATGCTGCGCAGTTCATGCATCCATTGTAAGTGAATTTAACTCTCTTTGTTAACTCATCGATCTTGTTTTGTCATCCCTTTTTCTTTCCTGACATAACACGAACATACGGGGCAGGATGTGGACGTGGTGAATGAGTTGAGAGGGAACGTGGAGGAGCTGAGGAACGAAGTGTCGGAGCTGAAGAAGCTAGTGCAGAGCTGCATGGAAATGCAGATGATGTTTGCCAAGCAGATGAACCCTCCTTCGACGAGTTTCCAATGACAGTTTGCGGCCTTCATATAATGAATCGTGACCGAAGAACGCAGTTTGATGAGCGTGGATGCTGTTGGAACCAGGAAAAAAGAGGTTGCATCATAATACCTGAAGCTGGTGCATCAAACTGCAGAATTGGAATGCAGATGCCAAAGTCTTGGACCCAGAAACAAGGGGAATGCAGGATGGAAGAAGGAAGAAGTAGAGCAGTGTAAATAAATACAGAGCAGCCCAGAAATTTGAACGAGTTCTTGCTTTCAGAGGACCGTCTGATCAATCTACTAATCAATCAAATGGCTGAGAGAGATGCGATGTGACAACGTTTACTTGAATTGGCTAGTGATCATCATCATCATCATCATCGTGTCTAACATAATCGGTAGCAGAATTATGGGTTGGAAGAGCTCTCAATTTGTACTATATTTTTTTCGATTCTCTTCTCTGCCTTTGATTTGTAACGGTTCTTCTTCTTCTTCTTGTATATAAACTGAAACACAACATGAAAGCGAAGCGAAAAAAAAACGAAGCGAAATTAAAGGCAGTATTGTTCTTCCTTGTTTCTCATGTAAAAGAAAGATTTGATTTTAGGAAATATACTGTGATTTTCTAGCGTCACTTAAATCGATCGACGAAACATGTCGATTCGGACTAATCTTGAGAAGCTATAAATACAGTATCACCTAACATACACTAGTTACACATTTTGTTCTTACGCTCATAAGCTATATGGAAAGCTCCCCAAACTCACCTATGAGCAACCCCGTACTCCGTCTCTCGTTCACTTTTATACATCTTTAACCACCTTTTTACCCTAAACACTTACTACTTGTACACGTTACGAGGAGCATTCAAGGAGACCATTAATGTGCTCAACGATTCGCCTCTCAACTTAACTGGACCGATTCTTCAAGTTGAACTACTCATAGAAATTACTGATCTAACTTTATAAAACAGTACGTGTAACGTAGTGGTTTGCGATAAGCCCATTTCTTTTATCATTACCAAATCCACAATTTAACGCATTGATAAATTGAATAGCTCACCAAAAGTATTAACATTTGAATATATTTTATTTTCATGATTAAATATATAAATGTTATTCTTTTTTTTTGGTAGTAGAGTATAAATGTTATTCAATGTATGTGATCTTTAATGCAGTTTCAAATGTTATACTATTATACTCTAATAATTAAGATTTGCTATATCATTATTGACGAAGTTTCGTAAATGTGACATGCTTAACTCTCAATTTCGTATGAATAATCGGAATAGTCATAAAAAGTGATTGAAGTAATTGCTCAATTACATAATTTAAATTTAATCTTAATTGAATAATCTGTTATAAATCAAAGTTAGATGATCACAATGTAAAAACCTCAAACTTAGACATTGCTAATATTTTTTACCCACATTTTTTTTTGGGTAAATTAGTAAATTACCTATAAAATTTTACCGCCCAAAAAAGTGCAAATGTGTAATAAATGACTTGCTATTTAAACGTTTCATGTCCAAACGCCAAACGTAACATCGGAGCAGCGCCAGAAAAGAAACTGACCGGAGCAGAAAGCAGAGTCCGAACTAAAACCAAACGGAAATGTGGAGGAAACGCTTTACAACCGTAGCAACAAGCTCCTCATCGTCGATTCGAGCTCTCAAGGAAAAGAAATGGGACGCTGTTGTCATTGGCGGCGGCCAAAATGGCTTAACAGCAGCTGCCTACCTCGCCAGAGCTGGTCTGTCAGTCGCCGTCCTTGAGGGCCGCCACATAGTCGGCGGAGCTGCCGTTACCGAAGAGATCATCCCTGGTTTCAAGTTCTCCCAGATGCAGCTACCTCCAAAGTCTTCTTCGTCCCGCCGTCATCAAGTGATTCTCGTCGTCTTTTTTTCTCCTTTCAGTTTTCCTCTGTTTTTTTTTTTCCACTTTTGAGATCACTAACAAAAAAAAAAACAGAGAGCTGCAACTGGAGAGGCATGGACTGAAGATGTTGAACGGAAGCTCATCCTCCTTCACGCCTTGCGTCGATGGCCGTTACCTTTTTCAGGGAATGGATGAAGAGGAAAACCTAGCCGAGATTTCGAAATTCTCGAAACGAGATGCAGAGGCTTATCCCAGGTGATGAATTTCCGTCACTCTCTACATTTTTCTTCTGATTTGTTGATTGATTTTCCTTGTGCATAGATACGAGAAGCAGCTGGAGGAGTTCTGCAAGTTCTTGGACCCGATTTTGGATTCAATTCCGCCGGAATCCTTGAACAGCGTCTCGTCTCTGAGCGGTCGGTTCAAGGAGCAGAAGCACAAATTAGATTTCTGGATTCCTTTATTCCGAAGAGCGATCTCGTTGGGGCAGAAAGATTTGGTGTATGTAACCAATTCCTTTTGCTGTAATCTGTGAAAGCAGAGCTTTTTGTTGTTGTTGTTGTTAATATTGGTTGAGCAGGGACTTCGTGGAGCTCCTGTTATCTCCTGCATCCAAGGTTTTGCATAAGTGGTTCGAGGTACATTCATATCGTAGCTAATTCCATCTTTCGCATGTGCTTCTGTGGACTCATAATCGGTGATTATACATATACAGACAGATGTTCTGAAGGGAAGTCTCGGAATGGATTCGATCATAGGAAGTACGGTAAGTAAGGCGATCGTACCTCTGATGCTCGAATGTTCTCTTCAGCTCTCGAGTGAATCCATGAATCATATAATGCAGGGAAGCCCTGCTACGCCAGGGAGTGGATATGTGTTGCTACACCATGTGATGGGAGATTCGGATGGGGATCGTAACATCTGGTCGTGAGTAGCGTACCTTTGGCAATATTCTCTGTATTTCTGTAGCCAGTAGTGATCATTGTTGTTGGGATTTCTGGAAACTTGTATTTATATAGGCATGTGGAAGGCGGGATGGGGTCGATATCGTCTGCTATTAGGAGTGCTGCTGTGGAAGCTGGTGCGAACGTTGTTACTAATGCAGAGGTTTCAGAGATGCTACTCAATGATTCTGGAGCTGTAAATGGAGTGAGTACTTCACTGATGATAATGACTGCCTTGGTGATCTTGGTCGGGTCGGTCTCCCCCCTTTTCGACAAACTAACTAGCTATGTGCTGATGTGCAGGTACTACTAGCTGATGGTACGAAAGTTGTGTCGCGTGTTGTTCTGTCAAACGCCACCCCTTACAAGACTTTCCTGGTAAACTTCTGTAGCCATTTTTCACCCTGTGAAACAGCAGACGGGCATTCATCCATCTGTTTTGAGACTTGAACAGAGGAAATGTTGCCGAGTGATGTTCTGCCTGTAGATTTCACCTCTTCTGTCAAGAACACAGACTACAACTCTGTAAGGCTTGTTCGTTCTTGAAACTGACATGCATCTTTGTTGTGGACTTGAAGTAAACTCGTCTCTAATGCTAAGCTGTAACTAAACGAAACAGGCAACCACAAAGATAAACGTAGCAGTGGACAAGCTCCCCCAGTTTGAATGTCGCAAGTTGAGCGGTTCTGATGTAGCTACTCACCACATGGGGACGATTCGTATTGGTGGAGAAAGGTAAGCTTAAGCTCTCTCTTTCGGCTTCAAAATAGTCTATGTTGACTAATGGACTGAAAAATCCATGAATATGAAGTCTGGAGGCAATTGAAAAGGCCTGTCAAGATGCGGAAAATGGGTTATCATCACAAAGGCCAGCCATGGAGATGACGATTCCTTCGGTTTTGGACAAAACCATATCCCCCACTGGTAACTTAGCTAGCATCATCAGTAAAGCTATGGCGAACTTTTACTATTAATAACATCTAACTGTAAATGCAGGTAAACATGTGGTTGGGTTGTTCACTCAGTACACACCATATAAGCCGTGTAACGGAAGCTGGGATGATCCAACTTACCGAGTAAGCATCTGACTTGATATAAACAAACTACTGTTAATGTAGTTTGCTGATACATTGGTATTTGTTACAGGAAATGTATGCAAACAGATGTTTTAATCTGATTGACGAGTACGCACCTGGATTCAGCTCATCGATCATCGGTTACGACATGCTGACTCCCCCGGATCTGGAGCGCGAAATAGGACTCACAGGTGGGAACATCTTCCACGGTTCCATGGGGTTGGACTCGCTCTTCCTGATGCGACCTGTGAAAGGATGGTAAGTCAGTCTGTTTGTCCTGCATAATGCTGATAAGGAGCTTAATCATACCGGAAGCGAATTATATATTGTTCATTAACACGATCTATGAACCACAGGTCGGATTATAGGACACCTATTGAAGGACTGTACTTGTGCGGAAGCGGGGCTCATCCAGGTGGGGGTGTAATGGGTGCGCCTGGGCGTAATTCAGCAAGAGTTGTTCTTCAGGACTTGAACAAATCCACCTGAGAAGAGAAGTTAGTTCATTACAGCAACATTGATAGGATTGAAAGTTGAATCCCGTTTCTAAACTATGTCAGAATCGATTAGAATTTAGAACCTGTTCTGAAAAATGACTGTAGAATTTGGGATTGCTATGAGCTCCCCTTCAAATCTGAAGACCAAGCCGAAACCTACCAAGGCAGGAAAGCTCTGATTTCCGGCGGCGCATGGCCAACCTCGAAGAAGACGACATAGAAACGGAGTTCCGCTTATTGACACCGCAGGACGGCGGCTCCGCCGAGCTAGAAATCGAGCAGCATTACCTCCATTCTACAGATTCAATTTTGAAAATCCATCAGTTTCCGTCTGAAGGTTTCTCCTTCAAGCCATGGCCGGCTGCCACAACTCAGGATGCTCGAGAGCTAAACGACGACGTGATGCGGGACGGGGCGGATCAGTCCACGTGGCGCCGCTGAGGTGGGGAGAGGAGGACGACGTGGATTGCGTCTGACGTGGTTTATCATGACCACGTGTACGATCCCCTCCTCAAGTGGTTTCTGCTGCGAAGAAGACGGCTTTCGTGATCTCGCATTTGAGGAGATGGAGGAAAATGGCTGCAACTGCACTCGTTTAATACGAGAAATCGGAGATCTGGGATTATCCTTGTGTTCATCTTTTTGCGTTGTTTGCAGTTCATCAAGAAGAAAATTCAAAGAGCAATATTATATATAAATATCAACACTGTCGTACACAAATTCAGTCAAAACTGATGAAGCCAATGAAAAAAGTTTACAACAGAGGGACGAAAGCCTCGACATCTTTTTACAATGACAGGTTCTGAAACACTCAGAAACAAACCAATCTTCACGTATCAGAAACCAGAAACCGAATGTTCTTTTGCGTGGCATCAACGATGTACCAGTTCAGGATTCGAGCTTCCATTGCAGCTTGCAGTGTCTTTATAATGCAGACCATTGGAAGAATCAGGCAATAAATGTAACAAACTAGCACCACTTCCTCGGTGCTGTTGTGCCCTTACCGACGGCCTTCATGCTTTGGGAGTCTCTAAAGCAAACGAAATGGACAAGTGTTTTCCCATTGGGATAGACTGCAAACACGCTTGTTCCGAGCTTCTTGTTGCAGAGGGAGCACATACTGTCGCTGCTGATCTTCACCACTGGCTTTCTGTATTTGTATAGCTCATCTTTCACCTGTTTTCACACATCATGAACATTGTGGATTATGTTACTTGTATTCTCGAACAGATGTTATTCCTGATAAACCAAATTTTATATGCATGGATACCTGCAAGTTCTCACTCTGTCTCAGATTCTTTATCACTGCAAGATTCCTGTATGCTTCACTGGATTTCCTGAGAAGAGGGCCGAGAAATGGAAGCAAATTCTGCACAGAATGACAAAAGGACAATCACATTCACGAACGATCAAGAGGACATTGGATAAGAACTCATGGAACCAAGGAATGCAGGAATGAGCTGAAAAAAGATTATGGTGTGAAACTTCACAGAAGTTGAGTAGAAGAAAAGGCATACATGTATCAAGTTCAAACATATTGGTTTCAAAAGCAGCATGTCCCAAGGGTAAAATTGCTACCTGTAAGTTGGTTTGCCTGGGTAAAAGCCTCAGGGCTTGGGCTCCATTTATTCTATCCCACCTTTTGGCCAACAGATCGAGCACCTCATCGAGCATAATGGTAGAACTGCCTTCCTCAATTATCTCGTCTGTATCACCATCACTCCTGCTACTATCAGTGCCACTCAGACTCATACGTACATCCTCTGCACTATCTATTGCAGCAATTTTCTTAGCACCACGGCCTCCTTTAGTCTTGACACTGCTTGCAGAACTGGCCTTAGGAATGCTTGTGCTTCGAGAAGCTACTATATTTGTGATTCGCTTCTCAAAGTTGTTGGTTGTCTTACTTGGATTCAGATAAATCTGTAGAAGTGTGAGGTATATACTGCCAGACTTGGTTGGAGTTGCAGAATCGTAAACACGATCACAGTAAGATAATGCCAGATCAGGCATATGAAGCTGATACAGGAAAACGAAGTTTAGTTGGCTCATGTACCACAGGTTTAGAGAATTAAATGAATTCAAAATTCAAAACTGATGAATTGATCAATCTAATCCAAGAGAATTCAATGTTTCAGAAAGCAGTTTTAAACTAAGATCTCGATAAAAACATTTGCTGATAAGGGCATCTCTATTGCTATCATATAGCAATCAGTCTTGGATTCTTTAACCTTCGACCACGAAGTATCCCACACAAGAAGAATAGCATACCTTGTGGACATAGAGAGATAAGGCAAGTTCATGCTGGTTCATCTTCCCTAGTAAAATTGCACGTTCTTCACACAGCACATCAGGAGGAAGCCGCTTCAACAAAGCCTCGGGGTTGTACCCTGAGATACCTTCTAGAGCAGATAATAGCTTTTTCCTTGTTGGGGAATAAGCCTTCTCGTCCCATTTTTGTTGCCCACTTAATTCCGCGTACAAATCAAGAACATCCGAAAGATAAATTTGTAACTGTGATCAATAAAAGTGATATGAGCACTATGATTCATCCAGAGATTACAATCTCTTCAGGAACATAAATTAAGTACAAAACAAATTTAAGAGTTTAACAAGGGACCTTACCATTTCATTTTGCAGGTTTCCAGATATAGCACTTTCATTCATTGCAAGCATAAGTTCTAGATATCTTCCTTGCATGTTTGGAGCATGTTGCTTCAAATAAGAGTTGACCAGATCAGCAGGTATGTTCCCAGATAGAAACAACTCGATAGTTTGTGTTGGACACCTTTCAAGAACAAGCATTGAGAACTCAAGAACAAGCATTGGATCTGTTCCACAAAGAGGCTGCATAAGAAACCAGTAAATGTTCAGATATCTTAGCAACAGAAGAGTCCAAACTGCAACAAAATGACCTATAATAACGTTAAGGCTCTATATTTCTTATTAGGACTAGAATCTGAGTTTTCTTTCTCATATTTTCACGTATCCTAGGTAACGATGGGAAAAAACAGTAGAGCAACTAATAAAATTGACTCTGAAGCAATATAATAAACTCATTGTGACATATGATGAGTTTCAGGGTGATTAACCTAAAGAACAGAAGTGAGTTTTAGTAAATTCCCGGAGAACGTGCAGATAAAATAGATGGAAAGAAGTGTGCCTAAAACCTAAGGCATTCCCGGCATCTTCTCTAAGGCCATTCAACTTCGCAATTCATAATGCAGAAAGACAAAAATGCCCAGCTAGATTGCCAAAGTGCCACTGATTGTCTTGAGATCCAGGACAATGGTAGACCAAGTACTTTGGATTTGTTATTCCTAATAAATTTCCTGTAAATAAAAAAGCCAACATGTAAAAGAGGTGCTGGAATAGAAATATGACAGATACCTTAAGATACTCTAGAATATCCTCAGGCTTGAACTTATGAATAACTTTAGACTGGCCTGAGCTTGATTCTTCAACTAATTTATGCAAAAGCTTTAGAGCTTCACGGTGCATCGAATTGCTTCTATAAAGCTCCAGCAAAGCAGAATAATGATTCCTTTTCTGAAGACTCTCCTCACAAATTTTCAGATCGCAATAATTGTGACCTCTAAGTAATTCTAGAGAAGCTGAGGACTGTCCAGTAAGGAGAAGTGCTTGGAGGAGGGCTGTATCCAGAATTCCTGCCATTTCCCTAGCACCTGAGTTAATGGCAACATTACCACGTCCCTGAAACCATAGATCGGATCAGATCATAAAAGAAATTAAGTATATAAGTATTTGGCCTACATAACCAAATCCCATTCTTCTTTACCTCGGTTACATATAGTCCCCGTTGTTTTTCTATTAAATATGATATCGCATTTGAAGGCATGTCATCAGTCAACTATATGAATTAACAACTCATTCCAGATATTGAGGTTCTACCTTGACGGACTTTTTGGCCCTACTGGAGTCATAATTTCCATAATTATCGCCAACAGCACCTAAAACAACCTCCTCTGTTCCTTCAGCAGTTGCCTTTTCGATGATGTTGTATCTCCGTTTTTGCAAGTACTTAACAAGAGCCATGAGAGTATTATGAATCATCTTCTTGGACTCTAGTGCTGAATTCTCATCGAATTCCGCTAAATGTGATGCAGATGAGGGATCAAGATCATCTGATGCACCAGAAGAACCTCTTGATAACTGTATAGCATCTGAAGAACCGTCGACTGGCTTGTTCGATTCCAGAATCAAAGTTGTTTTGGGAAGAACTATTAATGGATACATAGAAAGTACATATGTGATTTCTACTTGTGAAGCTAAAAAGTGCTCCATGGCCTCCTCATAACTCCCATTATCGAAAAGATGATGAGCATATCTGTGGAAAGTGAAAGAACACTCAATAACTTGTTCAAATAACAATCACGACATGAGCTTACAAAGGAAGAACTGCCCATGAATCTGGTTGATTATGTAGAAAGTCGTGCATGTAAAATCCTATTGTTGGACTAAGCCTTATGATCAGCAACGAGACCAGTAACTTTCAAGCAGAAGTGAAACAGAACTAAGTGATGTTAACAGTTAATGATCAACTTTACATAAATATCCACCTTATGTGAATAGATCCCTCCTTTGCAGCACGAAGGCTTGCATCTTCAGGAGGAAGTAGCTTACACAATGCCAAAGCTTCTTCGAAATTTCCGGATGCTGTTAATTGCACGATCTGCACCATAGTCATAGCATCATTTACTGAAGTACAGTTTCAATGGATCCACGTTTGTATGGGCATTATAAGCAAAGACATAATCGAAACTGAGGGCAGGTACAACAGAAAAGAGAAGAACGATAAATGAATAAGATAATTTATGGGGACTAAACTTGAAATAGATATTCATAAATCTGATTGGCTCCAAACTATTCTCCAATACCCACCTGACAGTCATTACCAAAATCAACCTGAAACTACCAGTCAAGACAATTCTACCTAAAAAGGTTACCCCATATACCTGTGCACCAACAGGAACAGGAAATAACGCATGCACAGAATTGTCCAAGGCAACAATTACTGCATTATTGCTCTGAACAAGACGACGAGCATTCTGAAGAACAATGGTCTGAATCATTGGATATGGAACTCGAAGAGATCGTATCTGCATCACGGAAACAACATTTCCATAAGACTCTGAAGAACAACAGTCCGAATCATTGGATATGGAACTTCTCTAGCGAAGTGCTCGGTTAGGTTACCTCAACTCGTCTTGGAAGTAGAGCTACTGCATATGGTTTCTGAATCACAACAACAGATGGAGCTTCTGACCAACAAATCCTTTCACCTTGAAGAAGCTTGCCATTTTGGTCCACAAATACACCAATGTTCTCCTAAGTGATTTACAAGTAACAGAAAGTAAATGACAAGAGAAGAAAAGGAAGCCATTCATCAAACAGTTGAAGGAACTGAAAGATTGCACAGACCTTTCCAAGTAGAAGTTCCCCGGAAGGAAGAGAGACAACCATAGGTGGAGCAAGTCGACCAGAAGGAAACACCTCACTCAATGCACCACTGGTAGCGTTCAGTATCATGTACTCCTTCTTAATCCCAATACATATGTTATCCCCACACCAGGACATTGACTTCACAGTATCAGGAACTCCAAATTCTTTCACCTCCACAAATCCTCGTCCTGCTGAACAAGCACTCCGAAATTCAGTTCATCCACCTACTAGATATGAATTCGGCAGCTACGAAAACGAAAACGAAATTCAAAGAGAACTGACCTTCGTGGCGGATTATGCAGACTCTCTTCTGCCTCGCGAAGCATAGATATCCTCTTCGATCATCCCAGGAGAAAACATTGGCGCCTTTGGCCTTGGTGATCACGGCAAAGGTCTCCAAATTAGGGAGCCGGTGGAAAGCTATGGAATCAGAGAGCGAGACGAGCAGCTCTCGAGACGCTAACACCTCCATAGACAAGAGAGTCTTCTTGGAAAACCCGGTCATTGTCCTCTCCAGGAGATATGCCTCCTTCCTAAGCTCTTGAACATGGCCGAGGTAATCTGTAGACGGAGATCGGTCGGATTCGGCGGTGTAGACTCGCAAAGCTCCATCGGAACAGCCGAGGAGGAGCTTTGAAGCGTATGATGCGACGGCATCGATCTTCGTCGGACATCCGCGGAGGAGCTCGAAGGAATCATATGCACTGTGTACCATTTCCCCCTCCCCCTCTGATATCTGTAACTGATCTTCCCCTTTGTCCGATCACCGATTACATCACAGAACCGAGCAGCAAGACGATTTTCGATAATTGGGCTGACCCGCACGCTGAAACTCCGGTCCCCTTTGTCCGATCACGATTACGTCCCAGAACCGAACAGCAAGACGCTTTTCGATCCAAATGGTGGATGTTTGCGACGGTGCCGTATCACGTCCCGACGAGTTGGGCCACCACTTGACTTGGGCCCTAAGCCCACAACCATCAACCGCCCCCTGCTGCGTATAAGTGGGCTGTCCGATGGAGATTAAGGACTTGGGCTGAATCAATTGGTTCACCCAATTGATTTAGGATCTCCACCAATGGTTAACCCAAAACTCAAAAATTTATGCGTCCAACCCACGATAATCGGGTTAAAATAATTTCCCGAATTAATAGTTTAGTCGGAATTGAATCATTGAGTCTCAGTTCTCAGGTTACGAACCAAAATTTTAAATTCTAACCGGTTATTCAAGTTTGGGTCGTTAAAAGTTTGAGTTTCCACCATAGTTTTCCGAGACGAAGGAATCAAACGCCTCATCCTTTTTTTAACAACCGAGCCCACACATTCCTAAAGTATGATCAATTATGAAAGTGGGTTGGTTACACAAATGGTCACCGACTTTTGGCCAAATAACCCGGCACTCACCGTCCTTTAAAAAATTTCTCTTCCATTACTGAGTTTTGGCCAATTATCCTAGAGGTCACTACCGTCTACGGACATCCAATTTTCCATCCATCCGCCTACGTGGCGATACCAACTAAGCTGCCACATCATCTAAATTGCCACATCAACTCCCTATCTAACTCAAACCCCAAACCCAAACTTGAACACCCACCCTAATTACCAAACCAAATCAACCCAAATCAACTCTTTCTTTTTCACTCCTTCTCTTTCCTCCTCCTTCCTCTTCCTCTTCTTCTCCTCCATCACAACCTCCAGAATCCACAGCCACCCTCACTCCCGCCGCCGCCGCCCGCCCTGCCGGCCCGTCGCCTCCGTCGGACGTCGCCGGCAAGAAGCCTTCAACTCCTCCCTCTGTTCTTGTTGTTCGAAGCCACCTCCTCCAATAACCCAAAGCCTCCATTGCTGCTGATGGAAAGAGAAACCCTCTTTCTTTGAAGGTCAAAACCCTTCCTCTCAGCTCTCTTCCATCCGCACGGGCTCAAGCCCCATGCTTCTCCGCGCTGCTGTCCACCCGAACGGGCCCTTCCCTTCTTCTTCTTCGCCAGATCTGAACCCATCTCCACATCCCTCCTCCTTCTCTTTCCTCTTCCTCTTCCTCCTCCTCTCCTCCACCAGATTCGTTCTTCAGATCCTCTTCTTCTCTCTCCTCTCGTTCTTCATATCTAATCGCCAGATCTGGTCTCTCCCTCTCATCTCCAGATCATGGGTTCAGATCTGACGAAGAAGAAGAAGGGAAGGGGGTTAGATTCAGATGATAAGGAGGAATAAGAAAGGGGGTGTGGGTGGCAGTTGAGGGAAGAGGAAGAGGAAGTGAGGGTCAGGCGGCGGGGGGGCGGGCGGCGGGGCGACAGCGGTGAGGCATTCCGACGGTGGTAGGGAGTGAGGTTTGGTTTGAGAATCGGTTGAGATTTCGAATTGGGTGTATGGGTTTGGTTTGAGTTAGATAGTGAGTTGATGTGGCAATTTAGATGATGTGGCAGCTTAGTTGGTATCGCCACGTAGGCGGATGGATGGAAAATTGGATGTCCGTAGACGGTAGTGACCTCTAGGATAATTGGCCAAAGCTCAGTAATGGAAGGGAAACTTTTTAAAGGACGGTGAGTGCCGGGTTATTTGGCCAAAAGTCGGTGACCATTTGTGTAACCAACCCAGTATTTCACTCCACCAATTGTATCAACCTGAGATGGACCCTCAGCATGGGGAGCGGATCTGCGTCCAAACCTTCGGGTTTGGACCGTTCCAAACCCAACCAAGTGAGGGGCATTTTCGGAATTCCAAAAATGGTATTTCAACCCTAATTATCTCCGCCAACGCCAAACAGTCTCTCACATCTCTTATTCTCGTCGTCTGTCCATCTTTTTCTCGCGGCTTCATCGTCATCGGCGTATCTCCGGAAACCCCACTCCCTATCGACCAGCGACTCCAAATCGAACCTAATCCCCTCCGGCATCGGCGGCATCGGTAGCATCGACGGCATCGAGAGAGACCCGACACTCGTGGATCTGGTCCAGTTCGTCGTTGAGCAGCGGTCTCCGATCTTGCTCCTCCACCCCGGTCTCCTCCTTGGGCATCCTCACACTCCGATCTTGCTCCTCCAAAGAGGTCGTTGACCGAGTCACGGAGGACTTGGAAAGCGAGGGTTGGCTTGAACCACGGCAGGGGAGGAGTCGCTTCGCCGGGCCGCCGGTCGGCGACGGCAGTGGTGATGATGCTTCTGATAAGAAGGGCCCTTCCTCATCGACCAAGTGGGCTTCCTCATCGGAGTGTTGTTGTTCATTTGAGTTAAGGGAGAGCTTATTTGAGAGGTGTGGATCTGTAAACACCTGGAATCGAAAATCAAACAGACGATCAGAAACAGAATCGAAATCGAAAATCTGATTCAATCGAGTGATCTATCTAGGTTTAGCGAACTTACAGAAATGACTGCGGATCTGATGATGGAAATGAGAGGGATGTCAACGAGCGAGTAACGGAAATCAAAGTTGCTGAGGTCGGTGAACAGAGTATGAGGCGAGAGAGATGAAGGTGAGAGGGAAGCGGAGAGGAGGGAGACTGGGAGTAGAGCATCGACGATGACGAAGAGTACCGGAGCTGAGAAGATGAGGAAGGAGAAGATCATAGTGATTATGAAGAAAACAGTTTTGATTCCTCTGAGAACTCTCTTAGCTTTCTCTTCCTTGGTGAATCCCATCTTTGATTTGCTTTTTCCTCCTTCTATGGCGTTTCTATTTACACAGAGAGAGGAAGCTCTGCCACTGCTGGTTTGGGGGTTGTGTTTATGGTTTGTTGTTCTGGAAGTGGTTGTTGTTTTCCAAGCAAAGCAAATAAAGTTAACAGTGCTGGAAAGGAGAGGGAGGGCTTATCTCTCTCTCTTTAGTTTTTTGTTTTTTGTCAGCATTTGAGAAAGAGGTGTGGCATTATTTGTTTATGATGATGTGTAGATGATGATGATGATGTGTAGATGATGTTGATGATATATAGATAATGATAATGTGTAGGTGATGATATTGAGTATTTTCAGCATTTGTTTGGGTTAAATGTTTGATTTATTCTTGCTTTTTGTAGTGTGGTAGTTAGCTGGATTGGTTAACTAGTTAACTCAATTGGTTAACTAGTTAACTCAATTGATAACTATTAAGTTAACTAGTTAACTCGATTGGTTAACTAGTTAACAACTTGATAACTACAAAGTTAACTAGTTAACTCGATTGGTTAACTAGTTAACAACTTATAACTCGTTAACTCCATTGGTTAACTCGTTAACTTGATAAGTTAATTAGTTAACTCGAGTAGATAACTGGTTACCAATATTATTTAGTAAAAATGAAAGTTACAATTAAAACGGTTGGTTAACTAGTTAACTCGATTGGTTAACTAGTTAACTTGATCGGTTAACTAGTTAACTAGTCATCGCCGGAAAAGTCACCGGAGTTTGGTCAGTCTCCGGAGCCTCGTCGAAAAATTCACCGGAAAACATGTTAACTAACTAGTTAACTATAAAAATCCAAGTTAACTAGTTATGAATAAAAAAATCTTGTTAACAAGTTATTAGTAAAAATCAGGTTAACTAGTTAACTTGTCCTCGCCGGAAAAGTCATCGGAGTTTAGTCGGTCTCCGAAGCCTCGCCGGAAAAGTCGCCGGAAAACATGTTAATTGTAAAAATCCAAATTAACTAGTTAAGAATAAAAAAAATCATGCTAATAAGTTAATAGTAAAAATCAGGTTAACTAGTTAACTTGTCCTCGTCGGAAAAATCACCGGAGTTTGGTAGGTCTCCGAAGCCTCGTCGAAAAATTCACCAAAAAAGTTGTCGAAAAACGGTGGCCGACGACTGGCGACCGACGGACGGCGGCCGGCGACCGGCGACCAGCGACCGATAACAGCGGCTGGCGGTAGTGGGTTGATTAAAACAAAATATTTAAATAAAAAATAATAATAATATATTTAGATTAAATATAATAATTAAAGTATTTGTGTAAAGTCTTAAATACCCCTGACAGATCTGGACTATTAGATTGGTCAAAGAGTCAATTAGATCTAATGGTTGAAAATGGGTTTGGAACTTTCCAAACCCACATTCTCTTGGATGTGATCCATTCCCCTCAGCATGGAGGTACTCTAGTACTCTGGTGACAGAAAGGGTGGACTTCTTGAAGTTGTGTTAAGTTTATTTTCAAAACACAGACTTTGCAGAAGTTTGTGTCACAAGGGTGCTTAGGTATAATAAGACCACGTTTGTATTATGTTAAACATAGTAATATCTCGAATAATGAATCATGACACAAACACGATTTAACGTGGTTCACTAACGTTGTGTTAGCTACTCCACGGGGGAAAGAGGTGAATCTTATTAGGGATGAAGGTGGTGTGCTGTGAATGAGTGAGTGAGTTGTGGCTAGGTTACAGGCATATTTATATGGGTTAAGTTAGGGTTTAGTTCGGGCTTTAGGTGAATTACCCAAACTAACCCTAACTGTAACCGATACTGCAACTATACTGCAACGATACTGAAGCTATACTATACTACAACTATACTTAAGTTGTACTGAACCTATACAACCACTATACAGGTTAACATCCCCCCTCAAATTGATGCCGATGACGAAACATCAATTTGCCAGATAAGTACCAATGGCGACTAGCTGTGACCGCCTTAGTGAGGAGGTCTGCAATCTGCTCCTCGGACGTAACATAATGAAGCTTGATCGTGCCGTCATGAACCAAGTCCCGAATGTAATGCACATGTGTCTCAATATGCTTAGTGCGATCATGAAGAACAGGGTTAGCTGCAATCTGGATGGCACTAGTATTGTCCCCATATAGGTGAATCGGTAAAGGGACGGTAACACCCAGGTCAGCTAACAGTCGGGCCAACCAAACAACCTCCGAGCAAACCTCTGACATAGAACGATACTCGGCCTCAGTGGAAGATTTGGAGACCTTGTCTTGTTTCTTACATCGCCATGAAATGAACGAGTCACCAAACTGAACGCACCAACCCGAGGTAGAACGCCTAGTATCAATACACCCAGCATAGTCAGCATCGGCATAAGCTGAGATGCTGCAATCACCTGAACAAGGATAAAATAAGCCAACGTCTCGTGTCCCTTGCAAATAACGAAGAATGCGAACAACAGCTAGGTAATGAGGCTGGCGTGGATTTGCCATAAATTGGCTGACGACTTAAACTGCATAAGACAAATCAGGACGAGTGGACACCAGATAAATGAGACTCCCTACCAAACGTCGATAGAGAGTGGGGTCTGAAACAGGATCACCTTGGCCGCGGCCAAGTTTAAGATTGAGCTCCATGGGAGTTTGACAAGGTTTACAGTCAGCCAGATGCGCCATATCCAAGAGATCCCCAATATATTTTTGTTGAGTTACAAAAATACCTTTGGCGGAGCGAGTAATTTGTAGGCCAAGAAAGTAAGAGAGATCGCCCAACTCCTTAATCTTAAACTAAGAGCTCAGAATGTGACGAATCGCTGAGATACCTTCAGAGTCACTGCCAGATAGAATCATATCATCTACATATAACAAGAGAACTGTGATTCCCTTTTCTGTGGTCTTAGTAAATAAAGAAGGATCATTTTTACTCTGAAGAAATCCCGAGCGCAAAATGAGAGACTGGAAGGTCTCAAACCAAGCTCTTGGAGCTTGTTTGAGACCATATAGAGAGCGATGCAAAAGGCAGACGGTATCAGATGAAGGCTTCTGAAACCCCGGTGGACACTCCATGTACACTGTTTCCTTGAGATGACCATGAAGAAAGGCATTTTTCACATCCAACTGATAAAGAGGCCAAGAGGACTGAGCAGCTAATGCAAGAAGAACCCGAACTGACTGCATCTTAGCTACTGGGGCAAACGTCTCATCGTAGTCAATACCACACTCCTGTCGAAAGCCCTGAGTGACAAGACGAGCTTTGTATCGCTCTAAACTGCCATCTGGGTTAAACTTAGCTGTGTAAACCCATCTCGAGCCAATAACTGGGGAAGAAGGAGGACGACTAACTAGTGACCAAGTGTCGTTGTCCTCCAACGCAAGCAGCTCTTCTTGCATTGCTTTTATCCAGGCAGGATCTTGGGAAGCTTGCTTATACGAGGAAGGAATAGCCACAGATTCAGTAGAGTAAGAAATATAATTAGTGTATCGGCTTGGGGGTAATCCCTGCGTGGATCGAGAAGAACGGCGAACCTGAGGTTGAGATGGAGGTGAGGGAGGATCGGCTTGGTCGGGGGCGGACATGGAAGAGTGAATATTAGGTGAGGATTCGTCTGGTATGGGTGTGGTATTATGCGAGGATTCGTCTGGTATGGGTAAGGTGGTAGGTGGAGAAAAGGCTGGTTGAGGCGAGGGTGTGGTATGAGGGGAATAGCCATCTGGTATGGGTGTGGTGATAGGTGAGGAGTCGTCTGGTATGGGTGTGGTATTAGTCGGAGAAAGGGCTGGTTGAGGTAAGATAGGTACAGGGTCATCAAATATAGGAATGTGTGGGGGTGAGGCATGGTCGATGAAGCAGCAGGAGAGGTATGATAGTGAAAGGAGCCTTCCAGAAATATAACGTGATAAGCCGTGTGAAGACGACGAAGAACCGGATCATAGCAAAGATAACCCTTGTGATGATCTGTGTATCCGAGAAAAACACACCGAACTGTCTTAGCCATAAGTTTGGTTCGATCTTTCTTAGGGAGAAGGACGAAGCAGGTACACCCAAATACCCGAAGACGAGCATAATTTGGTCGTCGATTATAGAGACGCTCAAATGGAGAAGTGTGTTGAAGAACTGGAGTAGGCTGACGATTGATCAAGTAGACGACTGTTCGAATTGTCTCAACCCAAAACCCTGAAGGTACACGTGACTCCAATAAGAGAGTACGAGCAAGGTCAAGTATATGACGATGCTTATGCTCAACCAATCCATTTTGCTCAGACACACCAGGACACGACTGTTGGAAGAGAATCCCATTATCCTTGAAGTATTGATGAAGAGCATGAGAAGTGAATTCCCCCTGGATCTGAACGAAACATCTTGACAGGACGATCAAACTGAGTGCGGATCATTAGAACAAACTCCTTGAGAACTTGGATAAGCTCAGATTTCAATCGAAGAAAGTAAACCCAAGTGAACCGCGTGTGGTGATCAACGAAAAGGACAAAGTATCGATACCCCAATCTCGAAGTGACCGGACTTGGTCCCCATACGTCAGAATGAATAAGGGCAAACGGCGCATGTACTTCAGTTGTACTAGAGTGGAACGGCAGGGAGACTGTCTTAGCCTCAATGCAGTTCAAACAATCTGGAGCCAAGAAATTCTTCATAGAATTATCATCCGATAAGAACCCCTTGCGAAACATACCCAACAATCTATCCTTATGGGGATGTCCCAAACGACTATGCCACAAATGCCACAACTGACCTGAAGTAGGCTTAACCGAAAAAGAGGAAGGTCTAATATCATCCAAACGCTGAGAATTGTGAGAGTTGCCTCCAAATGTCAAGCTATCAAGGTGGTAATTGCGGCCATGTCTACTCCCCAGCCCCATGATTTTCTTGGTTCGATGATCTTGTATTTGACAACCAGAAACACCAAACGAGACATCGCAACCAGAAGCAATTAATTGACCAACAAAATGAGGTTAGGAACGAGATTAGGCACATGAAGAGTAGATGGCAAAGTAATACGTGGTGTCTGAATCGTCCCAATACCAGCAATAGCTAGCCGATTACCATTAGCTACCTCAACAGATTGACACGTGATAGGAGTATAAGAGCGAAATAGAGTGGCGTCTCCAGACATGTGATTGAACGCAGCAGAATCAATAAACCATGGGCGAGAAGGATGAATATTTGTCATACCGAGAGTGGAGAAAGCTGAGTGAAGGGCTTGTGGAAGAGCCTTAGCCAACTCGGCCTGAATGAGTTGACTAATGGGCATAACCGATTCAGATCCTATAGTGACCGAAAAGGCTGATCCTTGAGGTGCAACCTGAGATTGATTATCGAGTTTGGCCTGAGTAATCAAACGAGTTTCAGCACGAACAAGTTCCCCCAAGATTGAATCAATATCTGTATTATCTTCTGACACTAGACGAGATCGAACTTGCTCAAATTCGGGACGTAGCCGCATCAAGAATCGAAGAGTACGGCTACGCTGGCGTTCCTTCAGGATTACAACATTGGCTTCTGTTGACATCAAGGAGCTAGACAACATATCTAGCTCAATCCATAGTAACTTGTTCGCAAGGTAGTAGTCGTGAATTGATAATTCGCCTTGAGACAAAATAGAGAGAGCATACTCTAGGTCAAATAATCGGGATGTGTTAACCTGATAGTATGTTGTGCGGAGATGACGCCATGCCGCAGCCGCTGAATGATATGGGCGAAGAGTTAATGCTATCGTCGGGTCCATCGAATCAATAAGATATGATAATACCCTAGCATCATTGACTTCCCAAGCCGCAATAATTGTCGAGATGTCCGTACCCTTGTCCACGATGGTCGGAATCGAAATTACGGAGATGTCCGTGCCCTTGTCGACGATGGCCGGAATCTTGACCTTGTCAGGAGCTACATCTCCTACTGAAGAGAGACTTGAATCAGTCGAAGAAGAAGAAGAAGTAGTAGGGAATTGAGTTGTACCATCGAGAAAATCGATCAACCCCTTGTTGCGAATGAAGGTCCTGAATGAGAATTCCCATAGTGCGAAATTCTTTCCATTGAAACGAATTCCAACAGATCCTGAATGTGATGAATTCGCAAGCTCTGATACCATGTTAAACATAGTAATATCTCGAATAATGAATCATGACACAAACACGATTTAACGTGGTTCACTAACGTTGTGTTAGCTACTCCACGGGGGAAAGAGGTGAATCTTATTAGGGATGAAGGTGGTGTGCTGTGAATGAGTGAGTGAGTTGTGGCTAGGTTACAGGCATATTTATATGGGTTAAGTTAGGGTTTAGTTCGGGCTTTAGGTGAATTACCCAAACTACTGTAACCGATACTGCAACGATACTGAAGCTATACTATACTACAACTATACTTAAGTTGTACTGAACCTATACAACCACTATACAGGTTAACATTCCACGGGAGTATTGCGTGTTCCTTTCCTTTTTCTTCTACAAGACTCATCGGCCAAAGAAGAAGAACAGAGTTTACAGCTAATTAATGCCCCTTCGATTCTTCCTTCAACCTGGTAAATGATATTCTCCGATTACCACCAGAAAAAATCCTCTCCAGTGACTTCTTTCTTTGATTTCCCGACTTGTTGAGCTTCCGTAGGCTTTTTTCTTGGTCGGATAATTACCGCCATCTGCTCCGGTCATGGAGAAAGGTGAAGCGACGGTGAGTTTTCTATTACCGGTGCTGGTGGGTGACGACGTCGGGCTGAAGGTTACGCGGTGGAGGAGCGGCGGCGGCAACGGCTGAAGGCGGTGGAAAAGAGGTGGCGGCAACGGAGAGCGGTGGAGAAGAGGTGGCGGCAACGGCGAACGGAGGGGCTTATCCTTCGTTTTTATTTATTTTGGAATTTTTAAATAAAATTTGAGATAGGGGGTTTGGGTTGAATAACGGAACAACCCGAAAAAAGCCCGGCTCTAAAGTCGGCCCACGCCGCAGAAGGCCTGCTCCAAAGCCGAAGTCCATGTTTTGACCCGACCCGGGTGGGAAATTAAATAGGACGTCAAAAAAATTTGGCCAGCTCCAGGCCCAATTTGGGGCCTTTTTAAATAGACCGGCCGACCCGGAATTTTCTGCGGCCCATCCAACTGATCCGGCCCGCAGCGCCACGCCTTAACGGCCCAGGGCCTTAAAGCGTTTTGACCCGACCCGGGAAAAAGTGGCCGACCCGGTTCGTTTTACGCGTGCATTACACGCGCGTGACGCGGTCCGACGCACCTGTACGCGGTACCACGCGCAGTCAATTCCACGCGCGCGTGGCATTGAAATGCGAGTGGGCTTCACTCGCCTAATAAATGCAGGCTCGCGTGGAATTTACTGCGAGTGGGAACGCGTACAGGCACGTGGGACCGCGTCACGCGCGTGTAATGCACGCGTAAAACGAACCGGGTCGGCCATTTTTTCCTGGGTCGGGTCAAAAGGCTTTAAGGCCTTGGGCCATTTAGCCGTGGCTCTGCGGGCCGGGTCAGTTGCATGGGCCGCAGGAAATTCCGGGTCGGCCGGTCTATTTAAAAAAGCCCCAAATTTGACCTGGAGCTGGGCAATGTTCTATACAGTTCAAAAAATTTCGAACCAAATGTTCGAGACTTTTACAGACACGGCGGCCGGCGGCGACTTCTCTACGAGTCTGCGACGGCTCCTGGCTACATATATCCTTTGTAGCCCTCATTTTTCTCCTCCGATTCGTCCTCGATAAGAATCAAGAGGAAGTTGAAGTCAGAAAGAAGAGGAAGGTAGATACCAGAAAATGAAATATCACGATTTCGGCAAATCGCCGGCCCGATTCCTCACCGGCGTTACCGCCATTATCAGAGGCTCCAGAGAAGAGAAGGAGAAGAAGAAGAAGATGGAATAAAGGAAACAAAGAAGCTGAAAAAATGTAGCTAAACAACCTATATATAGAAGGCCAGTACATCAGTAAGTAAAAAAGCACTTTGCCGCCAAATCGCCGGCACGATTCTTCACCGGCGTCACCGCCATTAACAGAGGCTAGAAGAAGAAGCAAGAGGAGGAAGATGGCCGGCCTCGCAGGTAACAGAGAGTAGACGGATGACCAGAGAAGAAGAAGCAAGAGGAGGAAGAAGGCCGGCACGATTCCTCACCGGCGACCATTCTCCCGCCGGTAACAGAGGCTATACAGATCACCAGGGAAGAAGAAGAAGAAGAAGAACCTAACTGGTTCAACCGAGAACCATTCCTAAACCAACCCGGTTAACCAGTATGGTGAACCCGTGCTTTCAAGCCATTAACAGCTTACAACTAATGAACAATATTAGTCGTTTAGTTAGGAGAATCATCAAAATCTATCGATTCTAAAGTTTTCGAACAGGCTAGCAATGTTCGGTTTTCGATATCCGGTACGATTTCTCTAATCATTTCAATTTACGTATCGATTAATTTGAGACCAACGACTGAATTTGAAAAACCGAAGTACGAACCTAAGTGATGCATTGGGAGAGCTCAATAACTCCAATAGCAGGCCTCAGCCATCCGTGCATCTCACCTTTTCGAGGTATAACTGCCATCTGCACATACCAAAGGTTAAGAAAACACGAAAAAACCTAGAGATCGACCGACATAACATCAGCAAACAAGAGAGATCGATCGACATAACATTGGGCAGGGAGTTCTGTTTCCCCCTCGAGTCTATTATGTGTTGATCAAAGGTGATCAACACGTAAATTCATTCATGGGTTACGGATTATGGGTCAATTCAGGTTGCGAGTTCATCAATATTACGGATCTAAACGAGTAACAAATCACTTGAGAATGTAAGTTCATTGGTTTAATGGTTCAGCAAGTTACGGGTTATTGACTTTTGATCAATTTGAATCATACGATAGTCAATAGTAAAGTATAACAGTGTACCTTTATTAGCTCGTCGAGAAGGCGAGGGGAAAGCTCGAGCACACGTTTGAAATCGCGCTGCAAGGCGGGAATTGGAATTTTGTAGCACAATTTAAAAAAATATGTACCGTCAGTAGCCAAATGCGTAAAAATGTCCAGAAATAGCACAATCTGACTGGCAGCCAGCGCTGCGCCAGCCAGATGGCGCTGCGCCACCCAGCCAGCGCAGCGCTGGCTGCCTTATCAAAATTGTGCCGTTGCAGCGCTGCGCCAGCTGGCAACAGAGCCGTTACAAAGGAGCCGTTAAGTAACGGTAGTGTTGATCCCAGGCAGCGCTGCGCTGGCTGGGTGGCGCAGCGCTACCTGGGATCAATATTACCGTTTTTTTTTTGGTATAAATACCCCCTACCCCCACATACCATCTTCACACCTCCTCTCATACTTTCACACCTCCTCTCATACTTTCACACCTCCTCACATACTCTCTAAGGTATTTTGATAGTTTGTTTGTGTTTCTCATAAATTTTTTGTTATTATTATTGTACGCTAATGACGTATTTTATTTGTAGGTTCATAGCAATTGTTCGGTGAGGAAATTTCGTTTGAAGAAGGCCTGAACCCTCCCTCAAAAGGTATCATGCTATAAATTATATGGTAATTAAATTGTGTTTTAACGATTTTATATGTATTTAACATTGCTTGTGGATATGAAATTGTAGATGGATTACATGTTTGGAGAGGTGCCGGTTGGGGTACGAAGTGGTAGTCCCGAGGACCCGTCGATTTTATGGGGTGATGCTGACCGACATCGAGCGGCGGGAATTTTTGAAGCTCAGGTTGGTACATCTGAAATGTTATTTATTTTTACAAGGTATTTATGTTTGAATGTTGCATTTATTTTAATAATATTCATAATTTAATTACTTATATTGTAATATTAGGATCAAATTTGAAATGTTATATGTAAATGTTAGTTATATTTGAATGTTAATTATATTTGAATGTTAATTACATTTAAATGTTTAGGGTGCACTCAGAAATTGAGTACTAGTTATTAATTTTGTTACATCTTCTTCCCCCAACTATTAGGACCCACATATGACGCTTAAGTGTCACTTCTCTAAGAAGATCGTGAAGTACGATCCTAGGTTCGAGACATACCTTGCCCCCATAGGTCTAGATCAGTTGCGTGCCTGCCTGGATTTTACCCCTGATTCTGAGCTGATCACCGCATTGGTCGAGAGATGGCATCCCGAGACGAGCACTTTTCACTTGTACCACGGTGAGGCAACCATAACACTCGAGGACGTGCACTTTCTCACTGGTCTGAGCATCGATGGTGTGCTTGTGGAGTCGCAGAGGCGCATTCCGACTGTGGATTCTGATCTGCAGCTTTACGTTGAGCGCCTTCTTGGGAAGAAACCATCTACCGCTGACCTTTCTGCTGGCAGAGTGAAGATGACGTGGTTGCGTAACCACTTTGGCACCATCAGGGATGACGCCGATCAGGAGACTATCGAGCAGCACTGTCGAGCATACATTCTGGACTTCTTCGGCAGCTGCATCTTTGCTGATCGGTCAGGATCACACGCCTCACTCTTCTTCCTTCCACTGCTCGAGGACATGAGCCAGGTAGGCGACTACGCTTGGGGGGCTGCCGCACTTTCATGGCTATATAGGGAGCTTGGCCGGTGTGCTTTTCGCATAGAGAGCAACCCGTCCCGCGACCACGTAGGTGACATTGGAGGTTGGATGGCACTGGTTCAGGCGTGGGCCCTGGAGAGATTTACGTCCATTGCGCGTCGAGTCCACAAGAGTCGACAGATTGCACCGACGCACTCCCCCATTCCACGTATGACTAGGTTCGGGCTACGACTTCTTCTTCCATTTTCATAGTTTATTCCATCTGATCAAGTTGTATGAATGACGTGGTTCATTCTGCATTTTTTTAGCTGGTCCGAATGGTATCACGCGAAGACCAGATACATCCTTGTTGGGGGGTACCGCCAGCTGTTTGACGATGGGACTCCATTCGTGGTATTGTATTCTAACAAGAAGATCATGTTTTTTCCCTTACAGTTTAGGTGTCGTAGTTGTGTAACTTTCCACTTTGTTTCATATAGTGGTGTCCTACTCGGCGGACCGTGAGCATTACAGTCCAGGGACTTTCCCCATCCATCGTGTCGTCGCACCGCTTATCTGCTTCTTCAGCGCTATGTGGCATAGGCCTGATAGAGTGTTGCGTCAGTTTGGGATGGACCAGCCTGTCCCTACATGGGATCAGCCAGTAGGTGAGGTCATCAGTAACCTGGAGCTGACACAGCGTGGATGGCATCGTACTGATGTGGTAGCTAGATTTGCTGGATATCGAGACATGTGGTCCACTCGTGTTGACCACATCGCCTCAGGCCCGTGGCTGCGGAGCGAGGAGAGGGAGTCCTATCACTTCCACGACGAGATCAACCAGTGGTATCATGGCATCACTAGACGTACAGTTTCTCGCCGAGGAGCCATGGACCAGTCTTTGGTACGTAGGTTCTGTCATAATTATTACAACTACTTCTAGTTACATGTTTAACCATTCTAATTATGTGTTGTAGCTTGATGGCATGGAGAGGCTATACGTGACTTCTGGCCAGTCACATATCACGCCTCAGGAGCAGCAGGAGATGCATGCTACACTGAGGTCAATGATGCATGCTTCAGGCGGGATCCATAGGACGTCTGAGTCTAGGAGGGCACCCCGGCAGGCCACCCATCCACGACATGCTGACTACCCAGTGCCTGACCCGCCAGCCGCCAGGATTCCTTCTGCACGAAGAGTCCGACAGCATGTAGATGTCCCCCCTGTCCCGCGATTGTGGGAGCCGACATTGCCTCAGTGGGATCCACATCACCAGCAGACGCGATACTCTGAGCACTATCCATTCGACACTAGAGGCGACGCGACTTTCGATTATATGGGGAGTCAGGACTACACCCAGCCGGAGGGCTACACACAGCATCAGGATTACACACAGCACCCGGACCCGACCCAGCCATACCCCACTCCTACAGTCCCCACTGGAGGCTATACATCTTACGCCCCTCCATCCGGGTCTCAGTGGGGTGCTTCCTCATCGTACGCCGGTCCATCCGGGTCTCAGTATGTCACACCACCCGTAGTGACATATGATGCATCTTTCGATGATGATGATACTCCACCCGCCGACGGGCAGCATCGGTATGGACTGAGGCGAGAGCCTACGCAGAGGATGTGCGCTACTGGAGGCCATGAGCTGGGGGCACATTGGAGGGGACAGGGTCGGCGTAGGGGTCGAGAGGGTAGGGGCCGAGATGGTGGGGGTCGGGAGGGGAGGGGTCGTGATGGGCGGGGTCGTGAGTAGTTATAGTATCTTATGAGTATATTTCATTGTATTTCGTATTTCAGAGTACTTCATAGTAGACGTTTGTTTCATGGTATTCGACTTTATAATTGATCACAACATTTCATCTTATGAGATCGCAACACCCTAGAAATGCAACATATAATTGATCACACATTTCATCTTATGAGTTGACAACACCCTAAAAATGGGTCATCTAGCAATAATTCTGTTCACATAGAAATAATTGCCAACCCACGTGAAAAAAGCTGCAGCTCCTCATTAAGTCAACCACTTATGGACGACACAATAATTTGTAACGTATAATTGCCAACCCACGTGAAAAAAGCTGCAACTCCTCATTAAGTCTTCCACTTATGGACGACACAATAATTTGAAACGTATAATTGCCAACCCACGTGAAAAAAGTTGATAAAATTTCTTACTAACTGAATTATGGTTGACATCACTTATGGAGTTGTTCTGCAATTCTGGCATCCACTAACAGAATTCTGTCTTCCGTACATTATATATAGGCGTGAGTCCATAAACAATTTATTACTAACTCTTCCAAACTACTCGAAACCTACTACAACTCTCAATATCTTGTAACCATATAAAATGAATTTCGCGTTTTGGCTCCGATGGGATGGCGAAATAGTACACGGCCAACACGGTGGGGTGTGCTACAGCGGGGGGAAATTATGTCGCCTCAAAATGACGAGGCAACCTTCACTACAACAGGCATGTCCAGTGTTCTTGCGAAAGATGGGGGTAGGATCTTCGGCGGTGTTGCAGACTGTCATGTATCGATGTCCAGTTTTTGGGAACGACCAAATTGTGGCACACTACCCACTCATTCTTAATGACGTTATTGGGTTAGAGGTTGTCTACAACATCATGGCAACCCAATCGGACTACCGAGTGGCAGAGCTATACTTTGAGTTCGACCACCGTGGGACGCCAGGACAGGGAGACTCTATATTCATGGGCGATGGAGCGAGTGCCTGTTATAGTGGTCAGAGCAGTCAGAGCAATCACACACAATTACGTGGCGGTAGACGCTCTACACGACGGGGCACGATGGAACCAATTGACATCAAACATGGCGGAGAGCGTGAATGGGGCATTCAAGTCAATCCGGGCTCTCCCTGTTGCAGCTTTGGTGGAATCCACTTTCTACAGGCTGCAAACGTATTTTGAAGATCGACGAAAGAGGGTTCGAGAAGAACAGGCGGCCGGTGAAATCTGGACGAAGAAGTGTCTTAAGCGCCTACAGAAAAGAGTGAATAAGGCCACTTCCCACACAGTGAGGCAATTCGATTACGATGCTGGGATATTCGAAATACAGACGGCGATAAATCGCAGCAACGGGAAGGGAAACAATAGGCAAGAAGTTCGCTTGGACTACGAGGAGGGTGACGGTCATTGCTCATGCGGCAAGTTCCAACAGTGGAAGATGCCTTGTTCACATGCTGTGGCCGCATGTAACGCCGCCAATCAAGATCCCTTATACTACGCCAACGGCCATTACAGGCTGGAAACAGTAAAACAAATATACGGACGGAGTTTCCTCCCTATCGGCTCGAAAGACGACTGGGTGCCTCATGGAGGGCCTAAGTTGATGCCTGACCCAGGAAGGGTCAGGGAGATGGGGCGACCACGACATTCTCGCATACGCAACGAGATGGATTGGGTTGAAGATATTGAGCCTCACTGCAGTTACTGCCATCTCGAAGGGCACAATAGGAGGACGTGCCAACGTGCGAGGCGAAGCAGCAGAAATCCAAACCCTACAAGGAACGCTTAATTGCACTATGAAATGTTTTAGTATTATGGGTTTGGTAGTTTGTGTTTGATAATCTGTATTTCAAATGTGTGGTTGTCAATTTCATGTTTCAGTTTCAATGTAACCTAATGTTTTGTAGTTGTACTATGAAGTTACTTTTATTAGTCAATCCTTCAACTGAGAAAGACTGCAACTATGTCATAACAACAAATGAAATGTCACAACACAATGAAGAAAGGCTGCAACTACAACCCAGTCATTTTATTAACTTTTATAATGACTCGAACAACGACAACAACAACAACAACAACAACAGCAACAACAACAACAGCAACAACAACAATAGAAATGACAAACACACTAGGCCCAACATGGATGTCAATTGTAAGGACAAGGTCCGGGTGGTGGTGGGGGAGGCCCTTCCCTGAGCAACCTATTGATTGAAACGTGCAACCATGAAATTTCTTCCCTCAGATCTCGAATAATGTTGTCCTTCTCCTCGACGATTTCATCATTCTCCCTATTCGCTCGAACAAGTTGTTCGTCCTTCGCCCGAATGATTTGGTCCTTCTCCTTAATCGCAACATCCACGGCCTCCCGCACCTCCAGTTTTTCATAATAACCACACCCCTTCTCCTACAGATCATAAGGCAAACGTAGAGGGGTTTGAGAACTACGAAAATGCAAATAATTAAATTCAGACCCTTTTTTTTACCTCTCTCTCACGAGGGCAGCCAAAATAGCATTCCAGATCACTTGGTCGAACGGATCTAGTCGCCCTTAAGTCACACCAGCAGTTCACCACACTTGCCTCATAAACGAACAAGTCCTCCTCCACCGGCTTCTTCAACTTGTGCATTACCCTCTCAGTATCTGTCACTACAGAAAAACAGTACTTAGTATACAAGACGAATTCGTTAAATGCATAAATAAGATAAGTACAAAGCACCCAAACGAAGTTCACTTACGCTTGCTCTTGCGAGACCTAGAGCCATAGTTGAAGAACGACATATTCTAAGCTTGGTTACGGCTGCCTACTACAAATTCTAAGTTTAGGGCTTCAAGGGAGGTGTGTGGTGCAAAACTGCATCATAGAGGGGGGTATTTATACTAAAAATTGACGACTTAGGGGTTTTTCAGTCCCAGCCAGCGCTGCGCCACCTAGCTAGCGCAGCTCTGGCTGGGATTGAGGAAACCCTAACGGTGCTATGACGGTAATATTTTCTGACTGGCAGACAGCGCTGCGCCATCTGGGTGGCGCTGCGCTGGCTGGGTGGCGCAGCGCCATCTGGCTGGCGCAGCGCTGGCTGCCAGTCAGATTGTGCTATTTCTGGACATTTTTACGTGTTTGGCTACTGACGGTACATATTTTTTACAATTGTGCTACAAAATTCCAATTCCCCTGCAAGGCAGGGGGGAGTGCGGCCGATTCACGAGTCAATTGAGCTTGGATCAGTAACTCTGCCTGTGTATACCGAAACAATGTTAAAAGCTGTATAAACAAGAGTAAATTTGTCGATTTTTGTTTACTCTGAAGTACCTTGACGACAGAAGGATGCTGCTTCCAGAATTTAGCCTGCTCTTGCTTTGTGTTCTTGCTGTCAAAGTTCAGCTTGCTTCTAACGGACTTAAAGAGCTTCTGAAGAGGTTCGTCATCCGTCTTTCGAACTGAACTGGGATTTGCATATACTCGGCAGCCTTTGTGAAAACCTCCATCAGTTTGCTATACAGTACAGAAAGGGAGCAATCATTGACATTGTTTCTTGGTAGAAACGGAAGATGAAGAGTACGAAAAAGTATCGAGAAAAGTGCGAAGAGATCGTTGAACGATGCAAGGAACTCTCAAATGGGTGTATCACCAAACATTTACAAGCAAACAAAATCCATGGTAATAGCTGATAAAGGATAACCAGACTCTCAGGAACAAGGTTACCTTGGAGCTAGAGATGGCCATGACATACGATACTTTTAACCAAGTGTCGTTGTTAGTTACAAAGGGATTCAAAATCATCTGTCTACCATCTGGATGACCCCATATTTCTCATACTTCTCACGAGATATCGGATCTGTTAGAGCTTGGTAGGCCTTTGTTATGAACTCCACGAAATACTTATTAGCCTCTGTTGGAAATCAAGTGGAAACATTCAAACATTAAGGCATTGATTCGATAAGTAGACTACGTAACCGGAAGCTATACCAACAACCAACCTGGATCTGGATTCTTATCAGGATGGTATTGAACAGAGAGCTTCCTGTAACTCTTTTTGATCTCTGAGTCAGTAGCTCCGGGTTGCAATCCGAGTATAGCGTATGGCTCAAACGGTGGAGCCTATTCAAAACAAAAACACGATTGAAAATTGTTTGTATAGAACAACTGAACAAGTGACATCGAAAACAAACACCGTTTCAAGCATGTAAAGGTGGTAATCACTAATCAACAAAGAAACATATCAGATGCTTTACCTCGCGGGTCATATGTCCTTTATGCAACAAACCAGAAATATCATAACGACCCAAAGCAGTATCAAGGTCAAGTTACTGCATGTCAAGAAGTTCGAAATCTAAGACAGTCTCCATGTTGGTCTGTCACCATGTTTAACCACTTTCTCAAAATTATTCAATTCTGGTGAAGCTGCAACATAGTACAACTCTATTATATATCCGTTATGACATCTTTAATGTCGTTCTAAGCCGTAACCTGATAATTCATTTCATCAAACATAGACTCAGACAACAAACTTTGCCTCAAAGTTGGGAACCCATTTCACAATTCGGATTACTCTAACCTTACCATCCATGCATCTTCACTAGAAAAATACCCCATACCATTTATCTTAAGAGTGGTATATATGGTCAACTAGCATTACCCCTCTACCATCAAACTCAGACAGAGAAGAAAACATGTTAGCATAAAAATCGTAGCATGGATATTACAACCAGAATCCATAATCCAACCATCAGAAACACAGTCAGAATTAACCACAAGCAATCCATTTAAGTACTCATGGCATGATTCAAACAAGTTGGAAGAAGAATCTTGACCATCTTTGACCTTATCTTCCACGCTAGATTGCGTGTTTTGAGACCTTTGGTGCGCACCATGATCCGGGTTGAGTTTTGGCGGTTAACCTAGCCTGACCTGGTTGGTTTTTGCTGAGGTTGGGCCGGTTGGCTAAAGGAGACAACAAACAAATTATACTTGTAATAATTGGAGAAGCTAGCTAGGCTTATTAGAGATCAATAATAAGGAACAGCATATAATCATGAACAACAGTGAAAGTAATCATAATATGGTTCGATTATTAGGTAACCAGTACAATAATGCACAGAATAAGATCAAAGGGGAAGGAGCTGCGCACCCAACCATGAACACATGCATGTGCAGTGCAGAATTGAGTTCCTTTTAGCTGCTCGTGACTTGGGAAGAAGATAGATAGAGATAGAGATAGAGAGTTGGTGGAGATTGCGGGCATATGGGAATTGGAATCAGCTATGTACACACACGCGTAAGACAACAACACATCTTTTTGGCCAAATTGATTGGTCACGATGGGATTTTATGTGGAAGCAAAGATGAAAGTTCTTTTGTTCATTATTAAGAAAATGGAGGAGACACGTACATGAATTATTGCATGTGCAGAAACAACGTGTATCAATTCTAATTACATTACATATATAGAAATGTTATCGTAGGAGAGATTGATAAGATTAGAGTAGATTGGTTGGGTTGGATTGACTACCGGATTTACTGGAGCGGGTTGGTGGCAGTCGCAGGTCGCTTCTTATCTTGGATAATTATTGAGAATGGGGTATAGACTATAGACCTACACTTTGTACTCTCTCGTTATGGTGGAACTTTCGTAGCTGTTGTGCGTCCGTGATTTTTTTTGGCAAGGGATTTTTCACGTGAAGTTATTGTGTCGTCTCTCTCGATCCTATTTCTATTTATGTTTATTGATTGTGGATTCTTACAATTTAGCCATCATTTTTAGTCTGAACCCCACTATTTCGTATTTGATAATATTATTATTATTATAAATAGCTCATGTGGGAGACATAGGAGACAGATCAGGTCGATTGAGAGACTCACTCATCTCTCGCTCAAGAGATATTTAGGAACCCTTTTGTCACTAAACCAATGGGTATAGTTTCCAAACAATGGGTCGTGAATCAACTTGATGCAAGGAACAACTGCTATGATAAACATGCCATGATCTTTTTGTAACAACGGAGCCACTGCGAATACACTAATCGTATCGACGATAAGACAAGAGGTGCATCACTTTTAATATTCATCATGTCAACCACTAGCAAAGAAAATTCACTAAAATATCAGTGATACCAAGATAAGAGATTCCTCTAACCGTAAATGAACCATCTTAGTTGAAATTAGGCATAGGGAATATTGAGAATCTATGAGCTGTAGAGAGGGGTGGGTGAGTAAGAAGAGAGAACATTCATCGTGTCCTTAAGTGGGTTCTTAATGATTCACATTCGTTGTTGGGAGGGAGAAAACCACATGCATTGTTCCTCAGTTGTTATCAACTTTCAATCTGAGATGACTGCTTAAACAATTCAACAAAGTAAGTAATGTGTCTTATTTCTCTAATGTCTTGTCATTGTCTCTTAATTGTCTTTCATTTTTTAAGTATTCTTTAACCTAATTACGGTAGTTTAATTGCTTCATTAGAGTTGGTTGATCACCAATTAGATTATACTAATATTAATATAATTACAACATGGTCGGTATTAAGGATTAACAAGTATTTCTAGAGAGATTCTTCTTCTAACTGCTAATTAGATTATCAGAAGGATACTTTATTCGTTATTTGACACGTGTACTGGTCGTTAGGAATTGTGAACGTAAGATTATTATAAAGTTCTGACATTACATTATTTTCCCTCTATTTTGGTAGTGAAGGAAGAGCTCAATTCCGGAGATATTGGGCGGAAAATTAGAGGCGAAAAACAAGGGATTCAGAAATGCAACGAAATTGTTCAATTCATCCTCCCAAATCCAGGCCGGAGATCGACCCTAACATATGACATTACTTACCACTCGTGATTAAAGTTATAAATACTTATTATAAAAGTAAACTAATGAAGGATTAACATAATGACTTTAAAATGCAAAAACAAGTAAAGTCTCAAACACGAATGATGCATAATTAGGATATTATATGAGTGTAGTAAATGTAGAACTATAGTATGATTAGTTGAGGAGTTTTTGCCCAAAAACACATAGCAAGAACCGAATAATTCAACACCAGCTAGTATGATACTATGATAATGTCTGTGTTTTGATATATTTAATGATATTACGTACAAAACAGACCCTGGTCAGTCAGACTAATAAAATTGTATACACTCTTACAAATTCACACCATAGAAAAAATAATGTTTAGCTAAACTTAACCGTAGAATTTTTCGACACGGAAAGTGGAGGCTCCACCACCCACAGCTTGCCAAAAGATCATGGATCATGTGTTTGGGTTCCAAACAACAACATGGACTGTGGATGATGGCATATGATCATGAACACAACAGGAACCAAATTACTTACCCTAAAAGCTTTCAAATCCAGTGGCTCAATCAATATAAATGGACCATTTTCATTTACTGTTATAGATAGCTTCCAAGTTCCAATGGTTCATGTGATGAGTTAACACATCCCCAACTTTGAAAGCAGCCAAGAAACACACAAAGATGGTGGTGATTCGACATCACCAAAATCGATTGATTGCTCAATTTAGCCCTACATCTATGGAATTCCAATTCCTCCACATTATACCCCTTTTTCCCCTACTTGGGATTTTATCCATCACACCCTACTTTTTTTATAATTCATATATATTGATTTAGTAAATACGGTAAGAAATAGACTAAAAAAAAATGGACTACATTAGTAAAAGATGAACTGTGTTAGTAAAAACGGACTGCGGTAGTAGAAACGGACTGCATTAGTAAAAAAATGGATTGCGTTAGTAAAAGCGGACTGTGTTAGTAAAAAAAAATGGATTGTGTTAGTAAATACAGGCTGTGAGGCATATTAGTCAGTTTGTGTTAAAATACGGAATGTGTTAGTAAAACACGTACATCTAATAGCAGCACCCATCAAAATCGATTATATAAGTAAAAAAAATACTATAAATAATAAAACATGATGCGGTGAGCGTGGATCGAACACGCGACCTTCAGATCTTCAGTCTGACGCTCTCCCAACTGAGCTATCCCCGCATTGTTGATGATGTTTGGCTTGAATTCATAATCAACTAAAGACAACTAAAAGATTAACGTGTCGTTTTCCGCTACCGATTTTGAAATCTAGAAAAATTGGTCTCGCAACCGGAATTGAATTCACGGGAAATTGACAATTTCACTGAATTGAATTCCTTGTTTTCCATGACGGAATTGACAACCAAACTCGGTAAAATCCGAAAAGAACTATCAATTTGTGCGAGAATTCTGACAAGGCCCAAACGGAATTAAATTCCTGATGAATTTTATCTATATATTAGACGGAAAACATGAAATTGTTGGTTTCACAGAATGTTACCAATTTTCGACTCTCAAAACATATGCGGATCTTTCGATGAACTAATGCGAATTGGTGTAAGCTTAAGCTTTGGCCTTTGGCTTTGTGTATACTTTTGCTCTTAGTTCATGAAGATGGTCGGCTTTAACAAATTTTTCTTATGAAAGTTGGTGGTTATGGAAAGCTGAAAAAGGCAGTCAACAGAATTAACCATATTAAAAAGGTCATATTAGTCATGTACTAAAGTACATTGTCGTCACTATATATTAGTAATGTGCTAATTCCATACCTAATCAATATTTATGTGATGCAATAATACATAATTATTACTAGATGAAACTAATTAATAATACTACTATTATGAAGAGCATTGCCAATAGGAGGAGCTGATCACGTTGGTCCCTACTCCTTTCCCTATTCTAATAGGATTAGGAGGAAGTCCCCATCACATTTCCTTGGGAAATCAATATATAACACAAAAGCTACCCATACAAAAAAAAAATTAACAAAAAAACACATATACAACCTTTGGAGAGGTATCATAGTGTTGTTAGAATCGGAGTAGATGTTAAACTGGAAAAAGAGAGAGTTAGGAGTTAGAGGTTATGTATCGTACTCACATAATATACCCATATTTATAATGGTTCCACTCGTTGTTTATAATTCATAGTTCATACAAAAAATAATTGTTGATGAGGTGAGGGTGGTCTACCCTAAGCCCAAACCTGAGGCCACCAGAGCACGAAGCCACAAAATCTTTATATTTGTAATAAATGTGATAACTAAACCCAAATGTAGTTTTAAGTTGTCTCGTTGCTAACTATAAGTTTTAATAAATTACAGATCCATATTTTAATGTTTGCAATTCAAACATCGGGATCATCACAAAATGTTTAACTTTTGAACTAAGACAAAGAACCACAAAAACCCGTAATGAACTATTAAGACAGCTGTGGAGATTTTAATGATTTCATGACATCTCAACCAATTTTTCGTGAAATGTTATATTACAATACCGAACCAGTTGGCTAACCCAATCAAAGATTCCGCAGCTGCCACCATTAAAACCAAAAAGTAAATAATTGACCCATCATATCATCCAAAGAAACGATTCCATTCACAATCCGACTAAACAATCTGGTCCGATTCTCGATATAGACAATATCAACATGGATCATGATCAAACACCCCCAACCCAGCACCCATGTTACAAACTTCCTACCCCCAAAAATGTCCCTACCTTCCCCATCTATAAATAACCCTTTCCAATCCTCCATTGCTCCCAAACTCATCATTTCATCTCTTATCTCTCTCACACAATCCCTCAAAATCACAATTCCATTCAACATTTACAAGCACAATGTGTTCATCAAAGGTAAAGCAACAAACTTCCACTCTTAAAACACCACCACAAGTCCCTAACATCAATGGCCGCCCTGTCCTTCAGCCCAAATCCAACCAATTATCACCCAAAAAGACCCTCACTAACACCAACTCCAACCCTTCATCTCCTCCCACCAAAACCCTGCGCAAGGCCGCTTCATTCACTCTCGACCGACGAACCACCTTGATCCCTGTCGAACCTCCAACCCTCAGCTTCGCATCGTCCCTAATCGTCGAGGCTCCGGTACCATTGCGGCCGCGAGGAGGGAGCATGTGGCCATCATTCAGGAACAGAGGAAACAGAGGACTGCACATTATGGCAGGACCAAATCCTGCAAGTTCTTCCCATCCTCTGTTGTTGTTCCCGAAGAACAGGGTTCGCTCGAACCGAAGAGATGCAGCTTCATTACGCCGAATTCTGATCCGATTTATGTTGCTTACCATGATGAGGAATGGGGGGTACCTGTTCATGATGACATGTTGCTGCTTGAGCTGCTGGTTTTGACTGGTGCGCAAGTGAGGTCGGATTGGACTTCGGTTCTGAAGAGAAGGGAAAGTATTAGGGAAGCTTTTTGTGGGTTTGATCCTGATGTTGTGGCTAAGTTCAATGAGAAGAAGATCAATTCTGTTGGATTGGAATATGGGATCGACATTTGCCTTGTTCGTGGTGTTGTTGATAATGCTAGCCGTATTCTTGAGGTAAATTTATTCCTAATTAATTAATTTCTTAATGCCTAACACGAGTTAAGATCCATTTATAACTTTTCCCAACGATTCGCGTTATTGAGATGTAACCGTATCCATTTATAACTTTCTCCCAACGATTCGCGTTATTGAGATGTAACCGTTTTTGACAATTTTTTACATTTTTTTCATTAATTTCAACTACCTAGCATGGTCAAAACCTTGAAACTATTATACAAAATCTAATTTATGTAGTTTTAGTCCAATATCCCTCTTTTTTACCCAGATTTTCTCTAGGTCGGCTAGTCGAACGGTGAAAACAGGGAAATGTCATCGCTCAATAACTCAAGTTATTGGGGTGTCAATAGAAAATGTGCAAACTTCAGACAATATCGAGAGCTTTCATTTGAAGGAGCGAATTAAGCCATCTCTCAATAACCCAAATTATTGGGGGTGAAAGCTCTCGATATAGTTAGACTGTGAAAACATAAAATTGCCAATTTGATCAATTCGGTTAGTTTACAGAAAGGAAAAAAAAACGTTAAAATCATTTTATAAAATATCGTGAAAACCTTCAAAACCACTTAAACTTAACAGTTAAAACACGAAATCAACAACTGGATTGAAAGGTATTACTAATCTTGATACAGTTACGATATGAATCTATAGTTCATTAATTATATTTTTAAAATACGAACAATGTGACTAGTTATTTGAACGTTTTCTAAACAAATTGTTAAATCTCTAAATTTTAACGCTCCCACCTGCCCGTCTATTTTCTATAGAGCATTTTCCGGCCAAAAGTGATAAGAGTTGAAGCAAAAACAAGCAAATGAAACCAAACATCACATTAAATATGGTCAAACATATGATCAATGCACCCCATCAAACTTGGTCAAACATTATTAATGGTTTGTGGGTTCACAATTGGCAGGTGAAGAAAGAATTTGGGTCATTTGACAAGTACCTATGGAAGTTCATGAACAACAAACCAATGTCAAGCCAGTACAGATCAAGCCACAAGATGCCAGTCAAGAGCTCAAAATCAGAGACCATAAGCAAAGACATGGTTAAAAGAGGGTTCAGGCTGGTTGGTCCAACTGTAATCCACTCATTCATGCAAGCTGCTGGTCTAATCAATGACCATTTAGTCACTTGTCCAAGGCACATCCAATGCCAACTCTTGGCCTCCAGCTCAGAGTAATTAATCAGTAATTAGGGTTAATTAGGGTTTGTTTAATTAGGGTTTGTGGGTGTTGGGAATGTGGAGTTGGAGTGGGGGCAAAGGGAAGACAGAGAGCATGTGCAGTAAGGCAGAGGGACATTGGCATGTGACCACTTACTTCTCAATTATTCTCTATAGCTGTGAATGGATCATGGTTGGATGGGTTGGGTTGGGTTGGGTGGATTGGGTAATGATTGGTTGAACCGGTCAGCCAGCCAGTCTTACTGAAGATTGTTCTTCACATGTGATGTTGATAGTGCCACTTTGTTTTTGGTCAAGTGGGTTTGGTTTGATTGGGAATTGAATGAAGGAAGGCTAGGATAGGACCAATTTATGGGTCAGTTTGATTGTTTGTTTGTGCATATCAAGTACTACTTGTCTTAGGGTTTTGTTAAATTTTGTGTGTGTTTTTGGTGTGTCTGACCTTGTAGATGTGACAAAGTTTGTGTGACGTGAAAAAAGAAGATTTAGTTGTATTTTTATGATGATGATGATAATATAATAATAATAATAATAATAAGTAATGATGATTGTTTTCGTGTGTTTATTCATATCTTGCTTAATTGTGTTTTTAATGTGTATAGGATTTATTATTATTATTATGATCAGGACGAGCAAGATAATGAATGTTATAAAAATCAATTTTGAATCTTTATCAAGTCTAAACGACTTGAAATTTTTAGATGAGATAGTTTTTCACATAGTATAAGAGCCTTTGAGAGAAAGGTGATTATAAACATTGAATCACGTTAGCCTTAACAATTACACTTGAAGAATGTCATGTCAACGAACCAAGATGTCTGGTATGGAGAGAGAGAGAGAGAGAGCAAATGAGAGGATCTGAAAAATACACTAAAGGAGAGGAAACTATGGTCTAGCCATTCTTCTTCGATTGGTCAAGTTACTTCTTTCATGCGAAAGATAAGAGACTTATTAGAGAGTGAAATCATCTAATAAGAAAGAGAATATGTCATTGATTTGACAAAAGGAGACCTGCATACTAGGAAAGTGGCTAAAGGCCAAATTCAACTTGCAAGAAGAGTTAAGCTACTCGTAAGTTAGGCTAAAAACAAAAACAAATCAGTGATTCTGTCAGATTCCGAGATTCTAATCAAAATTTTACCCGATTCCACAACCCATAACTTGTATGTAGTATCAAGATCACTAGACAAAAAAAAAAAATCGTAAACTCCTATACAAATCAATTACAAATCTTTGGAGTTGTTGTCTTATAGAGAAGAAGGGATACTTCACTAATCACTATCCACCATGAAAACTCAAACATTTGACCAACTCTTTATTCCAATGATTTCAAAGAATCCCATTCCCACGTGCTCCCAAATCCTAAGCTCAGCTGGATAAGTTCCCCTTTTCCCTATCTTTGGTTTTGGTAAACTTTTGATCAGGAAAAGAGCAATAATATAATATATGTACAGAGATGTGGGATGGAGTGGATAGTTTATCTTGATGGGTGTTTGTGCTGTAAAGCATCAGAATCCAAAGCTTGCAACTCTCTGCATTCCACGAGAGAAGAGAAGAGTGTGTAGTACTGTATAGGATTCCCTTGTTGGGTTCTTTATTGCATATGAAGGAACCATTAATACCAATCTATCACTACTTGTTCGGTTCCTTTTGCTTTAAGCATTGTCGCCACATGCACCCAACGTTAATCCTGGTCTGTGGTGTGTGTACCAATGTATTAAGCTTCGAAACAATTGATTGATTACATTTTCTTTGTTGAGCCATTGAGCAGTGAAGATAGTCGTCTTGACTCTTGTGGTCTCCATTCTGTAACCATTGAGCTTGGGATGGTTGTTTTCGGTAATGTTTTGTTAACGAGTATTCCACAACTTTGAGTTGTTGGAGAGGTTTCAGATTAGTTATTAATAGAAACAACACTCACAAATTAATTTTGAGGAGAATATTGATTTTCGAGTCTATTGGGGGAAATAGAAGAATGAGTTGTGGCAAGCATTAATTCTATACCACATATTATAAGAGCGAAGTTTGTCGTTCATGATGGAGATCACTTAAATAGTGAGTGTATTAGATTTGGGACTCACGCAATCGGCTGTCATCATGATTTCACCACTTCCACGTATCTATCCAGTGGCATGCATATTGTAATAAGTAAGTACATTGGAAGGTGAACCGATCCTAAAGCTTCGAAACATATCGTCAATGTTTCATGTAATAAGGAAAGTGGTTTCAGTTGAGGGAATAGGTCCATTTGCCACGTGGGTGCTCGCACAAAGTGATAATAAATGGTTTGCCACAAGATGTACTTCATTCTCATGACAAGAATCAAACTCCCGACTGTATAATAAGGAAAATAAGATGAACAATCAATAATGTCACATTTCTACTTTCAGTGTGAGTTGGAACTGATAAACTAACAATTGGGCCTATACGCAACCCAACTAATTTCCTTCCTTCAAAAGTCCAGTGGGCATCCAAGATGGTGTAGATTTTGAGATGGTCATAGGGAAGTGGGCTTTCAGTTGGGCTCATGATGGGCCTTATATATCTCTTGCTATTCTGCCTTCCTTATGGGCCGAGACATATGGATAGCCCATACAATCGTTTGAACAGTCCTCTTGTTTCAAATGGTGGGCCTTTTCAACTTCAGTCCACTATCGCTTTTGGAACAAACAATGATACTTGAGAGAATCTTGAATTAGAATCTGTAATTGTAAGTTGTAACTATAAGATGTGACATTACTAGTAGTTTTTTTTTGTTATAACGATTGTTTAATTTGTTCGATTCCTATCGACAAAAATAATTAGCATCTCGCGGTTAGTAGGTTAGCACTTAGTCGTTACTCGTTACTTAACATCATTGTTGGAGTGCTAGCTTTTCACGTACTTAGTCGTTGCTATCAGCGATAAACACCCTAATCAAACTAAAATCCAACAAAATTAAAGTGTATCACACATCAAGCTATAGGTGGTCCTAGTCCAAATTCACCACCAGGTTATTCGCAAACCTAGAGGAGCATCATTAGGAGTAAGGATAGCCTCCGACACCACGCCTATCACAAGGACCCGCTGCTGTGATTTGGCCTCTTCTCCCCTCCGGTAGGTTCACGGTGCGCTCCCTCAGACACGCTCTCACTTCTGACAGATTCCTTGGTGATCAGTCATTCCCTCATAGCTTCATCTGGACCCGAGGTGTTCCTTCCAAGATCCAAGCTTTCTGCTGGATGCTCTCCCATTCAAAGGTCGCCACAGTCGACAACCTTCAGAAAAGGGGCTTTCACTTGGTGAACAGATGTGTTTTGTGCTATAAGCATTCAGAGTCCATCGATCACCTGTTCCTGCACTGCGAGTACTCGTTGGAAGTTTGGAATCGGATTAGTTCAAAACTTTCCATCCACGGCCCTCTCGGCAATTGTATCAAGGATGTCTTTACGTCTTGGACAGGTATGAACTGCTTCCCAAACTTCAATAACCCTTCGAGATTCCTCCTGCACGCGATATGTTGGTCTCTTTAGCTTGAACGAAATAGAAGAATTTTCAATGAGAAGGAGACTCGGGCACATCAGGTCTACATTAGGATTTTGTTGATTATCGGTAGATGGATGAAGGCAGCAAAGCTTTTCTCCGCCACCGATCTCCTCGGCTGGAATGGTTTTACTTTCGACCCAGGCTAATTTTTATCGAGTCTGTTTTTCTGGTCTGCACTTTTGCAGTTGCAGTTGCAGATGTGTCTGTCCTTTTGCTGCTGTTTTATTTTTCTTTACTTTCTCGGTTTCGCCTGTATAGCCACAAACCCTACTTCTTTTGGGACCTGCCTTTGACTTCCATTTATATATACTTATACAACCTTGATAAAAAAAAATTCCCACAAATGCTAAGGTTACCATGTAAAATCTCTATCTCCAATTTACCTCAACAATGTGAAAATTCATTTACGATCACTTCTTCACTTAAGAAGTCATATGTAAACCGTAATACAATCTTATTTACCGTAACTAATAAAACTAACAATGTAACCAATCATTGAACATTGCATAACTTACCTCACAATTCTAATATATCTCAAAAAAAAAAATCCCGTTACACTTGCTTTGTCTCCCAATAATGTCAAGAACCGTTACATCCTAATAACTCAAATTGTTGGAAAAGGATTCTGAATGAATCTTATATCTCGTATACTAAACTATCTACACTAGATTGCGCCACTATCACAAACCTAGCTACGTTGCACCACCATTGATCGAGGTATTTGGGGCAGAATAAATAGTTATAAGAAATAAGAAATGAGGTTAATACATCACAAAATGGAAGGAGAGACATTTCCATCAAAACAACAATTAATTATTTTAACTTTATCGAAAGATACAAACCCTGAGAGACTACTTTTGTGAATTGGGTTGGGAGCCACATAATAGAATAGAAATTAGATCGTGATTGGGAAAAAAAGGCTATCCGGCCAAAGATCGGCCATCACAAACGACAGACGCTGACTATTGCGCATCGGCACCGCACGTCCCATATCTGTGCCTACCTCACCAAATTAGTATTACTGTATCATTTTGTATCTTCTGTTCTGCCAGTGATGTGGTTTGTAATTAACCTTACTATGGTATTCAGCAATTCCATCAATCAATTGGTAAGTAATTGATTCAAAGAATGCATGCTAATTGGTAATATCATTGTTTTTCTTATGTTCAATAGCTAGCTAAAGGGTGCTAAAAGTGGGTGAGTTTAATATCCACCTAAATAGGAGGATTTCTGAAATTGAGAGAGGGCTATTGTAATTTTGGACAAATTTGACCCTGCAATTTTTTTATTATTACATGTCACTAATGATTGCTTTCCTCATTTCCCACCTTCATTCCAACTACCCAAATTTCCAGATTCAGTTAGCTTCATTCTTGATCCTTCCTACCGAGAATACCACCGGACCTACGCGTGACTCACATCGGCCGGTCGGGAACCAGCGGCGACGGCGCTGCTCCGGAGGTTGGTTCTCCAGCTCGGTCTTAATTTCCCCTCTGCTTTTACTCGATCGAAGCAAGTCGTCGACCTCGACGAGCTCGTGTTTAATCCGTCAGCTCGCTCTTTCATTTCTCGCGTTCTAGATGTTCTGCAGCTGCTAAAGAAGAAGAATTGAACATAGCAGCAGAGGAGAAGCTTCTCGTCCACCATGTTTCATCGTCCAAGCTTTCTGCAAATCTGGAGAGAATCAAACTTCAAACCCCTCGAATACGATAAACCCCACACCCGTATTCTGGATTCTGAGTTCTGGGTTATGGATTCAGTCACATTCACTCAGCTTAAAAATCAAAACTTCTGTGAGGGAGAGCTGACTCAATGGTGATGACACAAAGAAAGAGTGAATGAAAGGGAAGAAGGAGATAAGATTGGAGTCTTGTGCAATATCAAACCTCGAATACGAAAAAACCCCACCTGGATTCTAGGTTTTGATCACATTCAGTCAGCTTACAGAATTAAAACCCCACCTTGTCTTGCTTTAAATGTGAATCAGTTATGTATTGTTTTCTTTACCAATTGTATAATCTCCTCTGGAAGTGTCAGAACAAGGGTTGAAGAAATCTATATCTATATAATAGATTTCAATTTATTCCATCTGCCACGTCAGCCCGGGAACTCTAATCCGCAAATTTCTCTCCTCCACTACACTGCTCTCCATAACAACTTATTTCAATTTCTTTAAAGCATACATCGGTTCTTAAATTTCACACGAAACCTTCAATTGTTATCCTTCATTTCCATTTTGCATTAGACACTATCAATAAACTAATTTATTTAAATATACTTCAGCCTACTTTTCAGCTTCACTTTGGTCTTCCCAACTCCATTCTATTATCCAATTTTTACTTACTTTATATAAAACAAAGAAAGTTTAAATATAAAATTATAGTTTTATATAAATCACCACTATAAGTTTTACAATAATTTTCATATACTATGTTCAAATATTTTATATTTATTTTCTCATTGTAATACTGGGCTAAGATATTATTTCTATTGAAATTTCATTAGCTTAATAATTATATATGTGTATCTCTAAATATTTCAGTTTAATCATCCCAAAAAATTTAATATATAGTATTGATGGAGGATGATGTTCCTCCTAGAAAAGTCCAAGAAGTCACGTCTAAGGTTGATCAAGAATTCGATAAATTGACGTCACCGGTTACTTTCTTAAATCAATCTTTAATTAGGGTGTTAGTGTAATATTAAATAAAATCATGTATTAATAGGTGAAAATTTCAAAATAAATTTAATGGACAAATAACATGATGCCACGTAGCCGGTTATGCCGTGCCACCTGAGCGTTCACCAGTCTTTTAAATACATAAAAAATATTATCGTACCTACTTAATTCACTAAAATTTTAGAGGACTTGATATTATTAAGGACTTGACATATGAGTTTTTCATAATCTTCCATTGTTACCTACTTAATCCAGTAATCCACTAAAAATTTCCAAGCACATATATTTATATTATTCATTGACATTGTTAGTAGGCTCAATATATGGTATCTTCAAAATCTTTAATTGTTGTTACCTACTAATCAACTAAAAAGTTAAGCGCACCTAATTATATTATTCCCTCACATCTTTAGCAGAGGTTAACATATGGCTTCTTCAATATCTTCAATCATTACCTACTTAATCTACTAAAAAATTTCAGACACAACTAATTAAATTATTTTTTCATTATTGGCGGGCTTAACATATGGTTTCTTCAAAATATTTAATATTTATAAATTAATTAAAATAAATAAAATATACCTAATATACTAATATATGGTTCAACTAACATAATAAATTGTCAAAGAAAAGTTCAACTAGAATTCACATTTTGATATATTTAAAATCTATTTATTGATATAAACCATTTAGTACGTCAATTTCACAATGTTTTGTCTTCTTTTCAGTTAATACTCATTTATTCCTTAGTTGATTTGTTGGTTTCAAAATATTTCAACACCCTCATGAATTTCATAGGTTTGTAGACATTATATTTCTAACTAAAAAAATAAATACATGTATATATTTAAAATTCTATGGATCAGCCGCCAGCAGGCGGGCAAGAATGCTAGTATCATATATAGCAGGTCAGGACAAAGTGTCAGAATAAGGGTTGGAGAAATATCATATATAGCAGGTCAAGACAACAATGAGGGTAGGGGTGGCTATTCGGTTAAATCGGTCAAACCAAACCGAATTCGGTCGGTCACCGATTTCGAGTTCGGGCGAAACCTAGGACCGTGACCGTGACCGATTTGAATTCGGTTTGACCGTGCCCGAATTCAAATCGGTCACGGTCAACCGAGTTGACCGAATCGAACCGAATAGCCTGGCTCTGATTTGGTCTGAAAATCTGGTTCGAATCTGAAAAGTGGGAAGAAGAGAAGAAGAGGAAGAAGAAGGAAAGAATAGGGAAGAAGAAGAAGCAGATTTGGTCTGATTCGAATCTGAGAAGAAGAAAAGAAGAAGAAGAAGAAGAAAAGCAGATCTGGGCTTGGTTCGGCGAGCGAGGGGCTTGGTCGGCGAGCGAGGGTCTTGGTCGGCGGCGGAGGATTGGTCAGCGGCGAAGAGTTTGGTCGGCGGGCGGGTCGGCGGCGGAGGGCTTGTTCGGTGGGTGGAGGTTTGGTCGGCGGGCGGAGGAAGGAGGAAGGGAAGGGAAGGAGAAGAAGATTGCTGCTGTATCTTGGTCTGGAGAGGAAGAGGAGGGAGAAGAAGAAGAAAAAGAAGAAGATTGGATCTGGTCTGGAGAGAAAGAAGAAGAAGGAGTAGAAGATTGGATCTAGAGGAAGAGGAAGAAGAAGGGAAGGAGAAGAAGATTGGCCAAATCGGTCAAATCGGCCAAATCGGTCAATGACCGAATTAGAGGCATGTGACCGATGGGTTAAAACCTATGACCGCAGCCGTTTTCGAGTTGATGAACTCGGTTAATCGGTCACCGAAACCGATTTCAAATCGGTTTTCAATTCGGTCAACCGGAAACCGAAACCGAACCAGCCACCCCTAAATGAGGGCATGGTTGTAATTGCATAGTCAAATACCCCTTAATGAATGACACTCCAAACAAACAACAATATTGTACAATTGGACCCTAAATCTCATTAGCACCTTAATAACTAGCTATCTCGAATATCATGGTATTCGAGATAGCCCATACCAAACGACCAATGTATTCTTATATATGATGTGATGAATGCTCATTGACTAGCACTGAACTGAAATGATTAGTAGCAAGCGATCTTCGATTACAATAGTGAAGAAAGCATATACTCGTCTGGTGTTTGTCCCTGAAATGAGACCGAAGTTTAATCTTGAGTGAGGACGACGAATTGTGAAGCTTCGCCGTCATGAAAAAAGATAGCAAAGTCAGTATATGAGCAATTTCATTATTGTTAACAATCCTAGTTACCAAAATTAATCATTAAAATTAAAAATATTTCAAGTCTGGGTATAAATAAAAATAGTAGGGAAAACTCTAAAGTTTGTAAAAATAAATGTTGACGGAGGCTCCCAATGTCTGACCGCTTGAAGATAAATATTGACGGAGACAGTTTTCATCCTCATTAACAGGGTGATTGACTTGGTTTTACGCGACCACACATGATCTACCTTATACTAGCTTTAGTACAAATCGAGGGTGACATTGCTCATCAAGTTACATTCCCTAGTCAACTGGATCGGAGGAGCTTCTTCAACTTGCAGAGAGACTTAGTCATTGCAAGAATTTGTTCGTTCCTGGATGCTTCCCTCAGTATTCATATTCGGTTGGTGTCTCGACAACCTATTATGTGGCTCGACACACTCTAAATTACTTTTACCTTGTAATTAGCACGTTTAAGAATCGAAATGTATAATGAGTCGAGTTTAGAATAGTAAATAATTGAGGCCCAAGAATTTTCCGGTCCTTTTGTTTAGGCTTAATTACACAACACTAATTATATTATGATTAATTAATTATCATCACATCATAATTTGTGTTTTAGTAAATTTGGTCCATTTCGTTTTCATTGGTGTTATGTCGCTGACTGATTAGTCATCGACGTGAATCTTTACACGTGGTTGCTTTACTAAAAGAAAATAGCCTTTAGCGCTGTTTTATTTATTAATTAAAATAATATTCCGATATTAATGCTCTAATATGATGGTCCCCACATAGTATGTTTTGTACGGGAAGACAGTCCAGAAGGGATGTAGGGCCCACGCGCCGGATGGAGAGAGACAGGTGTCTTCTTATACAGGCGCTTCTCCCCAACTTTGACATGCCAGCCTTCTCCACGTGGCTATCAAGTTTGTTGATTTCTATACGGTATTAACCCGAAAAGCAATTGGTATTGATACGGTATGCATACGTATTCTTTAAAATACTATTTGTGCTCATTGTTATTCATGGCCAAAAACACCTAAGCACCTTCTTACCTAATGGTAAAGTACTTAGTTAGCAGTCCGGCTATTGGCGGCTATATTAGTGCTCATTAATTCAAAATTGTCATGTCTTGGAGATGGACATTGATGGGTAAGCGGGTCAATAAATTGTTTGTGGTGGAGCGACCAAGTGTAGGCACAATTATGAAATTGTTACACAAATAAAGTTCTTTTTCCTTTATCTCTAATTTATATTTCTATCTTCATAACTGTCAAATAATGCTCATAACTTCTTTTTTCTCCCAATTTTTTTTTTCTTCATAACTATTAAAATAATGCTCAAACATAAAATTTTCTTCACAAATGTTGTTTATTTTAATTTTTTTAGTCTAATGACATCACTTTTGATATATTTTTTGTATAATTTTTTTATTAAAAAAATATACTTTTACATCTCTATTATGTCTGTCTTATAACAGTCCGACATACTTATGCAATAACTTGAATTAAACGAAAAAATAATATGCTATATAGTGCAATTATGAGATTAATTTATACATTTGTTATTCATTTGTGAAGAACGTTTACGTCATTGATTTTGAAAACTAACATACAAATAATATACATATAATTGATACAAAACATACATATCACACATCCATATGGCATTCATATCATATCTGTAAAACTGCGATGAAGGTTATATACATAGTAAACTGGACACTTACAAATGCAGTTGGACACACTTATACAACAACTTGAATTAAACGAATGAGATAATATACTATATAGTGCAATTATGAGATTAATCTATATATTTATTATTCATTTGTGAAGAACATTTATAAAGTTGATTTCGTAAACTAAAATGTATGCCATTGATTTGAAAACTAAAACATACGCTATTGATTTTGAAAACTAACATACAAATAACATATATATAATTGATAGAGAGCAACATATCACACATCCATATGACATTCATATCATATATGTAAAACTGCGATGAAAGTTATATATATAGTAAACGGGACCCTTACAGATGCAGTTGAACACACTTATACAATAACTTAAATTAAACGAAGGATATGATATACTACATGGTGCAATTATTAGATTAATCTAGATATTTTCTATTCATTTGTGAAGAACATTTACAAAGTTGATTTCGAAAACTAAAACGTATGTCGTTGATTTTGAATACTAAAACATACGACGTTGATTTTGAAAACTAACACACAAATAACATATATAGAATTGATATAGAACATATATATCACATATCCATATGACATTCATATCATATCCGTAAAACTGCGATGAGGGTTATATAAATAGTAAAAAAACACTTACAAATGCAGTGAAGGTACAAGATGCCACACATTAAAGAAGAAGAAGAAAATGTTAGTGCGAGAAATTTGTCATTTATGACATCATTATATAATTTTTTATGTTTATATTACATTGCTCTTATGACATCGTTATATAACTGCTATGTGTATGTTATGTAACTATTATGACGTCGTTATATAATTTTTATGTTTATGTTACATCATTCTTATGTTGACATCGTTATTAAATTGATATGACATCTATACATCACTCTTATGACATTGTTACTATTAATACTTCATAAACATAATAAAATTATAACAAAACATAACACATATGACGTATATAGAGATACATTTATCTTAAAAGAGTATTCCTTATCTACAACATCAACATTACAATGAACATTTTCCTAAAGTTGTCATTTGATTTGGTTCCTCATCTGTATAGAATTCCTCCTTTCCTGAATGGTTGCGTTCTCTCTCCACCTTCCCCACGAAGTAGATTTGATGAAAAACTAGAACACAGAACAAAAATAAACCCTTAGAATAAAATTAAACTAAGAAATAAACTCGTAATAGACCATAACAAACGAGAAAGAACCTAGAATAAACCAAAACACACCCAGAACAGATCTAATACAATACAAACCTAGAACACAGAACAAAAATAAACTAAGAGATAGACTCGTAATAGACCCATAACAGACCAATAACAGACCTAGAAAGAACCTAGAATAAACCCAAAACACCCAAACAAATCTAATACAAACCCAAAACATACCGTAATAGACCCAAATAAACCCAGAACATAGTCAGAAATACTTAAAACAAACCCAAAACAGATCCAAAACAAAACCCATAATAGATCTAATACAAACCCAGAATGAATAACCCAAACAAACCAGAACAAACCCGAAAAGTAGCAAGAACAGACCTAGAACAAACCCAAAACAGCTAAAAAAAACTTACCAAAAAATGATGTGCATTGTTCCTCCGACTTTCTTTTGCTGCTACCTTGCTCTAAGTTTGGATTGAGAGGAATGGATGAAGAAGAGGTTGTTAATCCCATTTTGAGAGCATATTGAGAGGAGAGAGGGGGGAGAGAGGAGAAGTTTTGAAAATGGAAATAAATTTGGGTAAGAGATAGATAAGATGGTGAATTGTATTTGAAATTTGAATTTCAAATTTTATGTCAAACCTCTCAAATTTGCCCCCGGATTAACCTCAGCCGTAGGATGAAGAAATCTTCTGAAATTGATTCTCTGCCGTATGATCAGCGTCTCAGATCAATCTGAGATATGGAGGCTTCAGCCCTTTAGCAAAATTGCTTAGTTAGATGTTAACTTGGATATACATGTACACTGGGTTTGACTTTCATCAAAAATAAATCTAAGAATTTACTTGTTGATAATGTGTGGTAAAGACTAATCCAGGTGAGCGGGTTTGGGCCATTTCTTGGCCAGTGGACTTTCGGCAAAGGGGCGGAAGGACTAGTAGCAGGCGACCATCAATAACGATGGTGAAAAAACGTTCTTCACAAGGGTATGTCCCTGATGCATAACCGGAGTTTAACCTTGGGTGAGGATGCCTGAAAGATGACCCATTGTGAGGCTTCTCCGTCATTAAAATAAAATTCATAGCCAAAATACAATGAATAGAAATATCAGAGTTTTCACGAATGTACTTTATGCTCGTATGAAATATTTGTCACTACATCTGAATGGAGTGAAAGGTTTATCTTGTTTTGTGTTCACCTATACTATGAAGAAAACTTCAATACAAATTATCTACACTCTGCACGCTTTGCACCATTTTATCGGAGCATATTGGGGAACCAAGTCTCAAATTTGGTCAATTAGACCAAATTAACAAGAACCATTAGATAAAAATGAATGGTTCAGATTAGATTGACTTATTCATTATCTAATTATTTAATTCGGATCATTATGACAGATAATTAATTCAACGAATCATTATGACACATAATTAATTCAATGAATAATTATGGAAAGAGAATCAAGGGGTCGTTTACTTGAGAGATTTGGGTGAGATTTGGGGGGGCTCAAATTTTTGCTCTGGAGATTTGGACAAAATCTCTGTTTACTTCACAATTAGAGATGGAGATTTGGGGAGGATTAGAGATTTCAAGGTGGGCCCCTAGAGATTTGGGGAGCTTTCTGAAATCTCTACTAAGACCAGAGATTTGAGGGGGATTTGAGAGATTTGGGGCTCACTTTACGAAAATAACCCCAACTAACTTGTCTAATATCAAAACGGAGATGATGAATGAGGCCATTTTGGTCTTTCATAATATGTTATATTTTTAGAATTCTCTACACCAAATCACCCAAGTGAACATAGCTTTTTGAAATAGCTAGATAATCCAAAATCTCTAGCTATTTCAAATCTCTAGAGATTTGAAATCCCCTAAATCCAAATCTCTCAAGTGAACGACCCATGAAAGTCCAAGATTTTCTCTTCAAAAGAAATCCCCAACCGCAATTGTTTCTTTCTTCTCTGGCGACATTGTTTCTTTCAATTGTTTCTTTCTTTTCGGTCGATTTCTTGAAATGACTTGTTTGGATTTTTTTAATCTCGTCGCCAATATAGTCATCAGCCATGGACAAGGGTGTCCTAATGCAGGAAAAGTACTAAGGTGTCCTAGAACATGAATCATTAACATTGAAGTGAAACTCACATCTAAGGCGTCCTAGTACATGCATCAAATCAGCAAACCAATACTTAAACAAAGATCAAACAACATAAATATAGCACATTTGGAGTCTAGATGGTTCATAAATAGACTGTCCTAGTGCAAGAATCATTAACATTGCATCATCAACAAACCAAAAATTCTTGTACAGTTCACCATACAGAGGTTAACTTCAACAGATTCAAGGGTGTCCTAGTGTAGGAAAAGTATTAAGGTGTCCTCGTACATGCATCATTTACATTGAAATGAAATTTACATATAAGGTGTTATAGTACATGCATCAAATCAGCAAACCAATAATTAAACAAAGATCAAACAATATAAATACAGCACGTTTGGAGTCTAGATGGTTCATAAATAGACTTTCCTAGTGCAAGAATCATTAACATTGCAGCATTAGCAAACCAAAAATTATTGTACAGTTAGATTTTATAATAAGAGACTTTTAGTGCACTGAGAATATATAAAGCCTACCGGAGAAAAAATTATTGTACACTTAGTCTAAACATCTAAACCGAACCTTGACCGGAGAAAAAAAAGAAATTACGGCAACAGGAGAGGGAAAAAAGAAAAGAGTTGCAGGGAATTGAGAAGAAGTTGCAAGGAATAGGGAAATAAGATAAAAATATATTAGTTATGGTAACATTAAAAGACCTTCCATTATCTACTAATTAATTAGGTAATTAATTAATCATATAAGATTAGGACAATAATTAGGACAATCTTATTATTTTAATATTAAATCAATGACTGAAATTAATTTGGTTTAGTAGACCAAATATGCATTTGGTCACTGAAAAAAATGCGCCATTTTATCGACTTACCAAATACATTTTTTATAATGATTGTTGTATGATATATAAGTCATTAATTAGATTCCAGTAACTTGAATTTTTACTTCTTAGAAACAAATTATGAATGAATCTTGTATTGTTTACTAATTATCACCACATCAAACGTATTGAACCGTTAAGCAATATTTTCAATGCCATATCCTGTCCCCCGATTGGACCGGTCCGACCGTAACCAGTTAGCTCTCCGACACCGATAAATTTCAGTTCGATCCCGATTCAACCTTGATTTTCTCATTAAACCTTTGAACCCTTAACCTTACCGACTCGACCCTGGTCCGATTATGAAAACCTTGCCGTTAAGTGACTTAATGGTGTCATAGTGCAAATTAACAAAGTTCACAGTCTAATTAACCAAGAACTTAACAATAAAACCCTGTTAAGAAAACTCAACGTATGAACAGCTAGGGCAGTCAAAATGAACTTCCAAGAAACGATCTGTGATCCTAGAAAAGGGAACTCGTTGAAGAAACCCACGAGTTCCATTGGCTGACGTCCGTCTTCTGAAATGAAGGCTATACCAATGAATGAGTTGGAAACAAGTAGGTTTCTAATGGAAAGCTTGTGTCTGATTCAGTCTGGAGATCATATGAGTTGGAATATAATAGAGATTCCATATCACTCTTTAAATAGTAATTATACACTTCAATTATCGTGATCAATGATAGGTGTATAAGAATATGAATTATAATTTGGATCTCGTCTCGTTGGATCGACCTAATCTGATATGTTATTAGCTGGTAATACTCGATTTAATGTGTATGAGAATATGAGTTAACATTCTTTTCTTCTTGTGCTCCGACCATTCTCAACTCGTTTTATACAAAAATTGTACTTACATAAAATGATATGAGTCCTTCAAACTCATTACGTTTAGATACCATCTCCTTGATGGCATTCTAATTTGTATTTAGCAATTTCAATTTTGGTGAGGTCGTATTGTATTTTGGCTCTTTTTTTTTTTTTGGAATGCGGCGCACAGCACCTTAATCATTTATCAAAATAAAAGGGGGTTTGGTGATGCCAAAACAATTAAGTCGCAAAATATACCCAAGTCTATGACCGGAACTCGAAACTGTGACTCTTAAAAGAGTAGTCATAACCAATACTCCCATAAAGGTTTGGTGAAGGCGTATTTTGGCTCTTTCGTTGATGAGGATGACTGCTCCAATTAAAAGGATCAAAACGATGATATGGATAGAGGGTCGGAACTTACTCTATTGAAGAAACTATGGCATATTTAGGATCAGTCTATAACATTTTAAAATTCTGAGACTACTTTGTAACTTGGACAAAGTTTCATGATGTATTAAGTATTTGAACGTTATTTTGGTTTAACCTAGATTGGCCATTCACATACAACCATTTTTAACCGTTGCAAAAGCATATTAAACCGAATAAAGGACTACAAAAAAACTGAAAAAATGTTTGTTTTTTTAGGGCAATCAATTACTCCTTTTTGGTAATCATGACATTTAAACGTCTTTTATATGAAGTTCCCCCACTACTTAACATAATTTTAATACGGGTCTATGATAAAATTAAATTAACAATTTAATATTTAAAGAAACTCTAAATTTAGTTTCGTTCTTCGAATTAGTTAGTATTGATTTGCGATCTAAAATTTTGAAGGAACAAAATCTAATGTTCACTTTCAAAGTTTGACCGGAACAACATTCAATTGGTGCATGTAAAAATCTAACTCTTAGAGTAAGAAATCGAATTTCCATATGAGGTAAAAATGTTGATGTTGGAGATTGTAGGGAAATGACGACAATTAAGAAGGTGACATCAGATGATAACGAGGAGAATGACTCTAGAAAAAAATGATTGTGTAGTGTAGAAAAAAACATATAATTTTAATATGGGCTATGATAAAATTAACGATTGTGGTATGTTTAACATTTAAAGAAATTTAAAATTTAGTTATATTTTTTTATTAGTTAATATTGATTTGCAATCTAACATTTGAAGGACCAAAATCTCAATGTTCTCTTTTAAGAGTTTGACTAGAACAACATTCAATTGATGCATGTGAAAATCTAACTCTTAGAGTAAGAAATCGAACTGCCATATGAGGTTTAACAATGAAAAGGTGAAAAGAGTCAAGGTGTTTACTTCAGTATATTTGGTAGATGATTTTTCTCGTGCTTGACTAGGACAAAATTCAATTGATGCATGTGAAAAATCTAACTCTTAGAGTAAGAAATCAGACTGCCATACGAGGTTCAACAATATAAGGAAGAGATCAAGTGTTACTCTTATTGTAGAATTTCATGTGTGATGAATTCATGTGCAGTGAAAACTAATCTGAGTAGATCGATGCAATGATAACATGAAAGTGAAGAGCAAGTGTTATCAAGTTTTTGTTAACTCTATTATATTTGGTAGATGATTTTGGCACGTGCTTGATTAGTAAACATTAAACGATGCATGTGAAAATCTAACTTAGGTAAGAAATCGATTTGCTATGAATTCACCAATGATCAAGGTGAAAATTTGAGAAATGTTGATTCTGGTTGTGTAATCCAATATAATTTTGTTGATTTGCCATAGTAAGTCAGATTGTTAACCTATTTGATTCACAACTGATATCACGATTATGAGATGGAATAATTCTTTCTCCGGTCAGTAAAAATTAAGTGCCTATTCAATTCGAAAAGTTTACCATTCCTTAGACTTGGAAGGCATCAAAGAGTATGACAAGCTACATAGTGAATTATCGTATTAGCCTGGCCCATAACCGCCAACAGTCTGAGTTGGGGTGAGACTTGAGAGTCCAATAAATTGTCTATATCCGTCACCATGATTCCACCTCCTCGAAAAATACTTAACGTTTCAAGACCGATTAAATCACTTGACATCCCAAACCAACCCATAAATGAGGGATGAAACTGTAGTAACTGAAAACAGTAGACATTAAATATAAAACCTTCCACGTGTCGCCAATTTTCGATTTCCCCCATATATTATAACTAGATTGTCATCGGCCCACTGGCCGATTTTTAAATTTTATTTTATTAAGTGAATATTATTTATGTTTATTTACTTTACTATGTAGCTAAATTTTTTGCACCAGCTTTATTAAAAAATTATGATATATGTAATTAAATTATTACATTTATAAAAGTTAAAAAAATGTTATTGGTTGAACTCAATAAGAAAAATCATTAAATTTCTCCATTGTTATATTTGTTAACCACGGTGGAAAAGCTGCCAAAAAAAAACTACCCACTTTAAATAATTAATTTTTTTTTCCCCTTAGATAACTTCCGCAAGAGCGTTGGAGATAACCATGCATTCAAAGAATTAAGGGCACACCCAAGCCGTAGGGTTTACTACTCCCCGGCTTGGGAGGCTACGATGCGCTTCAAAATAGTTTTATTCCTAAATTTATGGAGAAGAGAAAGATTTTGTAAAATGCTGATTGTCAATTCCAAAATGGAAATTCTGCATAAATATTATTATAGATTATAGATATTTTACTATAATAAAAAAGAATTGCCTTAATTTTTATTAAAAACAGTATTTTTTGCAAAAGTAAAATAATAATAAATAAAAAACGTCGTCTCAGTGCTTTTAATCAGGATTATAAATCAGATTAGATAGAAAAGGAAACCGGAACTCAAGAAAACATAATACCAACCAACCCACCCACATGATTAAACCGAAAACCCAGAAAGAAGAAAATCAACCCTCCCCTCCCACCCAATTCTGATTTTGACTTCTTTCTTTGACTCTCTCAATAAAACCCCCATTTTTCCCTCTCTCCCTTCTTCTTCTTCACCACTACACCGTCTCTGCAAATTCCCATTTCTCTCTCAATAAAACAGAGCAAGCCAGGTCGGAATCAGCTCACTTGTTCCCTCTCGTTTAATCGCCATGGCAAAGGAGAGAGAGAAAGAACGAGTTGCCGGCGTCGGCGGCGGCGAGAAGAGAGTATTCATGGGGGTAGTCATGAACTGCGCCACCGAGCTCAAGCTTCTCCTCACCGTTCTCCTAATCCTCTGTTCCGTCGCCACTCTCCTCCAGTTCATCCCTTCCCGATTCGCCATCTCAACTTCCGATCTCCGCTTCTGCATCTCCCGTATCACCACCACGACCACCACTACAACCACCACCGCTGAACCATCTCTCAACTCCTCTTCCTCCGCCGCCGCCGTCGCCGCCTCTCTTAAGGCGTCGCGGCTGGTAATCCCGCCGGCGCCGCCTCTTCCCTCTCCCACCGTTGAGAAGGAGAAGGTGCAGGAGAACGGCGTAATTAAACGCGTCTTCAACCCGTACGGCTCCGCCGCCTACAATTTCATCACCATGGGGACCTACAGAGGCGGAATCAACACTTTCGCCATTAACGGACTCGCTTCCAAGCCTCTTCACCTCTACTCCAAGCCCACTTACCAATGCGAGTGGGTCCCCAATTCCAATTCCGATTCTGATTCCAATTCCGGTTCCAATTCCAGCTCATCTTCCAATTCCTCCACCGTGACCACCGTCGGATACAAGATGCTCCCCGATTGGGGCTACGGCAGAGTCTACACCGTCGTAATCGTCAACTGCACTTTCCCCACCCCAATCAACGCCGACAACTCCGGCGGCAAGCTCTACCTCCTCGCCTCCACCTCCGGCGGAGGCGACGCCGCCCTCAACGTCACCGACCGATTCGAAGTCCTCGACGAGCCGAAATCCACCGTCGATTTCGAGATCTACAATTCGAAACCTAAATACGACTACCTCTACTGCGGATCTTCCCTCTACGGACAATTAAGCCCGCAGAGGGTTCGTGAATGGATCGCGTACCACGTCCGGATGTTCGGAGAGAAATCCCACTTCGTGATTCACGACGCCGGCGGCGTCTACGACGAGGTGTTCGAGGTTCTGAAGCCGTGGATGGAGCTGGGCTACGTTACGCTTCAGGACATCAGGGATCAGGAGAGATTCGATGGGTATTATCACAATCAGTTCATGGTGGTTAACGATTGCCTTCACCGGTACAAGTTCGCGGCCAAGTGGATGTTCTTCTTCGACGTCGATGAGTTCCTGTACGTGCCGCCGAAGAGCACCATTAAAACGGTGATGGATTCGCTTTCGGATTATACCCAGATTACGATGGAGCAGATGCCTATGAACAGCAAGCTCTGCCTCTCAGCCGATTATGGAAGATACTACAGGTTGGTACAGTTTAATCAATTGAATTCAATTAATTGGATTTCATTTGCTTTGAATGTTTGCTTGAATTGGGTCAATTAGTACTTTAATCTGCTTATTTAGTAGTGACACTTTGATCGTTATGTGTGGTGGTTGGAGTTGGAATGATTCATTTGTGGCGTGAGCGTTGAAATGAAGACCCGTTTGGCTGTCATGATTTCGACCCGAAATCGAAATGTAGGGTGGATTTGAGAATTGGGTAGTGGGTAAATTCGTACTCGTCTGGTTATTCGATAGAAATGAGTAATCTTTTTACTCGAACTAGTTGGGTTTTGGGTTGCGGGTAATTTGTCGTTTGGGTTAGATGGGTACGGCAATAACGTTTGACTGGCTTTTAATCTAGTGTTGAAAGTTCAATACTTTTTTTTGGTACTGAACTTTCAACACTAGAAAATGTTATGATTTGATATAATTTTCTTCGATATAAGATCAAGGGTGGTTTGAAATTGTTTTCGATATGAAGTTTGGAGGGTGGTTTGATATGGTTTTCGATATAGGGGATAACTATTCTTCGTTTGATACTTGTTCTATTTATTTTGAATGGTACACATGTCTCGTTGTCTATTCCTAAATTGTTAAAGATTCTGTGAATCTCAAACCCATAAATGTGTCGCTAATCGTGAAATTTGGTCCGTGCAGGAAATGGGGGTTCGAGAAAATGGTGTACAAGGACGTGAAGAGAGGGGTACGAAGGGACAGGAAGTACGCGATCCAGCCGCGAAATGTCTACGCGACAGGCGTCCACATGTCACAGAACTTCGTCGGGAAGACGAACCACAAACAGAAGGGAGAATCAAGTACTACCATTATCACGGCTCGATAGCACAACGGCGGGAGCCATGCCGGAACTTGCTGAACGCGACGGACACATGGTTCGAGAAGACGCCATATGTGCTGGACACGACCATGAGAGACGTGGCCTGGGCGGTCAAGAAATTCGAGCTCAAAATGATTGGCAACCGACTGCAAAATACCCGGCAATGATAAAATAAATAAATAATACCCAAAAAAAAAAGGAAAATAGAATTTGATTATTATTTGTTTATTATATTGGGGAATATAAAGCAGTAGTTCTTCTTCTTCTGTTAAATTGCTTTATTTTTTCTCTTTTCTTTTTTTTTTGGTTATATAAAGATGCACATTCCCCCCTTTTTTGGTATTGAAGTGAATAATTTATACAAGTTACGGGAGGGAATGGTATTAATTCATTAATTGGGGGGGGTTTCATGTTATTTTCTCTTTCTTTTTGGCTGTATAACGAATTGAATAATTCAATTAATGGAGTACAGATAGATAGAGGTTTAATTTCCGTCACTCGTTTTTTGTTTAGATTCTGATGCTTATTGCTTTGCATTATTGATTTATTAATTATATTAACTATCAATTTTAGTTTATTCATCACAGCCTGGAATCGCGTACCGACGGCTTGAGTTCCTTTGTTTGTTTGTTTGTTGCACACTTGGTTCAATGATTGTGTCAAATTATTTCCATTTACAAATAGTATGAGATGAAGTCGGTGTTATGAATGGAATATGTAGGGAGAGAGTGCTTTGTTAGTATGGAGTTTTTGTGATTCGGGTGTCATTTTCTGGTCTAATTTGGAAGGAGGAACTGAGTAATTTCATCGTATTTTTTAATTTCTTATTTTTTGTCTCTAATTGTCCATTCAATATGTATGGAATTGAATTCCTACTTCTTCTCAAATTCAGCTCCAATAGGAATCTGAATTCCCATTCAAATACAAGGGAATTTGATAATTCCCTGCCAATTCCATATGGAGCATTAGACAGGAAGACAAGGAATTGAATTCTGGTGGATGCCAATTTCTCTAGCAATCAAGTTTCATTGGAATTATCAATTCCCCAATAAATTCATTTCATGCGAAAAACGGCCCCTCAGTCTCATAACTTTGTTATGATAGGTACAAAGAATGTTTCGAAAAAATGTTCTTAAGAAGGAGCGAAACATCACATTGTTAATGTTATGAATGATGTTAGTTCTTAGATAAGTTAACAAGTAGTGAACATTCAGACTTAATTATAGTTCACATGGTTGAGTTCACGACATTTATAATTTAGAAAACATAGTTACACACTAATTAAAGATTGACATCACGCTTAAGAAACAAGATTATGATATTTTACCTGCGAATCTTATTAGGGGGAGATAAATCAATTTAACGTATGTTCACGATTCAAATCATCGGCTACTATATTTTGTCGATACATCTCATAAAATAGTTGTCGACATTTTCATGTATACATGCACAAATTTTGAAATATTTGGGCAATTTTCATATACATGCTCATAATAGAGTATAATTACTAATTACATTAGGAAGTCTCTGATTGGGTCCTTCTTTTGGTGGTGGTCTGATCGCTCCGGTGTCGGTGGGGAAGAATGACCGGTGCCGGAAAAGGCCAGAAAGTGGGTCCCATCCCATGACGGCCGGCCAGCGTGTCACCGGCACCACCCAATTTTATGCTGGAAACGTGCCTCGATGATGGGTGGCGGGGTCCACGTTTTTTTTAATCTTACGACTAGCCAACCCAAAAAAAATATTTTATTTTCTGATTTTTTTTTTTTAGGCTTTTTCTAAATTGGCGTCGTCAATCATCGTCGATTGCATATTTGCATGTGGAGGAATTATCATTGCTGGGTTGGTTCCTAGTTATAATGCTTTCTTCTTTTGCCCATTTCGCGGTGTCTTTTAGCGTTGGTCTTTTCCTGTTATATGAAAGAAATAAGTGGACTGACTGATGTAATTAAGGAAAGTTCGAGGACTGGCTCAGGATTTATAGGTGGTTTTAATATTCTCTTTAACACGTGTTGGACGGGAAGAAATTTGATTCAAACGTAGTTATAACAATTTTGTAACTAGTTACAAGAAGTAGTTCTTATATAAAAAATGTAAGAACTAGTTTACAAGGCCTCATAACTAGTTACAAGATGTTCCAGCCTAGTCGCCTGGTCCAATATATAGTGGAAGCCCAAGGGTGTTGGTCTTCGGGTGATCGTCGTACCTCGTAAATAAGGAGGGGTAGTAGTCAGCTCGAGTGGGGGTGGCGATAAGAATATAAGAGAGAGAGTGGATGAGGGTAACGTACCGTGGAGCGTTTGTCCGATGGGTAAAAGAGTTGTCCTATGGTCCTGTGGAGAGTAGGGGGTATTTATAGTACCCCTGTCTTGGTCGCCAAGGCTGAATCTTGGTCATTCATTATAGACTCCACAGGATGTCGACACGTGTCCGTGTCCCTTAAAAACCCTAGAGACCGCCACATTGGGCCATCACCTTGGGCCTTCTTATGTTTTGGGCCATGTTTGCTTGGCCGGACTGTCGCCTGGACTCAGTCCTTGATCTGCTATCGCCAGAAGCGATAGCAGTGCGTGGGCCGCCGTTGGGCCTAAAGCTGTTAGAGGGCCGGGCCCATCAATTGCCTCCAAGCCCTTAGCCGAGCTTTGCTTGGGTAATGGCTTATGACTACCTCGATCACCTGGCCTGTGATCGCCGTAGAAGGGGCATCCTCTGTACCTCTTTATTTTTGGGCGGAAGCTATTTGCACTTCTGTGTTTTTGATAAACCGGTTGCCTACGCCTACTATGGGATGGCGTTCTCCTCCCATCACAAGACAAAATAACTAGTTCTTATAATTTTGTTTTTACAAAAACTAGCTTTTGTAACTAGTTATAAAATTGTTTGAATGAAAAAAAGTTTGAACGTGATGAGCAGCATGTCTTGTAACTAGTGAAAAAATTTAACATTACGAAGACAAAAGTTAGAACGGAAGAATCCCACCGATAAAATAGTGAAAGTAGAAGAGGATACAAAAAAAAGTAATTTATAGTATAGGGGCTATTTGTTAAATTGAAAAAGTGGGGAGAGGCAAAGTGTTATTTCCCAATATTCTTTTATCTTTTGAGTTTGCAGCAGAAAGTAAGAGACTGTTTGTTTGCATCTCTTTAGAATAATCCTTGTGTGACTTTGTCAATAAATAAGGCGTCGTTTTCCGCGAGGTTTTGAATTACCCTGGATTTAAAAGTCGGAAGGGATTCGATTACTGGGGAAGGCTCTACTTCCTTCCGGTTTTCAAATCCTTGTTTTCCACTGTACAATAACCAAATGGCTTTCACACAAAGGACAATCAAGTATGACAAAACTGCCCTTCCTATTAATCCAAACAACCCCTACATTCTATTTGCATCTTATTTATGCCTTTTATATACAAATATTCATAAAATTCGGAAAAAAATAAAAAAGTTCGAGCATAACAATTTAAACAAATATATTTGAGAAGTTTATATGCTATATGAATGAAAAGTTTATGTGCAGAAAATGACAAAAGTTGTTATTATTATATGTTGCTGACACAGTACCTTAGATGTGCAGATTGATGATTCCCTTTTCTTTCTTGGAGAAATAGGAGGTCTGACGCAGAGAGATTGGGAACAATAGAAAGCATGAAATAGAGGGTGCAAGGTTAATTAAATAGAGGGTTAATTAGGGTAAAATACATAAAACCCAGCCGTTGCCTTCCCATATGAGTAGGTTTTGAAAAACCCAGCCGGCTAGGTTTTTAATGCCAGCCCGGTTTTGAAAGCCTCAACTGATGTTGGGCCCATTATCCATGGAAAACAAGGATTTCAATGCCGGTTGGATTTCGACTGAATCCCTGGCCCAAAACCGGCGCGGAAAACGACGCCTAAGCCAACAACCTGCAGGTTTTACATCCCCTCGGTGTCTCATATGTAGGTTTGGCAATAGTATCCATGGGTCTCGATACCACATATTCATTATTCACTTGTTTATTAAATAGGTATTATTTGTACTCGCCCGTCGACACTAAACGGGTACAAAATAAAAATCGTTGTTGCCCCGATATGCCATTGAGTGAACCCTAAATCTCTCTGCATCTGGATTGTAAAGAGATTTTCGAAATGGAGCTACGATTTTTAGAGTATTATGGTTTCGAGAGGGAACGACAGACTGCGCGATCGATGAGTTAAAGTGAAAAATTGAATGACTGAAGGAGAAATTGAGTTTGGTCCATTAAACATAGATGATATATTATGGCTAATACGACATTGTTTCATATTGGGTGCCCATCGGGTTGGGTATGGGGCGAATACCTTGAAACCCGTCCCCACCCGTTACCCGTTCTAACTGGGTACCGGGTTTACCATACCCGTCAACTTTATCCAGTCAACAGGTAATTCCCACCTAATTTGGCCGGATTTCAGGTGAAAACTCAATTTCCAGATACCCATTGCCAAACCAACTCATATGAACTCATTGTCATTTTTCACAACAATAATATACCTTCCCAAGAATATTAATTGAGTAATTATTCCACCCATAAAAAATGGAACGAATTCAAATCTGTCATTTTACGAGATGAGTTATTTCGTGAAATGCACAATTTTTCAATACGTCATTCAACAGGAATATACTACTATGAATTTTGTAGCCCGATCCAAAGTTTTAAAATGTATTAAGTAATTGAACCGGATATAATTACGTGTTCATCAATCATCTATATACGTCTAGAGATGCTTTCCAGCATCTAATGTATTTTCTAGTCGTTCCTGATTTTGTTCTGCGATTGAATTACTAATGATCGCCGACATTAACACATAATGTTAATTTGAGTAGCGGTAATCCAATTGTCCTGCTCTCCATGACGTTGAATTCTCAAAGGGGTCGTTTGGTATAGGGGAAATTCAGCTGTGTTTCTTGGAAACTCTGTATTCTGAGATATCCTTGTTTGTTTACTGTCTAATGGAGCTGAGGTTTTATATTTCAGATACCCAGAGTTTCTTATTGTCTCCAGAATGTGTATTCTGACAATTTCTACTTTTATCAGAAATTCTGACTTCCCCCAAATAGAATAATGGGGCCCACTATTTTCCCTACTATTTTCTTTACCAAATATACATACCAAACAATGTAATTTAACATCCTCTAACTTTTAACAAACACTTTTCACCATATTCCTATTTTCATATTTCCCTAATTCTCAATCTCTTGTTTGTTTGTTTTTATTAGAGAATATAGTTAGTCAGTTGGCTCGTTGGTACTAATATTAATATTAATATACAGTGGGTCCCGCCAACTCTGCGTTACTGCATTTATTTATTCCATGAAAAGAGAGTCATGGTTTACTGGTCATAACATTAATTAACTATGTATAACTCATTCATCTCTGCGTTTTGTGTTTTGAAGTTTGAACATTAGCAGCTAGCTAGCTGCATTTAATTCCAGATTCACCAACACATCTGTATTATTTAAACCATATCAATAGCATTGATTATTCAAATTTAGACCTTCTATCTGTCGGAGGAGGAGGTTGATTCTGTACAAGTTCAGAATTCACAGAACAAAATCAGGAACGACTAGAAAATAAACAAACCAATCAGGGATATTATTGTCTTTTCAATTAATGCGGGTGTATATTATATTTGGGTTATTTGAATGTTATTTAGGTAGCACTTGACTAACACCCATGTAATTTATTGTTCAGAGTGTTATTTGAATATTATGCAGGAAACACTCAAGTAACATTTAGGTAATATGTTCGATCATGAGAGCGGAATTAAGGGCGGCTGAAATTGGCCTTGCTAAGGCTTGGGAGCTTGGGGCAAAGAAAGTGATCCTTGAGCTCGACTCTCTTGCAGCGGTTCTTGCTATAGAGGAAACGTCTGCTTGGGACTCTAGACATGGGTCTATCCTCTTATAGATCCATCACTTGAGATCTCGAGACTGGCAGGTTGTTGTTCGTCATTGTTACAGGGAAGCCAATAGAGTGGCCGACCTTCTAGCCCATTTGGGCCATTGTAATACGTTGGGAGTCCATCTCCTAACTTCTCTGCCTCCACCTGTTCGGAGTGTTTTACTTAGCGATTGTACAGGAGTTTCCTTCCCACGCGTGATTCCTATTAATTGATAAGGGTGCTTTCGCACCCGTCTTTCTACCAAAAAAAAACATTTAGGTAATATGTTATTCAAGTATTATTTGAGTGTTATTTACGTAACAGTCAAGTAAATAGGTAACATGTTCGCCATGGCGGACAAAAATGGGTGTCAGCATAGTAAATTATTTGGGTACTAGTATAATTTGATTGGAAGTTATTATCCGACCCATGAACTTACTCATATCGAGTTACACTAGCATTTACCTAAATGTCATACCATCCTAATTGATCTCATGTCTAATTTTTCTTCTTCTTTTGTCTCATCGAACATTGGTGTGGATCTTTGGTTGGTGAGAAACTGGAGGCTGAGGAGATTTTAGTAGAAAAGTTAGATAGGGTACCTCGTTATGTGACTAACACGAGTAAGTAACGAATTAAATCAGGATGAAATACTCATACCCGCCCCGATTTACACACCTAAGTGAAATAAAAAATCATATAAAAACATAAAATTTCTTTTAAATCATTCAGACATATACATAATCCGACATTCTCGGATAATTTTTCACTATTAAGTGTGTTTCCTTGAATCATACTAAATCTAGACATACATCGCAGATTGTAGTAGAGATGTCATGAAAATAAGGTACACTTGTTTTTATGTGATGAAGGAATGAATGATGATCTCATGATCCAAGTGAAGCAAAGATAGATAGGAAGCAACATTGCTTTCCAATGACGAAACTCTGCTTCTCCTTTACCAGTAATCTTTTGCCATTGGATACCTCTAGGCATTGAAATTCCGCCATAAGGTCCAAGCAAAAAGGAAAGGGGAGGAAAGTAGAATACTACTAGAAACTTGAGGATGAAAAAGCCAAAGAATAGGCTAACTTGTGTTTAAAAAGGGGGGTAGGAAACTAGTAAGCCAAGCAAGACTTTGGCTTTTTATGAGGGGGAGAGTTGAAATTATTGGGTATAGCTAGGAAGCATTGCCCCTAAAGCAATGCTTTAGAATGTACTTTTGTTTGCTGGTTTTGCAGTCTATTTTGCTTATCACATTACAATTGGCATTGGTCCTAATATACCTATTCACAAATAAATAGGTTTAAAAACATTAGCGGTCACCTAAGTTTGGGGTTGTAACACCGTGGTCACTGAACTTTGTTTTGTAACAGAGCACTCACCTATGTTTGGATTAGCCATCTTTTGTAGGTATTGGTTTGGTTTTTGAGTTGGCTCGATTTATTTTGAGGGTTCAATAGAGTTGATCAATGAGATTAAAAATATCATGTTTGATGATGTTGCATGCTTAGTTGTTTTTTTTTTTTTTACAAGAAAGTTGAATTATATTCATCCTCAACGGGGCAAAGACCTTACAACTCAAATATAGAATTTACATTAAGTATAGTTGTTAGTTTGGTTGGAATTGTCATAAAAAGTGACCGAGATAATTGCTCGGTTATCTTGTTTAAACATAGATGAGTGCTCTGTTACAAAACGAAGTTAGGTGACCACGTTGTTACAACCCTCAAACTTAGATGATCACCAATGTTTTTTTACCCCAAATAGATAGCCCCGATTGTGAAAATAGGATGTTTTTATGATCCTAGACAACATTTCTAGCTTAAATACAAAACATCGTGCAGAATTTTGATAACGAGAATTTTACACAGAATTTCATCACTTTAAAACGGCAATCTTAGACGGTGGCCTAGATTGGCGCACCCCAATGCTTAGCCCTAGCATTCTTCATTACAATTGAGTCCATGACGATGTTCAATTAAAATTTCTGCTTAATATATAATGCTTGAAGTTTGCACGGCTTTAATAACCCTTGTACAACATATTGGGGGCCTTAAAGGCTTTAATAAGTCTGTATACATAAATTGGTGGTTATCAGGATCAAACTCTTGATCTCTTGTTGATCAAAACCTCTTATATATACCATGTCAAGAACTCTTACATCCCTATAATTCGAGTTATTGGGAGAGGTTTTGAATGGATCTTATAGTATTTACTAACAAGAAGAACCGCCCGATCGGTGAGTTAAAAGGTCAAAATTGTTTTTTTGTTTTTGGTGTCATCAACCAATTGATTAAGTAAAGACAAAGAAGGCCATTCCCAAAGAATAATAATGGAGAAGAATAAGAAAAGGACAGCTATATGAAATACTAGCAAGAGGCAGTTTTGTCACCACTTGTAATGAAAACAAATTGAGGTTCAGTGGGCTAGCTGCTCGATCTCTAGTTATACTATTGATGTAACGTCGGCAAAGAGTCCAACCGAGACAGGCTGCTGCTCGTCGGCTTCCGCATCATCGACATCACTTTCAACTCTTTAAAGGACTTCCCATTGTTTTCAGGCTTTCAGCCACACATACAAATTAAATCAGAATAATGCGATCAACATCACTAGTACTAGTACTAGTACTAGTGCTAACATTATTACACTTACGTACTAGCTTAAATATCTTCTTAATTAAGATTGCCGACATTAATTGTCCTTGAGAAGGATTTTGATTCCATCACTAACTAATAAGTCTAACTCGGCTCCCCCAACTCTCTGATTCCTTTGTCGTTTTACTTTGTTTGCTTTTATACTCGCCGCCGTTTTGAGCTTTTCCTTTCTCTTTACATTATAATCGTCATTATTATTATTTTATAGACATAAGTAGGTAGGGGTGGTTCGGAGAAATAGGAATCAGGTTGCGCATTTGCTTGTACGTTAGTTTTTCTCCTTAGATGCTTCTCTTACGAGATACTCTCCTTAGTTCGCATTACCAAGGAAAGCAGAAACATATGATCAAACCGGTTGAACAAGTAGGTTGATTGAGTGAGTGCATTATCACAATACAAAATCGACTAGTGTTGATTTTTCAGTTTAGAATGCTCGGTAGGAAGATGTATAGTTAGGACACGTGAAAAGCTTAAACACCCCCCTTTGAGGACCAAGCGAAATAAACTGTTTTCACTTAAAATAGTGTGACTGAATTGTTAAGTCTAACGTTTTGTGGTTCAACAGTTTAAAACGTTATATCATAGTTGAGTCGTGACTTAAATGTAACTATATTAGAGTTGTACCACATCATTTTTGTGACTGAGCATGATTTAACCGACCGGTTCATTCATATCGATATGGTTTCGAAACCATGCAAGCAAATCAGATATGGAGATTGGAGACAAAGCTACCGTTAATTAAGGATTAGGCAAAATTCTCGGTACAAAATAAATTAAGGATGAAAAATAAAAGGCGGATCGACCACTAAAGGCCCAAATCGAGGCCCGTGAAAAAGCCCAACTCAGAATTAGAGTAAAAATTTGATTCCGGGCCCATGGAGCTTAAGTTGTCCGCGCTTCAGCTTCCAAGAAGGCGTTGAACTCCTCCCTGGCCTTGCGCAATCGAGGCGTAATGCACGTCGCCGGCGACGATGGATTCGATCCAGACGACGACCTCGAAAACCGCACTTGCCTGGCGGAGAACTCCTCCTCCCAAATTTTCTTCGGCGTATTGGAGCCGTTCTTCTTCAGCACCCCTTTCCGATCATTCTCGAACACAAACGCCGCCACCACCGGCGAATTCGTCTCGTTCGCCCCTGTCCTAATCATCTCCATCGGCAAATCATAATAGAAACGCGTTGACTCCTCCACCTCGTCGTTCATAATCGCCGATGAGGCCCACGAGCCGCACTCGAATTTCTCCAGAGACACCGTCCTTGATATGATCGCCTCCGATTGCTCAATCGCCTTCCTCTCTCTCACCGGCTTCACCTTCCCGCTCCCGCCGCCGAATCCAGGGAGGTACAAGCAGAGCGCTCCACATTTGAATTCCTCTTCATCCTTCATCTTGTTCTTCTTCCCCGATTCGATTCTCAGCGAAGAAGATGATGATCTCGTTTGACGGATTCGTCTGGATTCTTGAACCAAATCTCGAGCTCATCAACTCCACTGGATCTCCCTTCAGCGCAGGACTTACTCCGCCTCAACTGAGTTTCGTTCACCGGAAGATGACGAGGGTGAACCGTCGAGCACTTCCGAAGAGACCTGCTGCCGCGATCGTTGTTGAATCGCTTCTTCATCCATAAGCCGAATCTCGGCGAATTAGGTAAACTGAGTAGCGGTGGCTGAGGTGGAAGAAGCATTTGAGCCGTAACAATCCGGGCAAATTTAGCGATATTGGATCAACAGATATCTGTTTTTCCTTCTCCAGATCGTAGTGATAAACTCCATTCGTCATTTTACTTGAAATTGAAGGTAACACTACTTCCGGAGCAAGGAATCTTGGATGAATGGGTAAATGAAACTGGGATTTATACAGTAAAGATGGAGAAATGCTTATACAAGACGTGAGCGCCATATCCAAAGGAGTGGATGAGCATCTGCAGTAGTGATCGACATGTTTGACATATGAATAAAGTATATGGTGAAAGACGATTTTTGCTTACAAGTCATTTGACTTCCATTAATAAACAGTGCTAATGAGCTCCATAGCCATCACTGTCATTGGCATCTTCAGTCTCGGTCTGAATCCCAGTCGAATTTCAGTCTCTTGGCAGCCTCTTTAAGATCGACACCGGTGTCTGTGATTCTTGCGTAGAGTGATTTCGTTGGCTTCTTCTTCGTCACCATAGCCTCCACCTTTTTGGTACAGATTGTGAAACGAAATAGTCAAAGGTAAAGACAGAGCCTTGAAGAGATAAGTGTTCTTAATCCTATACCATTTCTTCCTGTGAATCTAATATAATCATCCCACTTTTCATTAAGCTCAAGTGAGTTGATTGGTGACTGCATTTCAAACTACACTCATCCCTTGATTGCTTACAACTATCAATTTGTTTATTACCTCTAAATTAGGCCAATTCGTCATTTCATCGGCAAGCATTTGAAGTGCCAAGCGGTTTCCTGGAATCTTGCCCTCCTTGACCTGAATCAGAAATGGCAACATAAACAACCCAGGTAAAAATATACAGTGAAGTTCATGTTTCTGTATTTGAGCAGCAGTAGATAGATAAATAGAGATCAAGGCACATTTAACTTGGACGCTTAAAGCTTTAACTGTTTCTAATGTTCTTAAGATCAAGTTGTTGGGTGCTTTCGAGTCCTCACACTAGCTCATAGACAGAAATCAAGATGATATGTGAAGAATTTACTAGCAGCAGATCAAACCTAAACTGAGATAGCAAATCATTCCTTTTTCTTTGTCCTAATTCATGTTTCAGTGTATTCTTGCTTCAGCTATGCCTAGAAGTTCAACTTCAGTTCATCTCTGCAAAGCTTCAACAAATTAGTAAGAGCCTGATCTGCCCTTACATAGGGTATAAGAAGTTGAGAGAGTAAACATAAACTCACTGATTCCAAAGCCTCAGCAAGGTCTTCTCTGGTAGGGGCATCAGGATCTTCAACGCCGAATAGCTTCCTTCGTTCCACTTCCCTTGGATCCTCAATCGATACAGTCAGCTTAACCTCATAGAAATCCATGTCTCTGTTCTTTTTAAGCAGCTGCAGCACCTGACTAAAATCAAAATCAAACCAAGCGAATCGTCAAACACACAGTAATGCGTTGAACTAAAGAGAAAGAATTTGACACCGACCCTTTTGATTTCTTCGACGTTTTCAAGGTCCTGAGATGACGGCGGCACTTCTTCTTGAACCTGCAGCTCAGCATCGTCCCTGCCGACGTTCCTCCGACTCGGCTAGCGCAATTTGTGCCACTGACACTGACTCCAAATCTTCTCACCAGACCGGCGTTTCGAGAAGGTGCTGGGGGTAAGAACATGGAATTGGTTTTCCGGGAAGGAGTGGGTAGTGAGGAAGAAATTGGGAATTTGGAGAGATGAAGGGACACAGTCGTCGTCGCCATGGGTGGATTGGAGCTTATCCACCTTTTGAAAGTTCTATCTTCTGAAGCCAGGGAGAGAAAAGACTAAAATGGAAAAGGAAGGATCAAAACTGCAAAATAGTCAAAGTAGGAGGGGTAATATGAGTGATTTATAGTATACTGAGCTATTTGTTAAGTTGGTAAAGTTTAGGGGGCCAAAGTTCTATTTTCTCAAATTTTAAAATAATTTGTTTTTTTTAAGCTTTGACTTGTTAATGTATTTTAGTGTTAAAAAATACACGTGTAGCTCAATTTATATAAATTGTGATATATTTTAACTAGCAAAGTCATGATATCAAAACGATATTTAATTTTCCAGCTTAAATTTAAGCTCGAGTTCACTAAAACAATAACGAACGAACTTGAACATGATGAAATTTAGCTCGACTGATTCAAACTCAACGACGATAATAATAATTTAGTCCTAATATATTGGACGAAAATTGGCACAAAATAATTAGTCCTAGCCCAAATCAAAATTCCAGCCCATAAAAAGTAGTTCCTCTTGCGGGCCCTCAGACAGATGAGCCCAAATGATACCTGTAAGAATATGGGCATTGGCCATACCCGGTAGATTTGGCGGGAAATAGGTAATTATTTTCCCGCCAGGAAGTGGAAGACGGACATACACAAAACCAACCACCGCCAAAGTTGCATTCCTGCAGTTAAGCTTGGCGCCATTTTCTGATCGGAAAAATTTCTAGGGCTTCCATTTACCGTCCCCTGAACCTGACGTCCTCCGCGAAGTCGAAACTCGAAAAATGGACGCCTTCGGAGGCTACTTCATGGACGAGAAGGCTGTTCAAGTCGAGAACATCTTTCTGGAGTTCCTCAAGAGGTTTGTAGATTGTTCAATCATTTCTCTCCATTCAGATCCGTCTGGTTTTCTCCGAATTCATCTTCGTTTTGAGGTTTTGACGGAGGAACTGTTTAATTTTGTTTTGAGTTTCAGCTTCAGTCCGGACAATAGCAATGGCGGCGCGCCCTACTACCAGGCTGAGATCGATGCGATGACGGCCAACGAATCATTCACTATGTTCATTGATTTCTCTCACGTCATGCGTTACAACGATTTGCTGCAGAAAGCCATAGCTGACGAGTATTTGAGGTATTTTCACTGGAAAAATCTGCTGGTTGTTTCATTTCTGCTGTTCTTTGTGAAGAAGAGGAAACCTAATTTCCCCTTTCAGTGTGATGTTTTCCTAAACCGGTTTCATTCGTTTTTAATGATGAATTAGGTTTGAGTCGTACTTGAAAAATGCTTGCAAGAGATTCGTTATGGAGTTTAAACCCACTTTTATCTCTGATGACAACCCTGATAAGGACATCAATGTTGCTTTCTTCAACATACCTTTCTCTAAGCGGTATGTGGATTTCTTATGTTCTATTCTCCTGGAATGTGTTTGAATTATATTCTTAAAGCTCTGAATGTCTCAAGGAATTGTGATTAACAACCTAACTACCTTTCAATTCGTTGCAATTTCTCTTAGGCTACGGGAGCTGACAACTGCAGAAATTGGCAAGCTGGTATCAGTGACTGGAGTGGTGACTCGAACTAGCGAGGTTCGACCAGAGCTGCTCCATGGCACTTTCAAGTGCTTGGAGTGTGCTGGAGTTATCAAGAATGTTGAACAGCAATTCAAGTATACTGAGGTTGGTGTAGCAATAATCAGTTACTTAAGTAACAATGGCATTTACTTGTCTGAGGCTTTCCCTTAGCTTAATCAGTAGTAATCATGAATTATGCAGCCAGTGATTTGTGTGAATGCAACTTGCAATAACAAGATGAGATGGGCATTGCTTAGAACAGAGAGCAAATTCACAGATTGGCAGAGGGTAAGAGTGCAAGAAACTTCTGTAGAGATCCCACCTGGCTCACTTCCCAGGTCACTGGATGTTATCCTTCGCCATGATATTGTTGAACAAGCCAGAGCTGGTGATACGTAAGTCCCCTAATATGTTTTGATGCCTTCCCATTTGTCAAGTGTTTTTGGTTGCTTAGTAGTTCAACTTGAGTTTGATTGAACTTCTTGCTTCCAGGGTTATTTTCACTGGCACTGTGGTCGTGATACCTGATATATCTGCATTGGCTTCCCCTGGGGAGAGAGCTGAATGCAGTAAGGATGCTCCACAACGCAAGAATTCTGGCCTTGGAAATGATGGTGTGAAGGGATTGCGGGCATTGGGAGTTAGAGACTTGTCGTATCGTCTTGCCTTTATTGCGAATTCAGTTCAGGTTGTTCTATTGGTCCCTGGTAGTTATCAGACAAATATTGAGGTCACAAGTTTGATGTCTAAGTCCTCTTTTTGTGCTTCTCTGCTTAGGTTTGTGACGGTAGAAGGGAGGTTGACATCAGAAATAGAAAGAAAGATGCTGATGAAGATGAAAGTCAGCAGTTCACGGTCAGCACATATTCTCTTTTATCCAACTTGGCAGCACATTCTTCTGTCTACTTGACATAGGACTGATAATTTCTGTTCTTGCCAAGTATTATCATCACTAGTTAGGACTATAAATTTTGATGCATGATTTTAAGTTATTTGGCAGAGTACTTTAGTGAATCCATGCATATCTAACTTCACAAGTATGCAATTTTTAAAACTTTGCAGCCAGAAGAGCTTGATGAAATTCAGAGAATGCGCAACATCCCTGATTTTTTCAATAAGCTAGTAGATAGTGTTGCTCCAACGGTTTTTGGTCATCAAGATATCAAGAGAGCAATTCTCCTCATGCTTTTGGGTGGTGTTCACAAGTTCACACACGAGGGCATCAATCTTAGAGGAGATATTAATGTCTGTATTGTTGGAGATCCCAGTTGTGCAAAGTCACAGTTTCTCAAGTAAACTCTTCAATCCCCTAAGGATGCCACTGTCAGTTTTATTTAATGTAAAACTGATAGACATCTATCTAAAATGCGTTCTCTACTTCTAGGTATACAGCAGGTATAGTTCCAAGGTCTGTTTATACTTCTGGAAAGTCCTCTTCTGCTGCTGGGCTGACCGCAACAGTTGCTAAAGAGCCAGAAACTGGTGAATTTTGCATTGAGGTACCATTTTACTTATCTTAATTTGCTCTAAACATTTTAACCTTTTGCCCCTACTTTTTGGTTGTCTGAAACATTAGCTAGTAAGGCTAATTGCTTAACCAAGCCCCTAAAATGGCGAATACTGCTTGTTTCTTTGAACTTCTTTAACTAAATTGTTCCTTTTTCGGGTTCCTTTACCTTCTCTCAGGCTGGTGCACTGATGCTTGCTGATAATGGCATTTGTTGCATTGATGAATTTGACAAAATGGATGTCAGAGATCAGGTAAGGTTTATCTTAATGGTTGTTAATTTGTCATTTATGTGGCAGCCGACTGACGTAGATGCCTATGGTTGTTAAGGTTGCCATTCATGAAGCAATGGAACAGCAAACAATAAGCATCACAAAAGCAGGAATACAAGCTACACTAAATGCTAGAACTTCAATTTTAGCTGCTGCTAATCCCACTGGTGGTCGATATGATAAGTCTAAACCACTGAAGGTAAGATTCCCTTCTACTTCTTCCCAAGCATCCCTCCTTGAGTTAACTTGTTTCCAGTTTCTTGTTATAGAACCTGTTTATGTATGTCCTTGCTCTGTAGCACTTACAAACCTGATGTGTGTTTTCAGTACAATGTTGCTCTTCCACCTGCAATCCTCTCAAGATTTGATTTGGTTTATGTAATGATCGATGATCCGGATGACCAAACTGATTATCACATTGCCCACCACATTGTGAGAGTTCATCAAAAGCGTGAGGCAGCCCTTGCCCCTACATTCACTACTGCCGAGTTAAAGCGTTACATTGGCTATGCAAAAACATTGAAACCAAAGGTCTGGTTTCTGCTTCCCGGATCATAACATGCTATTTTAAGAAAGTTGCTTCAATGTAAATATCGAGTTTTAACATAAATTACATGATCAGTTAAGTGTAGAAGCGAGAAAGCTGCTGGTGGAATCTTATGTTTCTCTCCGCAAAGGCGACACAACTCCTGGGACAAGAGTTGCTTATCGCATGACTGTTAGGCAGCTAGAAGCATTGGTCCGACTCTCCGAGGCCATAGCCCGAAGTTATTTGGACTTGCAGGTTTTTCTAATATTTTAACATGATTACTTCCTCCAGAGATTCTTCTCATCTTTACCCTTTTACTTAAGGGATCATCTTTTCTTCAGGTGCAACCACGCCATGTTCGTGTAGCCGTGAGATTGCTGAAAACCTCCATTATCAGGTATGAGAAATTTGACAATTTGCTGGCCAAAGTACTATGTGCAAGCTTGCTTACCACCCCTTCTAACAAAGTTGCTACCTTTTGCAGTGTGGAGTCGAGTGAGATTGATCTATCAGAGTTCCAAGACCCAAGTCCTGAAGAAGGTGGTGATGGTGGTAATGACGGAAACACTGGCGCTGGACCAGACGATGCACAGCCCAGCAATGTAGAAAATGCAGGTATGATTTGGATATGTTCATATTTTCAAAAACTGGTTTTATGTCCAGCCTTTCTGTGTACTTAAACCAGTCTTGGTTTGCAGAAAATGGACCAGCAGCAGCAGCAGCGCCAGCACAAGGGAAAAAACTCGTACTTACTGAAGAGTACTTCCAAAGAGTAGCACAAGCACTTGTAATGCGCCTCAGGGAGCACGAAGATGCTGTAGCCAGAGAAGGTAATCAACAATAGCTAAAGCATGTGATTACGACTCTGAAAACAACATTACCTAAAGGAATCCTTCTCATTCATTTCAGGGACAGGGCTGGCTGGAATGAAGCAAGGCGACCTAATAAAATGGTACGTCGAACAGCAGAACGAGAAGAACAGCTACAGTTCGGTAGAGGAAGCCAAGGAAGAAGCATTCAAAGTGAAGGCCATTATAGAGGTAAACAAAAGCAGTCCATTTCCACGCACTCTACAGTTTTTCAATGCCCACCATACAAGCAAAGACTGAAACTTTGCTGCATTCTGTATTTGCAGAGTTTGATAAGAAGAGAAGGGTACTTGATAGTAGTAGATGATGGATACAAGCAGAAGCAGAAGAAGGTGATGGTGGAAGACAGTCATCGTCCAGAAACAACAGGATCATAGCTGTGGCTCCTAACTACGTTGTTGAATGATGGAAATTGAAAAGCCAAACTTCCCCAGTCGTCGTAGGTTGTTTGTTGTTAGTTGTTTATTTGGATTTGGATGTATTATTATTAGTTAACTGCCAATAGAATCATCTGGACTGTAAAATGAAACTGGAGGGTGAGGTCTCTTATTCCAGGAATTGATATTTGAAAAATATTTCATCATTTGATAAGAGGATAGATATCTAATTTCTTGTTAAGTTTTTATTTGCCACAGCTCGAGAATTACTGGGAGATTTGATGAATGAAGTTATGTGGGTCTTTCTCAATATGCATTTATAATCTATTTTCTTTATGTTTCGAAAATTTCTACCTTTAATTTTTTCTAAATCACCCAACAAATCAAATGCCACCGCCACCGGAAACAAATCGGATTAGGAGTTGACTCCCGCTGACGTTTTCTGGGGAGATCAGCGAGAGACTCTGAAGCAAGGAAGGGCGAAGGAATTTTTCCAAGTCTCAGACCTGGCGAACAAGTTCTTCCTTGTTCGTTTCTCAACTAATGAAGATTATCAACGAGCTCTCTTCAGTGAACCTTGGAAAATGTACGATTACTACATCACGGTTCTGAAATGGGCTCATCACGGTTGTGAGATGGGCTCCAGGTTTCAATGAGAGTGCTACTATTAGCAAGATTTTGACTTGGGTCCGACTTCCGAAGCTATCGATTCACTACTTCAATTGGTTGGCGGTTGAACAAATCGGTAACCATATTGGGAAAACAGTACGTCTTGATCTTGCCACGTCTGAGGGTGCAAGGGCAAAATATGATAGGGTTTGTATCGAAATCGAAATCTCCCGACCCCTTCTTGGAAAGTACATTATAATGAATCCCTTGATAATATCTGTTGTTCTTGTGGGATTTATGGCCACAAAGAAGAGAGCTGCCTCACCACTAAGACTGTGAACGAACCTGTTCCGGCTGAGGCTGTTTATCCGACCGAAACCCCGAAAATAGAGGAGCGGAGCGACGTACTTTCTTGCCGGACAGTGTTACGAGTTTCCATTCAAAATTCATATTCCCCCTCTTCAGATCTCGATTTTGGTCACATTTTACGTTATAATTGTTTGGGAATCTCCGAACCACGTTTGATTTTTATTAATGAATAAGACGCTTCACGCCTCTCTTCTACCAAAAAAATAAAAACAATCAAAAGTTTCACGTTTTTTATTTTCAAAATTTAATTAGTTACCAAAATAAAATAAAAACATTAGTTATAATTAAATGATTATTTAAAAATTTGAAAATAAAATTATTTAATTAATTAGTAATAGTTAATTAAAAAATAAATTACCCTAATACCCATATAATTAAAATCATTAAATTTTAATTAAAAAAAGAAGAGTGTAGATTAGTGTTCTCATGTATAGGGACACTAAGAGGGGTCTCACATTATAAATTGCCCAAGTTTCTACCCATGAGCCACTAATCAAGCACTCACAAGCCATGAATAAGCTAGCTCGCGAGCCAAGCTCAATGAGCTCACATGCCGAGCTTGTCGATCTGAACTATATATGGTTGGCTCGGGATCGACACATTTACTATCGAGTAAAGTTTCAAGTGAATTTTTGTAAGCAGTTTTTACGAGCCAAACCTCGAATAGTTCATAGGCGGCTTGGCTCGTCAACAACACTAGTCGATCGTAAATTATTGATTTTCAATCAATTTAAATCATAGATCAAATGATAACTGTGAAATACTTGATGAATAATTTAAACTCACTATAGGATAATAAATCATAATCTGAAAAACTCGAGAGTCTAAGAAACTTTGTTATCTAAGTAAATTATGTTATGATTGAACATATCTAATCAAATTGTGATCCACTAAACCCACAATTAGTAACTCGATTCACTCAAATCTATAATTATCCAACCCACTTACCCATACATGTTTGAGAATTCTAAAGCGAAACGAAACAAAACTAAAAATAGAATGAATCGAAACTAAACTGAATTTTTTTTTAACAAATCAAAACATTAATATCACAGCTTGTAACGAGTTATTTGGGTCGTTGGGCTTGATGTCCCACAGTTGAGTTATTTGGGTCATTGGGCTTCGATGACATAAATATTGTCTGGGCCCAATCTCTCTCGATAGTCGTCACCCACTAAGCAGTAAGCGCGCCAACTCCGTGAAATGAAATCCTCAGCTCACTGAAATCACCGCGCTCTTCCTCCGTCGCTCTCCCTCCGTCGCTCTCCCTCCGTCGCTCTCCCCTGCTCTTAGGTTTCGACGAGGCTAGTTCTGTTACGATTCTGCAGTCTTCGCGTTTCTCTTCCATTACGTTTCTGTTACGATTTATGCTAACTTTGGTTGTTTCTCTTCCATTACGGGGCTGCTGCTGTTACGATTCGGAAATCTCTCTTCACAGTTATTTACTTGACGCTCTTAACATAGTGATTAGCATATTGGTTAAAATGAGCTTCGCACAACGTATAAGATCAAGGCTATGTCAATTTGAGTTCTCAGATACCAACGAACATTTACATCTGTAAGCCTTGCGTCTGAAACTTGCTGTTTCCGGGATAGCATTAGGTAGCTTCTTTATTGTTTGGGAAATTTCAATCAAGCAAGCTGTCTCTGTAGTTAGTGGAGTCCAGTTCAAGCCTAAGATTGTCCATATAACTCAGAACCTCAAGACCTTGACTGCCCTTTCGTGGACATCATATCCCATGCATGAATTGTTTGCATCACTAGCTCATTACATTTTACCTCTATTAACATTGCTCATTGCTGGACTGTTTCATTAGTCCTTTTTTTTTGTCTTTTGGGTATTGGTTTTTGTGCAGGGGCAGAGTTTAGTTTCCTGCTGGGTAGTTTTATGTAGGTTTGATTGCTGGAAGCTTGGTTTGTGTTTGAGTCTGTGTACAGTTTGCCTGCTCCTTTATATATATATACCCTCATCATTCAACAAAAACATTCTGACCTGACCTATCACGTTTGCAACAGGAATGGATTCCCACGGCACCACGATTGTTGGTGTCGTGGCGCCGGGGGCGGTAGTTATTGCCGGCGATGGCAGGTCCTCTTTATTACAAGCAGATAAATCTTTTGATTTCCAAGATGGTGCAATGAAAGTGGGATGCGTAGGTGATCTGCTTATCACTGGGGCTGCCGGCATCAATGCTTTACTCTGGGCTTGGTTCCAGCTCCTTACTAACAGGGTGGAGGCTGGAATTGATGGTACCTTGGAAGATGCAATGACAGAGTTTGATCAGGCTTTCTGGCGATGTCTAGCAAACACGAGGGAAGCACTAGTAACGAGAAACCCTGACTACCCCCTCCAAAATCTTGAGTTTTATGCTCTAAGCAGCGGAGTTGCCAGTGATGGAAGAGCCAAGCTTTGGCTGACCAGTAACAAGAGGACAGTCTTGGAAGATCCCTTGGCAGCGGTGGGCTCAGGAGCTTCACATGCACTCAGGGAGGGTAGCAAGGCCCTACCAATACTCGGAGCAATGCACGCGATAGAGACAGCATTCAAGTGTGTTCTAAGAGCTGCTTTCAATGATAAGCACACAGGAGGGGACGTTACTGCCCTGGTTATTAAACCGGGCAGTATAAAAGCCTATCAGACAAGTGTGGGTAAGCTGTGCGATTATTACGAGATCAATCCTCCCAATGGTTTTGCTTATTCAGTGACTTTCCCGCCCGCGGTCCTAAACGGAGAGACGGTTTTATCAAGAAAACTGTTTGCAAACTGCCGGGAATTCAAAAGCATCTGAAAGAATATCTTTGTGGCTTACAAGTACAGAAACTTAATGATCCACACTACAGGCCAAATTACTTGTTCATTCTGCAAACAATTCTCTGCACAAATCCTCAGGTACTGCATTCCAGTTGGGATTTCTTAACTAATTTAATTGTTCTTAAAACCTGAGAGGATAAATTTTGTGTGGGATCGGTCTGTAGTTAAAGCATAATGTTGTTTTTCTTTTATGTTGGACTGTAGGAAGCTGTTAACTTCGCTTTGCTGATGTCTCAAATGGAAGGAGGCTGTCCAGTTGACTACAATACCATTGCTGATCTCTTTCTTCAGGTTTGTCTCCTATGAAAGATAACCCAGATCAAATTTATCAGTTCGATTCCGTTTTCTTTTTCTAGAAACTTGTTCAGTACATTTATGGTTAAGCTTAATTGTGTCCTCTTCTCCAGGCTGCAAAGGAGGACTGTGAGAAGTTGGGTGTTGATCAGTGCATCAAACTGTTTGAACAGATCAAATCATACGAAGGACTTTACTTCATCCTTGGATCATATTTGAGTTCTAGGTATGCTACTGTGTGGTTGATTGTCTTTTCTGAGGTCTCCTGACTTGCTGTTTTTATCTTCCCAGCTATTATCAATTCCAACTTATGTTGTCATTCGATTATATGCAGTGAGGATCCTGAAATGCACTTCAAGTATATTGAAGCAGCTGCTAAAATTGGTCAGATAGAGGAGGTGGAGCGTGTCACTAGGGAGTCAAATTTCTATGATGCTGAGAAGACGAAGAATTTTCTTATAGAGGTCAAGCTTAATGATGCAAGGCCACTGATCAATGTTTGTGACCGTTTTGGTTTTGTTGAGGATCTCACTGAGTTCTTGGAGCATCTTGTGAGTGAGGGAAGTCAAGATGTGCATGTCCACAATGCCTTGGGAAAGATCATCGTTGACAGCCTCGACAATCCAGAGCACTTCCTCACAACCAATCCGTACTATGATTCCAAGGTTGTGGGCAAGTATTGTGAGAAATTTGATCACACCCTTGCTGTTGTGGCTTACCGAAGAGGGCAGTGTGACGATGAACTTATCAAGCTCACAAATAAGAACTCCATGTTCAAACTACAAGCCAGGTTTGTGAAGTGGTTTCTTGAGAATTTATTTAATGCGTGTCATCACTCATAAAGTCCTTAGACTCACGTCTTTGCTACTTGTTTTACAGATATGTTGTTGAACGGACAGATGGTGAGCTTTGGGAGAAGGTCCTTAATCAGGAAAATCAGTACAGACAGCAGCTGATTGACCAAGTTGTTTCCACAGCCTTACCTGAAAGCAAGAGCCCAGAACAGGTGTCTGCAGCTGTAAAAGCTTTCAAGACAGCTGAGCTTGATCATGAATTGGTTGAGAAGATTGTGCTCCAAAACACTCCTGACCTTTCATCCCGTGTTGAAGAAGATGATGTATGATGATTGCCACTCAATTTCATGAGGTCTTTTGTGCATATGAAGAACCTGCTGATGGATACCATACCTGCAAAGTCGTAACTCAATTTCATGAGGTCTTTTGTTCATCTGAAGAACCTGCTGATAGATACCATGCCTGCAAAGTCGTAACATTAGATAGCTACTTGTTAATATTTGGTATCCATATTGATTGATGCTACTTTTTGGATAACAAACATGCAACTGGGCAATTATGGGGGGATTCCATGTCAATGGCTCAGTTGAGCTAATCTAGAAGCTGATATCAAACTATTAACCAATATCTCTCGATAGGTCGTCACCCACTAAGCAGTAAGCGCCAACTCCGTGAAATGAAATCCTAGCTCACTGAAATCACCGCGCTCTTCCTCCGTCGCTCTCCCCTGCTCTTAGGTTTCGACGAGGCTAGTTCTGTTACGATTCTGCAGTCTTCGCGTTTCTCTTCCATTACGTTTCTGTTACGATTTATGCTAACTTTGGTTGTTTCTCTTCCATGTCTAGGGTTTTGACGGGGCTGCTGCTGTCACGATTCGGAAATCTCTCTTCACAGGTTATTTATTTGAAATTTTATTAAAATCCCAATTGTAATTGGATTGTTGTCTGGGCTTGTGTTGGGCCCTAAGTTAGCCAATGGGCCCAAACTCATGAGTCGTAAAGCCCAATGCGCATATTTATTATTTATCTCTTGAGCGTCTTCTCCACCCTTCCAGCCTTCCTATGATCTGACTCAATCGCTTACTCCTCTGGTCGAAGGATATTCGCGCGGCCATCTTCTTCCGCATCCTGTCTATCAATAAAAGGTTTGCCACTGAACTCGATTACATGAATTGACCAATCAGTTCGATTTGCTATCATACTGGGTGTTGTTTTTTAATTTGATTAAGTTATCATACTGTTTAGAAAGCTGTAGCCTTTTGTTGTTGTTTTTACTCATATGAATTTTTGTTAATCAGTCTCAATTAATCTACATGCAGCTCTCTGCCAAGACTGCTTTCCGTTTGAAAGGATCTGTCTGTATATTTATGACTGTATATTAGGTAAGGAAGTTGTATCAAATTCCTTTTAGCTCTTGGAACCAGCTTCAAACTTTGATGGTGTTTGATTTGCATCTACAGGAACCAAAAGTTCAACTGTAGCTTTGTATTAAAGGAAAGGACAAAGTAAACCTGTCCTTGTAACAAAAATAACCAAACAAATAAAAGCCCTCTTGTTAAGAATGGCGGGTCGATCGAACAGAAGAAAAAGGTGGGATCTTGGACTGGTATGTATCTTCGATTCATTACTCAAATCATCGGTTTAGCTATGTTTTTATTCATAGTTTTGAATGATTATATAATGCACTCAATTTGTGTGTTGGTTCAATGTTTGGTTATGTTTTTTCCGTACAGAAATCTCATCGTCAAGAAATAAACAATGAGGATAAAAAGGAGAAGAGGAGGATCAGGAGGAGGATGAGGAGGATGAGGAGGTGGCAAAATCAGAAGAAGAAGAAGAATGACATTGACAATAGGAAGCTGGAAAATCAGGCCAAGGCCAATGAGGATAATAGTAATAATGGAGAGGATGATGATGGTCACTGTTCAATTCTTGATGATGATCTGGTCGTTTCTCAGATACTTAGCAGACTCCCAGCTAAGTCACTTATGCGGTGCAAGCTCGTCTGTAAAGATTGGAAATCGATTATCCAACATGATTCCAACTTCATCAACTTACACCACACCCGTTCACAGTTACGCCCAAGTTTGTTTATTGCTGTCAGACCAAGATCTCCAGACGACAACAACAACAACAACAAAAGGGTAAACAACAATAAAAGGGTACATAGAATGAGGCCTTTCTTTTCAGCTGATTTGCACTTTGATGATGGAGGAGGCATAGCAGGAACCACTATCCACCGTCTAACAAGGGGATTAAAGTCGCCGAGTGAAGTTTTCAAATATTTGGGACCTGTTAATGGATTGCTCTGCATCGTTGACAGCCTCTTTGCTGTACAGATTTGCAATGTCAGCACCGGCCAAGCAACACCATGGATCAATTCAGCTGTAGTTATGAGCCGGAACCATGAGGGACCGCCCAGATGTCAATTTGGATTCGATCCAACTACTGGTAAACACAAAGTTGTTTATCTATGGCATGCAAATTATGTATGTCGTCCAGGAAGAGACCAAGATAGATACAAAGAAGCTCCAGTTTGCGAGGTTTTGACTGTAGAGGACACCAGGTGGAGAATAATTGATGATGTACCTCCATGTGAAATCAAGAGAGATTACAGTGCTTATGTGAATGGCTCCATATATTGGATTACATTCAGGAGATTAGGCATGAATGTTCCTAAATCTGGGCATTCCGATACCTTGGTGGCGTTTGACATTGGATCTGAGAAGTTCAGGATGATCCCAGTTCCCAATTTCACCCTTTGGGGGGAATTTCCCTTTCTCTTCTTAGGGTTAATCGAAATGGATGGGTGTCCAACTGTGGTACGTGTAAACCGTGTGTCAGGTCTCGAGGTGAAGTTGTGGAAATTTTATGATTATGGCAAGGAGAATGGAACATCTAGTACTACTACTGCTACTATTAGTGATCAAAAAGAACAAGTTTGGACTGATGTGGATATCATACTACCTTCCATGGAACACATACATATTTTCTTTCATCCAATATCTGGGAAAGACAAGATGATCTTAGAAGTCTATCCTATGCTAGATTGTGGTCCTTATCCGTGGAGTGCGAAAAATGCCCAGTTTTATTCTTACGATATGATAAAGAAGACTTTCAGTAAGTTTGAGATCCAAGGAATCTCTTCTATTCCGGATGATTGCCAGACTCATTCTGCAACTTTGATAGAAAGTCTTTCTTCGCCTCTTTGTTGATAAGTGACTAGAAGAGCTGCTGTGAGCTGGGCGAGCTGAGCCTCCAAGGTAAATTGCATTCAACTGCCCTTGTTGTTTGTGGGTTTGCATCATCTTTGCAAGTTCCTGAATGTAACATTTGATCAGTTTGTTCTGCGATGAACGAAGTAGTGTCTTTTTAACTGTTGATTCTTACATTACATACTACTACTGCTTCATTGTTTCGATATTCAAAAGGCTATCTTGTCATATCATATATGAATGAATGATTGGTTGGTTTACTCATCTTGTCTTAAAAAGTAAAAAGTGTAAATGATTGTATCTTGTATGTGATGTTTGCAGAAGAAGTTTGGGGTCAGTATGCCTGCTGCTGCTGCTGCATATGGAGTTTGGTGTTTTTTTAGTGATGTTTGCAGATACGTGTGAACTTTTTCATTACTAGTCTTTGTTGTTTGAGGAGATAATTTATTAATGTATGGTGTGAACATTTTCAGTACTCGTTTCTTGTTTGAGAAGATAATTTATCAAAGTATTTTATTCACTGAAGTTGAAGTGGTGATGAATCGTATGCTGCAAATGGAGTTTTGTAGTGATGTTTGCAGCAACTTCAGAATTTTTTTCTTTGTTTCAGTGGTGATGAATCATATGGGTTTGATCTGTAGTCTAGTCTATACTCTTTAGAGAAAATGAGAACAAATGTTAGCGTCCAAACTCTTGTTCAACGGGCATTTAGCATGGGGGCTCGAAGTCTGCCAGTGCCAAAACCACAGCATATTTCAAGCATGATGATTCACAGCTAGGGCCTAGGGGAATGTGGTTTTGAATTGAACAGACAGGCGTGCCTTGAGCAAGCTTAATCATCGAGAGGGAAGTGGTCGTTGCAGCACGAACAAGGCAAGATAATCGCTTCAGGAAAGCAGAGAGGGCTTGCTCAATGCAAACCCAGTTGACAAGAGTTGAGGAACTGTTTTAAGAGACTCGTAAGTATTCAAAGAGCAGCGAACGAACGTTCTCGACAAAATAGTTGAATTGGCCGAAACAGATAGATTGAATGTAAGTGATAGCATGCAAGGCCATCAGTCCAAATAGCTTTGTTTTCAACAGGTGGTTTCTAGTCATCTGCATGAAACAAAGCCTTAAAACTTAAAAGCCATGAGAAGTTTGAAGAGTTTGGCTGTCTGGTGTAATTTCGTGACGCAACTGAATGATTAGGATAAGGATTCCACGCAACGCAACCACATTTTCCAAACTAAAACAGTGATTAGTGGTTCCAGAATCAACTTGATTAATAAAAGAGATAAGAATGGCCTAAGATGAAGAACACGGTTAAGCTAAATCCATTGAATTAAAATTCTTTCTAGGTCCCCCAACAATAACAATAATCTAACTTGACAATTATTATTTAGGGAAAATAGCACTTTCCCCCCTCTACTTTGCCAACTTAACAAATGCCCCCATACTATAAAACGATCTTTTTACCCCTCCTATTTTGGCCGCTTTGCATTTTGGGTCCTTCCATTCTAGTTATCGTCTTCTTAACATCAAGTCTGGATATATACATCTGCACATCGACGGAGAGAGATATCGAAGGTAGGAGATTAAGAGTTGGTCAGGGAGGTATAGTGAAGAGTATGGTGAAATACGAAGAGTTTATAGCACTATTATTGGTAAGTTGGAAAAGTAGAGGGGGGAAAGTGCTATTTTCACTATATAAATATGGTTAATGAAGAATGATTAAGAGTGGGTGGAGAAGAAGCCAATGAGTTGTGTTGTGCAGTCAAACTCCAATCCACGTCACACCCATGAGGAGTGTCACTAATACTAATCTACGTATGGGATACGGTCAAAAGTCAAACCTATGTATTTCCCCTCATCTTTGGAAGAATACATTTTCCTATTTTTTTGTAATTTATAGTATATTATAGCATCACGATTAATGAGATGCAATAACGTGAAGCTAGTCGACCATGTTACGATATAAATACTAAGGAGTTCAAATATTGAGGATTAATGCTTTGTTACGAGAACTTCATTTTATCTCTTCTATGTCATGGTTGTCTTATTGCTGCATAAATTTTTGAGCGTTTGGTTCTAGATCATTATTCCTTGGTGGATTTTATATTTTTTGCATATACAAGTTGTCGATTTCTATTCTTCATAAGACTTATATCGATGTATACTTACTTTTATTGTTTTTGGCATCCGAATGTTAAACCGAAACATATGCCTATCAAGGGACATCTTCTTACATCAAACCACATCTTGTATGTCTTGTCATAACACCCTCAAAATCGACAAACGACATTTACAACCTCAAATTCCCACCGAAATCTTATGGACGTAACTTGAGCTCTATTACTCAAATCCACCCCACCACCAAAATGAACAAATTTGAATATAGTTTTATGTTTGGAAAGTAGCAATTTGCCCCTCTCTACTTTGCCAACTTAACAAACAGTCTCATATACTATAAATTGCTCTTTTACCCCTCCTATTTCGGCTACTTTGCTGTTTTGGTCTTTCTGTTTCAACTTTCGTCTTCTTAACATGAAATATGGACACATCTACACACCGACAAAGAGAGATATCGGAGGTAGGAGATGAATAGTTGGTTATGGAGGTATCACGATTCACGAAGAGTATGGTGAAATACGAAGGATTTGAAAACCACACATTTTATTGTTCTATTTCATCCTATCTATTTATACATACTTATATTACCAATTAAAATATGCTTAGTAAGCTAATACATGGATATTTTGGAGCTTATGTGGTGTACTGAATGCGCAACAATTAACGTCAGAAAGACGAAAGTTGGAACCGAATGACCTAAATCGCAAAGTGGTCGAAGTAGGAGGGGTAAAAAGAACGATTTATAGTATAGGTGGCTATATGTTAAGTTGGAAAAGTAGAGGGGGGCAAAATGATATTTTTCCTTTCATGTTTGATAAACAATAATTGCAGGCCGATTTTCAGTCATTGTGTTCTTAAGTACAAAACATGAAGACCCCATAGACGAACAGCAACCCATGTGCATTTCATGCTGGAGTTAGGCTGTCTCTTACCCAAACACCACATCCACTATAACTTATCAACATATACACACACAATTCAAAATTTGAATTAAATTAATTGACCAACACACCCATCTAATAAGCGGTGTGACTCAAGAAACCCGTCCGGAGGTAATTTGAGATCATATCATGCCATGAATTAGACTCCTTCGGATTTCGGTGGACTGAATGAACCGGAAAACATGAAATTTGGAGGGGAAGCGGATTTCAACCAAGTCCAGACTCCAAATTTGTACGAAAAATGGACCCTAAACAAATTTGGTAATACAATTGTTTTTTCATCTAGATTAACTGAAAACAAAAAAGTTGAAACTTATGTGTCATATAAATTATCACAAAACACAAGCTATATGTTTTCATGGACTCTTCATCACTTTTCTCACAGATTTGCTTTGACTACTTTCAACACGAATTCATAATGATTTAATGCATTGAACACAATTGTACAAAAATTTAAATTATCTTCCTCGTTTCAAAGTTGTGATTGATCATCATCTCCTACATGCCTTTCTTTGGTACGTTTGACTTGAAAGAAATGACATGATTTTCAATAACAAATGCAGTAGCTATGATAGGTTGTTCCTTCAAATTATGTTTAATGTTGGTAGATGGCTTACAACGACAGATTTATTCTCGACTTCGAATCTTGAAAATTGGAACAGATTTTTTATTATTGATCCTAGTTGATTTTTTGTCGTCTGTTTTTGTTTTAGGTGTCGGCAGTCGGGGGAGTATAATGTCCACCAGTGCCTTTATCTTGTGGGTTTTGATAACCTTGACAATGTTGTTGTTGTTTTCCGATTTAGATTTGGGTGACCTTTTCGATCTCTTGTATATAATACTTATCATTTACATAAACAAATGTATAGAAACTTGAGTTACACTACACTACACATAAAAACAAATACTGATTAAGTGATTAACCCCTAAATATATAAGAAATTAATCAAATAATTGGAACGTTGATAAATCAGCCACCTACCTGTGATTTCATATCCTAATTACTAGAGATTGAAAATCAACAACTAGGAATAAACATTGTCAGGCAAAGAAAGAAAGAAAGAAACAGAAATTAGTTGGTGAAATGAAATGCTTGATTGGCCATCCTTAGTTAGCCTTAATTATTCCTTAATCAACCAATTACCAATCAACAAATCATAAAATTAAACCAGCATCACCCATGGACCGCCGGCCGGCCGGCCGTGATTGAGGTTACAGCGAAGCCACGTGTTAAGTTTTCCTCTTTTCATTCGTGTATTTATTGTATCAAATTACTTGTCGATTAATGGATCATACAAGCCACGTAAGATTGTAGAGATCTATCAATTGTGATGTTTCGTGAGTTGCAAGTAGGGTTGTTTACAAGTTGAATCGAGCTAAACTTCACCAAGCTCAAGCTTAGCTTGCTATGTTTTAGGCGAACTTGAGCTCGAATTTTATCTACAAATTTTGAAGCTCGTGTCAAATTCGAGATATGCTCTCATTAATTATTCTTGTCGAGCTGAGCTCGAGCTTGACTCGAACTTTAATTACTAATTTAAAAGTCATGAAGAATACAATTCGAGCTCAACTTTAAGTTTGTACGTACACTAAAAACATAAATGAGTTGAGCTCTATAACAAGTTATCCTTACATGTACAAATTTTTACTCACGAGCGATACATCAGCTGGCTTGCGAGCCTGTATATCCGAACTATGGTTGGTTCTAGTTTGACTCATTTTACCATCGAGTCAAATTCCAAACGATGTTTTTAGCAGTTTCTACGAGCCAAACTCCAAATAGCTCACAAGCGGCTTGACTCGTTAACGATCCTAGTTGCAAGTTGTTGAATTCAAACAATTTAAGTCATAGATCAAACTAGAGCCGTAAAAAGCTACTCGACTCAAGGTTGTGAGATGGGCTCCAGGTTTCAATGAGAGTGCTACTATTAGCAAGATTTTGACTTGGGTCCGACTTCCGAAGCTATCGATTCACTACTTCAATTGGTTGGCGGTTGAACAAATCGGTAACTATATTGGGAAAACAGTACGTCTTGATCTTGCCACGTCTGAGGGTGCAAGGGCAAAATATGATAGGGTTTGTATCGAAATCGAAATCTCCCGACCCCTTCTTGGAAAGTACATTATAATGAATCCCTTGATAATATCTGTTGTTCTTGTGGGATTTATGGCCACAAAGAAGAGAGCTGCCTCACCACTAAGACTGTGAACGAACCTGTTCCGGCTGAGGCTGTTTATCCGACCGAAACCCCGAAAATAGAGGAGCGGAGCGACGTACTTTCTTGCCGGACAGTGTTACGAGTTTCCATTCAAAATTCATATTCCCCCTCTTCAGATCTCGATTTTGGTCACATTTTACGTTATAATTGTTTGGGAATCTCCGAACCACGTTTGATTTTTATTAATGAATAAGACGCTTCACGCCTCTCTTCTACCAAAAAAATAAAAACAATCAAAAGTTTCACGTTTTTTATTTTCAAAATTTAATTAGTTACCAAAATAAAATAAAAACATTAGTTATAAATTAAATGATTATTTAAAAATTTGAAAATAAAATTATTTAATTAATTAGTAATAGTTAATTAAAAAATAAATTACCCTAATACCCATATAATTAAAATCATTAAATTTTAATTAAAAAAAGAAGAGTGTAGATTAGTGTTCTCATGTATAGGGACACTAAGAGGGGTCTCACATTATAAATTGCCCAAGTTTCTACCCATGAGCCACTAATCAAGCACTCACAAGCCATGAATAAGCTAGCTCGCGAGCCAAGCTCAATGAGCTCACATGCCGAGCTTGTCGATCTGAACTATATATGGTTGGCTCGGGATCGACACATTTACTATCGAGTAAAGTTTCAAGTGAATTTTTGTAAGCAGTTTTTACGAGCCAAACCTCGAATAGTTCATAGGCGGCTTGGCTCGTCAACAACACTAGTCGATCGTAAATTATTGATTTTCAATCAATTTAAATCATAGATCAAATGATAACTGTGAAATACTTGATGAATAATTTAAACTCACTATAGGATAATAAATCATAATCTGAAAAACTCGAGAGTCTAAGAAACTTTGTTATCTAAGTAAATTATGTTATGATTGAACATATCTAATCAAATTGTGATCCACTAAACCCACAATTAGTAACTCGATTCACTCAAATCTATAATTATCCAACCCACTTACCCATACATGTTTGAGAATTCTAAAGCGAAACGAAACAAAACTAAAAATAGAATGAATCGAAACTAAACTGAATTTTTTTTTAACAAATCAAAACATTAATATCACAGCTTGTAACGAGTTATTTGGGTCGTTGGGCTTGATGTCCCACAGTTGAGTTATTTGGGTCTTGGGCTTCGATGACATAAATATTGTCTGGGCCCAATCTCTCTCGATAGTCGTCACCCACTAAGCAGTAAGCGCGCCAACTCCGTGAAATGAAATCCTCAGCTCACTGAAATCACCGCGCTCTTCCTCCGTCGCTCTCCCTCCGTCGCTCTCTCCGTCGTCTCCCCTGCCTTAGGTTTCGACGAGGCTAGTTCTGTTACGATTCTGCAGTCTTCGCGTTTCTCTTCCATTACGTTTCTGTTACGATTTATGCTAACTTTGGTTGTTTCTCTTCCATTACGGGGCTGCTGCTGTTACGATTCGGAAATCTCTCTTCACAGTTATTTACTTGACGCTCTTAACATAGTGATTAGCATATTGGTTAAAATGAGCTTCGCACAACGTATAAGATCAAGGCTATGTCAATTTGAGTTCTCAGATACCAACGAACATTTACATCTGTAAGCCTTGCGTCTGAAACTTGCTGTTTCCGGGATAGCATTAGGTAGCTTCTTTATTGTTTGGGAAATTTCAATCAAGCAAGCTGTCTCTGTAGTTAGTGGAGTCCAGTTCAAGCCTAAGATTGTCCATATAACTCAGAACCTCAAGACCTTGACTGCCCTTTCGTGGACATCATATCCCATGCATGAATTGTTTGCATCACTAGCTCATTACATTTTACCTCTATTAACATTGCTCATTGCTGGACTGTTTCATTAGTCCTTTTTTTTGTCTTTTGGGTATTGGTTTTTGTGCAGGGGCAGAGTTTAGTTTCCTGCTGGGTAGTTTTATGTAGGTTTGATTGCTGGAAGCTTGGTTTGTGTTTGAGTCTGTGTACAGTTTGCCTGCTCCTTTATATATATATACCCTCATCATTCAACAAAAACATTCTGACCTGACCTATCACGTTTGCAACAGGAATGGATTCCCACGGCACCACGATTGTTGGTGTCGTGGCGCCGGGGGCGGTAGTTATTGCCGGCGATGGCAGGTCCTCTTTATTACAAGCAGATAAATCTTTTGATTTCCAAGATGGTGCAATGAAAGTGGGATGCGTAGGTGATCTGCTTATCACTGGGGCTGCCGGCATCAATGCTTTACTCTGGGCTTGGTTCCAGCTCCTTACTAACAGGGTGGAGGCTGGAATTGATGGTACCTTGGAAGATGCAATGACAGAGTTTGATCAGGCTTTCTGGCGATGTCTAGCAAACACGAGGGAAGCACTAGTAACGAGAAACCCTGACTACCCCCTCCAAAATCTTGAGTTTTATGCTCTAAGCAGCGGAGTTGCCAGTGATGGAAGAGCCAAGCTTTGGCTGACCAGTAACAAGAGGACAGTCTTGGAAGATCCCTTGGCAGCGGTGGGCTCAGGAGCTTCACATGCACTCAGGGAGGGTAGCAAGGCCCTACCAATACTCGGAGCAATGCACGCGATAGAGACAGCATTCAAGTGTGTTCTAAGAGCTGCTTTCAATGATAAGCACACAGGAGGGGACGTTACTGCCCTGGTTATTAAACCGGGCAGTATAAAAGCCTATCAGACAAGTGTGGGTAAGCTGTGCGATTATTACGAGATCAATCCTCCCAATGGTTTTGCTTATTCAGCTGACTTTCCCGCCCGCGGTCCTAAACGGAGAGACGGTTTTATCAAGAAAACTGTTTGCAAACTGCCGGGAATTCAAAAGCATCTGAAAGAATATCTTTGTGGCTTACAAGTACAGAAACTTAATGATCCACACTACAGGCCAAATTACTTGTTCATTCTGCAAACAATTCTCTGCACAAATCCTCAGGTACTGCATTCCAGTTGGGATTTCTTAACTAATTTAATTGTTCTTAAAACCTGAGAGGATAAATTTTGTGTGGGATCGGTCTGTAGTTAAAGCATAATGTTGTTTTTCTTTTATGTTGGACTGTAGGAAGCTGTTAACTTCGCTTTGCTGATGTCTCAAATGGAAGGAGGCTGTCCAGTTGACTACAATACCATTGCTGATCTCTTTCTTCAGGTTTGTCTCCTATGAAAGATAACCCAGATCAAATTTATCAGTTCGATTCCGTTTTCTTTTTCTAGAAACTTGTTCAGTACATTTATGGTTAAGGCTTAATTGTGTCCTCTTCTCCAGGCTGCAAAGGAGGACTGTGAGAAGTTGGGTGTTGATCAGTGCATCAAACTGTTTGAACAGATCAAATCATACGAAGGACTTTACTTCATCCTTGGATCATATTTGAGTTCTAGGTATGCTACTGTGTGGTTGATTGTCTTTTCTGAGGTCTCCTGACTTGCTGTTTTTATCTTCCCAGCTATTATCAATTCCAACTTATGTTGTCATTCGATTATATGCAGTGAGGATCCTGAAATGCACTTCAAGTATATTGAAGCAGCTGCTAAAATTGGTCAGATAGAGGAGGTGGAGCGTGTCACTAGGGAGTCAAATTTCTATGATGCTGAGAAGACGAAGAATTTTCTTATAGAGGTCAAGCTTAATGATGCAAGGCCACTGATCAATGTTTGTGACCGTTTTGGTTTTGTTGAGGATCTCACTGAGTTCTTGGAGCATCTTGTGAGTGAGGGAAGTCAAGATGTGCATGTCCACAATGCCTTGGGAAAGATCATCGTTGACAGCCTCGACAATCCAGAGCACTTCCTCACAACCAATCCGTACTATGATTCCAAGGTTGTGGGCAAGTATTGTGAGAAATTTGATCACACCCTTGCTGTTGTGGCTTACCGAAGAGGGCAGTGTGACGATGAACTTATCAAGCTCACAAATAAGAACTCCATGTTCAAACTACAAGCCAGGTTTGTGAAGTGGTTTCTTGAGAATTTATTTAATGCGTGTCATCACTCATAAAGTCCTTAGACTCACGTCTTTGCTACTTGTTTTACAGATATGTTGTTGAACGGACAGATGGTGAGCTTTGGGAGAAGGTCCTTAATCAGGAAAATCAGTACAGACAGCAGCTGATTGACCAAGTTGTTTCCACAGCCTTACCTGAAAGCAAGAGCCCAGAACAGGTGTCTGCAGCTGTAAAAGCTTTCAAGACAGCTGAGCTTGATCATGAATTGGTTGAGAAGATTGTGCTCCAAAACACTCCTGACCTTTCATCCCGTGTTGAAGAAGATGATGTATGATGATTGCCACTCAATTTCATGAGGTCTTTTGTGCATATGAAGAACCTGCTGATGGATACCATACCTGCAAAGTCGTAACTCAATTTCATGAGGTCTTTTGTTCATCTGAAGAACCTGCTGATAGATACCATGCCTGCAAAGTCGTAACATTAGATAGCTACTTGTTAATATTTGGTATCCATATTGATTGATGCTACTTTTTGGATAACAAACATGCAACTGGGCAATTATGGGGGATTCCATGTCAATGGCTCAGTTGAGCTAATCTAGAAGCTGATATCAAACTCATTAACCAATTATGCTCTCAGATAGTGTCCATATCCCATAGCGTACCCACTACAGTAAGCGCCAACTCGTGAAATGAAATCCTCAGCTCACTGAAATCACCCGCGCTCTTCCTCCGTCGCTCTCCCCTGCTCTTAGGTTTCGACGAGGCTAGTTCTGTTACGATTCTGCAGTCTTCGCGTTTCTCTTCCATTACGTTTCTGTTACGATTTATGCTAACTTTGGTTGTTTCTCTTCCATGTCTAGGGTTTTGACGGGGCTGCTGCTGTCACGATTCGGAAATCTCTCTTCACAGGTTATTTATTTGAAATTTTATTAAAATCCCAATTGTAATTGGATTGTTGTCTGGGCTTGTGTTGGGCCCTAAGTTAGCCAATGGGCCCAAACTCATGAGTCGTAAAGCCCAATGCGCATATTTATTATTTATCTCTTGAGCGTCTTCTCCACCCTTCCAGCCTTCCTATGATCTGACTCAATCGCTTACTCCTCTGGTCGAAGGATATTCGCGCGGCCATCTTCTTCCGCATCCTGTCTATCAATAAAAGGTTTGCCACTGAACTCGATTACATGAATTGACCAATCAGTTCGATTTGCTATCATACTGGGTGTTGTTTTTTAATTTGATTAAGTTATCATACTGTTTAGAAAGCTGTAGCCTTTTGTTGTTGTTTTTACTCATATGAATTTTTGTTAATCAGTCTCAATTAATCTACATGCAGCTCTCTGCCAAGACTGCTTTCCGTTTGAAAGGATCTGTCTGTATATTTATGACTGTATATTAGGTAAGGAAGTTGTATCAAATTCCTTTTAGCTCTTGGAACCAGCTTCAAACTTTGATGGTGTTTGATTTGCATCTACAGGAACCAAAAGTTCAACTGTAGCTTTGTATTAAAGGAAAGGACAAAGTAAACCTGTCCTTGTAACAAAAATAACCAAACAAATAAAAGCCCTCTTGTTAAGAATGGCGGGTCGATCGAACAGAAGAAAAAGGTGGGATCTTGGACTGGTATGTATCTTCGATTCATTACTCAAATCATCGGTTTAGCTATGTTTTTATTCATAGTTTTGAATGATTATATAATGCACTCAATTTGTGTGTTGGTTCAATGTTTGGTTATGTTTTTTCCGTACAGAAATCTCATCGTCAAGAAATAAACAATGAGGATAAAAAGGAGAAGAGGAGGATCAGGAGGAGGATGAGGAGGATGAGGAGGTGGCAAAATCAGAAGAAGAAGAAGAATGACATTGACAATAGGAAGCTGGAAAATCAGGCCAAGGCCAATGAGGATAATAGTAATAATGGAGAGGATGATGATGGTCACTGTTCAATTCTTGATGATGATCTGGTCGTTTCTCAGATACTTAGCAGACTCCCAGCTAAGTCACTTATGCGGTGCAAGCTCGTCTGTAAAGATTGGAAATCGATTATCCAACATGATTCCAACTTCATCAACTTACACCACACCCGTTCACAGTTACGCCCAAGTTTTTTATTGCTGTCAGACCAAGATCTCCAGACGACAACAACAACAACAACAAAAGGGTAAACAACAATAAAAGGGTACATAGAATGAGGCCTTTCTTTTCAGCTGATTTGCACTTTGATGATGGAGGAGGCATAGCAGGAACCACTATCCACCGTCTAACAAGGGGATTAAAGTCGCCGAGTGAAGTTTTCAAATATTTGGGACCTGTTAATGGATTGCTCTGCATCGTTGACAGCCTCTTTGCTGTACAGATTTGCAATGTCAGCACCGGCCAAGCAACACCATGGATCAATTCAGCTGTAGTTATGAGCCGGAACCATGAGGGACCGCCCAGATGTCAATTTGGATTCGATCCAACTACTGGTAAACACAAAGTTGTTTATCTATGGCATGCAAATTATGTATGTCGTCCAGGAAGAGACCAAGATAGATACAAAGAAGCTCCAGTTTGCGAGGTTTTGACTGTAGAGGACACCAGGTGGAGAATAATTGATGATGTACCTCCATGTGAAATCAAGAGAGATTACAGTGCTTATGTGAATGGCTCCATATATTGGATTACATTCAGGAGATTAGGCATGAATGTTCCTAAATCTGGGCATTCCGATACCTTGGTGGCGTTTGACATTGGATCTGAGAAGTTCAGGATGATCCCAGTTCCCAATTTCACCCTTTGGGGGGAATTTCCCTTTCTCTTCTTAGGGTTAATCGAAATGGATGGGTGTCCAACTGTGGTACGTGTAAACCGTGTGTCAGGTCTCGAGGTGAAGTTGTGGAAATTTTATGATTATGGCAAGGAGAATGGAACATCTAGTACTACTACTGCTACTATTAGTGATCAAAAAGAACAAGTTTGGACTGATGTGGATATCATACTACCTTCCATGGAACACATACATATTTTCTTTCATCCAATATCTGGGAAAGACAAGATGATCTTAGAAGTCTATCCTATCCTAGATAGTGGTCCTTATCCGTGGAGTGCGAAAAATGCCCAGTTTTATTCTTACGATATGATAAAGAAGACTTTCAGTAAGTTTGAGATCCAAGGAATCTCTTCTATTCCGGATGATTGCCAGACTCATTCTGCAACTTTGATAGAAAGTCTTTCTTCGCCTCTTTGTTGATAAGTGACTAGAAGAGCTGCTGTGAGCTGGGCGAGCTGAGCCTCCAAGGTAAATTGCATTCAACTGCCCTTGTTGTTTGTGGGTTTGCATCATCTTTGCAAGTTCCTGAATGTAACATTTGATCAGTTTGTTCTGCGATGAACGAAGTAGTGTCTTTTTAACTGTTGATTCTTACATTACATACTACTACTGCTTCATTGTTTCGATATTCAAAAGGCTATCTTGTCATATCATATATGAATGAATGATTGGTTGGTTTACTCATCTTGTCTTAAAAAGTAAAAAGTGTAAATGATTGTATCTTGTATGTGATGTTTGCAGAAGAAGTTTGGGGTCAGTATGCCTGCTGCTGCTGCTGCATATGGAGTTTGGTGTTTTTTTAGTGATGTTTGCAGATACGTGTGAACTTTTTCATTACTAGTCTTTGTTGTTTGAGGAGATAATTTATTAATGTATGGTGTGAACATTTTCAGTACTCGTTTCTTGTTTGAGAAGATAATTTATCAAAGTATTTTATTCACTGAAGTTGAAGTGGTGATGAATCGTATGCTGCAAATGGAGTTTTGTAGTGATGTTTGCAGCAACTTCAGAATTTTTTTCTTTGTTTCAGTGGTGATGAATCATATGGGTTTGATCTGTAGTCTAGTCTATACTCTTTAGAGAAAATGAGAACAAATGTTAGCGTCCAAACTCTTGTTCAACGGGCATTTAGCATGGGGGCTCGAAGTCTGCCAGTGCCAAAACCACAGCATATTTCAAGCATGATGATTCACAGCTAGGGCCTAGGGGAATGTGGTTTTGAATTGAACAGACAGGCGTGCCTTGAGCAAGCTTAATCATCGAGAGGGAAGTGGTCGTTGCAGCACGAACAAGGCAAGATAATCGCTTCAGGAAAGCAGAGAGGGCTTGCTCAATGCAAACCCAGTTGACAAGAGTTGAGGAACTGTTTTAAGAGACTCGTAAGTATTCAAAGAGCAGCGAACGAACGTTCTCGACAAAATAGTTGAATTGGCCGAAACAGATAGATTGAATGTAAGTGATAGCATGCAAGGCCATCAGTCCAAATAGCTTTGTTTTCAACAGGTGGTTTCTAGTCATCTGCATGAAACAAAGCCTTAAAACTTAAAAGCCATGAGAAGTTTGAAGAGTTTGGCTGTCTGGTGTAATTTCGTGACGCAACTGAATGATTAGGATAAGGATTCCACGCAACGCAACCACATTTTCCAAACTAAAACAGTGATTAGTGGTTCCAGAATCAACTTGATTAATAAAAGAGATAAGAATGGCCTAAGATGAAGAACACGGTTAAGCTAAATCCATTGAATTAAAATTCTTTCTAGGTCCCCCAACAATAACAATAATCTAACTTGACAATTATTATTTAGGGAAAATAGCACTTTCCCCCCTCTACTTTGCCAACTTAACAAATGCCCCCATACTATAAAACGATCTTTTTACCCCTCCTATTTTGGCCGCTTTGCATTTTGGGTCCTTCCATTCTAGTTATCGTCTTCTTAACATCAAGTCTGGATATATACATCTGCACATCGACGGAGAGAGATATCGAAGGTAGGAGATTAAGAGTTGGTCAGGGAGGTATAGTGAAGAGTATGGTGAAATACGAAGAGTTTATAGCACTATTATTGGTAAGTTGGAAAAGTAGAGGGGGGAAAGTGCTATTTTCACTATATAAATATGGTTAATGAAGAATGATTAAGAGTGGGTGGAGAAGAAGCCAATGAGTTGTGTTGTGCAGTCAAACTCCAATCCACGTCACACCCATGAGGAGTGTCACTAATACTAATCTACGTATGGGATACGGTCAAAAGTCAAACCTATGTATTTCCCCTCATCTTTGGAAGAATACATTTTCCTATTTTTTTGTAATTTATAGTATATTATAGCATCACGATTAATGAGATGCAATAACGTGAAGCTAGTCGACCATGTTACGATATAAATACTAAGGAGTTCAAATATTGAGGATTAATGCTTTGTTACGAGAACTTCATTTTATCTCTTCTATGTCATGGTTGTCTTATTGCTGCATAAATTTTTGAGCGTTTGGTTCTAGATCATTATTCCTTGTGGATTTTATATTTTTTGCATATACAAGTTGTCGATTTCTATTCTTCATAAGACTTATATCGATGTATACTTACTTTTATTGTTTTTGGCATCCGAATGTTAAACCGAAACATATGCCTATCAAGGGACATCTTCTTACATCAAACCACATCTTGTATGTCTTGTCATAACACCCTCAAAATCGACAAACGACATTTACAACCTCAAATTCCCACCGAAATCTTATGGACGTAACTTGAGCTCTATTACTCAAATCCACCCCACCACCAAAATGAACAAATTTGAATATAGTTTTATGTTTGGAAAGTAGCAATTTGCCCCTCTCTACTTTGCCAACTTAACAAACAGTCTCATATACTATAAATTGCTCTTTTACCCCTCCTATTTCGGCTACTTTGCTGTTTTGGTCTTTCTGTTTCAACTTTCGTCTTCTTAACATGAAATATGGACACATCTACACACCGACAAAGAGAGATATCGGAGGTAGGAGATGAATAGTTGGTTATGGAGGTATCACGATTCACGAAGAGTATGGTGAAATACGAAGGATTTGAAAACCACACATTTTATTGTTCTATTTCATCCTATCTATTTATACATACTTATATTACCAATTAAAATATGCTTAGTAAGCTAATACATGGATATTTTGGAGCTTATGTGGTGTACTGAATGCGCAACAATTAACGTCAGAAAGACGAAAGTTGGAACCGAATGACCTAAATCGCAAAGTGGTCGAAGTAGGAGGGGTAAAAAGAACGATTTATAGTATAGGTGGCTATATGTTAAGTTGGAAAAGTAGAGGGGGCAAAATGATATTTTTCCTTTCATGTTTGATAAACAATAATTGCAGGCCGATTTTCAGTCATTGTGTTCTTAAGTACAAAACATGAAGACCCCATAGACGAACAGCAACCCATGTGCATTTCATGCTGGAGTTAGGCTGTCTCTTACCCAAACACCACATCCACTATAACTTATCAACATATACACACACAATTCAAAATTTGAATTAAATTAATTGACCAACACACCCATCTAATAAGCGGTGTGACTCAAGAAACCCGTCCGGAGGTAATTTGAGATCATATCATGCCATGAATTAGACTCCTTCGGATTTCGGTGGACTGAATGAACCGGAAAACATGAAATTTGGAGGGGAAGCGGATTTCAACCAAGTCCAGACTCCAAATTTGTACGAAAAATGGACCCTAAACAAATTTGGTAATACAATTGTTTTTTCATCTAGATTAACCGAAAACAAAAAAGTTGAAACTTATGTGTCATATAAATTATCACAAAACACAAGCTATATGTTTTCATGGACTCTTCATCACTTTTCTCACAGATTTGCTTTGACTACTTTCAACACGAATTCATAATGATTTAATGCATTGAACACAATTGTACAAAAATTTAAATTATCTTCCTCGTTTCAAAGTTGTGATTGATCATCATCTCCTACATGCCTTTCTTTGGTACATTTGACTTGAAAGAAATGACATGATTTTCAATAACAAATGCAATAGCTATGATAGGTTGTTCCTTCAAATTATGTTTAATGTTGGTAGATGGCTTACAACGACAGATTTATTCTCGACTTCGAATCTTGAAAATTGGAACAGATTTTTTATTATTGATCCTAGTTGATTTTTTGTCGTCTGTTTTTGGTTTTAGGTGTCGGCAGTCGGGGGAGTATAATGTCCACCAGTGCCTTTATCTTGTGGGTTTTGATAACCTTGACAATGTTGTTGTTGTTTTCCGATTTAGATTTGGGTGACCTTTTCGATCTCTTGTATATAATACTTATCATTTACATAAACAAATGTATAGAAACTTGAGTTACACTACACTACACATAAAAACAAATACTGATTAAGTGATTAACCCCTAAATATATAAGAAATTAATCAAATAATTGGAACGTTGATAAATCAGCCACCTACCTGTGATTTCATATCCTAATTACTAGAGATTGAAAATCAACAACTAGGAATAAACATTGTCAGGCAAAGAAAGAAAGAAAGAAACAGAAATTAGTTGGTGAAATGAAATGCTTGATTGGCCATCCTTAGTTAGCCTTAATTATTCCTTAATCAACCAATTACCAATCAACAAATCATAAAATTAAACCAGCATCACCCATGGACCGCCGGCCGGCCGGCCGTGATTGAGGTTACAGCGAAGCCACGTGTTAAGTTTTCCTCTTTTCATTCGTGTATTTATTGTATCAAATTACTTGTCGATTAATGGATCATACAAGCCACGTAAGATTGTAGAGATCTATCAATTGTGATGTTTCGTGAGTTGCAAGTAGGGTTGTTTACAAGTTGAATCGAGCTAAACTTCACCAAGCTCAAGCTTAGCTTGCTATGTTTTAGGCGAACTTGAGCTCGAATTTTATCTACAAATTTTGAAGCTCGTGTCAAATTCGAGATATGCTCTCATTAATTATTCTTGTCGAGCTGAGCTCGAGCTTGACTCGAACTTTAATTACTAATTTAAAAGTCATGAAGAATACAATTCGAGCTCAACTTTAAGTTTGTACGTACACTAAAAACATAAATGAGTTGAGCTCTATAACAAGTTATCCTTACATGTACAAATTTTTACTCACGAGCGATACATCAGCTGGCTTGCGAGCCTGTATATCCGAACTATGGTTGGTTCTAGTTTGACTCATTTTACCATCGAGTCAAATTCCAAACGATGTTTTTAGCAGTTTCTACGAGCCAAACTCCAAATAGCTCACAAGCGGCTTGACTCGTTAACGATCCTAGTTGCAAGTTGTTGAATTCAAACAATTTAAGTCATAGATCAAACTAGAGCCGTAAAAAGCTACTCGACTCAAGTAGATCAATAATTTAAACTCACTATTTGGTGTATGGTGTAGTGGTATTGTAAAAAGCTATCGATATCATTGTTTGGTGTAGTGGTATTGTACTAGATGGAGATAAGTGACTTAATTGTGGAAATGACAGAAATACCCTCAAGTGTTGGTGAGAGAGAAATAGTTGGTGTTGAGAGTAATGATTAATGGTAGTGTAATTTGAAATTAAAGTGTGGGGCAAAATTGTCTGGAAAAAGTAATATCAATATCACCCCTCACATATTCTAGGGGGGAGTAGAATATGTGTGGAGTGATATTGATATTATTTTTTCCCCCAAATATCCTGATATGTGGTACGAAAAAAACAGTGATAACTCGAATATCATGATATCTGCTGATATCAATATCAATATCTGTTACCAAACGACCCCATCATGATAATTGACTGAACATCTCAATACTAATAACATCTCAATATCCCTACATATCATTTTCCAAACGACCCCTATAAGATAATAAATCATAGTATGAACAACTCACAAGTCTAAGAAAATTCTTTATCAAAGTAAACTATGTTATGATTGACACATATCTAATCAAATCATGATCCTATCAAACCCACAATTAGTAACTGGATCCATCCAATCTATAATTATCCAACCCACATGTTTGACAATTCTAGTCGAACGAAACAAAACTAGAACTAGATTAAATCAAAACTAAACCGAATCAAATCAAATCGAATCGAAACATTAATATAACAGTTTGTAAATTTTTGTTGCCACGTTGCTTCCCGCTGCCAGATCACCATCCATCGCCATAGAAGCCACCATTCCTATCTGTATACGGGACCCACCCAGAAAAATACGTTTTTGCAAATGTCAGCTCTTTCAGTTTGAGGTAGTTGCCAGCTGTCCACGGTGAATTTCCAGTTGTGCCCACACTTGTAATGAGTTATTTACAAAACCAGCCATTCAAACCTATCTTTCGTTCCCTTCCTACTGTCATTGACGGTTTTGCCCCTATGCATGGAGCCCACGTAAGAAAGGGTGGGTTCCCGGCTGTTAATGGCTGGAATATCTTCTGATGACAGGGTGGTGGGTGGGTTTGCCAATTCATGCCTATGCCCCAAACCTGTTTTTTCTTGTAGGCTAATAAAATGTTCCTTTTTAGTCCTTGAACTTTTAGATAGTATCTTTTTCATATCAAAATCTCTACGTATTGGTGGTTTGTCATTACTAATCCGAAGTAAAATAGAGGAAAAATCACGTACCACTTGCACGGAGCTGTTTTTATAGAATGAAGGTGTACAAGATAATGATTGCAAAATCACTGAAAATTAAATAGGGAATATTTTTTACAGCACAATCACGGCTCTGATACAAGGAAATGTACGTGTTATCTGTAAGGGAAAAATAATATTTGTAGATTACAATTAGTTATTTACTTTTCATGAGGACATTGTCACACTACAAAAAAATGGACTTTAGCTACTGCAAAATTACAACGGCATGAAAATGCAGTAGCAAATAGTTGTATTTGCTACGGCAATACTATTATTTATTTGCAGTGCTATAGCACTTTTGTCATGGGGTGTGTCAAAGATTTGTCTGCATTTCTCATGGTTGTTGAATTAAATGGCTTCCTCTAACATAGCAGTCATTTTTGTATGATTATTTTCTATCTATAGGACTTGTTGTGTCATCGATCTCCATGTGTTGAAGTAAAGCTTCTCACACTATTGAATATGTTCTATATAGCGAAGCCAACTTACTATTACACTAGTTATCTTATTCATTACGAACTTTGGCCATAAGAATGTTATGATATTCTCATGCACATATATGAAGGATATTCTAATCAACACTTCCATCATTCTTTATCCTTCACCCCTCGTCGTTCTTGAATGTTATGTCTGATTGGATTGTCAAGGCTTACCACATGATTTGACTCGATGCACTTAATTTTACACATCATTTGTAAGAATCTGACCACCCGTTATTATCATTAAAAATACCCATAAAATAATTTACGTACGAGTAATCACAAATTTGTAACGTAGACTACAAATGAAAACTTACAAATCAAGCACCATTTTTTACAAATTCGGATCAGATTAACATGTCGACATAATTTTCACATCTTCACATCTACACAATTCAAATTATAATCCAATACAGAAAGTTGCATGACTTGATTGCCCTAATCCAAAACTCCAAGACCCAAAATACCAAACCACAAAACATCATGAACCAAATATACTCAATTAACATTACAAATTTAGAATAAGGGTGTATATGTGTGTGTAACGGTTGCGTAATTGAGCTGTACATTCAAACCCTTTTAATATATTATTATATATATTTGAAAGCTCCATTTCTCTTCTCTCCCACCACTGATAAATATTAGCTAATACAGATAGAGACAGCCCACACATCCTTGTGTTTTGTTTTAGCACATAATCATCATCATACACACAGATTCCTCACACAAAGATTCCTTGATTATCTCCAGAAACAAAGAAACCATGGGTTACTGGAAATCAAAGGTTTTGCCCAAGATCAAGAAGGTCTTCGAGAAGGACACCACCAAGAAGGCTGCTGCTGCTGAAGCTACCAAATCCTTCGATTCCTCTAAGGTTAATTAATTTCCCCTTTTCTCTTTTCATTTTTTGGGTCATAGATCGTGAACCATCCTAAGAGTTATCAGACCCTTTTCCTTAATCTGGTTTGTCTTTTCTCGTGATTTATAGGAAGAAATCAGTAAGGAATTTGAGGACAAGAAGGCTGAACTCCAGCCTAAAGTTCTAGAAGTTTACGAAGCTTCCTCAGCTGAAATCAAGGTACTAATCATTGATTAGCAGGTTTTAATTTAATTTTGTACTAATCAATGATTAATCATGTTTTAACTGCTGTTGATCAGACGGTGGTTAAGGAACCGACCGAAGCTGTTCTAAAGAAGCACTCTGCTTCCGTTGTCAAGTTCGTTGAAGAGCTTGTTAAAATCGGTAATTACTTTATGAGATATGTTTCTTTTTTGTTTTTTTGTTTTTTCTTTTCGATTACTGATGACGTGGCGGGATGTGATTCGGCAGATTTTCCGGGATCAAAGGTGGTGTCGGAAGCATGTTCCAAGTTCGGACCTGCTTATGTCTCCGGCCCTGTCTCCTTCATCTTTGAGAAGGTTGCTACTTTCATCCCGGCGGAGGAGGCAACCGCCAGTAAAGAGAAGGAAATCGTGATTGAGGAAGCTTCCGAGAAGAAAGAAGAGGCGGCGGTAGTAGCAGAGGGAGAGAAGGCGGCGGCGCCCGCGGAAACTACCCCGGAGACGACTGAGCCTTCTGCAGCCGCCACGACGGCTACTGCTGCTGTTGCAGAGGATCCGCCAGCTGTCAAGGTGGAGGAAACCGCCGCCGCCACGCCGGAGGCACCGAAGGCAGCATGATGGAAGGAAAGTAAAAGATAAGTGATGTATTTGTGAAAAAAAAAGTGATGGCTGACTATATCGTACAAGAAAGAAAACAAAAGGATCTATTTGTTATTCTTTATTAATGTCTATCCTTTGCCTTGTAATTTTGTTTGGCCTTTTGGGGATTGTTCTGTGGGTTTTTTTTGTTCTTTCCTTTTGTGAAGTATTTTTCATTTTTTTTTTGTATTTGAAAGTTGTTATTTATTATAGACATAGACATTTATGATTTGTATATTTTTGTCAATTAATCTTTGTTTTTAATGTATTTTGTATTAAATGCTACTTTTTTTTTGTATGGTATATCATGCATGTTTAAATGTGGTATATGTTGTATGTACGTAGTGTGTTGGGAGGGAGTTTAGATGCAATAATTGAGGGAGAGTTTGGATGTACATGTTACTATAAGTAGGTGAGACATGACACATGTGAGTTTTTGTCTTGTATAACATTTTAATTACTCGAGGTGTGACATGTTGATCACCTTGAGAAACATTGCTCATTAATGTTGCCACGTAGGAACAGTTTTGAAGAAATCATTTATACAATGAATATGGTAGAACTGAGTTGAGTCAATTTAGATCATCATTCAGTTCCGTCAATTAGCACAAAAATATGTTAGGTTCTTTAAATAAAATTGTGTATATATATCGTTAGTTAACATTTAGACTTCAAATATCAATCAGGGTATTCAATCATCTTGGATTTCCATTGTACAGCGATAGCAAACGAACACTACCTATAACTATGTTATTTAAAGCAAATACGTTATCACATCTTATTAAAATTTTATTGAAAAACAAATATCGTTCATAATATTTCTCAACACCATCAAACAGAAATACCCTACAAAAGAGAATCATCCAAAAGAAACCGGCTGCATAGTAAAAATATGCGCAACCATATTCCTATCTCTTTGGTAATCTTTATCCCGAATTTTACAAGTGATAGATTAGTTTGGGCTAAAGTTCACCAATAGGCTTGTCTGCTTACTGAATGTGGCCCAAATCCCAGAACCAAAAGAACTATTTATGGGATAAGCTGAATTCAAGTTGGGTTAAATTATGAGAAATTAATACTTTTGTTTTCCGGCTTATATTTGGAAGGAGAAATTGAGTAATTTTGTTGTATTTTTAAATTTCTTAATTTTTTTTAATGAAAAGGCGAAAATTGTCATTTAATTAATTAACCAATTTGGGTTCAGAAATTCACATACAGTCATAACGAACATGGTAAACAAGATTACAGTCTGAGATAGGAAGAGTGACACCCCTCTGAAGGGTATGTCCATGGTTTGCCAAGAAATCGGCCGCCTCACGCCTAATTGGCTTCTCGATACACATGCTTTAACTTCAAATCCCACTCTCGCCTTACTTTCTCGGAATTCAAATTTCTTAATTTTTGTTTCTAATTGTTCGTCCAATATTTTCGCAATTGAATTCCTCCTCTTCAAATCCAAAATCTGAATCCCTTTCGAATGAAAAGAAATTAAACAAAATTGCTAATTCCTTTTCGGTTCAAGATCATTAGGAAAACAAGAAATTTAATTCGTTGGAATTGTCAATTCCTTCAGCAATCAAATTACGTTTGATTTATCAGTCGCCCCCAACAATCCAATATAACGTAGCCAGAAATCCAGCCAAATAGGGTCCATAATAAAGTACTTATACATGCACATTGAATTTTCCATACCATAAAATACCTGGTTACATAACTGATCTCCTATTTCATTCCCAATTCTATTAATTAATTAAAACATTTCTTTTATCACTAAACACACCCAAAAAAACAAGCTCAATGATCAAAAAATAACTCAAAGAAACTCACCTCAATTAGCAACCCTACCTCTATACATACATACACTTCATCTTCTACTATACTACGTAAGATCAAACACAAATCAATTTTACGTACCCACCATGCATTAATTTTCACTACTACTGCATGTGGAAAGTAAGGGGTTGTTTGGCTTGGGCAAGCATTTGAACGACTTCTCTCATGGTAGGCCTCTCCACACTGTGCTCTTGTACACACAGCATCGCCACGAAGAACACTTGCGTCGCTTCACTCAGTGGTATCTCCTCCGTTAGCCTTTCGTCCAAAATCTTCACCACTTTTTCCTTCATTGAGTTTGTGTGGATCCTTGTCCATTGCACTATGTCCAACCCTTCTTCCTCGAAGTCGCCGACTGGTTTTCTTCCTGTTATTAGCTCTAGTAGTACCACTCCGAAGCTGTACACGTCGCTCTTCTCGTCCACTTTTAGTGTGTATGCGTACTCTGCAGACGAAACAAACGAAAGGAAGCTTAGAAGGAATCCATGAGTTTTTTTTATTAAGGAGTGATTGTTACATATATAAACCGTCATAAATCTCTCCCAACAACTCGAGTTATTGAAATGTAACGGTTCTTTACATGGTATTAATAGAGCATTTTCACCGTCCAATTCAAAGTGGTCCTAGCATTGAATCTTGATAACAGTTAAACTGTCACAAGTTTTGGTGGACTTGTGCAAACTTTAATTTCATGACTTGCATTTGAGAATGTGTGTTAATAAATGTTATATAAACTAATTATGAAACTCTCTAAACAACTTGGACGCTATTGAGATGCTACGGTCCTGTATACAAGTTTATATAGAGTCTCATGTTAGAAATTAATCAACAAACATAGAGTTTTCATGTTGTTGATTACTTCTCATATACGAAATAATATTATTTAGAATGTTATAAATTATGTGAGACTGTGTAGTGTTGAACCAAATCTCAACTCCAAGTTGAGATTTTATTCCTTCACATTTTTTGCGATTCTAAATCCATGAATACTCTTGAATCCAAAATTCTGTTTTCAAAATATGAAAAAACCACAAAAAAAATTCCAAAATCCGTAATTCAAAATCAAATTTCAAATATGGAATCTCTCATGATAAACATACTCTAACAACATATGAGATTAAAGATTCTTTGAACACACATCTCCCAAAGGTAAAGTAAGCCAAGCAAAAGCAAAAGCAAAAGGTGAAATGAATGAGTGTTGGATACATGAAAGATCCCCACAATGTTATGTGTTTGGGTCAAAAAAGGGATGCTCTTCATTGTCTGTGGACTATAATTTATTACAAGTATAAAGGTCTAAACACTGATGCATTCGTTCTGTGTTATGGTTTCCAATGCATGCAAAAACAGAGACACGAACCATTTCAAAGGCTGCCAAAGCTTAGCCAAAAGAATGAATGAATCATACAAGGAAGGAAAGAAATATTTGCTTTGTGTTAGTGAGAGAAGAGGATGGTTTCGATCGATAATCAGGATTGGTATACAGGAGAGCCGAACTGTAGATAAGAAAGAAGTAATAACGGTTTATCGATAATTCATAAAGTTGAACTTACTGAAAACCACTACTGATTATTGTTATTTTTGTTGTCCTTCAAATTTAAAGTTTTTACGAGGATGACTCATGTGTATGAGCATACTGCATAGTATGCATTTTACATCTGATATACTAATTATATGTAGGGATGAGAATTTGATTAAGGTTTTACAGTTAAAACTGATTAACTGATCAAAATCAGTCAACCAATAATTTGATTAAGGTTTAACAGTTAAAACTGATTAACTGATCAAAATCAGTTAACCAAATTTGTTGGTCGGTCAAGGAGCGGTTAACCATTTTTTAGCAAGTCGGTCAATGATTAAAATGAGGTTAACCGACTTTGACGGAAACAATAATGAAATAATGAGTTCTAATGCAAGTGCTTATTTACATGGCATATAATTTATGGTATTATTAAATTTACAAGAAATTTTAATGTTAGATAGAAGTAGGTTCAATCGGTTAATTTTTGGTTAACCAAATTTTAGTTGATTTTTTATCGATTTTATTTCGGTCGATTGTCGGTCAAAACTTCTTAAAAATCAGCTAACCGATTTCGACCGAATTAACCGATTCCCACCCCTACATGCATACCAACTATGATTGCTAATTAACGACTATATAAAAGACTTTATTAAAACGAATGATTAAAATGAGCTAAACAAACAACACTTTGCCTTTTCTCTTTTAATCGGCGCAATCAAATAGATTTGTCCCCTTAATGCTCCAAAAATTAGATTATTAATTAACTAAATAATAATTAGCATCTAATTAATTACCTGGCGCAATGTAGCCGTAGGAGCCAGCAATTGCTGACATGCACTCGGACGTCCCAGAGTCCTGCAAGAACTTGGCCAACCCGAAATCAGCAACATGAGCCTCAAGCTCCGAGTTCAACAATATGTTGTTCGACTTGACGTCTCGATGGATGATCAGAGGCGAACAATCGTGGTGCAAGTAACACAACCCCTTAGCAGCCTCGACCGCGATTTTGAGTCTGATCCCCCACTTCAGAGACCCTCCTCTTTTCCCGTGGAGGACCTCTCCTAGGCTCCCGTTGGGCATGTACTCGTACACGAGCAAGTTCGTGTCCTTGTTTGAGCAGAATGCCAATAGTCTGACGATGTTCCTGTGCCGGATCCTGCCTAGGGTTTGTATCTCGGCCGCTAAGCCATTGTCGTGGTGAGATGAAGACGCGCCTTTGGTTACTCCTAGTAGCTTCTTCACTGCTACATGTTCTCCGTCGGGCATTGTTCCTTTGTACACGGTTCCAGCTCCTCCCCTGCCTATCTCATTGTTGTCCTTCACACATTCCAGGATGTCCTGGCACGTGAATTCGAGCTTCTGGAATGCCGTCAGCTTCCACCTGCTTGAACCCTTTCGCCACTTTCGTGTCTTGATGATTGCAAGGGTAACGAATATGAGCGAGCATAGTAGTAGTCCTAGAGCAAAAAGGAGCTTGAATTTTCCCGAGACTACTCTAGACTCAGACGCTGCATTATGGGTATGAAGCTCGAGTGGCGAACCGGATCGGTTCAGGGCGGAACCAACTAGAAGAGGATTCCCCATAAAGGATGTCGAGTTGAAGTACGAGTACTGACCGAATTCAGGGATCGAACCCGAGAAGTTGTTGTGGGAGAAATCTGCTGATGTCAGGCTCTTCATCGACCCGATCTCCCTCGGGAGGCTGTTGTTCAAGCGGTTCCATGACACGTTGAAGTAATTGAGGATGTGGATCTGAGCGAGCTGAGTCGGAATCGGACCGGATAGCTGGTTATGACTCAAATCCAAGTAGGTCAACATTAAGCAACTCGCAATGCTTGTAGGAATGTAACCAGAAAAATTATTCATGCTCATATCCAATGTCAGAACATTCTTCAGTTGACCAATTTGAGAAGGAATCCCACCTGTGAATTGGTTTCCATTCAGAAGCAGAATTTGTAAATTGGATAGATTCCCAATCGAACCAGGAATCGACCCAGTCAACCGATTCTCCGAAAGATTCAGCTGCTCGAGTTTCGAACTCGCTTGACCCGTCCTCGATTCCGAAACAGGACCGGTTAAGTAATTACTCTGCAACTCCAGAAGCGAAATTCCGGGCAGGTAAATCAACCCGTCAGGAATCTTCCCGGTCAGGTAATTCTGACCTAACCGAACTCGCGACAACGACTGACAGCTTCCGAGATCGTCAGGTAATGAACCGAACAAGAAATTGATGCGAAGAATCAGAACCTTCAGCTTCCTTCCCAAGCACAGAGATTGAGGAATGCTTCCTGTAAGCTTGTTACTCGAGAGATCGAGCTCAATCAGCCTCCCGTTCTCGCCGAGCTTCTCCGGGATCGCTCCGGTGAAGTTATTGTGCCAGAGCTTCAGGACTTCGAGATTCGGAAGCTCCGCGACGGACGGCGGGATCTCGCCGTGTAATCTGTTGATGAAGAGGTTCAGCAGGGTGAGCTGGTGGAGATCCGCGAACTCGATCGGAATCGGACCGGTCAGGACATTGTTGGAGAGATCTAGGGTTTTGAGGCTGGAGAGATTTCCCAATTGGGGAGGAATTGATCCGCTTAGGTCATTGGTTTGCAAGAACAGAGTATCTAATTTCACTAATTTCCCTAATTCAGGAGGAATTGCGCCACGTAATTTGCAATTCGCGAGGTCGAGATGGAGTAAATTTACCAGATTTCCAATCTCCGGCGGAATTCCGATGAACTGATTGAAATACCCCAAATAAAGCTGCTGCAGATTAATTAGGTTTCCGATCTCAGCCGGAATCGCTCCCCGGAGATCATTCCCTTTAAGGGAGAGGTAAACAAGATTCCGATTCATACCTCCGTAGCTCTTAGGAATTTCTCCGGTGAAGTAATTCCCGCCGAAATCCAAGTGCGTCAAATTCGGAAGCAGAGTAACCCCTTCAGGAAGCGAGCCGTTGAAACTGTTATCATATACATCCAAAACAGAGAGAGACTCCATTTGAGAGAAATTCCAGTTCAGCTCGCCTGAGAACAAGTTACCGGAGATGTTGAGGAGCTTCAGAACCGGAAGCTTATGGAGAACCGGGAACTCGCCGGAGAAGCTGTTCCCAGCGAGGGAGAGGTTGGTCATTGTCTGAAGCTGAGCAAAAACAGGGGAGAGGGTTCCTGAGATATTTGAATTCGAGATGTCGACGGAGATTACTGATCGATTGGAGTCGTCGCATTGGATTCCGACCCAGGTGGAACAGAGTGATGAGAAATCGGAAAGATCCCATGAATCAAGAGATGGGTGGTGGGATGTGAAGGATTGCTTGATTGAGACAAGGATTGAAGCCTGTCTTTTCAGGTAGAGTTCATGGGAGGAAAGTGAGTTGGAAGAACAGAGGAGAAGAAGAAGGAGAAATGACTCAAATGAGATGAAGAAATGACAAGAAGGAGAAGCCATTGTTGTGGGTTTAGAGAGTTGAGAGATCAGTTAACAGAGGTGAGGGATTACATAACAGAGTGAGAGATTGTGGAGATGGGTAACGGAAGAGGGAAATCAGGAGGCTGATGAACAGCATATCCAAGGTGGTGTTTCTTTTTCACAGATTTTCAGTCACAAAGAAGGGGAAAGAGTACAGTGTGTGTGTGTTTGGTTTTCATGCAACTTTTTTGAAAAGCAAAAGGTGTGGGATATAGTGCTTAGTGGCGGAAAAAGCATGAATGAATGTTGATGTTGTAACATAAGAAAACCAGGCCGTTCGCTTTTAGCTTTATTTGAACAATCATACCTTTTGCTTTTTTTCCTTTGATTCCCAGAAGACCAGCTACTCCTGCTGTAGAATGAGGAGAAGTTGCTACCAGATGGACATGATTATTACTCTCTTGTGTGTGATTTGAGCTCTTTGTCCGTTTCGGGTCTGTTTTGATGTGTTTGGTGATCATGTATGGGTTACTTTGTGAAATGTTCATCCAACTAATTTGCAGTAGGTTTGAAATCACATTTTGCTGCAATAGTTATGTCACTGGTTATGAGAGGTGAATTTTTGTGTGATATCAATTGAGGAATCTTTTCCAACAACTTGAGTTATTGGGATGTAACGGTTCATGACATGGTATTAGAGATTTTTACTAATAAAAGGTTAAAAGTTTCAAATCTCGGTAATCACCAATCCGCGTGTAAAGGCTTATTGAAGTCTTTGTGGTCCCTAATTTTGTTGCAAAAGTCTTATTGAAGTTGTACAAATTTCAGACTCTTTCATGAGCCACTCGTTTAGAGGGTGTCAGTGAACAATATAAGATTCATTCAGAACCCTCTCTCAGTAACTCGAGTTAACTGTAATTGAGCAAACCGTCGATCTAATCTAGCCCATTGAAAACCAATATAGTAAAATGGTGAACTCTGGCTTAGAGTTAGTACTCATCTCTGGGTGTGCAGTGTAGTCAGGAGTGGTTGGAATCTCTGGCATTGGAGCCTTCGACTGTTGTCCAAAGTAAAAAAAAAAAAAGGTGAGAGATTAAGGGCATCTGCTAGGGTTCATATATTGGATGCTTTAGGGAGCATGTTTGGATTTAATGTAGCTTTTATATACACTTTATAAAGATAGGTGAAATGGAGGGGAAAAAAAGATAAAGGGTATTGGTTTGATCTTCATTTTTGGGAGTTTGCAACTTTAGTACTCTATGAAGGGTAAATTTCCATTTTGGTCATTCATCTTTTAGGGGTTGTAATTCCGTTTGGGAGTAGCTAGTTGTGGTCATTCTGTCAACTTTTCATCTAACACTCTTGTTAGATTTCCATGTCATCGTTGGTGGTGGAGCTAGGAAATTGGCCACAAAGGTGTCTTGTTCATAACATGAAAAACGCCCAATTATATAATGGTAAATTCAACCCTAAACAGAAGAAAAAAAAATCAGCAGCTTAATACTTAAGATTCATAAAATAATCAAGTAATAGTTTAGTGCACACGATTTGCAACGAACCCCAGTTTAACAAGTAGCTTCGTCAGTCCATGTCATTTTTTTAATCCACTTCATCTCCCTCCAACGTCACATTTTTTTCATTCTTAACTGAGCCTAGTTTTAAGTTTTAACCCAAGCACGCACCCATACAACCCTTTCAACGAATGAAACCAAGCCATGACTAGACAGAAGTGATTATTCATGTTGGTGATGACTATGGTCGATGTGGAGAAGAGCAAGAAAGAAGACAAGTTTGGAGAAGCGATAACCATGATGATTAGACGTTAAATGGGCCGGAATGATGGTTGAAAAGGCATGCGCGGAGAGTGACTATGTGTATCAAAGTGGTGACATGGGCTATAATCTAGATGAAAAGTTGACAGAATTACTACCATGTTACAACACAAATACATTAGTGACATAAATGTTACTTTTCTATAGATAAGCTACCACCAAGGTACAATCTTACTAAATAAATGACCAAAGTGGATATTTTCCCATCTACAAATCAAGGTCTCCTTTGTCCCATTTTAATATAGCAGCGAATCTGATGGAATCTATCTTTTACTTTCTTGGCTTGGTCAATTAGATTTGGACTACTTGGTTGCATGAGTCTTTTTATACAAAAGTTGGTATGGTATCTTATATAAGAATATGATACTTTGATAGTATAAGGTGTGATTGATGACCTACAACCAAAATCAAGAAAAATGAACTTAATTCGAGATGCTTATCATCTAAAAGACTGAAACATTATGGGCTTAATGAGTTTATTTGACGGATCTGGGTTAGACGGTTCGCTGATATGACATGAGATTTTTGGTCCCCTTGGAATCGTAATAAGGATTATCAAAATTGGAAACCTGGACCACGAGCTTAGGATAGTGCACTTGGGTCACCCCAGACCCGATAGAAGTTGTGGTGGATCAGACGCCTAGACCGTGGACTTGAGAAGCCAACAAGAAACCCTATAGCTTCCTAGGGTTTTGATCACTCAAGCTCTAGAGCATACGTGGTCGAACTAGGTTTGTCTCAGATTTGCGGCGTCTGTCCCTTCTTATCACCAACTAATGGGAGGTGGTCATCAACCGCTTGACTAGAAATATAAATATGGTATTGTCCTGTCACAAAGGACATACTGACACTTTGGCAGGGGAATACTTCCTTGGTACGTATCATCAGTCCTTCCATTTCTCATTAATGTTATCACTTGTATCGCCTCTGAACTCACTACTTCACCCCTTAATATTACAAGAGGTGCTTCGGTTCCGGATCAAACGACCAAGATGGGTCAGACAGTCAATCTATCACATACTCTATATATCCGAAGAAACTTGTTTTTTTTTTGTTATAGATAATTTCGCAGGAGATAGCGAGATTCACATAAATATTATTTTTATAAAGAAAGATCATACAACTCTAAAGTAAGAGCTCTAGTTGAATCTCGTGCCACCAAGCCAGCCAAACCAAAACCCTAAGGATAAGTCAATGAGACTTTGGACAGTTTGGATCGTGTTAATTAGTTACCATTCGTGCATAGATTGGGGTGTTGATCATGAAGTCGTGGTAATTATGATCCATGATGAACCATGTTGGAGAAATGTCGGGATCGATATGATAAACGGCCTTTTCATCGGCCGGCGGCGGGACCACTACTCCACATATACACGATCGGTGCGTGGTTTGAGATGTCGGGTTGGATCCCTCATAGTAATAATAATATGGCCGGATGAAGCAGAAGAAGAAGCTAGTTTTGTGGACATGGACTATGATCATCATCATCATCACCATCATGGGTGGCCACCTCTAAATATGATGATCAATGGCTAGGGGAGTGGCTGAGTGATGATTAATTTTGGATGGACCAGCGTGTTTTACATGTTAATCATTGGAACCGGTTTGGTTGGGTAGAACATGGGTCTCGAGACGACTCGGTTTATAAATATTTAACCGAGTTGTTCTATGTATCTTCTATGTTTTCTTAATTACTCTCACTCTTGAGTTGTATTATACTCGTTTTAAAAAATATGTATATTCTGCTTACTCTTTCTTCCGATCGACAATATCCAACGCCAATGATGTTTTTTCTTTCTCGGGTTATTAACATTTTTCGGATAAAAACTCTAAATTTTTAGAAAGTACTTTATGAGATTTTAGAGCTGACACTACAAGAAAATGTCAATTTAACAACAGAAGCTTAACAGCGGCCAGAATTTGGCCGCTGTTAAATTGAAAAACACGGGAAATTTAACAGCGGCCACTTAGCCACTGTTAAATTAGAGAGTTTAACAGCGGCTATGTGGCCGCTGTTAAAATACTAAACCCTGATTGGCTGAAACAGATGGACGCGGATAGCTCCCAATTTTATTTGAACCGTTGATTTAATATCAACGGTCCTGATTTCTTCTTCCCAAAGAAATTTTATTTGAAACAGATGGACACGGGAAATCTATCGTATTGTTTGGTTTTGATGAGAAACTAAACGTTTCATATGTTTTGATGATAAAGAGATGAAACAGATGTTATATAGGAAGAAAAATTATCAACTGAAATTAAATCCTATTTTCAAAACTACTCGAAGTAAATTTTAAGTTTCCTGAGAATTTTTTTCTATCCCTCAACTCAACTAGCATATTATAACCTCTCCCAACCGCTACAACTAGCCGTTTGAACCAGGCGATCTAGTAGTAGTTTCAAATAATTATTGTAGGGGTTTATAACCCCTACCAGTGTCAATCCATATCCCTACAACGAACACAATTTCTTGTAATGATAATTCCATCTCTCAAACAGTTCCTTATGTTGCTTAAAGAGTATATAAAAATTTGTAGCTATTTTAATAAAAAATAAAATTATAGACAATTGTGTTTGATAAAAGGAATAAAAGTCAAGTGTTTTATTTGATAAGATATTAAAAAAGTGAGTGTTTGGTTTGATAAGAAAGCCAGCTAGGTGACTTGCAAATTAAGACACATGCCTAAATTATATGTGTAATGTCAAATGTGGATTAATCAATGAGGACTCATATATTGTATTGAATAATTCAACACTTTCATATAATTAGGTGGCTATAATGGATATAGGGTTGTAATGATCATCCAACAAGCTTCCATGTGATCTATTTAAATTTCTTTCACTCTAGCCCAAGCATCATGTAAGGAACCACCCTTTGATTTATGTCTTTTCCAATGTTAAAATAAGAAAAATAAGCTCGACTCCAAATGTGCTATCCAGCTTTTCACGAAAGTAACATGCTCGGTCATCAACATGCATATATCGTAAAACATTTCAAAAACCTGTCTCGTCGATACTAGAAAATTAGATTGATTCACACATACAGAGAAAGAAATCATTTGACTAAGACTAACTACCTAGCTAATAAGGGACAAAAGCTTGCCCTTGGAACTCATACAATGGATTTCACAGATCATTTGCTTCAACTTTGGGCTCTTTATGATAGAGTAGGTGGAACAAAGCCCCAACTTTGGGCTCATTCTTGTTGGGCCTAAAATTTCTTGTTGGGCCTTGATATTAAGCCCATGATTAAAACAAACTCTATCAAGCAGCCCAATAGGAAACTTCGTGAAGCACTTGAAGCCTTTAAGTTGAGTCGACCACCTGTTCGACGATATATGCTCAGCCTCGCATAACGAGAAACTGCCCAATTGAGAGAAGAAAATCCGCAGGACGAAGAAGATGAATCAGCTCAAGGATCCTTTCGAGGCTGCCTACGAAGAGCAGGAAGATTCTCCTCCTGATTCGCCAATCGCCGCCGAAGATTTGGACGCCGGCGGACCATCTTCTCCCCATCCTCCTCCTGCTGCTCCCGGTTCTCAGGGCGCCGTCGTCGCCGATGAGGACGATGATGTTGCCAACGCCGATCCACGTCTCGCTGATCCTTCGTCGTCAGCTCCGTCCTCGTCCGCTGCTAGAAATAGGGCCAAGATTAAAGAGGATGAGGACGATGAAGAGGAAGACAACATGGATATTGAGCTAGCGAAGCTTCCTTCCGCTGCTGACCCTGATAAAATGGCCAAGATGCAGTGAGTATTTTGTTAGGTTTTACATTCCTTTGCTTGTTCCTCTCTTGACTGATAATGCATTCCGTTGTATTAGCTTGTTGATTGATTGACGTCTGAAGTTGGGGATTAGTTAGTTGATTTTCGTTTCTTCCGTGTTCATTTGCCTTTTTTGTGGTCTGTTTCTGCAATTGGTCTTTTATGGGAATGAGGGGATAGATTGTGTTCTGTGAAAGCATTTGATCATGCTAGTAGCCCCAAAGTCATGATTGCTAATTTCGAAGATGAATCTATCTGATTCACTTTCTTTCTTTGTGTCAGAACTATTTTGTCACAGTTTACTGAGGACCAAATGAGTAGATACGAGTCGTTCCGGAGATCTGCACTTCAGAAGCCTAACATGAAAAGGGTAATGCCTGTTTAATTGCATCTTTTGTTCGAAGGTTTCTTTCCAGCTGATTTGAATTCAGATTGTTGTCTCGTTTACATGTCTTACTACTTGAGGCTACGCTAAATCGATGAGGCTATAACCCTTTTAGTTTTGAATACTTTTCATTAAGAATTGCTGAAGCAAAGCTCATTTTGTCACTGCTATTCTTGAACACAGTTTCTGTGTGGTTCAGAAGTGTTTGTTAGACTTTCATACTACTTATCAGCTAGTTAATGTGGATGGATCTTCTATGCCATCGATTATGTTTAAGTTGATTCATTAATCTGAGAAATTGACATTCCCCCCTTGTTTTTTGGTATTGCAGTTGCTGGTAAGCATTACAGGGACACAAAAGATAACTTTGCCAGTGAATATTGTTGTTTGTGGAATAGCCAAGATGTTTGTCGGCGAAGTTGTTGAAACAGGTATGGATACACTACCACTTATACAATCACATTAGTTTACTTGATATGCAGTCCTAGAGTTTGTGGGATAGCCAAGATGTTTAAGAACCACAAGTTAGTTGGGAGAGATTTGAAGTAGGTTTATATAACATAACATGTCCCCTCAAACGAAATCCCATGGAATGGGAACTGAAGTTTGTAGATTGAACCGGTTGGAATTGGTTTATAGAACATTCCCTAACAAGAAGAAACAAAGTGGTGTTCATTGTTCAACAATATCCTGTAATTTCTTACATAATAGAAACCTCCAGTGTCAAAGTTGGTAACTTCAAACTGAACTTGTTTGACAAATGATCATTATCTAACCTTTGATCTGTTTCCAATTTGCACATTGATATTTGCAGCTAAAATCGTAATGGCAGAAAGGAAAGACTCTGGACCTATCAGACCTTGTCATATCAGAGAAGCATATAGACGACTTAAGCTCGAGGGGAAAATACCAAAACGATCGGTGCCAAGGCTCTTCCGTTAGATTTTCTGCAACTCCACAATTGTTCAGGTTACAAATTAGTTGTACAATCTTCAATCTAGCTATGTCAAACAATTTACAACGTTTTTAGCTTGGTATGCTTACTCTGCTGTTATTTCCCCTCAATTCCTTGAATATACACATTCACTACAGCATTCTACAGTCTAGTGGATATGATGGGCAAACATTTTATCTGTAAATTTTGATTAGCTGGTTAGTAACTAAGTGAGTAATTGAGAGTATAGCTGGATTCCATGAGGCTAAAGTGTCTCAGTTTGTTGCATAATGGGATATTATCATGTTGGGATATGGATTGTGCTAAGAGTCTGAACATTTTCATCTCTGAAACAAAATTAGCTCTAATGAAGGACCTCAGAGCACTGATTGTGTTTGGGTTGAATTACAAAGGTCAACCCAGAGACTGTACTATGGCGAAGAACACGATGACTAAACTGGATTTCGGAAGCTTAACCCAGATCTGAAACTGGTATATTTGCAGCTCTCTGATCAACATATCTTGAAGCTCAACATCTGGAAAGCAATGGTCACATATCTTAGTTTAGTTACTTGCAATAACTTATGTTCCTTGGTATTTTTTGCAATGTTCAAGTAAGCGTTAAGCGCTAGGCGATCGGTGAGGCTCCGACTAGAGCTTTTTAAGATTAAGCGTTTAGTACAGAATTTGTAGGAAACAGTTTACAATAGCGTACAATATTTTAAAAAAATAGGAGTTATCATTAGTAATTTTTTATAATTCAAGTACCAAAATGTAAGTTACATTACTTATATTTATACTGTTTAGAAAAAGAAAAACCCTGTATCTAAAATGCCACAACAGCCGCATTCTCTTCTCCCATCACTCTCTCTATTTTTCCATTTTCCATCTCTTTCTTTCTCTCCAATCTGGTCTACTTCCATTCCTCTTCCTCTTCTATTCTTTATCATTAACCCCCTCCCAAATCAGTGTTCTAAACCGCCCCTCTCTTGGTCAGAAACCGCCCCTCTTCTATTCTTCTATTCTTTATCAGAAACCTTCTGCGAAGAAGAAGAAGAAGAATAGGAAGAAGAGAAGCCGCCGCCACCAGATTGAAGAGGAAGAAGCAGCCAGAGGTCGTTGGATTGAAGAAGCAGAGAAGATGAAAAAGTCGAAGCAGAAAAGAAGAAGCAGAAGCAGAGAAGAGAACGGCGGAAATCAGAAGAAATAATAGAAATTAGGGTTTCAGGGACGTTTGTCCCTCTTTACTTACACGGTGCGTTTTAGATTAGTAGGTAGGATTTTTTTAATTAAAAATGGTGCTTAAATGACAAAAAGGCGGCTTAATCGGAAAAGCTGCTGTTTAAGCGGTCCGGCCGCTTATATTGCCGATTACAGCAAAAGCAAGGCGTTAGCCTCTCGTTTAGCGCTTTATGGCGCTTAATCGACCGATTAATAGCAATTTTTGGAACACTGATTTTTTGTCCTGTTTTGGACAACTCCGACCTGAAGTTATGCTGCTCACGAGTGTGTGCTCGTGTTAGTAAATGCGGTTTTAAAATATTTGTGAAGCACATGGTCTGGCTTAGTCATCCCCCACATGCTACGCTGTAACCTTGGTATGTATGATCCGGCTGTCTCGGCCGATTGGCTCATCTAAGACATAGATTGTTGATGGCCACGGGTAGGGCTGTTGACGAGCCGAGTCTAGTTAAGTTTTTGTCTAACTCGTCTTGTTTAACTTTTGGTGGGTTCGAGCTTGATTCGAGTTTGAGCGTGGCTCGACTAAAAAATCAGCATCTTGGACACGATAACCATAACAAGCTCGACTAGGTACAAAACCAACTTTTATGAGCTATGTACCCTTCTTTTTTATTACATGTCCGCATATTGTGAATGAGATAAAAGTATTAAGCTAAATTATCGAGCCCGTAATTGAGAGTACTCTCGAGTCAATAATTGAGTTTTTATCGAGTTAGCTCGTGAGTTATCCAAATCGAACCAACTCTTGAGCTATAAATGAGTTGGATCACAAGCTAGGTTTTATGGGCTTACAAGTTGAGCCAACTTGCGAGTTCGTGGAATCAAGTTCGGCTAGCTCTAGCTCAGCTCGTTTGCTATTGAGACGACATGCAAACCTACAAAACTCGTCAACAACCCTAGTCACCGGAGAGAATGAAGATTTCGTGATGTCATTTGGTATCGGACAATCTAGATAAGAATGAAGAAGAGGGACACAAGGTCTCGCCGCTCCCCTTATTGCCCCGGCACCCCTGATGGTCCCCCCGATGCAAAACCGCCTAAAGATTAACGTTGATGGTGCAGTTTGCTCCCCCATGGTGGAGCCACAGGGTGGGTGATTCGTTCTCCTGATGGTATGGTTCTTCATGCGGTAGTGACTCTTACCCAGGTATTTTGGATCCTTTTACCCTTGAACTTTTAGCATGTAGAGATGCGGTGGCTTGGTGCGTCTTTTCTGGTCTTTTTCAGGTGGATTTTGAGGGTGATGCAGAAATGGTTTCGAAAGCTGTTTGTGATCACGAAGATTTAAGATCCACTGGGGGGATTATCGTTCAAGAGATCCTTCGTCTGATGGGATGCAGTCCATGCTTCAAGCTGCTAACGGTCCACCGTTCAGCAAATAGGGCCGCCCATTCTGTGGCACGTTTGACTCTTAGATATCTCCCAGGGGTGTTGCCGGTAGTCCTCACTCCCTGGGTAGATTGTAGTTAATTTACAGCTTACTACCTTGATTCTCCTCACGGAGCTATCTAAGTAAAAAAAAAAAAAAAAAGCGACACAAGGCCAGTTAGCAAACAAGGAATCTAAATGTATGATATGGTGAAGGCAGCCAATGAATGAGTCCAAAAATGTCAACCTATAAGTTGTAAGCTTTGGGTTGATTTCCCAATCCCTATAATTTAATTATTCTGTATAGGGAAGCAGCCGCAGCAGCCTGTTTGTTGACAGTTTTGTCGGGTTGGTTACTTAAATGATCACTAAATTTTGGCCAAATAACCCGGTGGTCATTGTTCTTGAAAAAATTTCCTAGCACTCACTGAACCTTGACCGATTATCTTAGAGGTCATTGTTAGCTACGGACATCCATGATTCCGTTAGTTTGCCTATGTGGACACGCCACATCAACTGCCACGTATGTTAAGTTCGCCACGCCATTTTTTTATTAACCCAAAACTGACCATTTAACCAACCCAAAACTCAACATAAATCCCAAACACCCACCCAATTACCAAACCAAATCTAATCTTTTTCCTCCTCTTTCCTCCTTCTTCCTCTTCCTCCTCCACCACAACCACCGTCACCCTCGCCGGCCGGATACCACTGTCGTTGGCGGCTAGGAAGCTCAAACAATCTCCCAGATCTACTCTTCCTCTTCTCTCTTCTTTCTCCCTCCTTTTCCCTTCTTCCTACAATCTCCTAGTTCTCAAACAATACCAAGCAAGCTAGCACCTCTTTAGAACAGCCTATTCCCAAGAGATAAACTGCAAATCACATTACTATCCAACATAAGGGAAACCGGAGGAAAAAAACAAAGGTGACAAGGTGAAAGAGAGGAAAATGAGTGATAGATTAAGAGAGGGAAACCAACCATCTTCTCCCATCGGGATTCCATTTTAAGGGTATTAATCCTATTCAGCTTTGTTAGTTACTTCTGCCATCGTCATCAGGGGATATTACAGATGCAGTAATTCCAAAGCGTGTACGGCCCGAAAGCAAGTGGAGCGGAACAGATCCGACCCACTGCAACTCCCTCGCCGGAACCACCCGCCAGAAGAGCTCTTCCACCAACACTTCTTCCACTCCGCCGCTCTACGGCGGTGAATCAGAATCCTCAGAGAAGCCCTGCTCCGACGGCACAAACAGGGCCAACTGCTCGTCCCGATGACTCCTGCGGAGGAGGATGATCTATTCCTCGAGTTCACGGCAGCGAAGAGCAGGGGAGAACCGACAGATTTTGACGTAATCGACGAGGAGGAAGAAGAAGACGGGAACAACGCCTTCCGTCCGGATCTGGCTTTCCGGCTGGGCGGCGGAGGCGCTGTCGGATTCATCTTCTGCGGCGGCGATTGGATTTTTTGGTCAGATCTATGATTTGGGTTGGTTTAGTGTTGAGTATTGGATTGGTTAGGGTTGGGTATGGGTTGATTACATAAATAGTCATCGAACTTTCTCGGCGGTGCTTCCTCGGCGGCGGCGGCGAGGGTTGTGCGATTTCGGAGAAGGAGGAGGAGGGAGGAGAGTTTCAGATCTGGTTTCCTGACCAAATCTGATTTTTTATTTGGTTTTTCGGTTAGATTATGTAATTGGGTCGGGTTGATAATTGGTTGGGTGCTTGGGTTAATTTTGGGCAGATAGGATCTGATGTGACACTTTAAATGATGTGGAGGATGAGTTGGCAAGTCCACATAGGCGGATGGACGGAAAAATGGATGTCCGTAGCTAACAGTGACCTCTCCGAAAAATGGCTCAAAGTTTGGTAATGTCAATAGCAATTTTTTTTGTTTAGTGACTTCTGGGTTATTTGGCCAAAGTTCGGTGACTATTTATGTAACCAACCCGGTTGGGTATTGGGTTGGTTTAGAGTTGGGAGTGATTGGGCACTGAAAAAATGTGACATGGCAGACTTGTCTTATGTGGCAGTCCATGTGGTGAGTCCACATAGGCAAACTAACAGAATCATGGATGTCCGTAACTAACAATGACCTCTAGGATAATCGGCCAAAGTTCAGCGAGTGCTAGGAAATTTTTTGAAGAACAATGACCACCGGGTTATTTGGCCAAAGTTTAGTGATCATTTAAGTAACCAACCCAGTTTTGTCCTTCCAATCTAGCCTTCCATCTATTTTGTTTGGCCGTGGGTGAGGGGCTCGGGCTGTAAATTCTTTCATGGGGTCGTTTGGATGAGAGAATCTGGGAAGGGAATTCGACCTCAATTCCCTACGCTGAGAGAATTTAAAACATTCCCTGTTTGGATAGCCCAAAATAGGGCTCGGGAATTTGATTTCGAATTCTCCGTTGGAATTCTAATTCTCCAATTCTGAGATTTCTAATTCCTCATTGGTAATCAGAGAATTCTAATTCTCCGACGGATTGACTGACATTGCCCTTCCCTAAACGTTTCTATCCAACGTGAACCCTTCACTGCCTACCAATTACCCAGCCCCGCCTTCACCGGCATCCTCTCCGTCCGACGCCAACCTCTCCCTTGCCGACCGGAAGGTAGGTTCACTTATTCCAATTTTTTTTGTTCTCGTTCGTGTCGTATTCATCAATCTTCTAGTTGCTCATTCGTGTCTCTGTTTTATCTTGTTCTCTGGTGTATATTGAATCCATGTGTCGTATTCCTGTTCTCTGGCGTGTTTATGAATCCCTGCCTATGAATCTTGGTTAACTGAGATAGGGATTTATGAATCTTGGGTTTATAGACACATGTGTTTATGAATCTTGGGTTTATTGTACCTGGGTTTATCAAAATCCTTGTAATATATCATACATGTTGATTGTCCTCTACGTTGATTGTCCCTGCAGCAACTCGGGTTTCTAAGCTTCAATAAGAAAGTGGGGTTGCAAGGGTATGTGGAGTTGGACGACAATAGGCTATACAAGTATATTCCTCTCATCTGTGAAATTAGGGACAAAGTACCATCTCAATACATGAATAACCATACTAATTACTTACTCTCAATGCTTGCACATCCCAGACGCACACTGGTGGAAATCAATCCTAGTTAAACTGCTTTCATGTAAAAACAGTCGTTCAAGACTAAAATAAACACTTAATTCAAGCCATGTATTTATATGGATACTTTTGATTACTCAGCCATGTTTCTTGGTTTTAGTATCCAATCAAATAGGGGGAAATGAGCAAGAGCCTTGTGCTTCCTCAATCTTTGCATAAGAGAGTGTTGGTAGAACGTGCAATTTGTCAGACCAAGATGTTGATAAGCGAGCAGACAAGTTCATAGCTAACTTGTTGTTGGAGAGGCAGATTTCTTTGAAGTTGGCCTACTGCATAATCGATAGTTTTGAATGACTGACTAGTTTTAATACTACTGCAAACGTTTTCTTCAGTTTGAATATTTGATGCATGTGTGGGTTTAAACATAGTTTTCTGTTTCACGAGTCTCATTCAGAGAGATAATTTGTTGTTGTTATAATTGTTGTTGTTATAATCTGTTCTTTTATGTTATTTTATTTTGGAAGACTAGGATTAGATCAGTATCCAAATCAGAAAACTTGGGTGAGTCGTTTATGATTATACTAAGATGGTATATCTCATTATAGCTGAGTCGTTGACAGAGAAAAAAATGGAGAAGATATTAGATCGGGGAAGATGATAGGGGCTGTTTTGACTTTTTGCTTGTCGATTAAATTCAATTCAGTCATAAATTTCATCCGAAAATTGAATCCAAACAGGGATTTAAATTCTATTTTCAAGTGAATTCTGGAGAATTAAATTCCCCCTAATTCTCTCTCATTCTCTGAGAATTTGAATTCCCTCATCCAAACGCCCCTTATATGTAGAGGGTGTTTGAGGGTTTCAAAACAAATTCAACCCTTAATTATGATCATAGATTTAATGGTTCAGATTTTAAGCATAATACTGGTCTTCAGTCTTCACAGCCTAACACCATTGCCTAAAAGAAGCTAAAGCGAGTAGGGGTGGCGATTTTATCCAAATCCGTGAATATCAATCTGATTCATTCGAGCGAATCTCATATAAATGGATATCCAATTTAAATGGATTTCAAATCCATTTAAATGGATTAAATTAGGATTTGGACTTATCTGGATGAATTTTATCCAATTAATTAATAAGTCATTTTGGATGTGAGAATTTCCTTCATGAGGATAATTTTTTTTTTTTATGAATGGATGAATATATATATATCAAAAAATCAAATTCGTACAAAGGGCAAACAACAGGGGTACAAAATGTGCCCAGAAACACTCCCCCAAAGAGCCACACACCTAACTAAATCCCAACTATGTACACCCTCAATCAACTTGAAGAGAGACCAAAGGCCTCTCCCAACCCCCAAAACAACACAGGTAGAGTCGGAACAAGACCCACCCGAGCCAGCAAACGAGCCCAAAAACCGATAAATAAACTCGGCAAAAAAAACCCCTGCACCTCCTTCATGAGGACAATTTGATCTCTGTCACTACCGGGCATCTGCCCAATCTAAATGTATGATATATCGATATGTTGGACTTCTACCGTCGGATTTTCATCAACGTCTTTGAAATTTCGCTGCCATCATAAAAAATTTGCTGTTGGATTTCCATCGATGTCTTTGGAATCATCGATCTTCCAATCCTCCCTTATGTATTACCCTTTCCCTTGTACATAAGCAATGCATTGTGGGTGTGGGTTATTAGAACCTCACCCCAAACATACTTCTAACACAACCAGAATTATAGCCAACGCTGTTGCCTCGCACTCTCAATATAGGATTTACTCGTCCTTTACTAATTGCTAACTCTACCAACGAAGCTGTTTGAATGGAGTTCGTTGGGTACATAACATCCACATTCGCTTTACCAAAGAGCTCCTAAACAATTTCTTTTCCGGTAGTACCTTTGGAGAGAACGGGATCTCCAATTATTGGTAACCTCCATATGTTCAGAACATCTCGTAGCCTAAAATACAACTTTTTTTAGCCCACAAAAGTACACTTTTGTTTTTTACCCTGATTTTTTGTTTGTGTTTTGCCACCACAGTCTTTGGTGTGGTTGTTGAACATTCGGATGTTGTTTGCATACTATTTTTTCTTCTGTTGTATTAAGGTTCATACGAATTGCATATTGTTGATTAGTATACTCAATAATGAACTTAATTCATGACTGAAAAATTATACCGTAACGATTATTAAGATCCACGAGACTCTTAGTGTCGTCAACCCGAATATTTTCTTTTGTTTCGAGGATGCTCCAAGAAAAGGTACATCAAGAGTAATTGGCTAGCCAGCCTAGAAAAACTTTACTCATGTACCTTACATATTCACTGTGTTCATCCAGGCAAGCCATCCTCTTGGTGTAGTGATATGACAATTTCTTCAAAAAAAAGGACTTATACGTTCCAAAATGGACCAACTTGTACATGGTACAAGTTCTGATGTCTAAAATGGCATCCAAGTTATTTGTATTGACTAAAACGGGATCTACTACCGTTAGGACACCCCTTAGTGTCCTCATATTAGGAAACCTCTTAGAGCCATAGGATTAAGAAACAGATTCAATGGACCAGATTAAAATGGACAAAATTGTCATTTGGTACCAATATATATAGTAAATAATATTAGGGTTTTACCACAAACCCTAAAAATACAATCGGCAAAAAATAAATTATGCTCTCAACTTGCGGAACCCAACCGCCGCCATTGCCGCCGTCACACGCCTAGCCGCCGTCGTCACACGCCTAGCCGCCACCATCGCCTCGCCGTCACACGCCTAGCCGCCGTCATTGCCTCGCGAGCCTCGCCCCGCCGCCACACCATCCTCGCCGCTAGCCTCGTCAAACCAGATCTACCGCATCAGATCTCACCAGCCTCGCCGCATCAGATCTACCGCCGCATCTCGGGGGAGTGGCGGCGCAGCGAAGGAAGGGAGAGCGGAGCCACCGACGGTTTAGAAGTCGGGGCGGCAGCTAGGCGTAGCCACCGACGGCGGCTGGTTTAGAAGTCGGGGCGGTGGCGTTGTTTCCACGGGTTCCAAGAGAGTGGGAGCGGCGGCGACGGTGGTCGGACGTTCCGCCGACGGTGAACACTTCATCGGAGAAGACAAGAAACCTGGTTGAAGTTTCTTGAAAGTTCAGTGACTGTTCTGTCATTTTTAGAAAGATAAGTTACCCAACTGTGATTTCAGTAAATCTGTGGTGTGTTTGGGAGTTTGGCTTTTAAGGGTTTGTTTGGCAGGTCAGTGAAGAACCTTCGATTGGTGATTCAGAGTTTCGGCCATAACTCCCTCGTTAGAGCTCCGATTGATGAACCGTCAGGACCGGTGGAATCAGGACGACGAGACGGATGTTTCTAGGCATTCAAAGTTGTTTTTGTCGATTTCCAGAAACAAAACCTCACTTGAACAAATTTCATGGATCGTTCTGTTAGTTTCAGAAGTTAAGTGACACTTGGGTTGGTTCTGTAACTTAAGTGGTGATTCTGTAATTCCTATGAAAAATGCTTAATTTCTTCGGTTTTCTTTGGAGTTCTTGTTTGAATTGAAATGAAATCGGTATGGTTGTTATTTGATATTATGGAACATATATTGTTCCGTATAGTTACTTATGGAACATATATTGTTTCGTATTTGATATTATGGAACAGATATTGTTCCGTATAGTTACTTATGGAACAAATAGTGTTCCGTATAGTTAATTATGGAACAGGTATTCGATATTATTGTTACATTTTCAACACGTTCCATTACTTTTGAAATGGATCACTGTTCCAGAACAATAAAATAGGAACTGTCCGAAATGAAAAAAGAGGAACAGTTTTGAAACAATTTCCACAAAAAGTGTTAGAAACTAATCTAAAGTAAAAACCACCGGAGATACACAACAAAAACCGGCGAGCATAGAGAAGAAGATGAAGAAGTAATTAAAAAAAGATAATTAATTTAATCATAAATTAAATGGAGCAAAAAAAGGAGCAGAAAAAGGAATAAAAAATCAGCAATGTAACTGCAAATCCGAAAATTAATAAATAATAATTAAAAATCTGCAATAAATAAAATATTAAATTACCCTTATATCCAATTAATATAGGTCTTCCGATCTTTAAGATTAAATCCTACGACTCTAAGAGATGTCCTCATATGAGGACACTTTGGGGTGTCCTAATGGTAGGATTTCCTGACTAAAACACAATGACTGATTTGTAACTGTAGGGCCCAAAAAGCCGAAAGGGTAATAAGAAACCAACACAAGGGGTAAAATAGACAACTCAGCCGGAAAAAACCTCCCACCTCACAACTCCCACTGTAGAAGTGTTTTTAAGTATATAATTTTCCTTTTTTTATATATTTATTTTATTATATTGATTTTATTTATTTATTTATTTCTAATCCTCGTCTCATCGCACTTCTTCTTCTTCTTCCTCCTCTCCTCCTCCTATATTGTTTTTGTTTCTCTGGGTGCCTTCCTCTGTTTCTTTCATTTTGTTCTTTGGCTCTTCCTTTGCCCTTTCTGTATCTGCTCTCTACTCTCTCTCTCTCTCTCCCCTTCACATCTCTTATCCTTCTGGATTTCTTACCCTAAATCGACTGGTTTTGGCGATGAACCGGCGGGAGAAGAAGAACAAGAGGACGAAGCCATTCCTGAAGCGTATCTGAATTCTCTTCTCACCCAACTCAAATCAGACCTACCACCTCCAGTTGTTTTGTTTTGGTTACAATGATGAGGTCTGTTTCTTCTTCTCTCTGTTTATCTGTTCTGTCTTCTTGTTCAACTTTGATTTTCTGAGCTTTTTATGTGTGTGGTTGGTGATCCTGAGATGAGTCGTTTTGAGTGTTTTTGAAAGGTCTTATCGGATTCCGTTTTTGAGTGTTTTTGAAAGGTCTTATCGGATTCCGTTTTTGAGTGTTTGATCTTCTTCTTCTTCTGATTGACTTCTGGGCATTTTGTTGGGTTTTTTGTGATCTTTAGTTGGTGTTTTGAGTTCTGGATCTGGTTTTGATTGTTGATTGCTTGTACGTTTGCTCTTCGCGTCTGTCAGTCAGTCTGTTTTGCTGTTCGTCTGTTCGGCTGTTTTCCTCTTCTGGTTCATTCACCACCTCCTTTCTTCCAATGAGCTCTTCCGTTTGCCGATTTGAGATTTCTGTTTCCAGCGGCGGCGGCGGCGGTGGAATTTGTTATTTCAGAGGAAAATCATGGCTTCTTCCTGTATCGTATGAATTGACCTGGACCTGCTCTCTGCACCATTGATTTGAAATTTCACCATAAGGAAACATATCCACACATGTTCTAGGGTTTCAATCGATCCAATCCCATGCTCTCATTGGTGGTTTCAGTTCTTACCTCTTACCAAGATTTGAGCCGTGGACGATCCGAAAAAACCCTAAAATCAGCAATTTCAGCAAAATTCCCGGTCCGATTTGTTCTGTCTAAGTTGAACTAGGGTTATATTTTCCTCACGAGCTCAATCTAATCTGAAGATACTAATTACTAAACCTGCCTAGTCGATTCTCACTCTTTCGACTGAGTCTCTTCTTTCCCGGATTTCCGTCAGTTTTGCAGTCTTCATGGATCTCGATGATTTTCGTTGTTTTTATCTCCGTCTGTTTTGTTTGGATTGGAATGGCTTCCTTTCTAATTTGATTTCAGATTCGTTTTTTTCCCCTCTTATTTAGTCATTTCACTGATCGATGCAATTCTGCAATTGGTTGCAGATACCAGAGAGTTAGCCCAGATTATCTCCCTATACCGAACGGCAAGAAGTCCAGCACCGGCGGCGAAAACGGCCGGTCAAACCCCAACGGCGTCAGCTCCTCCACCGCAGGTTACGAGATCAAAGGGTTCAGATACAGATCGCCGTCCAGAAACCAAGATTATCACCACCACAGCAATGGCGGGAGCCCTTCTCGCTCAGAAACCGTCCAGGGCCATAAACGGGACACGAGCCTCAGCCGCGACGGCAGCGGAGACATGCTGCTTCAATGGGGCCAGAAGAAGAGAGCGAGGGTATCCCGATCGGAGATCCGGGCTCTAGCCGATGAATCCTCATCTTCCGGTCAAGCAGCGAGGCAGCCCCTCAAGGTTCCATCCTCCAGTAAGCTCCAGGTTCCGTCTATGCCTCCGCCGCCGCCTCCTTCGGCCGCACCGCAAACGCCGCCGCCAGAGGCGGTAACCTGAGGAAAGAATCCGCCGCGCTCCTCTCTCATAGGTAAACCCTAATAACAACGATAACCCGATTCCGTTTTTTTTTATCACTTTAATTTCTCCGCTCGTGATTTTAGGATCTAGGGTTTGTGTGAAGTTTGGATTGGATCTTTGTTCTTGTTTTCACCGATTTGATTTCCAGAAAGTCGTTTTGTTATGTAGAAGGAACAGAAGAACTTTTTAATCTTTTTCGACGAGGTGGGGGAAGTGATTTACGGTTCTACCCCCGTTGAGAATATATAATAACGTCCTCCATACAAAATTCGAAAAATCAAATCTTTCATTATATTTTGCTAGTCTTTTACTTTTAGTGGGGGGATTCCTATTTGGCTGTTTCCCCTTCCACCCTCCAAAAAAGGACGAAGAGCACAGAAAGACTGAACCCATAACCCATTTTTCTGGGTTTCTCCAAGGGTGTTTTTCCCTTGGTAGAGGAAGATGACAGGAGGAGTGGGGACACAGAGGTAATTTCCGGGGGCATTTCTGATCTCAATCATCATTAATCAGTGGGTGTCGTGGTGGATGGGGTATGGATTTGGATCATCAGCTCGCTTTCGCTGTCTCGATTATCTGTCTCCATCTCCACCACCATTGAAATCTAAAATCTTGGTATTCTAGGGTTTGCTGTTTATCCATTTAAAGTCGTTAGCTTTTTGAAAATCTAATTAAGTTTCTTGAGTTTTATGATGATTTAAGTTTAAGAAAAAGAAGGGTTGCTGTTCATATGTTCATCTGTCTGGCAAGTCTCCTTGATTAACTCAATTATGTTGATGGATGGATGATGATTTTTGTACTTTTGTAAGGTGGGGGTGATGATAATGATGATGGTGGTATATGATTTGAGGGATTGTTTGGCTGTGTATTTAATTCTCTTTCTGGATTCAGTCTCGGATTCGGGTTATCGGGTCTTGAAAAAAGTCCACAGATGCCCCAAATAATACCCACTATTGCCTTTCATATTACAAAAGAATTGAGAAAAATTTAATTCTCTCTCTATCTTTCCATTAGGTGCCACTTTGTCTCTCTGTCTCTATCTAATAGCGCACAAACAAACCCACAGGACAGATTGTAGAACCAACGAAGCATTCGTTTGATTTTTCATTTATTAAAGGAGGAAGCTTTTTAAGTTTTTTCCCCTTTGCCTTCCTTTTAACTCATCTGTTGCTGCTGCTGCTACCTGCTGCTTTGTTTCCTTTTTTTTTATAGTTATTTTATATTTGTATGGTGGTTGTGGCAATGACCAGGAATTTGGAAAAGCGATCTGCTGGGAATGGGTCCCCATCCGGTGGAGGAGGAAACGGAAGCCGTGTGGTTTCCAGATCTACGGCGGGGAAGCGATCTTCTCCTCCGACTCCTGATAAAGTTGATAAGAAGCTGCAGCAGCAACAACAGCAGCTGCAAACTGCATCTCGTTCTGTTAGGGATGAGAAATCCAATGGATCGGTAGTTGCTGCAGCCCTACTGCACCATCACCAGACTAGTGCTGATCACCATCACCACCAACATGTGGAGTCAACATCGTGGCAATCTGAGGTTGAAGGTGGCGTTGGTCGTGGTGGTAGTGCTGCTGCCGCAGCAGCTCCAGTGGAAAGAGTTGAGTGGCCTAGGATCTTCCTTTCTTTGTCGAGGAAGGAGAAGGAGGATGATTTCCTGGCGATGAAAGGCACCAAGCTGCCTCAACGGCCCAAGAAACGGGCTAAGAACGTTGATAGAGGCCTTCAGGTAGCTTTTTCCAACACCCTAATATGAAAAATGGTAGCTTTTAAGATAACCCAGATGGTATAAGCATTAGGGATCTGTTTTAAGATAAGCCCAGATGCTGGCTTGTGCTGATGCCTGTGCTGATGAGTAATGGGTTCATGTCTGTTTGTTTGTGGGTTTTGGCAGTATTGCTTTCCAGGGATGTGGCTGTCTGATTTGACAAAGAGTAGGTATGAAGTAAGGGAGAAGAAGAGTGTTAAGAAGGTAAACCTTCTTTCTTACTTCAGATCTATATCTCCCTCTCTATGAATGTGAAATCCCGCAAATCACGAATCAGTTAGAGCTGCTTGCAATGATCATAAAAAGCTTTTTCCTAGATTGGGTTGGGGATTGAATGAAACCCATTACTGTGATGGGTAGTGAATCACAGGCACGTGTCACGGAGACAATAAAGATAGATTGGCGGTGGGAATAGGGCATTAGTTTAGTCTTAATGTGTGGTGGACAAGAATGAAGAATCCCTAACCCATTTCCTCTGTTTTGGTGTTAATTGTTTTTTGCATATTAAATGATGGAGTGGTATCTAATCTGATCTTTGGTGGTGAAACAGCAGCAGCAGAAGAGGAGAGGATTGAAGGGAATGGAGAGCATGGACAACAACAGTGAATCTGAAGGATGATAAGCAGCAAAAAAGAAGCTTTCTTTTCTTTGTATGGGGGAAAAATAATTAAATTTTGGTATTTTGGGGTTCTTTTCTCTTTTTCTTAGTTTGTCATGGTGATTTATGATGACAATACGACCAGAAGAAGAAGAAGAAAACGAGCCCTCGGACCCGAGTCAATTGCGCGGAATGACTCGGTTGGACCGGCCAGATCAGGAAGCTAACTGCCCACTCCTCAACTTGCTTTTGTCCTTTTTCTTTTGAAAAAAAAAACCATAAAGAAGGAAGAAGAAGAAGATAGAATAGAATTTCCACTCAGTCTCAGCAGCAGCAGCCCCCACGTCTGAGAAGAAACGGAGAACTGAGGGAAGTCGAGGTGTCGACGTGGTGATTTATGGAGCGTTGGATCTGAATGTGGGTTGTTGATGTGTGGGGTTGGGATTTGTTTATTTTTAATGACAAGTTTTTTGGCAAAAGGATAAAGTTTAAAAAGGTTGAAAAGCTAAGGAGGAGGATAATTCGGGGCACGCCGGTCCGACCATGCCGATCCGGTTTCTCTCATCGGATTGCCCGGCGGCTGATTTTAATTGTCTTGTGATTCGTTTATTAATGTTGTTTTAATTGCTCTGTTTTGTCTTGATGCTCTGTTCCTGAAATCTACCTGGCTCCTACGTGTACAGAGCTGTCTCTCAGGAATTAATGGATGAATGTTGAAGAGCAAGTTTAATGGATTAGGTTATTGATTTACTGGATGAGATTGTGCTTACGTGTATGTTGTTCTGCTTTTATGTTTTATGTGATTTGGTTCATTCATTATTGGACTATCTCGTGAGTCATATGAGTATGGGCATGTTTATATTAATTGGTGTTCTCGAGATGGTGACGAATGGCTGCCACGTGTGTCCGTGTCATTGGTTGTCAAACTACATAGATCAGTGGCATCAAACATTAGAGATAAACATAAGTAGCATCCGGTGCTTGTAAGAGACATCAATGGTTAGTATAGTATATGCACCGAACGACCAAATGCAATCGGTATTCGGTGCATTTTACTCAAACAAAGTGATTATTTTCCTATGAGATGTTAGTGTAATTGACAAAAATCTCTATATTTTGAAATTACTAGTAATTTAAATTGGTTTTATAGTAAAAATTGTTTGTTTGGATAAAAAATTGCAAGAATTTATGAAAAATGGATTTTATTTTTGGATACTTTTCTCGATAATTGATGAGATTTCATAATATTTGAGATAATTTGTGATATTTGCAAATGTCTCTACAAAGATATTTCGAAATCTCTTTGTGCTAAAATTTGACTTCTTAAAATTTTCTCCAAACAAGTGATTCGCTCAAATATTCATATTTAACACAAATATCTCTAATAAATATATGACCTAAACAATTCATAATAGATTTTGTAGCACATTAATTCGGTAATTCAAACGAAAATTGTCTAAAAATGAAACCAAATCATATTCACACAGCTTTTGTGAGGACACAAGGGATGTCAACGTCATTAATTACTTTTCCATATAGTTATCATGTATGATGTATGAACATTCTACTACTAATTTGTCTTTGTTATATAAAATTAGGATGGTTATTTGTTTAATTTGAACATGTTAAATAAGTAAAAAATTAAGTTAATATGGTATGTAAGAACTTGAATTTCGCCATATACGAGTTATGGATATTGAAGTATTCACCATATCTGAACCTAAACCGTTCAATTACAGTTTTGTTTGAGTAATGTAATTCGATACTGATTTATTTGTGAATTATAGAGCTTAGTTCAAGTATTTGAAAAAATAATAGATTTTGTGCAGTCTTGTACTTAATAGCAAGTTAGTTTTTCTAGTTTTTGCAATTGTTGCTATTTAAGGACAACAGTTTAAGAACAAATATCAACTATATGAAATCAATCCGAGTTAACTCAAAATCATCTATTCCTACTTCCAAAAAGGGGCGGAGCCAGGGGCACCAAGCGGAGTCCCTGAACCCCACTTGACAAATGATTTTTTGAAAAAAATGTGTGTAAAATTGTAACATAAATGCTTATAATTGAATATTGGACCTCACTCTTATTATTTGATATTTTTGTTAATTTTTTTATTATGGAACCTCACTTGGAAAAATTTATAGCGACGTCAGGACTTCCAAACAAGCCTCACCATTACTCTTAAAATGTCGTTAATACCTCACAACTATTTAATTAATTATCGAGGGGGGCAAGGGGATAAGATAAACTCCTAAGTTTGAATCCTATATTGTAGATTAAGGTATGAATGCATTAATCCAAGAGGATAATTAAGTTTATACCCACCATTAAAATAACCTAATCTATTTACTTAGTTCTTGTAGGGAATTACTATATAAAGATAAGGTTAATACGAGGTTTTGAGCAGCTAATCTCAAACTGTGGCAATCAAACATGGCTAATCCTTGTCTAGCTTCTGGTATGCTGGTTCTGTTACTAACAACAATCACATATGCATCAGCTACAAGTGAGCACAGAAAATTTGCACTTGATCGGGATGATGATGATGGTGGTATCTGCAAATCGATGGTTCAAACACAAGGATATGCATGTGAAGAACATCTGGTAAGCTATCTACTTGTTTTCCGCATTCGATTTCAGGAAACAATTTCAACAGAATTCGAGCTATTGAAATGTAATATCTAAATTTGTTCTGCCTCGATGAGTTGGGAGGAGTAATAAGTGATTTGATCTTGAGCAAGGCGTATATAGAAAATGTGGTTAGGATTTAGAGGTGCGTAAGTAAAGGTATAAGGCATATTAGGAGTGTGGGGAACAGATAAGTATGAGGGAGTTGCTCGTAGGTGTTTGGTGTATAGCGTATAGCGTACATCATATGGCTTGTATGTAGGTGGAATAGTGTTATGTCCCTTTAATGATGTGATTACCTTACTATTCATATTGCATTAGGACATGAGTCGAGCAACCACGTGTTGACTCCGGATTGGTGACTTGTATGAAGTGGGATCTTGACCGTTGAGTGAAATCTCCTGGCAAAAACCTAGGCAACTAGGTTGATGCCATGTTGCTGTCGTTAGGCCGGTCTGTCCTGGGCTATTGTGACGAGCCTATTGGGTTTGACTTTGATATCAAAGTATTTGATCGAGATATCTTAGCATTAAATCTTGTGAGCCTTTCAAAGACTTTCGTTTGATGATTCTACATAAAAGTTAATTTTGAACCTCTGCCTAGCAACTCGAATTATCGCAAAGATTCCACGACGTTACTGACTAAGGATTGCTCTGCTATTTCAGGTAACAACAGAAGATGGCTACATACTTGGAATCCAGAGAATGCAAGTGTCTCAATCTGGCAAGCTTGCTTACAAGCCACCAGTCCTTGTCCAACACGGATTATTCAGCGTTAGTACTACTACAAGCTACTACATCATTTCACCCAATTAGCCACAAAAAAACCAGATGAGTTAACTAATTTTGCTGTAAATGGACTGATCAGGATGCTGCATCATGGATGATCAATGGCCCCAATGAATCATTGCCATTCATACTGGTTGATAACGGCTATGACGTCTGGATTGCCAACACTCGTGGCACTGTTCCAAGCCAAGGACACACATCACTTAGCCCTAATGATGGAGTAATCATCTATCTGAATCGAATAACTCGAGTTGTTGGAAGAGGGTTCTGAATGGATCTTATATCGGTTACTAACATATCTGCAGGCTTATTGGGAGTGGTCATGGGATGAATTAGCTGCTTATGATCTTCCTGCTGTGTTCCACTATGTGTTTCAGCAGACTGCCCAGAAACATCACTACATTGGACACTCCTTGGTGATTCTTCCTTCAATCTTCTTTTCGATTTTGTTTCGAAAAAGATGTTTGTTTTAGTGAAGCTTATACAGAAAGAAATGAGCTTTTACAGGGGACTTTGACAGCCTTGGCTGCACTTTCACAAGGGGACTTGTTGAACATGACAAGATCAGCTGCTCTGCTTTGTCCGATCGCTCACCTTAATCACATCACATCGCCTGCCAAAATCGCTGCCGATTTATACATTGCAGAGGTGGTCATTACACGAGCGTTTGATTTCAAACGCGGTTGAATCGTCTGCGTACTTTTTTGACATGTTCTTCAATTTTCAGGACCTTTACGGGCTTGGATTGCGCGAATTCGAACAGGGAGGGTAAGACTAAGAACAAACCCAGAAAAAAGGTTCATGCTTTACCAAGCTTATGAACATCATTAACCATTTTTTTGCAGGCTGGCCTTTTCCAAGTTCCTAAAGGGTGTATGTAATCAACCTGGAATCAACTGCTCTGACTTGATAGCTACATTTACAGGTATTTGAATACAAGTTGATGATTGTTAATGTGAATCATAAGATTATGACATTTTTCTGGTATGATTCATTCTACAATAGGGGACAACTGCTGTGTGAATGTTTCGAGGATCGACGAGTTTCTGGACAACGAGCCTCAGGCGACATCGGTGAAGAACATAGTCCATCTATCACAGAGTAAATGTCTCTTCAACTACTAACTAGTTTCCTAGTGCATCTTGTCGATGTTGTTAGGATCAGTGGCGAAGCCAGGATCCTAGTTGACCCTGGACCCGATACATAAAATACATGGGCCGAATATATTTTTGTATGAAAAAATACACATATTTTAGCTTTTCGGGTCGAGGGGACCCTAGGCCCGGGGTAGACTCCCCTGACTTCGCTACTGGTTAGGATCGGACCGAACTTTAAAAATCTTTCGTTAGCCCAGTCTAGTTCGCTAGAAAAAATCTCTAAAATAACATTAAACATATGTCATTGAACTATTAAAACCTCTTGAATCAGTTGAACTTTTCAGGCTAGTTTTTGCGGTTTGTTGACTATAATCGAAGTGAAATGGTGATTTGTTGTACGACCTATGAATATGAACCACGAGTTGAACGATTATCAAGGTTGAATTACTATATTTGTTATGTTATTGTGTTTTATTTTGAAATGATGTTTATAAACATGGTACGTACTTGTCTAACATTTGATGCTCATATATATAACAATAATGTGATCAGTTCTTTGAACATGTTTATAAAGATTCGATCCCAGTTGAACCTCTGACCCTTGAACCCCTTACTTACCTAGTTCAACATCCGATCTAGTTCTAAGAACATTGGATTCTGTTGTGATTTGGTGATTCAATTCCTCTGGTTTAGAATACGAAACAGACCCTCTAACAAGTGTTAACAATCAATATAAGAACTATTCATAACTCTTTTTCAACAACTCGAATCATTGAAATATAACGATTCTCGACAACAAGTCTCTATCTTTCGATCTAAACGACTGGTTTCCTCGATTGACAGTGATGAGAAAGGGAACCATAACAAAGTATGACTATGGAAATGAAGATGCAAACATGGACCACTATGGACAACCAAATCCTCCAATCTACAACATGTCCATGATTCAAAGCTCATTTCCTCTGTTCTTTGGTTATGGAGGCCAAGACAAGCTATCCGACATAGATGACATGCAAATCCTCATAGACAACCTCAAAGATCACGAACAAGACAAGCTGGTTCTTCATTATGTTGACTACTATTCTCATACTGATTTTGTGTTTGGAGTCAACGCTAGTGTAGTTGTATATGATCCAATCATGGACTTCTTCAAGCTCAACTAGAAAAGAATCAATTCTCGTCGAGAATCGAAAGGTACAAATTTTCTGTAAATTTACCTTGTAATTAGTAGCTTAATCAATGGTGGATTCGGAATAGTCGGAGATACTAGACTGGATTGTATTAATTTAAAATATAATGGATCATATATAAAAATATATAGGAAGTGAACAGATCAAATTACCAATCTACCCTTACATTTAACCCTCTATTCTCACACTCGACTTTTAAATACACAAATTAAATCCCATTAAGTCAAATTTTAGAAACTAATGCACTCTGTTAATTAATTAGTCGAATCGAGATTTCTGAAAATCAGGACGTCACATGATTAGGAAAATATTTATTGATGGCAATGTGTAAAGATGATGAAATATTTTCTTCCAAAACTAATTTTTGATCATATTAAAAGCTCCAAAAATTTTCTCATTAGGGTTATAATATCTTCAAATTATAAAGAAAATGAGTGATATGGATGGAGATGGGAAATGAAGAACAAGAGAAAGGGGAGAATCTCATAATAATTGCTAATGAATTTTTTTAACTTAGTGAGCATAATGACACAAGCAGACACATGTAACCTTAGTCATGAAAATGTAATAATGAATAATTGTTGGTTCACGAACTAGTTTTTGGGTAAAATTTAAATAGTACTTAGTGATATTAAAGTCTGGTTAACAACATTTAACTATGAGATCTAGTTAAAATTGGTAGATGAATAATGCCTATTGAGAGGCGGACCAGTTATAATCGATAGATATGTAATGCCCTACTGAGAAAATGATGTACGAATGAGAGGTCGTTGGGTTATCCCCATCGAAAAGTGAAAAAGGTGGATGCATATGTAAGTGTGAGAAAAAAGTAAAAAAAAAAACTCACATCATGAGCTAACTTTTGGGATAACAAGGCCTAATAACACCCAACAATACAAGAGTTGCATTAGGCAAAAAAAAAAAAAAAAATTTACACATAAATAACAACTAACACAAATAGCACACAACACTAGAAAAAAACGGCAATTTCTAATATGATGAACCCTCTAAGTGTCCTTTTATAAGGGCACTAATCTACATTGTTAATTTATTTAATAGAGATCTAATGGTTAATATGAAGTGGGTATTAGGGTAAATTACTTAATTGGTAACTATTTTTTTAAATTCCCATTTTGGTTCCACTTTTAATTTTAATTAACCCATTTTCTGATTTTGCCAAGACTTGGTCCCCCACTGTGAGATTAGGATCATCATCCAACGACTGTAAAGAGTATCCTCATATAATCACTCTTAACGGAGTGCTCACAAAGTAGATAAAAAAAACTATACTACATTTGATTTATGGGGTCATTCGTTAGGGAGAATTTGGGGTGAATTGGGGCTTGTTGGAGAATTCGTCGAAATAGCTCGTTCGGCAAGGTGAATTGAAGAGGGATTTGGGGAGATTTCAGATTCTCCAATGTGGGACTCATAGAGAATTGGGCTGTTTTTCAATTCTCCAATGGAGGGGAGAGAATTGAACAACCATTGGAGAATTGGACTTTTAGTACCAAAAATACCCTCTTTGCCCAACCTTATTTACTATTGGGTGGAATAAGTTGGGGCTATTTTTTTCTTTTGCAAATTCGTTTTAATTTGTTATTTTTTTTATGAGTATCAATTCTCCAATACACAATCTCTCACATTCTCTCCTCCGAACGGTCTAATTTTAAAACAGACAATTCCCTCCAATTCTCTAGCTAATTGAATTCTCCCTCTCCAAATTCTCCCTAACCAACGACCCTATAAGTTTCAATATTGGGATGGAGTATTCATATTGGGAAAGTTGCAAAACCATCGAAGAGAGCAGAATCCAACAATCCATGTAATAATCCAAAACAAGAAAGCATGGAAGCCTGGCAAGGTTCATGTGATCACATTGAATCCGTGCGTTCAATTCTCAAATCCTCACCTTTGCTTTCCCGATTTGATCATCTTCCTCACAGCCGTTTCGTAATCCATGCACCTAACTACTACCACATTGTGACACGAATCTTACGTACATATTATCCCTTCCCCTTTCCACCCGGATTCCGGCGTAATTCCTCCCTTTTCCAACTTGTATATATATATATATATATGCTCACCCAACATCAATTCAATTCCAACACACAAAAATGACAACAACCACCGTCGCCGCCGCCGTCCTGCTCATTCTGGTCATCGCCGGAGGAGGAGTGGACGCCGCCCGCGTGCTAGAGGAATCAACACCCAGTAATGCAGTAATTGGGAGTACTAGTAAAAATGGAGAAGTAGCGCAGCAAACATGGTTCCCATTTCCACCAATTGGGATACCGGGATTTCCATTTCCACCGATTGGGATACCAGGATTCCCATTTCCGCCAGTTGGGGGGATACCGGATTTGCCATTTCCGCCGGTTGGGATACCGGGATTTCCATTTCCGCCAGTTGGGATACCGGGATTCCCATTTCCGCCAGTTGGGGGGATACCGGATTTGCCATTCCCGCCTGGATTCCAGCTGCCCCCGCTCCCGAATTTGCCTCCTGTCGGCGGCGGCACACCTCCGGCTGCTTGAATGTTGAAAATTGAAAATTAGATTGTTTGTTGCTCTGCTTGTCCACTGATACCTTTCTCTTCTTATCATTCATATGATCATGTTTATAAAATGTATAATAAGAAATGTAAAATAAAGAATTTGCAATATACATGCATGGTATAATGTGCATACTATATTACAATTCATTCAATTTCAACGTCGATAAATATACGCAGATAATTTAGGATTCTATTTGAATCGGTTAAAATTCTATTAGATATAGTGACAACACCCATTAGTTTTTACATTAATTTTCGGTACAAAATTTTTCATAGTAGATACATGATTTTTGTTGATCTTATCCGTTTTAAGTTTAGAAACAAGATTTGTTGATAATAGTTACTGATTTACAATTATATATGACACTAATTTTATCGTAATTCAATTATAAATAAAAGACAATAATTAGTGTTGTTAGGGTGACAAAAAATTCGTAGAAATTTCCAATTTGAATGGTATTTTAGATCACACCAGAAATAATAACCAAACAAAAATATCAAGATATTACAAAATGCAAAATTACAGTACTTGATTAACTCGTTTGTCAAACTTTGGTAGCCACTATGTAATCCAGACAAAGTTAGTGGGTACTTTATGTAGTTTACCGCGGCGAAGGCGCGTGGCCTATTTCCGCCGACGAAGAAATTCCAGAACTGAAACAGAAGAGATCGTATCGAATGGAGAGACCGAGAAGAGTGAGAACGTTTGGAAGGGGACGGAACCACAGTCTGCTTCCACTCCATTCCCAGATCAGCCGAATCCCTTCTCTTTCCAACACCATCTCTTGTTGGTACTGTGATTACAAGTTCGCCGCTTTCAACGGCTTCCTATTCCGTTTTGGGAGGAGATATTCCCGTCAATTGAGAGTTTGGTTCTCAATCGGCGTCGGATTCAGCCTCGCCGCTCTGATCGGAGCTACTCTCCTCCTTATTTGGGAGTTGGCCACATCTCTGAGTATTTTCCAGGGAAGCAGCAGCTCAAAGCTTGACGATCTCGCCAGCTCCTTCTGTTCGGGTTTTCCCCTCAGGTTTGTTTAGTCATAATCGTTCTTCCTTTGTGCCATAGTTTCTAATTATGAATTTTGATTCTGATATAAGCATCTTCGCTTTTCTGATTAGGTTTATGGTATCAGTCTATCTATTGGAGATGCGGCTCGTTTGGTTTTTGCGACTTTGGTGTCTGTCTCGGTGCACGAATTCGGCCATGCCATTGCGGCTGCAAGGTCGCTTCCTTTGTTTTCAATTTCCCTTACGCCATTTCTCGATTGTTGTTTAGTGTTTTGAAAGCAAGATTGCTTGGTGGACACTCATGGTTGTTGTTGTAGGTGGGGGAAAACAGTGAGGGGATCCAGGTGGAGTATATTGCTCTGTTCATTGCGGTTTTGTTTCCTGGTGCCTTGGTGGCCTTCGACTATGAGTTACTCCATGGCTTGGAGAGGATTAATGCTCTTCGTGTATACTGTGCTGGCATTTGGCATAATGTCGCGGTATGTCTGTGTTTGTAATTTGTCTGTGCTTTCTTGTGTAGGAATCTTTCTGATGTGCTCTTATAGTGCTGTGCAGTTTGCGGATTACTGTTGTTTCTGCTGCCGTGGATTCTATGTCCCTTTTACTTGCATGGTGAAAACCCCATGGTAAGTTGAAGGAATTGGCTGTTTTACTTGATTCCATGAATGAACTTGGACATTCCTTCGATACTTTGATGTAGTTTGTAATGTTTGTCTGCTTTAATAGGTTCTGTATGTACCCTCTTCGTCTCTTTTGTCTGGGTACTTGTCTCCTGGTGATTTAATCATGTCTCTAGATGGCAAACATGTCCACGATGAGCATGAATGGAAGGAGTTGACTACTTTAGTGCAAGACCATGCTTTTCAACGTTCAAATTGGTTTAACAGCACACAAGATTCTGCAGCCTTTCGATTTGAAAAGGGTTACTGTGTTCCTACCTATGTGACGGATGACAACCAGACCATTCACTTGGGAGGCCTTCAATATGCATGTCCTGATGGTTTTGCTGAATTTAGAGCTGCAGAGTGCCCTGGATCTAACAAATTAGATGAGGGCTTTATGCAAGATGAAGGTTCAGAGAGAAGGCCGATACAGTACTGCTTGACTGGTAGAGATATTGTCAATCTAAATAAATGTGGAAGTGGTTGGCTAGGAGAAACCAGTGAGGGAAGTAGCTGCTTGTGTTCAGAGGTATGTCTTTTAGTTGATGATTTTTATTGGGGGTCCAGCAGTGAGTTTATTATCCAAGTCGGGAAATAGTCTGATGTTTGAATAAGGCAACTCAAATTGAGAGGCTGATTACTATCTGTTTCCTTGTTTGCAGAGTGAGTCATGCTTAAGTCCTGTTCAGCGGCCAGGTCTAGTATGGGCTGAGATCACCTATTCTCGACCTTATTCCTCAGAATGCCAACATCTTGAAACAGATTCGTCTTCAGATTCTGAAACTGTAGACTCCATGCCTCACAAGTGTGGTGGAACATTCATTTTCATTGGCGATCTGGTGTCCATGGCACATTCTGTCCAGTTAACTTCATATCAACCTCGATATCTACTTCCATTCAGCGCTTATATCCCAAAGATCCTGGAAAAGGCCACCATTTGCATCTTCTACGTCTCTCTAACACTGGCTCTCCTTAACAGCTTGCCGGTAATTTTCTCCCCATACACAAATTTCAGCATGATTCAGAATCATACTTTACAACCTCTTGAAGATAATGTGATTATGGATGAACATGTGCAGTTCATTAAAAGATGCATGAAACTATCTATAAGCTACCTCTTCAGTCATTGGTTCTGTACCACACCATGTACTGGTACATTTACTGCAGAGAAATTAGAAAGAACCTTCTCATATGACTGATTCTGATTATGCAGGTATTTTATCTGGATGGCGAGTCGATTCTAGAACTAGCCATGAGCTACTTCACCTGGCTGCGTCCAAGTAAGAGAGCGAAAGCTCTCCGGACTTGCCTTGTTTTGGGGACACTTATTTCCTTACTAGCCTTTCTGAAGATTTTCATCTTTAGCGTCTTCAACGGAAAGGTAATAGACTAATACACAAGGTACTGTAGGCGAAGGTTACTTCCTTGCTCGACGCCACCTGCGTTCTTGATATATGTTACGTGCAGGCCGTATGAATTAACGTTAAGAAAGGTTAGCTTCAATGCTAATGGAGCCAGCCTAGGCTATGGCTTAGGAAGGTGTAAAGGTTTGTGGATCTTTCCCATAGCAGCTGTAATCTCTCTGTTATTTAAGGGTTTTGTAGAGTAGATATAGACGTGTAGGAGATGTACCATTAAACGTCTGCGAATATGTAGACTGTAAAATTGCTTATGTGAGCGTAGAATTCAAAACATCATCACAAATACGAGAAATCAGATTCTACTGTCAACTAATACTTCAGTCATAAATTATCTGATACGATTTAAGGCCCACGGGCACGGCAGCCTGACAAGTAGCTTGGCCGAGGAATGAATGAGACTGTTCTCCAAACCTGAAAGGACTCATGGCGGATTCTAGGCCTAAGAGAAGAGATCCAACGGTCCAGATAACTTATTTTGTGTTTATGTCACAAGCAATTGTCAAGATTTGATATTTTATTGGGTTTTTTTTTTAATATAAAATAATTAGTTCCCACAATCTTTTGTATAGGTTATGTTCATATTTCAACAGGTTAATATGTTTTGAAATATCGTCATATCAATGACATATAAAAAAATTATATTTGATACTCGTTGCGGAGGTATTTTCAATCTTATATGCCGTGAGTATTCATACTCGTAACTTTTAAAAATTAATGTCATTATTCAATCTTATATGTGTAGTGGGTATCCACACTATTCATATGAGTTGGATAGCTGGTTACTCACACTACCCATTTTACTCGATAACGCTGATCCCACAAATGAAAGATGGGAGACCCTGTTCAACAACTACAAGCTCAATCTTAGTGTCTCAAAATTGAACTCTTAAAGAAAAAAATAGTTTGTGAAGTTGAAACTGAAATTATGGTTAAAAACTAGATTAAACGCTCTAAGAGTTCGTTTGTTATAGGAAAAATATTGTCGAATTTCGAAAATTCTGTGTTCTAATATATCCTTGTTTGTCTGTTATCTATTGGAGCTAAGTTTTTGTATTCCATATAGTTAAAAGTATTCCTAATTTATAACAAACACTTGTATTTTATCTAATTCTCAATTCTGTACTAGATAATCTCAATTTTTTTTTCAAATCCAATCCAGTGAATTCACGATAGATTATGGGTATCCAATACTCATAAAATTTTAAGTTAATATGCATCTACTTGCTACCATACCTTACTTGCCAAACCTTAACATGAGCCCCCGACCCAGAACCATAGGCGTTCAACCGAAAGAAACAAACAATAGTATGGGCCTGCGAAGTTGAGTATTGGGGCCTGGCTTCGGTTGCCAATACCAACTCTGCACCCAAATTTCTCAGTATAAATGTAAGGTTTAATAGCATGAAAATTGATGTTAGCTAGTCTGCTGAGTGCTGATGATATTTGAGAAAGTGATGCTCTTCGAGCTAATTTGCATCGGCATAACAGAAACCTAATGAATCATAAGGGAATAACGTAACGTGTGAATTGCAGAGAACATTAGGATTAATTTAGGCTAATGTGATGTCTTTGAAACATATAGCATGCACCTTACTTTGAACTGTCCCTTGAATTTGGTATGTAGAAATAAGGACAACTCCTAACTTACTCCAATATGTATGTTTGGTTTCCCTTTACTCAACACTTAGACTTGGCAATGAGTTTGGTATGATAGGTTAGGACTAGAGCTGTCAAACGGGCGGGTTGGGCGGTGGGCTCATCGGGTTGAGAGTTTATCGAGTCATTTATATTATGGGTAAATTATTTGGCAGTTTGTTTAGTTTGAAGGTTTTTTAGTTATTAAAATTGGGTTAGCTTTGAAATGTTGGCTTTAAGTTTATTTAATTTTTTGGTTGAATTGAGTCGGGCTGAGTCGGGTCAGCTTTTTGCCAGCTCTAGTTAGGACAATATGGTTAATCTTAGGTAAGTTTATGGTTTGCACATATAATAGTTTTTTTTTTTTATGGTTTATCTCAAAATCTTATTTATTTCACGTTTTGTCGTATTAAATAGTTATCTTGGCGGAATGAAGTCATATTAAATTTTATTTAGTTCTGTCCAATTGTAGTATTTCAGCCACGATTTCTTTTGTAGAGCTAAGATTGAAAGAGTTGGAAAGATAATGAAATTAACTTTTCATCCATATATTATGAACAACCATATTCAAAAGGGGCATGAAGTTATGGTCATTTCAAGGTGATAGACAAAATAACACATTAACCAGTTCTTAGGATTTAAATAGTTTCATCAGGCAGCAATAATCTTATGACAAGGTTAATATTTATTTATCCAATATACCACATCGACCCTTCATCAACTTTCCACCTGGTCTCTCAGCCCTCTCATGGCCCTACCTCCTCACCTCTCGCTTTCCCTCTCGATGACCTCAATGGAAGCGCTCCTCATCAAGGAAGACAAGAACTCGAAGCCGTAGGAACCCACCAAAGAAGCACCTAATTAAGCTATCGAAAAAAAGGTAACTACCAACACCCCCATAATGAGCATATTAAGGAAGTGGGAAGTATCTCTCTATGATAGTTAATTTCTTGACTGCATATAAATATGATTGGTAATCGACATATGCAATGATAGATACAGTCACAAAAACAAATACTCTGCCCAAATTTTGTTTTCTCCCTAAATTTCTCTATAATATGTACTCGTAAGATTTTTCGTGTCAACGGGTCGACCCTAAACTACCCAGAAAAAGTCGGGATGTTAGGTTTGGGTCATTTTGGTTTCGGGTGCCAAAATAGCAAACCGAAAACTAAATTTTTGGGTGGGTTCAGAGCAGATCGTGTCCGAAATTGTCCGGAAAAGATACACGTGTAAGTGACACATAGGAAGGTGAAGCATCCTATAAGTGATATTTGTTGTTTGCGATGTCTTTGTATATATAAATGTGTTAGCAAGTTGTTCATGGGTGAGAGAGTTCAGATTCATAAAGGGATGAATTGCTCATGAGATTCCAAAACAAACACAGACAATGCATGCAAGTTGGATGATTAGGGTTTCAGACTAAGGGGCAGCAGGGACAGCCGTCTGGGCAACAAAATTACAACAAACAACCAAACAACAACAATATATTTTCTCTGGCCCTTGAGGGCCCAAATGTCATTTTCAACATTGATCTTACGATTATTCACAAGAAGATTATGCATAAAAAGATGTTTTTGGATAAGATATTTTCATTTGTTGTTTGTAAGTTGTAAAGAGGAGGGCCTTGACTCGTGATGACTTGTTTTACCTTGAGTTAATCTTTAGTTTTCATATTTGTGGTGTTAAAAATTACCACAAATCATGGTTCTTCCGGGTTGAAAAATCAACTTGACAGGTGTTTTCTCTGCTCTAGAAAGTCCACTTCCTTGTATAAGTTAGGTAATGAACTTGGGGACAATTGATGGGCCCAATGGAGCAGAATATAGATAGGCTCACTAACCCACAAAGGAAATTCGGTCCACGGCGATCACGACTAATGGCTCAAACGATCTGTTGACCTCTCTATGAAGATGGGTCGCTTCAAGATGAACTCAAGCGACAGCCCAATAAAGACTATGCAGAAACCCCTAGCCGCCTAGGTTTCCTCAACGACTCAGGTGGCATCATCTCGGCAATCGTGAGGGACGATCCAGATCGCCTCCAGTAGCAGATCCCATCAGAGTGGGAGGGACACATCTGACATCACCAAGCCTCAGGACTATAAATGCTGCATTGACCCTCCTCTGCAAACGAACAAACACTTTTGGCAGGAAAAATTCCCTCGGTATGTTATTCTCTCACGCACCTTGGTGAATCACCTAAAACTGACTACTACCCCTCACACTTTCTCTTACGAGATACTTGAAATCCCACACTCGACAACTAAACTATATACATACCTCTCCTTACTAGACCAGGCGACCAGTTTGCAACACAACTCGAAGCTAATTAGTGGATGAAACCTTAACCACGAAGGAGATGATGAGTTGGTTAAAACAGTTGATGAAACTAAAGGGTGTAATTAATCAATTAATTCATTAAGGTCGGTATCCAAAGTTAAAGATAGGAAGGAGGAGGGAGGGCGGGCGGCGTTGGTTTTGAATATTGAAAATAACGTACGTTTGATTATGTCGCAGTTTTTTGTCATGTGGACTAATTAATTACAGAAGCAAATTCCATTTAGGATTTCTATTTTCTATTAATTTGCTTTATCTATCTACGACTTATTTTTTTAATTAAGACTTGTGTTTGACTATAGTATCAACTAGTCAAAATATCATTTTCAACACGAAATATTTGTTTTCTAGCTAATGTTGCATTTTTCCCCCTCTACTTTGCCAACTTAACATATAGCCCTCTATACTATAAATCGCTCTTTTTACTCCCACCAACTTCGACCACTTTGTCGTTTCGGTCCTTTCGTTATAGCTTTCGTCTTCGTGACGTTTATTGATGCGCATTCAGTACACCACATTAGCTCTAATAGTCATGTATTAGCTTACTAAGTTTTTTCTAATCAGAAATATAAATGAATATAATTAAATAGGATAAAATTGACGAACAAAATGTGTGATTTTAAAATCCTTCATATTTCACTATACTCTTCATGATACCTCTCCAATTTACCTCCATGGCCAACTCTTCGTCTCCTACCTCCGAAAGTTGAAATGGAATGACCTAAATGCAAAGTAGTCGAAGTAGGAGGAGGTAAAATGAATGATTTATAGTATAGGGGGGTATCTGTTAAGTTGGCAAGTATAGGGGCTGTAATGCTATTTTCCCTTTTCAAAACGAAATATTTGTTTTGTAGCTAAAGGGTATTTTGTTAATTTCCTTTTTGTCTAATAAACCACGGCTTACACACGTACTGCCTTTATAATAGCGACTAATTGATGATTATAATGTTTATTAATTAATATTATTCTGATCCACAAGTTTGACATATCCAACGATCGGATGTAAAGCTACGTAGCCCTTCATGAAGAAGACATCCCAACGGTTGTTGTCTTAGTAACCATACATATTAAGATCATATAATAACGGTATATATGTTTCAAGCGCGTTAAGCTCAGGCTAGATTTTCACGGGCGAAGTTTTCTCTCGCACTTATATAGTGTACTCAGCCCCTTTCATTTTCTGATGTGGGATAATCCAACAAGGGTATAATTAGTTGTTGTCAACCAGGTTTGGATATCACTGTTAGGTGTTATTTGGTCCCTCACACTTATATAGTGTTAGGTGTTATTTGGTCCCTCACTTATATAGTGAACACTGTCACTTGCACTTTTCAATGTGGGATAACCCAACAACCTTCCCTTCACACATTGGTATCTGAGTAGGCATCACCCATCTACTGGTTGTGATTGGAACCCCCTCAGTCCTTCAGTCGGCATTATCCATCTATCAGCTTTGACTGGATCACATGGTAGGTTGTTGTCAACTGGGATGTGATACCACTATTGGATGCTATCAGGCCTTCGCACCCTAAAAGCTAGCTTCTGGGTGAGGCTTTCCTTCACATACACTTATATAGTGCACCATTCCCTTCCACTTTTCGATGTAGGATAACCCAACAAGCTTCCTTTCACACAGTAGGCATCACCCATCTACTAGTTCTGACCGGAACATCCTCAGTCCCTCGTAAGCATTACACCCATCTACCGATTTTGACTGGATCACATGGTAGGTTATTGTCAATTGGGCTCTAATATCACTGTTGGGAGCTATTGGGTCTTCTCGCCCATGAGCATTTGGGAGGCCAATAGCACTCAACATGAGTAAATATCATAAGTCACAAGCCATTTTTAAATTAGGCATGACAATACATCATTAATCATATACAGTCAGTGTGGTAAAATTTTATAGCGGTACTTAATTTTTCAAAATTTTCACCGAAATAATAAGCTGAGAAAGTAAGAAAATATTTGATCATATTGAAATTGAATTTAAAAGCTAGGTCAACTACTAGTAGTTTATAAATGGATGTAGACATGTAGTTGGTGCACCTAATAATAATAAAATAATAAACTAGAAAGACTGTGAAATTAATGTATATATTGACTCTTATAAATTGCAATCATAAGCTTTTATTGTAACAAAACTTTAGGGTCACAACTTGGATTAATAAAAATGGTAGTTTTTTTAGTAGCAAGGGATCCTAGGCCCAAGGGCCTCTAAGAGAACGGCTCATCGGTTTAATGTCGTCCGTTCATCTCTCACCTCCACCTAACCTGATTGAGTAGATACTAATCTCTTACTTAAAATCACCTTAGCAGAAAGATGACTGCCCTGTCACCTGTCACACTAGCATAGTCCACAAATTCGTTACATCAAGTCATGGACATTCCCCTCGGCTTGTCCCTGACCACTGGTGCCTAGCCTACACCGAGCTAGGCCCCCATCCAAATGGTCCACGGGCCAATGGCCCATATCACACAGAGTCACCACTAAGGATTCGACACGTGGACCTCTGACCATGCAACAATGCCTCTATGAATACAAGGTTTACCATTCAACATTGGACACGATATATTCACTCTTACCGTACGTCTGCTACCACATGTCCCCGGGTTGTACGCTAAAGGCTTGGTCCCACGCCCATAGGGTACACCCCCAATGGCGGAGATAGGGGGGAGCTAGGGGGAGCCAGGCGCCCCCTCCCCCGGTATCGAGTATAAAATTATATGTAATATTTGGAGTTTTCGGAGTTTGGCGCCCGGGTATTTGAAGTTCGGCTCCCCCACTACGATGTTTCGGTGAAATGTTGTCTTAAATTTTACAAAATAGTTACTCAGAATCAACTTATAATATGTAATAATTACAATATGTGATTATAAATCATCCAAATTTGAAGAAAAAATTGTCGGTGGCACATATTATTCTTTTTTACTAACTAAGTAACTTATAATCAAACAATTTATTGTGTAGTTTTACGTAGTATTAGATGCATGAAACTTTTCTACTACTATCCAAATCCGAATAAATTTTTTTGCCGGTGGCACCCATTTTCAGTTTATAATTTGGCTCCTCCCTTATACCAATCCTGGTTCCGCCATTGTACACCCCTGCACTTCTGTGTTATCCGCTCACCCCTAAATTCATATTCTCTTTTTCTCTAATTATCCTACTTGAAAGAAACCGTCCACAAGGAGTTGAAGGCGTACATGAGCACATTCTCACTATTCAACCTTCCAGCTGAACCTTTATTGACCCATCGGATCAAAATCATATTGTCATTGAGATTTCTAATGTACATGCTACTTAATGAATTATTCTAGTGAAGCAATTGATTTAAACTATCATGTCATTAAAAACCTCTATTCATATATATATATTATAATAATATAATTAATTAATATAAGTGGTAGGATTCCAATTTGCGACCGTACGACAACAACATAATAACCCTATGTATATATAACCAACGGAATCACAATACATTAATACGCATGTTGTATGGCCCTCTTGGGTGATTGATTAATTAACTTGAATTGTTGTTTAATTGATTAATTGGGTTTTAATTTCGCTTAATTCCGAGCACTAATTCATGCGTCTTATAAGGGTCTCGGTGGCGGTCCGCTATTGCATGTCGAGTTAGATAATATAAAAATGTAAATTAAAGAATAAAATGTATTGAATATTGCTTTAATATCTAGAACATATTAATAATTAATATTTTTTAAACATTATATACCACTTAAGTTTAATTTTAGTAGCACTAATTAATTTTTCATCCATCCTAGTACATTTTTTGTGTAGTTTACTTTTATTTTTAACTAATACAAATTTGAATTTGTTTTAGTTTTGAGAAAACATTTTGTAAATTAGTGACACAATCTATATTTTTCTAATGTATTATGTATTTTACTCTAGTATTCAGAATAAATATTATACGCTCTGGTACCTTAACATTGAAATTTTGTCACATTTGTGTTTGTATTTAAAGTTAGAAGGTTTTAGTTTAGTGTTCAGGGGTTAAGATATAGTACCTGTTAGAGGTTTTGAGTTTATTTTAGGGGTTTGTGATTTTTTTTATTTGTACTTATGGTCAAAAGTTAGAATTTTATGTACGATTTAGGACTTGAGTTTATGATGTAGTATTTCAGGTTTAGGATTTAGTATTAGGGGATAAGCATTATTCATTAGTGCTCATAATTATTGCAATGAGTTTATGACTCATTATTTGAGTTTTAATTAGTTTTTAGAAATATAAATTTTTAGTGTTATGGTACCAAAGCGTTTACCATATAGCAGCACCATATCTATACAATATCAACTTAAAAACACAAAATTTATCAAAAAGATTTAGAAATTTGCACAAATCGGATAAATCTTATATAACAAATTGGAAATCAAAATAGTAAAATCCGAAACCAAAATCTCACCATCATCTTAAATCTTCTCCCAAAACCATCATGATATGATAACCTATCATAAAAGCTTGATATATACAAAATGTGAAGACATCAAATTTCAACCATTCAATCCTAGTCTACGTTAGGTTTAAAATTTAAACGAGAGAACCAAATCGTTGACACATAACTGCCATAACTACCGCTCCCGCCCTTTTCCCCTCCTTTTAGTCACATGCACCCACCCACCCTATTATTCTCAAATATTTTAAAAATAAGAAGCCATCTTTCTCTACCACATCTATCTATCTGACACATGCCCACGTATGAGAAATATTACAAAATCATGAATATATGAAGATTTGGGTGTCCGTTGTTGTGTCAACTTCATTGGCCCAAAAACCAGGCACTAAGCACTTTACTATCGTCCATGAATCATTGCCACCTAAGTTGTCGGCAACTTTTAACCCATTGGGACCAGGCAAAACCCTATTCACCTTCACATGCTTTCCTTTCCTCTTCTTAGCAAGCTAATCTCTTTTGCCCACTCTTCAAAATTCGGTTATAAGTTCATCCAATATGGTGTTTGGTGATGATTTCTATATGTGGGTTAGTTCTAGTATTTTGATATACTCCATTGGTGTTGGGTACTTTTGTTGGCATTGGAAGCTTGGTGGTTTCGTTGCGGTGAAAGGGGGGCGATTGAGGAAATTTGACGGTTGTATAAGTGGAGAGAATGAGAGTGGGATGAGAAACTGTATCAGGTGAATTTGGAAACGGGCGAGGTCAGTCTACACCGGAGAAGTATGCACTTTTTATAGGAATGAGCATGTGAATCGTGTCTGTCTGGCATTAGAGAATGCTTGAAAGTGCATCTTAGTCGCTCTTCTATATAGTGGTTTGAGAAGATGCTGACATGTATATCCTCGTTCGCTAGGATTCTACTTCAATCCTTCATGTAGCCCGCAAGGCTCAGGGCTATTTCTTGAGAGCGCCTCTCATGGACTTAAATCATCTTAGCTAATTTAGACCCTTATCTAACTTAATGTTTGTGAGTCTTCCTCTTGACTCGTCCACTTAGTCCTATTAAATTTTTAATCATAATAAAAAAAATTGGCATGTCATGATTGGTATGGTCAATGGACCAACCTTATCAGCTTTATCCATGTCAGTAACTGACTTGGGTTACTCTAGTAGCTTATTTGTAACTTGATCCCCATTGTAATTTGTATGATCACAACACAGTAATCGATACATTTAGCTTAGTAAACGTACTCTTCGCGTGAAAAAGAAGTGGGTTAACATACAAAATCATTATGCACCATATTCGTATTTTCTGTTGGAAGAAACATCATATTCTCTTTGCACCAATGAGAAATCCACATCTTATCCTTGGGTGTCCCATGCCTCATAGTTAGATAAGTCCATAAAGAAGTAGCACATTATCTCTAAACCATGCCTTGACAATTAAGGTAAAAGAAACTCATATCTTCTTGACATTAACGACCCAAGAAAACCTTTCCTTCTCTCTTTTGAAATGTAACGAACAAAAGAATAATGAGATTGAAGTTTTTCCAATGTCCTTATAATAGTATTAGCTAAAGCCACCCTCCCATGTGCTTGTCTTGATTGCTTCATTTGTTTCTTTTCATTTTTGCTTCTGATTCTCTTTTCACATGCATCCCCCACCATATGGCCTATGTGTGTTTAGCTAGCTAGGCATTGTATCTATAGTGTGTCTGCTAAGATCAGAGCTCAATATTGGAATCACTCAAGATCGAGCTACGACAATTTGACTATGTTTTGGATCTTTGATAGAGGTTTGGTTCTATATGAGAAGGGAAAAGACAATCTCATGTGAGCTCACGGGGTGATATGGGTGAAGACATGGAGTCATATGGATTGGATTTCTAACCTCATTACCTAGATTCAACTCATTACAACATTCGAACAACTATTGCGATGAATCGATTCTTGATGCCCAACTCATAGGTCAACCGTGATAACCAAGTGATTGGTCGATAGTGAGAAGGCAATAGGTTAGTGAACGAACCGGTGACAGGGGAAAATCGATAGTCAGAGGCCGATGATGACATATGATCGTGAATGGTGCCACTGGTAGTGGCATGACTGGTTTCATGATCATCATGGAGGCTCCTGAATTCGTAAGCTATTATCTGTCATGGTGTCAGGTACAACATCTACTTATCATGTTGATCCTTTTGTTTTAAAGCTCATATCTGTCAAGAATGTTTGTCGATTCCGCATCTCTTGTGGATGACTCGTGGCAAATACATCAAGGTATCACCGAAATGATTTATCGCTTCAACTTGTGCATGGTTCTTTATGTTGTTGATGGAGTTACTGTTGTCGCCTGATGCACATCCTCAACCAGAAGTCCAAGTCATCCAACATTTAGCAAACAGAACCACTCATACTATTAAAAAAAATAGCTCTTAGATGTCTTACAAGTCTAATTCAAACCAAACTTCATGATTGTATGAATGTTAGCAATAAAGCTAGTCCAAGTACATACCAACATGAAAGAACTACCACCAAACATACAAGCATTTCCTCCATGACACCAAACCAAACAACATGGAACAGTCTCACATGCCAAAGGAGGTGACTACTGAGTACTGACTCACAGTTATATAGTACCAACTTCCATGGACCGGTTGACCAACCGGGCCACCCGGGTTGGTCACCTTTGGTTAATTAGTGACCATATGATTGAGTCAATTCCTGCCCACTTTTCAGCGTACCAGAAGACTCATTTTCACAAGAATGGCAAAGAGTACCGGTTATTAAAAGAGAGGGCGAGTACATGTGGGATGACATCAAAACTCACATGGCCATGTCCGAGTCATGTTAGTACTATATGATCTATATGGGTATTATTAATTTTGGATAAAATGTTCAAAGAGAGAGTGTGGTGTGGGATAGTGTTAGGTATGGTAGTTGGAGAGAACAATATTCCCACTCCTAACTGACTAACTAACTACCCTCATATCTCTAGCTATTTATTATATTCTCATTCTTATTTAGTGTTAACATAATGTCACACCAACAACCAAGTTAATATGAGTGGAGTGTGTTTGATATGGGGTGAGAAAATCGACTACGAATTTGTCTTTTTGCAGTGTGTGTGATTGGTAAATGTGGATTTTGTAGTTTTCGGGACAAGAATTGATGGTTTAGGGTGAAATATTGTTGAACTGTGTTTTAAATTCGACAGATGTGACATGTGGATGATGTCGTGCAGGTTGGGTGGCACGACATATCCCAGTCGGTGATGTGTTAGTCAAGTTCACTGATTAATTAACGAAATCAACTTCTTAATTAAATAAGAATGTTACTCTATGTGTATGCATGGTTGTGATGCATCATGTATGGTTGGGTGGTGCCGCGCCAAATTAATTAAGAAAATTGATTTCGTTAATTGTTGAATTTGGCTAGCGTGGTGCTAGCTGGGCGGCGCCATTCAAGTGTCATAATTATTTCATTGAGATATAATTTGACGATATGTTACTGGGCTAAACTGTTATAAATTTGCATCTCCAAAACTACAAAACCTCCGAAATGTGAACCTCCCAATTAGCATAGAGTTATTGATATATATTGCATACTAGATTATCAGCGGCCCATTGGCCGATTTTTTGTGTTAATAGTTTACCGGAAAATAATTTTTATTTAGATTACTTAGAAGTGTGGTTGAATTTTTTCTACTTTTTATTTCTATTTTTTAACACTGCAACTTTTGTTTGATTAAATAGTAAACTAATCCAATCATTAGGTGTGGCATTATTGGTTGTTCACTTTGTCTCTTAACCATGAGATTGAGAGTTCGATCCTTGTTCGTGAGAAAAGAATCAAAAAATTTGTTTGTTAGAACCGATTTTTATCCAAAATACCCTCATTTCTAGAATGAAGGAGGAGCTCTAAAATCCTCAAAGCTGACGTGTCAACTGAAAAAAATGGTATTTGCTTTAATGTATTAGTAGATTTGATTAAAGTGCGAGTGTGTAACATGTCTGCAATGAATCTTTTTATAGACATACACCTCCCGAGCCTCACTACTCTTGGACCATCCAAAGCCACTCCAACATCCCAACTAGTTCAACACGTATAATAGTACCACCATCTAGTCTTGATATGAAACCTTTAATCAAACGATTATCGACTTCCCTAATAATGTCATCTACTATCGTAGAGACTGCAACATAAATCACTGAGTCATCGATGTTAAAACTATCTAGTGACATCTACAAAATATGTCATGACCCACTATGTTAAACATGGTACTCATTAATCCACTCTCAAACCTCATTCTCAACACTAAATCACTCAATAATTATTATTTCACGATCTTAAGATATTTTGTAGTGGAACTCCTTACTGTATTTGGTTTTTATAGGTTGATAGTTAAAGTTGATAATCATAGTATTATATTATATCCCATCATTTAGCATTAGAGTATCTTATCTACAGATAATAACCCATTAATTCAAGATAAAAACATATCATGATTTGTTAATTAACGTTATGCTTATTCCCACTATCATAACTTAATTAATTGTCTTGTTTGATATTTATTTACTAATTAAACAATGAAAATGACAGATCTTTAGGACCAAAGTAGGTAAATATCTTGTTCATATGTTTCCAAAATTGAGATCAAACATGGTTCGAATTTGAGGATTCAAGAACGTATTGAGTATGAACCTTTTATTTACGAGCTCGTTTTTCAATACAGATAAATGAGTTAGGGTATTTTTAATAGAAATTTTAAAATTTCGTGTTTTTTTTACGTAAAACTGCGTGTTACTTTAACACATTGTTCCCAACACTATAAAATTGGCTATGTCGACCTTCTTAGTGAGTAAAATTTTGTGTTCAAGTTGTCATCATTATAAAAATTGTTTGGATGAAGAAAGAAGAAAGAAAATGTTTGGTTGTGAGTTTCATTTATAAGAGTAGGGGAAAAAATTATGGAGATGCAGGGGATCGAACCCTGCATGCAAAGCGAGCGCGCTACCATTTGAGCTACATCCCCTATCTAATGTCAAATCTTGTTGTATACATCATGTACATTGTTATCCTAAAGTAAGACAATAAAATATGTGGCCACTTATGTAATGTGTTATGGGTATAGGGGTGGAAACTGGAAGGGAATGGGAGCCCGTTACCAAATTTCAAGTCCTGTTTCCGTTCCCAAATTAAATACAGGAATTCGGGAATCGGGTTCCCAAATTAGACAAAAACAATTATTGTTGTGTTAAATAGGGTGAAAGTTTGAGAACGGAAATCGGAAATTCCCGAACCCGTTTTGTTTTTCCTAAAATTTTATGGGAACGGGACCCCGTTGAAATTAAAATATAGGATTCGGGGTCCCGTTCCTGTAAACTTTTGGGAAAACTTAAAATGGGTTTGGAAATTCCCGATTTTCGTTCCCAAACTTCCACCCTATGTGGGTATTAAACTATCATGGAAACAAAGAATAGACACTATACATCACATTCATAATTTGATGAGGGTCCAATTTATTAAAGCTACAAAAAAATAACAAACTAGTTCGTTCTCATATTATCATACATCATTAGAGAATCAAAAATCAAATCAAATAGTATTCTTGAAAAATTCATCCCTCTTGTATATGTTTGTCAATCATGACTTCAGGTTCATGTTTATGCTAATTTCCCCCCCCCCCCCCCCCCCCCTCACGGAATTAGATATAGACTATTATTATTGTGATTATAGTATCATACATATTACAACGAGAAGCGAAGTACTACTATAAACTATTAGATTAAATCTAATCCCTCAAAAAAAAACTTATAAAAACAACCTAGTCAATATGCCTAACTTAATGTACAGTCACTCCTTACTCATTAGTGTACATGCTGTGCTGTGGCTGACAAGGCAAACTCTCACTGAATTCAAGTCATGAATAACGGTCTCATATAGGCCATTTTCCCACATTACCTACCGAATAATCCCATCAAATTTCGAAACAATTTATGGTGCTGAAGCCCCCTACATGTAGATTAATTCAAACGTGACGATCCTACGTTTAAATGAATCTACACGTAGGTGACTTCAGCACCATTTTGGTACTGAAACTTCAGCACTCTAAAATTTTCCTCGAATTGCTCTCTGTTAAATTAACATCAGCAGCAGTAGCCAGTAGTACTAGTCAAGATCTGGCGAGTCTGTCCAAACAAATATATACGTGGAACACCTACTCATCTATGGAATTGGTTGCCCCCAAAACTTGCAAATAGAAAATAAATTAATTACATAGACTTCAACCATGTGGAAATTTTGGTATATGATGACATATATGGACGTGCAGATCAGGAACAAATAAAATAATTTAATTTATGTAAACTGCGGAATAGGGTGAGTCGATTCAGTTCACTGTCTAGAGATCCCTATCTCAAAGGTGACGAAAAAATCAAAGTAAATTTCTCGAATTATGATGTATACTCTATCTCATTTAATTTTGTATAGTTTGAAATTTGCACTGATTCGGTACGTCTTGCGCAATGAATTGGGTGCTACTGAAACTAAATATTCTGACATTTTGTCACACTGCAAAAAAAAAAAAAAACAACTTAGCTATGAAGGCACACCGTATTTGTCTATAAAAGGCACATTTTGACCTTCATAAAGTTTTTAGAGGCAGATAGCATATTTGTCACTAACGTTGTTGTCGCTAAATGTCTTTAGAGACAAATACGGTGACACGTAATATTTTCCACTTATTGAAGAATTAGTGACTGAAAAAAATTGTTGGTAATTACAACTTTAAACGGCTACTATTCTGTCATATTTGCCACCTTTTAGAGATATGCCGCATTTTATTTTTATATTATTACTAATATTACATTTTTGTGATCTACACATTAGTTTTTTATTATGAATGGTTCGCATTAATTAATTTTCATCATGTTGGTCATTAATTCAGTTCTCAAGCTATTTATATAAATAAACTTAAGCTTAAGTGATGAAATATGATATAATAAATAGTATGTGGAATATAATGGAATTTTTTTACCAACCAAACACAAGAGAAAAGGAGACCATATGTGCATTGCAATTCCTAGTGTACACCATTATGGTAAGTCGGCACAAATTTAATAACTTATTATTTGTAACATTTTGTATTTGAAACAATATCTCTTTGTATTGCAAGGTAGGTGGTAATCCGATGACTTTTGCACTCACCAATCACCACTAGAATATAAACACTATCATTTCTCTGGGCTTGGAGAAGATTACGTCGATGATACATTGCATTACAATCTAAAAATAGACAATGGTGACATGTGGGTGAGGTGACGCTGCCACCGACATGTTATTATTGTTTATTTTTTTGACAATATTGAACAATTTGCCAACAATAATACATTTATTACGTAATTTTGTTCCCAGTATTACATGCAAGACCTTGTTTCCCTCCAACCAGATTTTCCTACATGTAGAATGAACCAACACTAACTAGAACAACAAACAACTTGATATGTTGAACTAGAAGTCCACAAAAAACACCACCCTCAAACTAACTCGACCGATGGCCAACAACGAATTGGAGCCATCAAGAAATGAAAACGAAAAGACCATGCAAGCACGGTGAGCAAGAGAGAAATGTGAAAACAAGTGATTCATGTAGACTCCAACGCTATCCAACTAAACGTAAATATAAACTGCAAACTAACCACGTTATAGAACATAAGCAATGTCATTGAGAATAACTGTTACATCCTAATAACTCGAGTAGTTGAAGAGCTTCATCATTGTTTTATACACCGTTCAAATGAAAGCCCGTGAAATAAATCGATTATAGTAATAACTAAAAAGGAAATATCAAAAACTTAAGTTGGCCTTTCTTGGTAGATAGCTCATCTTGTCTCTTGATCAAACACACACTTTGGTCTTTTTTTTTTTGTGCACTTTCGGCCAAGGAAGGGACAAATTAAACATGTTAATTAATCTTATTAGGAAAACAATTAACAATTGATCATGTCTTCCATTTGCTTCCACACTTGCACAAGATATAGTTTTGAATTTCTTATTTCGCTATGATATTTGAAATATCTTCCAACAAGTTTGTAGGAAATAATTTATTTTCATAGGTGAGCTAAGGTGATTTTATCGTAGTACTAAAAATAAAACGATGAATCTCAATAATTTTTTTTGTTTGTTTATCCAGTATTCATCACCATATTGGGTGTCAAATATTCTAGACTCAGGGATCGTTTCAAGGATTATTCTAGCCCTAGTGCATCATCAACCACTAAATCATCCCTTCTTAGTTCGCGAACCTAGACCAAAATAACATGAAAGAGGGGGGACAAAAGGGGAGAACGTGATCAAGGAAAAGAGATTAGGCCTTTTATATAATAATTAAGATCTGATGTTTAATTTTGAGTGGGGGAAGAAGATGACATCAAAAGGTAATTAATTAATTAATTAATTGTAAGCTAATATGTCTTATCTAAGATAATGGGTCGGGTCGAATCGGTCGTGGGTTTGTTCTCTACCAACCGTTCCCAATGGGGACCCTTACCGACTTATGGCGCGTATCTATTTAGTCAAACAATCTTTTCTGTTATTTGGATATAATGCCCTTAACGTCCAATCGCCAAACTGTTTGGAAAAAAGTAATTAATAACTGTTCATAGATTTAATTTGATCATAATTTACATTGGAAATTTGTGGTGTTTACATTGGAAATTTTTATTTTATTTTATTATTATTGTGAGTTCAGATTACCTTTTTTGGATAGTAGACATGTTTGCATTCATATTCAAACTTTGGATGTTTTTTATATTATCGGCACTAATATTGCTTAGTGTTCTGTAACAAAGGTTTGGGTTGGTTCGGTTCGGTTGGTTTGAGTGGAGGGTCGATGGATGAATACGTCTGACTCTTGGCGTGGAAGTGTACCTCGCAGCTCGTCAGACAAATGGTAGTAAAGAGGATGGTACAGTAGTGGTAAGGGAGACAGAAGTACCGGGGATTGCTCGTGGGCGTTTGGGGTATTTTGGTTGTACGACCAAGGGAGCGTGTGAGTATGATTACGTAGGTTCATTGTTGTTCCATGTCATTGCTGACAGCGGGGTCTAATTTATAGCTTCTTGGTAGTCAAGCCAGGTTGCCACATATCACCATATGATTGGTGGCCCCTGTCGCGTTTGGTCTTGATTTTCTTAGTGGTGTCTCAAGCCTTCTGTCTTGATGAAACCCTAGCCTTCGTGGGCCTCAGCGTTTGGTGAGTCGAATCCGGGCTTTGGTAACCGTTGTTCTTTGGTTTCAGACCCAAGGGGGTCTGGGCCCATCACTTAGTAATCAATTTACGGTGTTAGTATTTTCCATTTTGCAATAACCGGTCTACCTCTATAAAATGCGAATTGTCTTTGAAAAAAAAATAAAAAATCAATACACACTCAATTGAATTTGTAAGAAAAATTAGGTGGTCTATTCAATTGCCCTCTAATTTTAACTATGGAACTCTTCGCACTTTCTCCAATTCTCTTCTCGAACCCCTTTCCCAAAACCCTCCTTCAAACCCTACTCGATCAATCTCGAATCTAGTTTCTATAAATCAAGGGTTGTTTGGTTGCAGTGATATTGATATTGATAACTGCAGATATCATGATTTTCAGGATATCATCGTTTTTCTATCCTGAATATCATGATATCTGGGGCCAAAAGTGATATCAATATCACTCAACAGATATTCATGTGGGGAGGTGAATATCTTCAGAGTGATATTGATATCACAGTTTTTGGACAATTCTATCCTCACTCAACCTTCACAATTATAATGTCATCAACTCCACTACCCCAATTTATTTGTTCTCATTTTATATTGTCTCGTGTTTATGTATTTTTATATTTATTTATTAATTAAAATAAATAATTATGATTTAGTTTTTATTTACTTAATTAGAATGTTTTTAGTTAGAATTAGAATTCATTATGAAAATTATTTTAACTTTTTATTTTATTTTGTAGAAAATGGAGATGTGTTAGCGGTAAATATAATACTAATTATTTTCTTAATGAATGAGCATTTATTATTCTAAAAGTATAATTAACTCGAGTAATTAATTTATAAATACATTCACGAATTAAAAAAGAGAGATTACAAATTTTAATTTGTAAACACACATGCTTTTTAATTAAATGTTAGGACTACTTTTATATTTTGTTCAAGCAAATGAGGGTATTTTGGTACATTCATCCATGCACTCACAATTCACCACTCATTTAAATATCACTACCCCAAACAGTGATATCAAAGAATCACTTTTACCAATATCAATATACTAACATATCAATATATCTCACATATCATGATATGTAGATATTAAATCAAACTCGATCTAATGCTTATGGTGAAAATAAAGATGGTGATCGATGTTGGCAATGAAGTATATGTATATGTACTCACTAGTACATATTGTATTATTTTAAAAATATATATTTAATATTTATGATTTATTTATTATAAATATAAATTGGTCGAAATTACCACTCAACAAATAAATTTTGTCCAAACTTTTTTTCAAATGAAAATATTATTTTACTTTTCAAATTCGCTAATGGACAATGCTTGTACCTATTTGAATGATTTTAAAAGTGAAGACTAAATGCTGGTGTGGCTATTCCAGCGACCATAGAGATGGAAAATTATAAAATATTTATTTTTCTTATTTTTTATTAATATTAAATTAATAAAAATAATTTATTTGTCATTACCTCTAAAGTCTAAACCACAAGCACCTTTTTAGGATATTGTGGGTTTATAATTTTCTTGGGGCTCGACATATTTTCACATATAAGTCTCATATTAAGTGTTAAATATTCTAAATTCCTGAATTAGTTCATCAATTATATTATAAGTTCTCGTCTCAAATAAATGTTAATAAGATAATAATCACAAATAATAAAAGAAAGAAACCTAGTAAGTAAAGAGTAATGAGTAATCATGAAAGTAAGTGGGCAGAATGGAGATCATAATTAGTGCATCCAATGTAAGATCACATGAACAAAATCTTCATTTCATGGCATATTATATTTTAGATTTGAGCCTTAAAAAATCATTTAGTGTGTTGGATTATTATTAATTCTTTTATGGTAATTCTTAATCTATAATATGTTAATTTCACTTTTTTTTTAACTATATTACTGTTAGTCTTGCTATCAATGTTGATACTATTTAATTTTACAATAATAGAATAATTTAAACTTTCGAAAATATTTATATGGAACGTAACTCTCAGTCGTTCAAAACATGAAAGCTCTGTCGTTGCCTTCTCTCATTTCTTCTTTGCCTTGACATACTTTTTCATCACACAAGTATCGCTCCTTCTTCATCAAAAGACTATTTCTTTAGGCACAATTGTCCAATAGATCCTTCATATGCTAGCAACGGCACCAAACTTTCGTCTCTCTATACTCTATATAGTCCATCATATAGTTAATCGACCCGCCCATTTAGTGACAAGCTTCACTCTTACATATCTCCTAGTAGTGTTGCCGACAGTCTTCACTCCCTAAGTAGATCTTAGTTATTTACTGTTTTCCATCTTATAATATCTCCTAACAGAGCTATCTCAGTTACAAAAAAAACTTGTTTCTTACCATCTCACTATCACAATTGGATTATCTATCGTCTCCTTACCTATTTCAGGCTGATTTTTCTTTTGCCCGTTAGGGTTTCAAGTTAACCCACTTCATATCTCGAAGCATGCTCCCTCTAGAGATGTCCAATGCCCACAAAACACTATCAAACATCGGTCCCCCAAGCTAGCATAGCATAGCGCTCTCTATCCAGCTCACAGCAGCATTACTTGTTCCTCTTCTTTTCTCCCCATTGGACAAAGATTTTAACAACAATACAAACTCACAATGCTACTCTCGAAGGCATGCCTAAATGTTTCAGCTCTTTGCTTTGTCCTATAAGGGACGTTTGACCAAACTGACCTTTTCCCTTTTTTGTCATCTTGTGAACCACAACAATAACACACTAGGATCCACGTCAGTCCCCCTTGGCCATGGATTACTACGCATTTTTAGTTTTTGTAGACTTGTAATTGTCCCTTGTGGCACAGTTTTCATGGCGTCTGCTAGGTGTTGAGTGATGTGAATGGGAATGATGGAAGGAAGGAATATGGGGTAAAACTCAACCGGTTTGATTTGATTGTGAATTAACTAAAATCGGTAGTTGAATCGGGCTAGTTCTTTCAATTCAGTTCAAATGAAAGGATGCATTGTGACTCTTCGTGTCACACCCTTCCATATCCTATAAATTCAGCCCTCCTCCTTCAATTGAAGACATGATTTAGAGAAGGTTTTTTTACGGAAGTTAGGAGACGGGATTTAAATTCGCAAATACAAAGAGTATTTGCATTAGTTTTTTCAAAGAAAATGCATTGTCGAGTCGTATGGTTCGCACCGTGTTGTTGTGTTCGTCGTTCATTGGGGTTTGAAGTACCGCTACTCCAATGAAGTATAAAACCGTTGTTGTTTTTTCGCGTTAAAACCGTTGTGTCTCATTTATCATACTTGCTTCATATTTCTGATCCGTTTACCAACAGAATATGATATACATCGGAGTGAATACCGAGGAGTGGAGAGTTTGTGTATCCTAGTAATTGAAGTCAAGCATTTACATTACCCTACCAAACCATTAATGTGTTTCAAATCACCATACTACATGCTATAGGTTAACCAACGAGGTAGTTAGTTAATCAGATAAACTGCTGAAAGGAAAAGGTATCTTACTTACGTGTGAAGGAAGAAAACAGCAATGCATCAACATCAAACACAACAAGAGGCTAATGTTGGAATCTGTGTTTGCCTTGTTGCTTAAGTAACGCATATTTCATCAAATTCATTGATAAGGACACTCTTATATATAATTTTTGTACGTAATTGTTCAAATTCCAAAATTCAGGTAGCAATATGTTGTACGTACGTCCACACTTGATAATTCATATATCATTGTAGCCGAATGGGAACGAATTGGGATTTGGTCATATAAAAATAATTATTAATATTACCTTTTTTCCAAAAGCAAATTTAACGCATTATCTGGAATAAACTGTAGTTTTGAGCTCTTTTGATGACTTTCCTCACTCCACTCAGCAACATTAACGCGCCTTAGGTCTACAAAAAGAACTATAAATTGAAAAAATATATATAATATATTTATTTGTTGCATGCAAGACAAAAAAAATAAATTATTAAAAAATTGATATCTTAATTTTCTGGTGGGAAATGGGGAAGTTCATGTTTTGTGATCTTCCTCAAAAAAAAAAAAAATGTTTTGTCATCTTCTTTCTTTTCTTCGAATTTATTTAATTCAGATAATATTGTAAGAAGAAATTCAGATAACAAATAGGGAGAAAATTAAGAAATAGCAGTGACGAAGTAAAAAAATTTAAGTAGGGAACACAAAAGAAAAACAAATTTATTATATTATTATCTAATAGAATATGATATATTTGATAAAATATTTATAACCTGATAGCAGAAAAATTTTAAATCCTAAAAACAATTTGCATGATATCTAAAGTCTTAAAACTACATTTTTCATTAATTAAAAATATGATTAATAAAATAAATAATAAATTTCCATTTTATTTATTTAGAAATTGATTATCTATATGATAATGTGTCTATACACTTAGAAAATTTACATTTAATAAAATTATATGCAAATATCATAAGAAATTATTATATATATAAACTAAATTTGAATATTTAAATCACTTAACATAAAATGGAAAAAAAAAACTAAAGTTAGCTATTGAACACAAGACCTTTTTTTTTTTTTTTGTTAACACAAGACCTTAAACCAAGGTTTTCAGAACCGGACCGGTGATTAAGCCGGTGAGACCAAGGTTTAGGGTTTGATGGTTTAACCGGGGTTGGACCGTTAGCGTGCCGGGGTCGAACCGTTTTTATTATTAAATAAATAAATAAATATAGTTAAGCCGGCCGGACAAGTTTTTAATTAAGCCGGATCAAACCGGTAGTATAGAGTATTCAATTATTAGTTATTATAAGTAATTTAGGTACCAATATGTAATAATTAAAATATATATATATTAATATCAAAACCCTAAATCTAATTCTACACCCCGCCGCCACCCACTTTCCCTAGTTTAATCTTCTTCCCAATCCCACTTTCTTTCTTCCTCAATGAGTCAAATACTCATCAATTCCATGCCCTTACTCTGTCTTTCTCAATCTTCTTCTTACCATCACCATCTTCCTCTATTCTAAATCACTCTGTCGTTTTAATGACTGCTCACTCTCAGTCGACCATGGATGCGAAAGTCAGTACAAGGAAAGACAAGGTGGCCGACAAGGAGCTCCTCCGCCTCCGCCTCCCGCCGCTGTAGACAGGTGACCGACAGCTGCTGGCGTTTATGGATCGAAGGGTTAAGCAGCAAGTAGCGATGAACGGTCTAACCGCGGCATGAAAAATTGGTTCAACCGGCCGACTTACCCGGTTCAGTCGGGTCAACGCCCGGTTTGACTGTCCCCTTCAGAACCGCGTGCCGCTGCCGGAGAGATGGCTGATAAGGAATTTATCAAGGTCGTATTCCTCGAGGTCCTCTCATAGGCTAATACTCACAAAATTCGTGAACGGTCTAAACATTTGAATTGAGACTTGGTTTTGAAAGAGAACAACTTAAAAAGCATAAACAAGCAAAGTAAAATTGACAAGAGAAATTGAGGATCAAACAAGAGAGAAAGGAGTTTAGTCTAGCAAGGGGTTTCTTCAAGCTCAAGGTTCATGAAAGCTGGATTGAATCTCAAGCAACGATGTGTAATTAATGACCATGCATCTCACTCAAGTAGAATCAACAAACTCTCGCACAATTGACTCTCTATTCCTAGACCAAATGCACCATGCTCTCGCTATGTGAACAAAAGGAATGGAATGCTTTAAACTAGCTCAATGAAATGCTTGGAACTTGAATTCTATGTCAACAATCATCTAGCACAAGGTGAATGATGCAAGACACTCTCATGTCAATCATACAACACTAGTCTAGCAATCACAAGGGTATTTCAACCTTCAAATGAAAGAAAACTCAATGCACACCAAGTGTTTGATAAAATGCCAACAAGGGAGAACAAGCTCAAAATGGTTGTAACTTGATAATCCAATCTCTCAAATCATCCAATTACAATCCTACAACCTTAGATCAACATCAATCAATCATTCTCATGTATTGAAAGACATAACAATACCAAAAGAGTAAATCAAGCTCTAATGGCTACAAAGCACAAGGTCTAGGATCATCATCTTACACAAATGGCTATGAGAAACTCAATCCATACAATCAATCACCTATCCTAGCTTGATCCATCCCCCACTAAACTAAACCTAAGTTTAGCCTAGCTTAACCATGGAAGAAACCTGAAATTGTGGAGAGGAGACCATCCTTGCTTCCATGGAGGATCTTCTCACTTGGCTCTTCAAGCTCCAATCCAAGGGTGGAAGGCTTCACTTAGACCTTCAAGTTGATCAACAATTGAGGGAGGTTGGTGTGTGTTTGAGGGAGAGGATGGTGATTGGCGATGATGATGATGAGTTGAGAGAGAGAGGAGTCGGCGATTGCAATTGTAGAATAATGAATTGATGCCTCAAATTCTCGCCCCTTTCACCTTTATATAGCATGCCGGATTTACCTGATATTTTCGGCGAAAATTCTGTAGGATTTTTGCCGAAAACGCCTTTGAAAACACGCTGCTGCATTCCTTCTAAAGTTTTCGACGAAAACTTTGAATGTTTTCGCCGAAAATGTTGTCAAAGAGCAAAGGCCTTCTGTCTGCTTCGAGTTTTCGGACCGAGGACTTGAAAATCTCGCCGAAAACTTCTTCTTCGGCGAAAACTTTATGATATTTTGCCGAAAATGTCTTCAGCTGAAAGTCGTATTTTCTTCGATTTTGCAACGTCCATATCTCCTCCGTCCTAGCTCCGATTGACCTCCCGTTTGATCCCACGTGCTCCTTGTCACCAGTACTTCAATGCCAAGACCTGAAAATACAAAGAAAACACCTCCAATAGACATGGAATTGGCCTCAAAGTGGCAACCGGGCAACAAAAGGACACTTTGCATAAAACATCCATAAAAGCATATAAATCATAGCAAAAAGAGATCAAACACGGGAGATCACTAGGCTAAACATGGACTTAAAATGCACTAAATATAATCACATCAAATTCCCCTACGACTAAGCTTTGCTTGTCCTCAAGCAAATGAATCAAAAAACATCCAAGTTCACAAATGACAAGATCGGTCCCATTGAGATTCAAGCAATAACAATTCGGCTTAAACTGTTCCACGAACAAACTAAACCTACACATGCAAGAACGTCAACCAAACAAGTCTAGACCTCACTATTTTACTGCACACTTCAAGTAGTGGTTGATTGGGACACAGCAAAACCGACCACGACAACACCAACTCTAATCAAAAGGACTTGAACTCGGGAAATGGAACGAAATAGGCGGAATTAGGAAATGTTTGAAAGTGGTGAGTGATTATGATGTGGCTATCGACTCAACTTCATCCGCTTCTAGATCCGCACTTTACAAACTCAGGCTAGGATCAAGGGCTACATTTGAGACTTTTTTTTTCTTTTTCTTTTTTTTCTTTCTTTTTTTTTCTTTTTTTTCTACTGCATACTAGTGCTCGATCCAACACTTCACTTAGGTGTTTGAACCTGCCTAGCTCACAGCTTTTGCCTTTGCTAGTGCTCAACCCGACACTTCACTTAGGTGCCGAGCTTGCCTAGCTTAGCTTTTCTTTCTTCCTTTTCTTTTCTTTTCTTTTCTTTCTAACATTTTCTTTTGACATTAGCCACTTGACCCTTAGCCCCTTACAACTTCACACACGATTTCGAATTGGATTCCGTCTAATCTCAAGCCACAATCATGGAAAAGGGGTGAAAAGGGAGAGAATTCTGATTGCCTTCATCATCTTAGACCGGTGTTATCAAACCAATCAACCAACATACAAGAGTGATAAAATCTCTGTTCTGGCCTAGACTCAATTTGATATTAGCGCTAACATGCTGGTTATAGGTTCTAAGTGGAACAGTCTAAACATCATTGTGAAAGTTTGAAGTCAATTAAACACCAAAAGTCAAGAACTAAATGCTTCTACAATAGAGGAAATCGACATTCAATTAAGATCAAGCAATTCAACCAACAACACATTAGACTTCTACCAACAAATAATCACACCAAACCTCAAACTCCCCTACGACTAACACGAGCATTGTCCTCAATGATCGAGAGAGAGAGGGTAAGGTGGAACGAGGTTACCGCGTTGGTAGAGAAAGCTTAGGAAGCCAAAGTAGTGGAAGAGTCCCATAGCGCTCATTGTGAAGAGTGATCCCCCTAATTGCTTGCCACAATCCAACTCAGTGAACTAGAATCAACACAAAAACTTAAAAGCAAAAAGTAAGGATAACATGGGGTGCCTCCCATGAAGCGCTTCTTTAACGTCTCTAGCTAGACGAAACCAAGAGCACTCAAGGCATAACCAAGGACAAAACCTCAACCACACCAATAGTATCATTAATCACATAATGCTTAAGTCGATGGCCATTCACCTTAAAAGGCTCGGGCTGAGAGGGAGAATTACCTCGATGGTGCCATAAGGAAATACTTGAGTTACCGTGAAAGGTCCGGACCAACGAGATCTCAACTTCCGGGAAAGAGCTTGAGCCGAGAGTTGTATAGGAGGACTTGGTCACCAACTCTGAAATCCTTGCCCGACTTCAAGCGGGAGTCATGAATAAGCTTCGTCCTCTCCTTGTATAGCTTGGCACTCTCATAAGCATGATGGCGATACTCTTCGAGCTCATGTACCTGAAACTTACGCTCTTCTCCTGCGAGACTCATATCAAGGTTTAGAAATTTCAACGCCCAAAGAGATCGGTGCTCAAGCTCTACCGCAAATGGCAAGCTTTGCCATAGACCATCCTATAGGGAGTAGTGCCTATAGGAGTCTTATAAGCCGTGCGGTAGGCCCAAAGAGCATCATCAAGCTTTGTCGACCAATCTTTCCGTGACTGGTCGACCGTTTTCTCCAAAATTCTCTTAAGTTCCCTATTGGTTACCTCGGCTTGGCCACTAGTTTGAGGGTGATACGAGGTAGACATCCGATGAGTGACACCGAACCGTCGGCACACCCTATCGAATTGTCCTTGAAAATGAGTACCTCGATCACTAATAATAGCACGAGGGGCACCAAAACGAGTGAACAACTTAACAAGAAACTTCCCTACAACACGGGCATCATTAGTAGACAAGGCTTGTGCCTCCGCCCATTTAGACACATAATCAACCGCAACCAAAATATACTTGTTACCATGTGAAGTAGGAAATGGTCCCATAAAATCAATACCCCAAATATCAAATATTTCGACCACTAACGAGACATGTTGAGGCATTTCATTACGGGAAGAGATGTTACCTGAGCGTTGGCATGCATCGCAAGACTTGACAAAGTCTTGACAATCTCGAAAGATCGAAGGCCAAAAGAATCCGGACTCAAGTACCTTGCGAGCCGTGCGGTTTGCTCCATGATGTCCTCCCGTAGGACCGGAGTGGCAATGAAGCATGATGTCCTTCGCTTCACCATGGTTAACACATCTTCTAATCATCCCATCGGAGCCAACTCGAAACACAAAAGGATCATCCCAAAAGTAATGCTTCAAATCCGCAAAGAACTTCCTTTTGTCTTGAGTGGAGAGGCCTTCCTTCACATATCCACTAGCAAGATAGTTAGCTAAATCCGCAAACCAAGGTTCCTCGAACTCCATTGTCGCTAAAGCGAATAATAGCTCATCGGGAAAGTTGTCGTTGATTTCTTCATTACCATTGTGTACCAATTCAGCTTCTTTCAAACGAGACAAGTGATCGGCGGCTACATTCTCGGATCCCTTCTTATCTCGAATTTCAATGTCAAACTCTTGCAACAAAAGAACCCAACGAATCAATCTTGGCTTAGCATCGGTCTTGGATAGGAGGTACCTCAAAGCTTGGTGGTCCGTGAAGACAATAGTATGAGAAAGCACCAAGTAGGACCTAAACTTATCAAAGGCAAACACTATGGCCAAGAGCTCCTTCTCCGTGGTTGTATAGTTCCTTTGAGCTTCATTGAGAGTCTTACTTGCATAGTATATCGGATGGAATCTCTTGTCAATTCGTTGACCTAGAACCGCTCCAATAGCGTAATCACTAGCATCGCACATCAATTCAAATGACTTGGACCAATCCGGAGCAATGAGTATAGGAGCATTTGTGAGTTTACCCTTTAGGAGTTCAAAGGCTTTCAAGCATTCTTCATCAAATCGAAATTCCACATCCTTCTCGAGAAGCCGCGTCATAGGGGTAGTAATCTTGGAAAAATCCTTAATGAAACGCCTATAGAAACCGGCATGCCCCAAGAAACTTCTCACGGCCTTCACGGAAGAAGGTGGAGGGAGTTGAGAGATGGTCTCTAGCTTCGCTTTATCAACTTCAATGCCTCTCCTAGAGATCTTGTGACCAAGAACAATCCCTCATTGACCATGAAATGGCACTTCTCCCAACTTAGTGCGAGATTGGTCTCTTCACAACGGTGCAACACCTTCTCAAGATTCCTCAAACAAAGATCAAATGAATCCCCAAAGACCGAGAAATCATCCATGAATACTTCCATGATGTCTTCCACGAAATCATCAAAGATAGCAAGCATACATCGTTGGAAGGTAGCCGGAGCATTGCACAATCCAAATGGAATTCGGCGATAAGCAAACGTACCAAAAGGGCATGTGAATGTGGTCTTCTCAATGTCCTCCGGAGCAATCGGTATTTGGAAGTATCCGGACATGCCATCCAAGAAGCAATAGTACTCGTGACCGGAGAGACGCTCGAGCATTTGATCCATGAAAGGTAGAGGAAAATGATCCTTCCTCGTGGCCTCATTGAGTCGACGATAATCTATGCAAACACGCCACCCGGTGATCGTCCTTGTCGGTATGAGCTCATTTTTGTCATTAGCTACCACCGTGATCCCTCCTTTCTTGGGCACAACTTGCACGGGGCTAACCCAAGGACTATCCGAAATAGGGAAAATAATCCCGCATCCATGAGCTTAATAACCTCTTTCTTCACAAGCTCTTTCATGTTAGGATTCAATCTTCTTTGAAGTTGCACAACCGGCTTGAAATCTTCCTCCATGAGGATCCGATGTGAGCAAAATGTGGGACTTATACCTCGAATATTCGAGATGCTCCACGCAATAGCTCTCATGTACTTCTTGAGGAGCTCCACTAGACGGTCCTTTTGCTCGGGTAGAAGCTTAGAATTGATGATGACCGGTAGCTTAGAATTTGGCATGAGAAAAGCATACTCCAAATGTGCGGGAAGAGGCTTGAGCTCAAGAGTAGGTGGTTCTTCATAGGAGGTCTTTACCCTTTCCACCTTCGGGAGAGCAACAAAAACCGTTTCACCCTCTAACTTGTCTCTCCCTTCATCAAGGTAAGCCACTTGAGCTTTTAACTCCGGGGTACCTAAATGTTCCTGCACATCCGTTCTAAGGCAAACATCCAAAGAATCTCGACACACGAAGTTAGAAATACTACACACACTAGCCGAAGCAATAGTATCGCAAGAGTACTCCAAATCATCTTGTGCGTGAGCAAACTTCATGCCATCGGCTATGCAAAATGTGACACTCTCTTGTCCTACTCTTAATGTCAATTTTCCATCATGCACATCAATCAAAGCACGAGAAGTAGCTAAGAATGGTCTACCAAATATCAATGAGACATCCACATCATCGGTATCTATGACCGCAAAGTCAACTAGGAAGACAAAAGGGCCTACTTTAACTAGCACATCATCAACAATCCCCCTAGGACTCTTGGTCAACTTGTCCGCAAGTTGAATGTACATACGAGTAGAACGAAGATTAGACACCCCTAGCTTCTCAAATATGCAATAAGGCATGACATTGATACTAGCACCTAGATCCGCAAGACCATTAGCAAGAGAAATATTACCAATAGCACAAGGGATAGTAAAGGTACCCGGATCCTTGAGCTTTTTGGGTGGACTTTTGAAGAGAACGGCGGAGCATTCCTCATTGAGGTGGACTAGAGATGTCTCCGGTAGCTTCCTCTTGTTGGTGTAGAGTTCCTTCATGAACTTAGCATATTGAGGCATCATAGTCATAGCTTCGGGAAATGGAAGAGAGAATTGCATTTGACTAAGCCGCTCCACAAATGTCCTAAAAACCTTCTCAAGACCATCCTTCTTCACCCGAGAGGGGTATGGGAGCTTAGGCTTGTAAGGAGGTACAACCGGTGCGGGAGGAGAGACCGGAGGTGTACTCGATGTAGCCTTACTAGGTTCCTTAGCAACCTTAGTAGTCACATTATCCGTAGGAGGTTCGACTTCAACCTCAACTTCATCCGAAGGATCCTTAATGTCATCCTCATCAACCATTTGAGTAGAATCTTGTACCTTTTGGGAGGCAATTGGAGAAGAGGTTGAATCTTGCAAAGATTTTCCACTTCTCAATGTCACTACCTTGCAATGCTCCGGGCCCTTGGGATTGACCTCGGTGTTGGAAGGTAAAGTGCCCGAGGGTCGCTCCGAGAGTGCCTTAGAAATATGTCCCAATTGGTTCTCCAAATTGGCAATTGAGGCTTGTTGATTTTTGATGAGTTGAATCATCGTCGTGTTGGTATCCTCTTGAGAGATCGAAGAACCACCGTCTTTGTTTTGAGGAGGCTTGTTGAAACCGGGTGGTCCTTCACCTCTATGGTTGTACATTCCCGGTGGGGTAGGACCTTGGGATCCTTGACTTAGATGTCCACTTTGGTTCCATTGATTTCCCCCTTGGTTCCCTTGACCTTGGGGTCCTCCTTGAGTCCATTGACTACCTTGGTTTAGGTTACTTCCTTGAGACCATTGATTGCCTTGGTACCCTCTATAACCTTGATACCCTCCTTGATTTCCTTGGTTGTACCCCACTACAAAAAACTGTCCATTTAACATTGGTTTTTATGCTAGTTTAACATTGGTCAATCCAATGTTAAATATTTTAACAGCGGATACATTTCCAATGTTAAATAAGTTTAACATCAGCTTTTTTGTCCGCCTTTAAAGTAGTAATTTTAACATTAGTTTTCTGTCTGATGTTAAATATGATGTTTAACAGCGATTGATAACTGATGCTAAACGTTTTGTTTTACATTAGTGCATAACCAATGTTAAACGTTCCATTTTACATTAGTGTACAACCAATGTTAAACATTTCGTTTTACATTAGTGCACAACTGATGCTAAACGTTCTGTTTTACATTAGTGTATAACCAATGTTAAACGTTCCATTTTACATTAGTGACATTAGTGCACAACTAATGTTAAACGTTTGACATGATTTACAATAATGCAGGCTGTTATGCGCCTAGGTCTAACAAGAAAATTTTTGGGCAGATGAGACAAATCCATTGAACATGATTTTTAGTTTCAGAAATACAATAGCATCCAATATTGATTTCCAACATACAAAATATCTAAAGAAAGCTTCAGAAACATTCTAAGATTAAGTCTGAGTGCAATGGGTCTTCAAGACACCCAACATTCTAATAGTTTTAGAACCAAAAGCATTTTACTCGAACTAGTCCTCATTCTCATCCATGTTTTCTTCGTCATTCCTTTCAACGTCAACATGAATATCAGATCCATTAAGACGAGTTTCGGAACCACTAGACTCTGGATTAATAGCAGTAAATACTTGAGCCATCTCCATCAATTCTGTTGACAATCCACCTTGAAGTTGAGCTCGTTGCAGATGAGCTATGATTTCCATTCCAAACTTCTTCATAAAATCTGGATCACAATAAGGAGGAGGAGGAGCACTACTAGAGCTGGCACCCGTCTTGAATACCTATGCACATGACAAAGGTTGTTTTAGAAAAAATTCGGCATAACCAATTTGTTTATACTCCTCTACACATACTCTTCAATCTGCAAAACTAACATATCGGAGAATGATTCTATATACATAACATCACCATTATGTCACAATTTTCAAACATGTATCATCATACCAAATTCACTAAAGAGAATCAACTCTTATTTACTTAGTAGTGATTATATTGAAGAGCCAATATCTTACATTGATAAGCAAATGGTGTAGATGATGAAGGAATGAAACTTAAATAATGGCCACATCAAGGATGAAGGAACAAAATATGTAGTACAAATTATCATGGTTACAGCCCACATCAAATACTAACAAATACTTCACAAAGAGAACAATGTTGTGCAAACTAGGCAATGGTTACCAAATTGAGAGAAACAAATAGTAAAGGATACCAAATTGAAAAAATGGTTACCAAGATCAAGTTCAAGAACATAACTAACCCGCTTGGGAGTCTTTCCATGTCCCATGTAGCACACTCTTCGAGATTTTTTCTTGCTCAAACACCTACCTAACGCATCATTCTGACTAATACCCTCATCAACAGTTGGATCTTGCATGTTATGGATCACTTGCTCCTACATTCAAACATAATAATATAATGCAATATCCATGTACACAGTCTGTTTGGCTCGATTTGCTTTGTTTACCTTAGATCGTCCCTGAACATCAAATTCCCAATGAATAAACAATAATAAAATATGGATTAATAAGTATTATAAAAACCTAACCAAAACCAGTAACCTTTGCTTTGGCTCCCAACTTGTATTTCACAAACTGCTCCCAATCACTTCTGCCAATTCCCTCAGGTTTCTTTGCACAATTCCATTTGCAACTTTTTTTAACATCACACTTGCGATCTACCCATAGATGATTTCGACGCTCTCGCCACTTCTTGCCCATATCCATAAAAATAAACCGCCTAACATCCTCATCATCACATTCCAAGTGAACTTGGGCTACCACAAATAAAAAGTTAGATTGTTGTTGGATCATTATTTCAAACAAATAAAGTTATATTTAAATTTTTACCTTGATAAGGTTATCCCAAACAGCCTCTTTCTCTGCATCAGTTACATCATGCCAATCATCAGGGCCAATAGACAGGTATTTTTGTCTCACAGCTTTTCCAAGAAACTGTCGCAAGAACCCACCTCCTTCCAGAAAGGGAACTCCATCATCATCCACCTCCACACATACCTTCCTCCCATCCCTACCCACCTTTGCCCATTCCTTAGTCTTTAGCCTCTGCTCTGATATATTACCATCAGCATCTGAAAATCAAACCAAAAACACATTGTGCATGCAGCGACAAAACAAAGAATAGATAACATTATCAATTTCCCTTTCCCTTTCCCACGCAAAAAAATAGAGGCTTGCTATTTTGATCATTTTCCAGCAGCAACTGCAACTGCAACTGCTGCAATATATATTTAATCAAACTCGAAAATGACTTCCTTCTCGACCTATAATTACCCTCCATTTCCATTTCCTTCTTGCCTCTATTTTCTGCTCTGCTGATTCTTCTTCAGTTCTTCGATCCGAGCTATTCCACTAGGTCCTTTTTGTTACTATAAATATGCTAATTAACAATAACTATGTATACGCAATTTGACTAAATTATTTATACCATTCAAATGACAGTCCCACCACTCTCTTTGAGGCTTTCTAAGTTGACGACCATTATTTATACAACAACATTTGCAATCACAACTACAGCAACTTTGGATGACGATGACAAAGAAGAGCAACATGCTAAAGTTGGGGTTGATGTTGCTTGGCAATCTCAAAGTGACAAGCAGCACAGTTCACCTCTCAAACCTCAGGAGGATCATGAACTAAAACAAACAGGATTACAGAAGAGAAAGTTGACATGGACTGACGACTTCTAACTTGTGATGCTCAAGTAGATTTGTTGGGTTCCAAATCTCTGTAGTTACTTAGACGAGTCATAAACCAGCAGTTTTTCTCGAAGTTGAAGATAAAATCGTGAATTAGTGCAAGGATGAAATGGGGAACAACTAGTCTCACCTGAAGTTAGGTCAACAGGGGGAACGATGTCGGAACCGAAGGGGGAACAGCTCGTCTCCAACAGCTCGGAATGATGTCGAAACCAAAGGGGGAACAACTCGTCTCCAACAGCTCTTCTGGAAATTGAAGCTTAGATCGTGATTTAGGCTAGTGCTACGAATGGATAAATAAAGCCGTAAAAGGGAGTAAGTGACTGCTATTGCTACAAATAAAATAAAAAGAGGAAGACACCTGAAATTAAAATCGGCAAGAAGCCTAATATCGATTAAGTCGATTAAGCCTAACAGAGGGAATTTCTAGATTTACCTAAAAGGGTGGTCGGAGCAAAGCAGATCGAAGTAGAGCTGATCGAGCGGAGCTGGACGAGGCGAAGCTGGTCGAAGTGGACCGATAGAGGAATGAACGGAAGCTGGAGCAGAGGTATAATCGGAGAATGGAGGCTGGAGCGTATGAGTAATCGGACGCTGGCGAGCTTAGGAACCGTCGACGAGAACTTCAGCTGCTTCCGCGATGACTGAGTGCTAAAGAAGAACACGACGTCGGCTGTGAGGATTAGATAGTAGGGTTAAATTTAATTTCAACACAACGCTTGCGTTTTGTGAGCTCTGATCTGATCTGAAGCTTGGTCGAAGGGGCTAGGTCGTGTGGGAGTGGTCATCGGTATAATGGAGGTATGAACAGATTGGATTGACGGAGTGGTCGTGTGCGAGTTTTGGGGAAAGCCGAAAGGGTTCCGATTTTTTGAGGAGATATGAAAAAGATTTTTGGGGAAAAATAGATTCATGAAACTAAATAATTATTTAGCGCCAAACATTTGATAAACTTGCGCCAAATATTTCGTAGTGAACTTATGTTAAAATTTAACATTAGTTATAAAAGGCGATGTTAAACTTTAATGTTTAACATTGGCTATGGTGATCTTATGTTAAATGTAACTATTTTGCATTGCTAATCCATGTCGATGTTAAACGGTCGAGAAACTAAAATTTTAACATTGCTTTTATCAGCCGATGTTAAATGGTCGATGTTAAATGGACAGTTTCTTGTAGTGCCCCTTGCTATAACCACTACCTTGACTCTCTTGGCCTTGGTAACCTTGGTTAGACTTGTTGTACCAAGGTCGATTATAGTTACCTTGGGGGCTGAAATTGCCATGGAAACCTTGACCTTGTGCGAAGCTTACCTCCTCGTGGTGGTCGCCTTGGCCAAGCTCAGGAGTGGCGGAAGGACAAGCACTAACATCGTGGCCTTGACTCCCGCAACATTCACAACAATATATTGAAGCCATTGGAGGATTACCCACATGTGATGATGAAACCTTGGAGGGATGCTTAGGCATGCTTAGGTTACTTACTTGGGATGCCATAGCATCGATCTTAGACATGAGGAGCGCAAACATAGGGTCATCCTCATCTCGGTGCCCCGGTAGCTTAGGCTTCTTCCCATAGCTAGATGAATCCTTTGGTGCATCAACACTTATAGCTCTAGAGTCATAATGAGTGTCGCTCCCATACTTGGATCTTGGAGGTTGTTGTCGAGACCAACTCCTTGTCTTGTTGGCCATCTCCGCGAAGAGTTCTAGAGCATCTTCGGGAGTGAGCATCCTCAGATCACCTCCGGCGGCTTGGTTGATCATCCTTGTATTCTCAAAATCAAGGGACCTAGCAAAGATATCCGCCAAGCTCCATTCGGCGAAGTTGTGATGAGGACAAGCCCGAAGAAGGGCTTGGAAACCTATTCCAAGTCTCATGGAAGAGCTCTCCCTTGTGTTGTGTGAAGTGGTTGATACGATCTCGGAATGCATCCGTCATGTAAGGGGGAAAGAACTCCTCGAGGAAGGCTTCGGCTAATCCCTCCCATGTAGTGAATGTTCTACTAGGTTGGTTCTCCAACCAAGACTTGGCTCTACCTTTGAGTGAGAAGGGGAAGAGTCGGAGTCGCACACAATCCGGGTGAACTTGATCGTTCTTCACCGTATCACATATCTCTAGGAAGTCCTTCAAGTGTCTAGACGGGCACTCTCCATCTATACCGTTGAACACCACTCCGTTCTGCACCATCTGAATCATATTAGGCTTCAATTCGAAGTTTCTTGCATTTACCGGTCTTCGCACGATGCTCGAGGCTGCCCCTTCGAGAGTTGGGCGAGCATAATCAGCTAGTGTGCACCTCGCACCTCTTTGTGATTGATCATCTTCATTAGTGTGATGTGAATGTACCGATTGGTCATCGTCATCTCCGTGTTGAGACATAGTGTGATGCGAATGTACCGATTGGTCTTCTTGTTCTTCAACTGTAGGAGGTGGAGAAGTAGTCCGTGGTTCGAGCACTTGTTCTAGTCCTTGGAGTCGTGCTTGAAGACGAGCTGAACGCCTCATGCACTAACCCAAATCTCCTGCAAACAAGCACAACAAACACACCCGAGTAATACAACGATGCGGGATAACAAAGTAAACAAAGAGCAACAAGGAAGCAAAAAGGAAAATGGAAGGAAGTGTAAAGATCGGTTCACTAATATTTGCTTTCTTAGGAATGAGAGAGTCCCCGGCAAGGCGCCAAAAACTTGATAAGGAATTTATCAAGGTCGTATTCCTCGAGGTCCTCTCATAGGCTAATACTCACAAAATTCGTGAACGGTCTAAACATTTGAATTGAGACTTGGTTTTGAAAGAGAACAACTTAAAAAGCATAAACAAGCAAAGTAAAATTGACAAGAGAAATTGAGGATCAAACAAGAGAGAAAGGAGTTTAGTCTAGCAAGGGATTTTTTCAAGCTCAAGGTTCATGAAAGCTGGATTGAATCTCAAGCAACGATGTGTAATTAATGACCATGCATCTCACTCAAGTAGAATCAACGAACTCTCGCACAATTGACTCTCTATTCCTAGACCAAATGCACCATGCTCTCGCTATGTGAACAAAAGGAATGGAATGCTTTAAACTAGCTCAATGAAATGCTTGGAACTTGAATTCTATGTCAACAATCATCTAGCACAAGGTGAATGATGCAAGACACTCTCATGTCAATCATACAACACTAGTCTAGCAATCACAAGGGTCTTTCAACCTTCAAATGAAAGAAAACTCAATGCACACCAAGTGTTTGATAAAATGCCAACAAGGGAGAACAAGCTCAAAATGGTTGTAACTTGATAATCCAATCTCTCAAATCATCCAATTACAATCCTACAACCTTAGATCAACATCAATCAATCATTCTCATGTATTGAAAGACATAACAATACCAAAAGAGTAAATCAAGCTCTAATGGCTACAAAGCACAAGGTCTAGGATCATCATCTTACACAAATGGCTATGAGAAACTCAATCCATACAATCAATCACCTATCCTAGCTTGATCCATCCCCCACTAAACTAAACCTAAGTTTAGCCTAGCTTAACCATGGAAGAAACCTGAAATTGTGGAGAGGAGACCATCCTTGCTTCCATGGAGGATCTTCTCACTTGGCTCTTCAAGCTCCAATCCAAGGGTGGAAGGCTTCACTTAGACCTTCAAGTTGATCAACAATTGAGGGAGGTTGGTGTGTGTTTGAGGGAGAGGATGGTGATTGGCGATGATGATGATGAGTTGAGAGAGAGAGGAGTCGGCGATTGCAATTGTAGAATAATGAATTGATGCCTCAAATTCTCGCCCCTTTCACCTTTATATAGCATGCCGGATTTGCCTGATATTTTCGGCGAAAATTCTGTAGGATTTTCGCCGAAAACGCCTTTGAAAACACGCTGCTGCATTCCTTCTAAAGTTTTCGGCGAAAACTTTGAATGTTTTCGCCGAAAATGTTGTCAAAGAGCAAAGGCCTTCTGTCTGCTTCGAGTTTTCGGACCGAGGACTTGAAAATCTCGCCGAAAACTTCTTCTTCGGCGAAAACTTTATGATATTTTCGCCGAAAATGTCTTCAGCTGAAAGTCGTATTTTCTTCGATTTTGCAACGTCCATATCTCCTCCGTCCTAGCTCCGATTGACCTCCCGTTTGATCCCACGTGCTCCTTGTCACCAGTACTTCAATGCCAAGACCTGAAAATACAAAGAAAACACCTCCAATAGACATGGAATTGGCCTCAAAGTGGCAACCGGGCAACAAAAGGACACTTTGCATAAAACATCCATAAAAGCATATAAATCATAGCAAAAAGAGATCAAACACGGGAGATCACTAGGCTAAACATGGACTTAAAATGCACTAAATATAATCACATCAATGGCCGGCTCACGGTCGAACCGGTCGGACCGGCCGGTCTGGTCCGATTTTAACAACCATGCCTCAAACTACCTTTTCACTTTTTAAAATTATCTAACAATTTTTTTGAGAAATATGACAAAGGTATTCTCGTTTTTTCCCCCAAAGATAACTCCGAGAAAACCGAAACATAATCATTCTTTTAATCTACGTATATCCATCCAAGTTGTAAAATTTACTACGCCCCGACTTTGAATACATCAAAAGGCATCCCACGCTACACAATGGGCAACTTTGTTAACCCACACGGGACCGTTCGAAGTCGCAGAGAGGAAGCTAGCAAGTTTAAGTAGGATCAGATATCTAGGACCAGAACTCTTCAATGGATATATTAAGAGGAAATCTCGTCTTTGGACCAGAGATACGACCCCCACTCTCCATTGCGTCTCCTTCAACGTCCACTGGTTACTATCTACGTGAAGAGAAATGGAGCATCCGAGCATGCATCTCCAAAAGCCGAAAGTTTCAAAATAATAATGTTATTCTTACTCGTGTTACAAAATAAGTGGCTCTATTATAGAATGCTGAATCAGGAGAAACCGAGAAGGCAGTGTGTATGGAGAAGTACTGAGCGGTGGGAATAGCCTCTATGTGTTTCATATTTTGTCTGGTAGCGCTAACCAAGGCGCAAATGCGATAAAGATAACAAAAGACACGGTTATTGTCGGTTAGGGACAGTTTTCCTTAGTTTCATGGCCACGTTAGGGACACGTGGTCATCCTGTGTTCTTTTCCTTATTTTAGACTAGTGTGGGGCCCATGTTTTTCCGTTGCTTGACGGTTGACCGTTCCACACTACTACTACTACGAAATTGCTACTGGCTAGTGCCAGTCACCACCGCCATTTAACAAATTACAAAGAAAGACTTATAGTATCATGGTTGATCTAGAATGGTCCCCACCAATACCCTAAACTACTGCCGACATATCCGCCACTTTGATTACCCTAATCTAGTATATCCTTGTTTTTCCTTTTCAAATATTCCCGCTTACACCTTTCGTTTGTTTATATTTTTTAAGTTATTTAATATTTTTTTTGTAATTAAGATATGTTGCTTTCTAAGGAAAATATTTAAAAAATGCAATTTTTAGGCTATATATTATGTGTTATTTAACCAAAAAAAAAATCTCAATTTTTAGGCCAAACCTTTATTTTTATAAATCTGGCCAAAAATATGTTTAATTGTACATATTAGAGTTGACGTGATAATTATTTAAGAGATAAAAATTACCACGTCAAAAATCATATAATATTTTATTTTTAAAACAAATTAAATTCAAATCGATTAAGGGCCGCATTCACCAATACGAAAAGCACATAACGGTAGAAATTGACCTTGAAATGAGCGTCAGCAGCTTGCATTGGTGAATGAAGAATTCGCAATTTTCAACAAAAATTCCAATTGATATTAGAAGTTCGTTAGTTTGTGGTATATCATTATAGTCTTTTATGATATCTTTTTGTCTTTATGGCTTACTAATTCTTAGCCGACATCTCATGTCAACCAAGATCATCCATTGACGTTCAACGAGAATCAAAGATATAGATAAGTTGATTTGTATATAACGAGTGGCACCACCCAAATCAAGTTTTTATGCAGTAGACATGGAGCAGCCTAGGCCCTATCCCTCGTGATGATACACTAGATCTCCTATACATAAATATATGCAGAAACATTGATGTCAGATAGACATTCTGTAAAAGATAAATATCATATCTTATAAGAATCTGATAACCATGTTACTATCATTTTTCACTCTTATAATATCATTAATTCGTCATACTCAATAGTGTGGAAAGTGCCATTTTTTTATTTTGTTACAAAATATTGCATTTATAATTGAAATAATATATCCATATAAGCACATCAATCACCTCCAAAGCTAGATCTCAAGGTTTTGCTACCTTGGTAGAATAAACAATGGGTTGGTTTTGCTTACCTATCTAATTAATATGGCAGTTATCTAGGATTATAATAGTGGTTTGGGGTTAATACCCACTAACACAATGCTCTTATTGCCATGTGATACATCTTATTAATATGCTAATTAGTAATTAATGATCAATTAGGAGAAATTATAATTTACAACAAAACATGAACCTGAATTCTAGTCAATGCATGTTTTTTTCCGACACCCACCCGTGAATCGTGATCATCTCATGAGCTCTTCACTCTCCACTCGAATTTAATTACTTTATGCTAATTAGCCATTTATAAAGTAAGAATATTTAGAATATCATTTTTTTGAAAGTGATATTTAGAATATCATTAAACTATGATTTTTTTACACTCGTTACTAAATTATTATTTTTTTAACAATTACCAATGAACTTATATTTTCGTTTCACTAATTATCACTTATTTTATTTATGGACAGAATGATTATGTGCCATGAATAGAAATAATATTCAGTCGCAATATAATCATTGAATCTTTACAAAAGAAATCAATGACATACTATTTGAGAATTGATCGAGCTGGATGGTTGATCGTTTAGGATTGAAGTAATCCATTTGACGATATGGGATTGAGTTATGGTCATCACTATTATGAGTCGAATATGAGGTAAAGTTTTTTAGCTAATGTGGAAATGAGTAATAATATGGAGACTAGACCATCTCCCTCCATGCCACATCATCATATTGTTCATAAATAGAACAAAGTGGTACTCGGTGAAACAAAAACACAAGTTTGATTGTATTTAGTAAAAGTAAAAATAGTTCAATGGTTAATGCCAAAGAAAAATAAAGTTTAGTGGTATCATGTATTACTCCAACTTATATATAGCTTCAAGCGAATAACTAAGTATACAAAAGTAACAAGCAAATAAGTTTGGGTTTTCAAGTAAAATTAGGGAAGTTGTAGTATGTCTAGACTCACTAAAACGTGGAAGTAGTTTTTTTGTGTGATATGCATATGTGTCTAGATTTAACGTTAAAAAGATAAAAGTTGAAACGAAAGAACTCAAAAGACAAAATGCATGATATAGAAGAGGATAAAAAAATGATTTACAGTGCAGGAGTTATCCGTTAAATTGACAAAGTAGAAGTGGACAAAATGCTATTTTTCATTAAATTTGCACCTATCTTGTGCCAACTTAACAAATAGACTCTTATACTATAAATCGCTCTTTTTACCCCCTCCTACTTCGACTATTTTGTCATTTTGGTACTTTCATTTCAATTTTCGTCTTTTTAACATTAAATCATAACACATCCACACACCGACAAAGAAAGATATTGGTGGTAGAATATGAAGAATTGGTTAGGGAGGTATCACAAATAGTATAGTGAAAATACGAAGGATTTTAAAATCACACATTTGATTCGTCGATTTCATCCTATCTGATTGTATATACTTATATTACCAATTAAAACACGCTTACTAAGCTAATACATGGATATTGGAGCTAATGTGGTGTACTGAATGCGCATTAATTAACGTTACGAAGACGAAAGTTGGAACAGAATAACTCAGACGACAAAATGTCGAAGTAAAAGGGTAAAAAAAATAATTTATAGGATGAGGCTATCTGTTAAGATGGCAAAGTAGAAGGGAAAATGTTAACATTTTCCCTAGTAAATATCAAACAAAACATATTGATTTAAGTAAACTCTTATGTACATTTCTTAATGTAAAAAAAAAAAAAAACTAAATCAATTAGCAGATAAAAAAAAAAATTGTTACTCTCGTGTTATTCGATTTCGTTATCATCATGGTTGTGGAAGAATATAATCCTCACTTAGGCCTACCAACCATATATTCTTTTTAGTTATTATAGAATTTTAACCTCTTCTTTATCATAATCAATCAAAATTAATTATATGCTCAAATTAACATTTTTATCATACTCTGAATTGAAAAATAATCAAGAGCACGTTTTGTCACTAAATAGACAAGTCCATTTACCATCAAATTTAAAATTCAATTTTAATGGATATAAAACATAAGAACTGAAATAACGGTCATAAAATGGCTAAGAAAGTTACCGCCAAAATATTTTAAATTTTATGAAAATGTTCGTATTGAATTGTGATAAAAAAGGACACGATACATGTATTTTACTATAAATATCTCTTTCAAGACAAACTAAAAACTGACGATGGTGACAATCGCTTCAATATAATAAAAAAATTAGAAACACATAAATTAACTAATCACCACTTTTCTCATGTTGCCTATAAGAAGTGTATATAAACCAGTGACATAAAAAAATTCAGTGATTTTGATCTGATTTGCTCTGGTCTGTACCGCATGAATTTTCTCACACCAACTCCTTGTAGGCTTTTAATTAATCTAGTGCTGGAAATTCAACACCCAAAAAAAGCGTTGAACTTTTCTAGACCATTGAATTGTGAATTCATCCACAATCCAACGACCCGGAAAAATTCAACACTCTTTTAGGTGTTGAACTTTTATAGGCAAAATTTCAACTTCCTATATAAACACTCAAAGCAAACAATGAACTTCGAAACTGGGCCCATCAGTCAACATTATGTTTAACAGACACAACCCCAAACTAGGAATCAAATCATCAAACATTAATGATCAACATGTATCCAATTTTCAATCCTAATTAAGACTACCAACCACATCAAGAAGTGTAGGCTAAGAAAAATGAAGTTATCATATCTCTTAAGAATTTCTTTCTTTTATACGTTTTGTGCATGAATAATGAGTAGTGATACAGTATACTGTAGAAAAAGGGTATTTGTAAATGAAAAGATAATGATGCTAGGTTAATCTTAAAGTCAAAGACTCAGCCATTTAGTGGTAGCAATTTTTTAGAAAAATCTTGTGGATAAAGTTTTGAATTGTCAACACAATGTCTTATCCTAAGACTAAACTTTAGAAATATGAACCCAATGTTTGGAAAATTTTCTTATTTTACCATCAAGGGATAAGCTCATTTTTGGATTTGAAACATCAAATCAGAAAATCTGTTCCATGTACAAGTGACAAGTTTCAAAGTTAACCAAGGTATGTAGTCAATGGGGTAACCAGGATTGGTATATGGGGGAGCCGAATTGTAATCGAAAATTGGTGTCACTGGCAAAAAATTTCTTGAAATTTGAATAATAGTATAAATTTTTCATTAATCTAATACTAAGTAAAAATACACAATAAATATTTTGGTTATAGGTTGCTTAATTAGTAAAAAATAATTATATGTGCCACCGGCAATTTTTTTTTTCAAATGTGGATAATTTATGATCAAATATTTAATTATTACACACTATAAGTGAATTATGAGTAACTATTATGTAAAATTTAAGACAATATTTCACCGAAAAACGTAGTAGGGGAGCCGAACTAGTACCGCCATTGTATGTAGTAGGGTGTAAGTTGGTCGATCTATGGGTTATGGCCTATTTTTTATGTGTATTGAGCATTAGACTTGGTCACTCGTGAAGGAGAAGTATTTGACCTTGTAGTTTAGGTGCAAACCTTATATTTTAGTGATGGTGTTGACTGGAGCCTAACCTATGATCACACTCATATATATCAATGGATTCCTCCAACCTTCTTGCTTCTACTTCGGTTGAATATGGTGTTTCGAACCATTTTTTTCACTTTTCCACATTGCCAATTCGACTTGATCGCACCAATTATGCAATGTGATAGAACACTATTCAATAAGCTTGGAGGCGTTTGGTTTGTTGTCCTCCTTGACCGACGACACGACTCAACCGAAGACTACAATCATACTGACAGTACCTCCCACAACGACTGGTTTACTCTTGGAGAATTTTGTTCAAAATGAATTTAGTTTTTTAACACCAAAATACGTAGTTACTTTCTGGTGAAGGCTTTGGAAGTCCAGAAACAATGTTGTTTTTAATAAAGCTTGATAATTTTTGAAAGTTTTAAGTTATCAATTCCATAACCCGCTCAAAGAACTAGGATTTGTTCAAAGGACCCAATCCCAAAAAACAAGGAACTCTAGTGGGTTCAGAATATTAAGGGTTCCTCCTAAATTTTCTACTCAAGTAGATGCGGCAGTTTCGAAGGAACTTGGCGAAGACATTGGTTTTGTTGTCTGAGGTCCTTGAGGAACAATCATCTTTGCTGGCGGGAAAAGTTTTCAAGCTATTACTAGCCCTTTTACAATGGAAAGTCTAGCAGTAAGAGAACCACTACTATGGTGCCTTCAGATGAGGCTACTGGATATCCTAATAGAAGGTGATGCTGAATTAGTGCACAAGAAAGTAATAGATTTTATAACATTGCACCAAACCGCATGAGTAATTATCCATGAAATTAGAGTTATCACAACGAAATTCAGAAGTTTCGACTTGTACACAATCCCAAGACTTAGAAACGAGAATGCTCATAATGTAGCAAAATCTGTCATCAATTTTCTTCCAAGATCATCATGATTGATTAATCTTACGTCTTGCAATGGCAGTTAATTTTTTTTTCTAGTTTTGTTTTACTTGTTCTGCTTCTTCCTCCAAACCCTCCTCCTCTCATCTCTTCCTTTCTTTTCTATATCTCCTAGGATAATTTACAATCTTTGATTCTCCCCTTCAAGAGAACTAACTCCGGAAAAAAAACTACCAATAATATTGACCTCTAAAGCATAACCTTAAATACTATTAACTAATATAATTAAGGTACATCTTATTGAGAGACTGCTAAGTTAAATCCAATTTTTAGGTAATATAATTAGGAAATCCATATCTATCTATCTATAAATACATTAATGCATATTCTCTATTTTTCAGTTGACACCTCAGCATTTTTTTAAATTCTCCTTCAACCCACATTTGTAGGAAACCACCCAATTAAAAGAATTTTTAAGTTTAACCTTCTCTTTCATCCATCCATTAAGAAGAAGAAAAAAAACAGTTGCATAAAAAAAACATTGTTGTCGTCAGGGGCTCAGGCCCGCGGTTTAATAAAAAAAATTACAATTACGTTTTCTTTTCTTCTTAATTAGTTATTGCTTATGACTTATGAGAAAAAATAGGGATAAAATTATTTTAACAAATAACTAACTTATATATTAATTATAAAAATTATTTCATATCAGATTCAATTAAGATTTGTTTTTTATTTATATATTTAGTTTTTTGTTCCACTTCGCTGCAACACCCGTTTATGTCCGCTATGGTGGTCATATTATTTGGATGTTACTCGAATGTTATAATTCAAGTGTTATTTTTAGTGGTACTAATGCATGTGTTATAAATTGAGATGTTATTCATATTCACAGATAACACAAAAAATACATGAATGATACCACAAATAACAGTCAAATTACACTTAAGAGTCAAATCCTCGAATAACACCCAAATAACACATGAAAAATGACCACTATAAATAATACTCAAGTAATACCCAAATAATAATGTGTACCTTGGCAGCCCAAAAAAAAAAGTGCTTGCGCACCTGTTTGTTTAGTTAATTAGTTTTGACTTTTAATTAAGTACGTTGTTAAATTTATTGAGTCCAAAAAATTAAGCTAAAGTGATGATGAAGGTGTCCGGTCTCGGAAGAGACGCGACACTAAGGGCTATTCATAGAAATGGTGTATGATTAAGTTTTGTACGGGATATAATCCCTATGCCCCTAAAAAAAGAAGGCCACGTTTTCCTCCAAGGAATTCGCGGTGGAATTCGGCCAATTGCGGCGGAAACTCCTAATTCCTTGTTTTCCTCGCATATAACAGCGGCCCAATTCTAACGGATTTATGGGCTCAATTGCGGCCCATAATTCCGACCAAAAATGGAAGGAATCTAATGATTCCGCCGGTATTATATTTTTTCCCCAATTTGCCCACTTCTCCTCTCTCTCTTCTCTCTCTCTTCTAAGGTTATTTTAGTAATTTAGGTGGGTTTAAATTTCAATTTCAAAGTGTTAATTTTGTAGGAAAATAAGGAATTGTGATTAGGATTTGTGTGGATTCTGATTCCCCCGGATTTGCATAATTGCGGCGGAATTTGACTATTAAGCAGGAAAATGAGGCCGAAGTATATAACAATAAACATTGGACAAATTTATGTTGAATTCAATTACTTTTAAAATAAGTGAGTACAATAATATTAGTTATTAAAGTTAACCTAACAAGCTATATTCTCTCTACATTTTTAATTGGTAAGTTGTAAATATCTTTGAGAATTAAGGTTTTAAATTTTATTTTCTAACTATTACAAAAAAAATTATTTATCATCTTATGTTCAAATCGGCTAACAGGATGCCACTAATCTAGTCTAGTATATCTGAACATTAATGTAAACCAAATCAAAAATTAAAATTTCACCAGCTGAAATCTAACGGTAGATACACAATTGAACCAAAAACTCCGTGGAAAAAAAAATATAAAAAGAATTTGACCGGGATGACCCACGTGGGGCCCACTAGCATGGACCGAGAAATTTAATCAGCTCTTTTGCTGGGATACGAGAGGCCGTTTCCCCCAATATAAAAGGCCGCCATTGCTAAAGCCCATTATAATTCATAATACCTTCTCCTTCTTCTTCTTCTTCACTCTCTTTCTCCCTCCTTTCCCTCCGCCGCCGCCTCCGAACAACCTCCTTCCTTCCTTCCTCCGCCGCCTGATTATTCACATCTTCTAATTCAATCCTACGGAGAGCAGCTCCTGTTTCGCCATTGCCGCCATTGACGGAGTTTCTTAAGGTTTCTATTTTCTCCCCCCTTCTCGGTTTTCCGCAATGACTGTTCTGGATGCCACCTGATTTTTTTCAGCTTTGTTCTGTAGAGAATCGAGAAAAAAAAAATGAAGTATGTACTTGTGACTGGAGGAGTTGTGAGCGGACTCGGGAAAGGAGTCACTGCTAGTAGTATTGGAGTCATTCTCAAAGCTTGTGGACTTCGTGTTACTTCCATCAAAATTGGTCTCTATCTTCTTCTGCTTCTTCTTCTTCTTCTTTATTGTTTGTTTGTTTGATTGGTTGATTTCTCAAGCTCAAACTACCAGCGGTGTTCGTCTGTGTTCTTAGGTGGTTCTGGTTCTGATTTGGAGCGATTGCTTTTGATATTTGAAATCTTTTTAGAAGTTTTGATGGCATTTCAGATCTCAGAAAGAAAGAGTAGAATATACTAACAGTTAGTTGTGCTTTTCTTTCCTTTCTCTCTTATCCCATCTTCTGGTAGGACCCTTGAGAATAGTCTGTTTCTTTGAAATTCGTTCTGTTTTATGAAAATGATAATAATAATTAGATTATTGCGCGTGCGTGGTTAACTTTGCCTTCGCTTTCTAATTTCCTGATACATAATCAAGCAATTACTCTTCTCTTTTTCCCTGTGCTCAAGCTGCCTTTTTGCTCCAATTTCTAATTTACTATATCCTGTTGGTTTGCAACTGGTTGGCGGGCTTTATCGTTTCTGGTATCCTTTTGTTTGTTTTGGAAGCATTCTTCAAGCTGATGTTTGAGTTGTTTTACCCCCCTCTTTTTTGTTCTTTTTATGGGCTGCAAATAGTTATTGTCTTTTAACTAATAAAAGTTTTGTTTTTCCATCATGGGTTCACTGTTTCAGATCCTTACTTGAACACTGATGCTGGAACAATGTCACCTTTTGAGCATGGTGAAGTGTTTGTCTTGGATGATGGTGGTGAGGTAAATTAAGGATCCTGTCTCTTTATTCTTTTTGAAGGTTTATCCAGAGTTTTTCATTGTTGGAGTCTTGGAGATGTTTCCTATGGATGCGACGAATTATTATCTTGGGTTCTAAGCACTCTTTTGAGATTTTGTTCTTTCCATCTGTTTGGGATTCTAGTTTTTGTAGTTTGTAGGTTTACTTTTTGCTTAGAATAAAATACTGTCAACATGTTTATCCCGTTCAATTAATTAAAAGGGTGGAAGTTGATCAAAAGTGAAATGGAAATGACTTTTTCTTTTCTGTTTTGCTTTAAAGGTGGACCTTGACCTTGGAAATTATGAGAGGTTTCTTGATATCAAGCTGACTAAGGACAATAACATCACTACTGGAAAGATTTACCAGGCAAGATAGTTAATCTGCGAGCTACTTTTGGTATTTTGAGTTGCTAAAGAACCCTCTAATTGTATGTGCTGACATCATGAGACTGGATGCTCTTCTTTTTGTGGTGTATAGGCTGTCATAGATAAAGAGAGAAGGGGAGACTATCTGGGAAAGACCGTGCAGGTTTTTACTCTTTGAGACTGTCCAGATTTTGCTCTTCTGCCTTGGTTTTGGATCCCATCTTCAGTATTCCATCTTTTAATGGGGTTTTTTTTGGGACGGTATAGGTTGTTCCTCACATTACAGATGCCATTCAAGAATGGATAGAGCGTGTAGCGTTGGTGCCTGTGGATGGAAAGCAGGGCCCTGCTGATGTCTGCGTCATTGAATTGGGTGGAACAATAGGTAATGCAGAGAGAATGTGTTTGGCCTTGGATGATAATTTAGTTTTTAGTTTTTACCCTCATATTTATACAAGTCCCCTCTGCCTGCAGGAGACATAGAATCCATGCCATTTATTGAGGCTCTGGGCCAGTTTTCTTACAGAGTTGGTAATTTTCTTTGGCTCTGTTACTTTATGCCTTGCAATTGAAGCAAAGCATCTACTTTGAGATTATTTTATTTGTTCTGATATCTTATCTATCTTACAGGTGCTGGCAACTTCTGCTTGATTCATGTTAGTCTTGTGCCTGTTCTGAATGTTGTTGGTGAACAGGTAAAGATTTACACGTGCTTCGTACTTGAGGTGTGTAATAAAATTATATAGTTATTGAACAAGAAGTGTTTCTGTTTGCAGAAAACGAAACCAACTCAGCATAGTGTTCGGGGGTTAAGAGGCCTTGGTTTGACTCCAGATATTTTAGCTTGTCGCAGCACATCGGTATATATACTTCTCTGAGAGTCACCTGATATGAATATAGCTGTTATGCCAGTCTGCAATCAGTTCTGATTTAAAAGTTTCTTATTTGTTTTGCAGCCTCTTGAGGAAAATGTAAAACAGAAACTTGCACAGTTCTGCCACGTTCCGGTGTGTTGATTTCCCTTGTTTAGTACTCAATTCTCTGGTATTCTGCCTTTGCTAAATTGTGAAGCCCATCTTGTTTTTCAGTTGGAAAATATTGTCACTCTGTACGATGTCTCCAACATTTGGCACATTCCCTTGCTCCTACGAGTAAGTAATATTCCAATGGTTTCTATATGTTCTTTATTGTGTAAGCTTAGCTTCTTTCAGCTCATCACTTTTTTGCTTGTTATTTATTATAGGAACAGAAAGCTCATGAAGCTATTTTGAGAGTTCTAAACCTTCATAGGTTAGTGCATGGGTTAGCTTTCTATTTCTTCCCATGTTTGCCTTCGCTCTGTTGCATGTTCATTCTAATATGGTCATCTTACAGTGTCACTAGGGAACCAGATCTGAGGGAGTGGACAGCTAGGGCTGAATTGTGTGATAAATTACATGAACCGGTATGGTTTGAACTTTATCTTCAGCCTATTTACTTCAATAATCTTATTGTATGCCTCTGATATCACTTCGGCATACAATGTAGGTCCGAATTGCTATGGTTGGGAAGTACACAGGTCTTTCGGATGCCTATCTTTCTGTTCACAAGGTAGTACTTATGTTTTACCTTTTTCTTCTCAACGTAACTTTGGAAGTCTTATCAGTTAATCTGTTTCTACTCCTAACATAATAGTTCTCTTTTGTGAATAATCCATTGTGGTGATGTTGCTTCGTGTGTGATATGTAAATACATGATAAAGTTTTCCTGAGAATTACTAAAATTTGAGGAATTGGTTACCCATCTGAATTCATCATGTTGGTGGCAGGCTCTGTTGCATGCATCTGTTGCTCTCCATAAGAAACTTCTTGTGGATTGGGTTCCAGCTACAGATCTTGAAGATGAAGCAGCTAAAGAGGTGTGACTAATTTAGTCCAAAAAATGCAATGGCATTAATCTTACGATCTATTTCACATTACTAACAAGACTTGTGACTATGTAGAATCCCGATGCTTATAAAGCTGCATGGAAGTTGCTCAAGGTTGGTGGCTGGCTCAGAACTAAGTGTTTTTCTCTAATTTAAGTTAATTGAATCCCAGTAATCACCTTACTTCCATTTTCAGGCTGCTGATGGTATTCTTGTACCTGGAGGGTTTGGTGACAGGGGTGTGCAAGGCAAAATTCTTGCAGCAAAGTATGCACGGGAGAATCGAGTCCCTTACCTAGGTATTTGCCTAGGCATGCAAACTGCCGTCATTGAATTTGCACGATCCGTTCTCAGTATGCAAGATGCTAATAGCACGGAGTTTGATGCTCAGACCAAGAATCCATGTGTGATATTTATGCCCGAGGTTTGCCCTTCGACATACCTCCTAACATCCAGCTCCATTGAAGCAATTCCCTGGCTTTCTTCTCGTTCTAAAATGTTGTACATTTTCTATCAGGGCTCAAAAACCCACATGGGAGGCACCATGAGACTCGGGTCAAGGAGGACGTATTTTCAAGTGACAGACTGCAAATCGGCTAAGCTGTAAGTGATAAATGGCATTCTGAACAACATACATGATTGTAGATCATGGTTGCTTTGCTTTCATTTCATGAATGCAGTTTCCTAACTGGAAGTTGAGTAAATCTAATTCTTGTTTTTTGAACTTCTCCCCAGATATGGGAATAAAAGTTATGTTGACGAGAGACACCGACATAGATACGAGGTATTGATCAATCCAAGTGGTAACCAGTTAATCACAAGGTTCTCGGTTTTGGTATCTTGACCAATGCCTTGTACTCTGCATTTTACAGGTGAATCCTGATTTGGTAGCACGCTTTGAAGATGCTGGGCTCTCCTTCACCGGCAAAGATGAGACTGGGCAACGTATGGAGGTACCTATCTCTCTTCTACTTATTCTCTCCAATTTCTTTACTCCTTTCTCCAAGCTAGCTCGATTCTAACCAGCTCTGCCAAACAGATCATTGAGCTGCCAAATCATCCCTACTACATCGGCGTCCAATTCCACCCAGAATATAAATCAAGACCCGGAAAACCTTCCCCCGTGTTCTCAGGTAAACTCTACTTGCAATGCCTCCGCAACTGTTCAATATCGTGTCTTCTACCATGGCCAACAACACATCTCTCTCCTATCTGCAGGTCTGATAGCAGCAGCATGCGGACATCTAGAGGGCATGTTACAGCAGCAAAGCCACCACAGAATGGTAAGCAGCAACAACGGATTCGCCACCAACGGAGGGAAGGAAAACGGGATTGCAAAAGTAAGCGTCTACCAGAACGGGCACGCCACCAAGTTTGCGAAAATGACAACAACAAACGGTAACGGTATATACAGCAACGGAATGCACCACCTTTAAGAAAGAAGACAGACAGAGAGCCTTCCCCCTATATTTTCTTCTTCTTGTTGTTGTAGGATCATCGTCTCCTTTGGTTTGCACTTTCTTTCTTTTTTTTTTCGGTTTTGTTTCAGTTTTTTCATCAAGGAAAGAACAGACTCTGTTGTTAGGAAAATGGTATCATTGTACAGTAATAGGGGGGAGGCTTCTTCTTCTTCTTCTTCTTCTTCTTCGGGGTTTTAGAATGAGAAAACAGAGTTTGACATAGGAAGGAAGAAAGAAAGAGAGGTTAATGGCTGTGGGAGAAATGAGATGAGAGATGAGAGGTAGTGCTGGGAATCCTGGGTCTTTTTTGTTAACGGGATAGATAAGCCTGCCCTATCGTACTTTTTAGTTTATAAGTCGGCCGGTTTTGCTCTAATGTTTTGCTCTCTTTCGTAGTTTGTGTGTGTGCTTCAGTGATTATAATCTGGGTTTAAACCTCTACAGACTTTTATATATATCTATGTAATGTGACTTTCAGTTTCTTGTCATTTGTACTGGTAAATGGGTTCAATAGGAAGATGGGCGTTCATCGGAATGGCAATTATCGAGCATGATCCGCAACCCTTTATATTTGTACTGATGCTTGTACAAGTTGTATACATTGTGTACGGATGTTGTACAAGTTGTATATACTTTGTGTATAAGCTTACCACATATAAATTGTACGGTCGACCAAAAATCTTTTGACAGAAAAATAAAAAATCTGCAAATAGATTGATGGTGATCAAATAGGTGAAAGAATTAGCAAATAGAGGATTGTGTAATCGGGGAATTAGTACTGAAATAATTTTGTTATAAATAAAGTTAGGCTGGCAGTTTGACCAAGATAATGGGTACCCGCCCAAAATCCACCCGAGTTGGGCTCAATTTACCTGACCGGCTTGGGCTTTTTCCGGGCCCGGGCAAATCCGGAACCCGTTAATTGCGGGTGGCGGGTGGGCATCGGATATAGGCAACCCGTCCCCGGTACCCACCCGCTGGGCACCCATTTAGTCAAAACAGCATAGTTTCATTGGTATATAAATATTCTTTAGTTTCATCGGTTTCATTTGTGCAGCACTTTTAAAGTCTTTACCCTTATTCAACAGTCCATGAATTGAATTATAGTTTTATTTGCAGAACCTTCTTTATTTATTATTTGTTTAATGCATACGTTATTAAATTGAGCTATTGGTTTGTTTGAGTTTCAGAATTACAGTTTTCGACTTTTGGTTTGATTGAGCCTTTTGAGTTTTGTTCTTAAAATTGATGACCGGGAATTACCCGGCAAACCCGCCCACCCGAGAGTGGGTGGGGACGGTTTCGAAATTGTACCCAATTGGCTTGGCCGGGTGGGTACGGGTAAAACCCGCCAAGTAAACGGCGGGGATTGGATATACCAAACCCGTCCCCGACCCACCCGTTTGCCACCCCTAAATAAAGTACTGAAATCATAAGATTAAACAACTAAAATCTAAAACGTTATAAGATTAATGTTGTTACCGATGCAACAAATATAGTAGTTGTTGCCACCGGAATCAAAGTCGCTTCAAGATTTTTAAAGTCGAGCTAGGCGATTCGGTCTGCTCAGTCAATCCGGTCGATCCTTACAACCCGCATATTAGGTAATTTTCGTTTATGCTTCATTACAAGGCATAAGCAAAATTCAGAAATTGAATCTGCATGCTCACAAAGACTCCCAAAACATAATTTTTTGTATACAAATTATAAATCCAGGGTTTGAGTGCAACTTGAAAAGCCTGCATATGAACAAGCCCTTGATTATTGATAATATAAAGGAATGATTGATAACCATGACCTCCATTACTTTTTTATCCGCTAGAATCTTTCTTACTTTTCTTGTGGGCCGACGATCTTCTTTTCCATTCGTCATGCCATTTGGTGGTCCACTCGATTGGAAGTTATCGTGTCTTGTGATGCAAGTAATGCAAACCTTTAGCACCTTCTGTGTTGGCCCAGCTCCCTCTTTTTCTTATCAGTCTCTTTAAGCTGAGTGACTGGTTGCTCCTGCAACAACACTGCACGCCCTCCACTGCTTCACGCTTTCACTCAACTCATCCGGTACCGTGGCTGACCATGACGACAAATCCGGTAGTGGACCCGTCAACGCAAGGTAGTTCGCACCCTTTCCATCCGGCATCCTCTTCCAACTTAACTGCGTACCCAAAATTCAACGATGAAACTGATGTTGGGTTGAGTTTTTTTATCTGCTGTTTCCTAACTTTGAAGGGAATGGTTACTTACTTCGCTAGGAAATGCTTCATGCATGGCTTTGATGACAGCATGCTCAGCCCATTTGCCTTCGAGATGATTCCTCTTATCTATCGCGTCTGATGTCCCGTGACCGTGAATGCCAGCACAGTTCACCATGATTCGACCGTTTGTCATCAATCTTCTCTTCAGTTCTAACCAAGTGGAGACCTGCGAAAACCAGATTCCCGAGGAATGTCAATACCATAACCAATGAAACATACAAATACGAATTGTAGTTCTTAAATGAAGACTTACCTGTTCCAACTGTGGCAGCACCTTTCCCTCGTTGAACAAGTCAACAATAATGCCTGAATAGTTACTGTCACTTGGTATTAGTGCACATAACAAAGAACCAAGACCCCGAAATGCTTGAAAGAGAAAAGCTGGACTGTTGGGGCGTTGTGGTGAGATGTTCTGACCAATGAAATCAGCAGATACACTAACAAACACCAATCTGATAAACAACTACTAGAAGTCTCACCAGCATATCTTCCATAATCGTTTTCGGTAGATTGAAGTGCATCCCCTATGCAAACATGAAGGCAACCACCTGCTGGAGTGTTCTTCTCCAAATCAGATAGCCCAAAGTACATCCTTGCTTTATCAATTAGCTACCATAGACAACAAGATAACCATAACCCCGTCTAAATGAGCACATCCAAAATAAAGCATAAATTTGACTCAGGTTAACTGACATGATATGTCATGAATAAGATATGTGGCCTTACAATCTCATCAATTTCCCATCCTTCAAGTTGCAATGAAGGCCACAAGTCAAGCATCAGATGTGCAGCAGTGCCACCACCCTGTAAACAATTTCAAGTTCAGCAAGCTTGTTGAGGTAAAAAATAACTTCCATCATCAGAGCAGGGGAGTGAAATGGAATACCAGGCCTAGTATGGAAATAGGACCTTCTGGAACTATAGGTGGCAAGCTTGCAAACTCGTCCTGCATTACAGATAAGACTTAAGAACTTTCCTCAAGCATAGATCCTAATTTAGAATAGCAGTCTGTTAAAGAAGTTATGGATATAGATAACATTAAACATCCATCGATTCATAGCTGAACGATAGATTTGGAAATTGACAGAAGCTTGAGTTCACCTACCCAGTACGAGTCTGTCCATTTCTGGTCCTTTTGAAGAATGCTATGGATACTATCTACACAAACAGATCAGCAGCATTGGCAGCATTGATGAGTTCAGAACCAAATACAAATGATAATGAAGAGAGAAGAAAGGGAGAGACGACGCACGAGTAGAATCGAGGAGCAAAACCCTAGCAGAAGGAGTATCCACAATTGCGATGTGATTGTACTGGCTCCTCACAGCTATCACCAACTCCAGGTCTTCCTCTCCGCCTCCTCCTTTAACTCCATCGCTGGTGTCCTGCGCGGAGCTCCGGAGAGAAGGGAAATTGCGTCGACGAGTTAATAACGGCAGCGAAGGCACGGCTGGAAAGGCTCTGTTCCTTCTCCGGAGAAAGGAAGGATTAGGAAAGCCATTTGTGAAGAAGCACCGGCGGTGAGGATTGATTGTGATGGGGGATGCAACGGAATTCAGCAACGGTTGGGAATGCATTTAAGCATAAGAAGAGATGAGAAATCGGAAGAACCAGAGAGCTCAGCTGCAGCCTGCTGCGAGGTTGAGCTTCTGGATTTCTTATCACTCTGTTCCTGGCCGAGTTGGAAAGCAAACGCGACGTTATCTGTTTGAGCTGTTACATCCGCGCGTGAGTTTTGGTTCAAACGAAATTTGTACCGTTCTTGGGTCACGGTTAGAATCAATTTTGACTGGTTAATGGTTAAATCGAAACCAAATCGATTAGTTTTTTATTTTAAGAAAAGGTCGATTTCATTTCCGAATCAAGATCACCACAATGATAGTCACGTTCTGTTACAATCAGATAGGACAAACAAAAGAACTATAAACTCAAAAGCTACATGGAGAAAAACCAATTACATTGCAGCATATCATCACGAATCAATTTCACCACTTTGTCAGCTTGTTTAACTCCCCTTCTCCCAGCATAATGGATGGTAATGTTACCGGCTCTGGATAAGGCGAGTTGAATCTTTGCCATCGTGGATGCGACCTGCCGAGGCAATTGATCGTGTGGGTTGAGGAGGCACTTCGTAAGCGTGAGTGAATCTGACAAGATTAATGGTTCATGTCCAGATCCTTTTGTCATTTCCACCGCCACCAATAGAGCCTCCGTCTCTGCCTTAAGTGGTGTTCTACAAAAGAAGCTCCTAGCTCTGCCGTCCATCACTCGATCCTCAGGATTGTACATTATAACATCATAAGCCCATTTCCAGATATTACAGTATAGATGTGGCCTAATCTTTATATGTATCGTGTTGTTGGATACGTACTAGGGCTAATTGTATTGTTGGATACGTTAAAAAGCCGGTGAGAGTGGATATGGCTATGACTGATGGGGAGAGAGCACATTATGCGTGTGACAGTGTGTGTAGAACTGGAACTATCTGAGCCACTGCTTGGAAAGTATGAGCTGGACAATTTATAGTATAGAATGGTGTATGAGAACTTAGAAAACATTTGCATCTCGTGTGGTCAGTATGGACATACGTGTAGTATGTGCCCTGATTTCAAACCAGATGCCTCTGTTGACATGATCATGGACGAACCGACTGAGAGGCATCATTAGGAACTCACAGAAAGCCTGTTACTTTGCTATTAAAGCTAATGTTATCTAGCTTGCAAACACTCTTAATTAGTATATGTTCACTGTCCAACTACTTCCTAGTCCATAAGTTTTCCAAGTTTGTAGCCTTTCTGTCCTTAATGCTTCATTGAAGCCCTATATTAAGACAATCTCACACCTCATTGATTCTCACACATCATTGATTCTTGCCATCACTACAAGAAAACACAAATTTAGTCACAGTTTTTTTGGCCCTTTAGTCACGGTTAAAAAAATTTAAAACCGTGACTGAATTTGTCACGGTTTTTAAAGAAACCGTGACAAAGGTTAGTGACCAAATTGTAATATCCAATTTTCCAGTGACTGAATTTATAATTTCTTTGAATTATTGTATCAGACCCTCAACTCTTTTCGTTATGCAATTTAATCCATACACTTATAAGGTTTACAAAAGGTCCCAATTTTATTTCTTCCATTATACAAATCAGTCACTACAACTTTCTAGTTATGCAACTTGGTCTAGAAATTTCAAAGCCTAACAAATTAGTCTCGTCTTCTCTGGTGACTCTTTAGTCGCCGGTAAGTCTCGATCAGTGGACCGGAGCTAAGCTCCCTCGATCTGGTGGTCGGTGAACGGTGAAGGGTGAGTGGTGGTTTCAGATCTCCTCTTCTCCTCCTCTAGTTTTCGATGGGAGTGACACAGTGGTGGGAGTTTGATCGCCGGAGAGAGGAGAGAGGAAGCTTGGCAGTGGTGGGGTTTAGGTGAGTTTGAATCGGAGAGGAGAGTGAGGGTGTGAGTTCGAATCGGTGAGGTAAAGGTGGGGGGGGATTGAATCGTCGGAGGAGAGGAGAGAGGAAGCTTTGGCAGTGGTGGTGGTGGGTTTAGGAAGTCGAGTGGCGGGAGGTTTGTATCGGAAGAGAGGAGATAGTATAAGAGGAGGAGAAGAAGTCGGAGGAGGGAGAAGAAGATAAGAAGAAGAAGAGGGAAAGTGTGTAGGGGAGCAGGAATGCGGATGGGGCTCACGCGGATTGCCAACTTGGAGTCAAACTTTGTCACGGTTTTAATGAGAACCGTGACTATAGGTCACGGTTTTACGAAACCGTGACAAATTAGTCACGGTTCTCATTTAAACCGTGACTAATTTGTCACGGTTTTATAAAACCGTGACTAACTAACCGTGACTAAATTGGTATTTTCTTGTAGTGCATAGATGTGATAAAGACTTCGTTATCTAGGGCACAATGCCACTCTCTATCCTCCATATGTACTTGTTAATAACAAGTCAATCATAGTTCATTTGGACGTTTGGAGATACCATGCTAATTTCAAAATAAAAGCCTAGTTCAAATCTTTGTGCTTCTCACCCAAGACCTCCTATTCCTTTGTCTTACATATGGTTTCCCAATTCCGAGGTGAGCTTCGTTTACCTTGCTTCGTACTCCAGACAAAACCTCAATTCGTGATTATCCTCGAACAAATCTCGCTTGGTAACACTGTAGTCTACATAGTGTATGAAGGGATAACAATTGGGCACCGAAGTTGCAAGAGTCACATGTCCAACCAATAGATAGGGATTCTCGTCTACCTACCCAAAAGTTTCGTATCAAGGTTCTGAAGAATGTATTTACAGTGGGCCTTAGTTGACCTATTGTGAAGAATAGGTATACCAAGATACCTTCCCAAATTTGTGGCGCTTAAGATTCCAATAACCGGTGCTCTAATAGTGGCGCTGACATTCTCAGAGAAATAATTTACGGACTTCTCTCAACTTACCTCATGTCTAGAAACTACTGAGAATTCCGCCAAACTATTTTGGATGACTCGAGCTTGTTCTGAAGTGGCAACTCCGAAAATAATCAAATCATCCCCGAAAAACACATTGGAAAGTTTAGTGACCGGTTTCCAAGACCCCTCTACCACACGAGTTAAGATCATGGTGCTAAGCCTCGATACATAGAGTAAAGATATATGGTAACATCAGACATTCTTGACGGATGCCTCTTCTTGCGTCAAAAGGATAAGAGAATCCACCATAGGTGGATCAGATGCACTCCATAACCATGTCAATAAAACGAGTAGGACACTTTACAGACACTAAAGTGTCTTTGACAAAAGCCCACCAACTTATATCATAGACTCTTGCAAAGTCGATTGCCAAATTCATCTGCCTTTTGTTTCCTTTCTCCGCATTCACAGAGTGGACAACTTTGATAACATTATTATAAAAGAAAGTTCATATAACCCAAAGTTGGCATCCTTTATAAGTTCATATAACCCAAAAACTTATTAGAATTGGCATACTTTATAACTTCCTAATTCAATCACCCATTACAATTAGAAATAACTTCCTAATTCAATGACCTATCTAAACTTTCTAATTCTTTTGTGACTTGTTCACTATTCCGTACTCTTCTACGGTTTGAGCTGCGTATAGAACCCGGGGACCGTCTCCGGTCCGTAAAACCGTACTCAACAACACTCGCTAGAATCTTCATTTCTTCACGCGTCTTCTAACAAACGCTACCCCGAAACGCATCACCTTCATCGGTTAGTGGCGATTGGCCAGCCCAGCTACTAGCGACAGTTGCACTGAAAACACACTTCACTTCTCACTCCTCACTCCCCCAGCTGGCGCGTGCATATCACTTCCCCTGCCCGACGGCTGGTTGAGGTAATTCTCCGATTCGTAAACGTACAACCCAAAATAGCTCGCGTATTTTCTTTTTGTTAATTTCTCTCCCTCTCTCTTCATTTTTTTCCCTTTGTTTTCTCATTTTTTGAATTTTGAAGGAAGATAAAACATATTGTACGCACCCACCCGAGCGTCATTTTATCAATTTCCTGCTTTCGCCGGCATTCGGCGGAGAAAGAGAAAGGAATTACAGCGGAAGAAAGGAAAACGACGGAGGAAGATACTTACCGTCGGACCACATTGCTGTAGATCGGTTAGGGTATAGCTTGTAGATTGTTGGAAAAGGAAACACAGCAATGTCAGAAGAAGAGAAATTGCTTAAGGAGGCGAAGAAGCTGCCATGGGAAGATCGGTTGTTGCACAAGAACTGGAAAGTGCGGAACGAGGCCAACATCGACTTGGCTGCCTTCTGCGATTCCATCAGAGATCCCAAAGATCCACGGTTACGAGAATTCGGTGAGTTCTAGGGTTTTCCATTCTCCATTCGATGTTCTTAAGCGTATCAGATCTGGAGAGCGATCGATCTAGTTGAATTTTGATTTCTGTTTTCAATGCTGGTGTGAGTTAATTGTGATCGTTTTTTGTTGTTGTTGTTGTGGTGGTGGTGATTGTCATGTCTCGGTCTTGTGTGTTAGGTCCGTTGTTTAGGAAAACGGTGGCGGATTCAAATGCTCCGGTCCAAGAGAAAGCACTCGATGCGTTGATAGCTTTTCAACGAGCTGTAGATGCTGACGCCGGAAGGTAACGATGTGTTTGGTTTCTTGTCATTAATTATTTTTGGGGTGCATTGCTATTTTTGGTTGTTCATGTGTTCCATCTCCTTCTTCGATCGTTTTAAATTTTCAATTGTTCTGAGTAGGTATGCTAAGGAAGTTTGCGATGCAATCTGTGCAAAGTGTCTTACTGGCCGGCCAAAGACAGTAGAGAAAGCACAGGCAGCATTCATGCTTTGGGTAGAGCTGGAGGCCGTTGAAGTATTTCTGGTGAGAAACGAGCTTGGACCTTAGAATTCCTGCGGATTGGAGATACATTTTATTTTGACTTGACTAATATTTTTGCATTGCATATAATGTATATTTCAACTATATTATTCCATGTGGTAGTAGTTCATACTAGGTCATCATGTTCAAAGCGTGTATAAAGACATTGAAGTAGGTAGCCTTGGGAACAATTGATTATATCAGTTGCAGCTTAGTTAGTATAAAGTTGCTGCATGTCTATTATTTACTTCTGGTCTTTCCATTTATATGTAGCTTTTCTAATTGCAGAACTAAACTTGCATAACTTCTGTACCTTATCTCCCTTCTTGCTTCATTCGGTATTATTGCTCTCAGGAAATGATGCTTATTTAGTTTGGTGAATTTAACCATGAGAGTTCATACATGTGTGTGAACAAGCTGATACTATACTTTTCATGTTCATCCTTTCAGCAAATATATGTCTAGAGTTCATTAATTAAATTAATTAGATTTTCAGATAGTAAAATGTTTTCTTCTGGCGAGGACATGAGGTAATAGTAGTTTACTTTCACAATATTTAATCAGGTGACTTAGTAAAGAAAAAGTCACATTTGCTAATAAGTTGGATGAAAGAGTAAAAAAATTCGATGCTGTTACTTTGTAGATATCAGTGAGGTAATAGACTTGTTTGAAATTTAATGTAGACAGCCATAATGGCTCAGGGAGTAAGAGAATAAATTTCTTTGTTGTCGTTCATATTATGTGCACATGCTTCAAATTCATATGAAACGAGATCTGTAAGTTATATAATGCTTTTTCATTGGCTGATGTTATAATGAATTTCCTTATATCACATTAGTTCTCAAAATGTTTCCTTGTCTTGGCAATTTTGGTGCGTGACCTATGCACGGTTCAATAGTGTTCTGGAATAATGTTGATGTAAAGCATGCGGTTAAGTTTCTTGCTGGTATTATTGTAGTATTTTGAGTCGTTAAATTTGGGCTTTTTTTAGGATGCAATGGAGAAGGCAATCAAGAACAAAGTTGCTAAAGCTGTTGTGCCTGCAATTGATGTCATGTTTCAAGCCTTAAGGTTTGTGGGCGAGATGTGTCATGATTCTTATGTTGAACACTGAGTTTTTTGATCTTTCATACTTATTTGTTATCTTCTGTTTGTAATAGTGAATTTGGCTCTAAAGTTGTTCCACCAAAGCGGATTCTGAAGATGCTGCCAGAATTATTTGATCATCAGGATCAAAATGTAAGGGCTTGCTCAAAAGGACTAACACTGGAGCTTTGTCGATGGATTGGCAAAGACCCTGTTAAATCAATTTTGCTTGAGAAGATGCGGGATACAATGGTAAGCGGAAGGCTTTCTGACTTTCTCCATCCATGCTGAATAAATACGATACTGACTATTTTTTCTGGATGTGTAGAAAAAAGAGCTGGAGGCTGAGCTTGTTAATGTTACTGGGGCTGCTAAGCCATCTCGCAAGATTAGGTGATTATGATGCATGCCCCTTTGTTTTGTGGATTTCTTCCTGTATGTATCACCTGCTGAGGGCTTTAAGATTATGCTGTTTTTTAACTGATAATCGTTCATGAAATGCTTAGGTTTGCTTAATTTCTATATGCATTTTTTTTATTTGGACATGTATATGCTACAATTATGTCCAGTCTTTGTTGGTTGGCTTGTTTAGCTGTTGATTTCTTTGGTATAACTTTTATCCTCAGTCCTGCTTTGGATTTAATACCTCTGTTGACACAAATTTACTACAATTTTATTTGTGTTCACCCCCTTTTTAGTAATTTTTTCAAATTCCTGAAGGCTGCATGGCACCCCCAGGATCTAATGTATGTCTGCCCCTGTGGTCGTCAGTGAAGTCTTAAATATCTTTTGATGATAATTGGATGGATTTTATTTTGTATTTAAATTCTTTTAATAAAAAAGATTATGTTTTGTTGGAAATTTGAAATATTATGTTGTGATTGTTCAGCATGGAGAGATGATATATGAGGATAGGGTTACGGTGGAAAAGTGTTTTTTTTATGTTGGAGGATGCCAAATTACCTTGTTATGTTTGTCATTGTGTATTTGGTAAGAAAAATGGTAGGGAAGACAGTGGGGTCACAACATTGTTAGAGGGAAGTTCAGATTTCCTGTGGTGGAGTATTTCTCCGAAGGCAATGTATGCAATAAAAAATTGAGTATCTGAAATTAAAAAACCTAACTCCATTAGACACTAAACATACAATGATTATGTGATATATCAAAATATAGAGTTTTTAACAAACTTGCTGGAATTTCCCTTGTGCTGATCGACCCCCAAATGACCCCCAACTGTACTTTTTCTTGAAACTACTATGTGCTTATATTCTTTGTACTGTCATTAACTTTATCCATCTTGTACATGCTAATTATTCTATCTTCTTTTCTTGTTATGCTCCTGGACTAAGTGGTATTTCTGATTGAGCTTGGCCTATTCTGTCATCGTCTAATACACAAAATTTCTTAGATCTGAACAAGACAAGGAACCAGAGCCTGAAAGCATAGCAGAAGCTGTGGGTCCTAGTCAATCTGAAGAAGCTGCTGATGATGGTATGAAATGCTCTTGGCAGGTGCTGTCATTTTTTGTGGTGCATACATACTAACTTGTTGCTCCTTCTGTTATTGATATTAGTGACTCAGGAAAGCGATGGGTATGAGTTTGTTGATCCTGTAGATATTTTGACTCCTCTGGAAAAGTCAGGCTTTTGGGATGGCGTGGTCAGTGCTCAGTCAGCAGTTTCCATGAATAATATGCATTATCCAACATCTTCGTTCTGCTATGGAATTACCCTTGTATTTATATGTATCAACTTTTTGCTTACTTTCTCTTTATTTATATGTCTCTGATTAGAAAGCTACCAAATGGTCAGAAAGAAAAGAAGCTGTTGCGGAGCTTACTAAGCTTGCGTCTACAACGAGGATAGCTCCTGGTGATTTTTCTGAAGTTTGTCGGACATTGAAGAAGGTATATTTTTGGTTTGAGGTTGAACCAAAGTTCTTTAAGTTTCCGTTGGCAACTATGAACTATCTGCAAATAGTTTTGTTTCAATTTGCATTGCAGCATTAGTGTTTTAAGTTGCTGGTACTTTTTGTTGCCTTTCACTTTTATTCTGTTTACTCCTGCAATTTTTATGCAGGTAAGGCTTTTAACCTCTCCTTTTTTATGTTTCCTGCAGCTTATTACTGATGTGAACATAGCAGTTGGAGTTGAGGCAGTCCAAGCCATCGGAAATCTGGCAAGAGGTCTTAGAACGAACTTTTCTGCAAGTTCTCGATTCCTGTTGCCTGTCTTACTTGTAAGTTATGACTAGCAAATACCCGCATAATGTTTTTGTCTTTATTCCTTTTACTGTTTTGTTGTTTTGGGCTTACTATTTATTTACTTGGTCTTACTTAATAAGTATTATGACATCAAAACTTGACTTATTTAATTTTTTACAATGAAAGGAAAAATTGAAAGAGAAAAAACCTACAATGGCCGAGGCTCTCACACAAACCCTGCAAGCAATGCATAAAGCTGGATGCTTAAATCTTGTTGACATTATTGAAGGTTGGTTGTATTTTTGAAAGCTCTCCCTCTTGAACTTTCTTGTGATCTCTTATGAACTGTGTTTTCTTGTTATACTGGTGTTAAGTTCTTGGTATAGTTTGTGAATATATGTTGTTTCTTGCATGCTTCTTTTTCATTGCTTTTTAGATATTTTATGTTGATTTCATTTTAAGGTACTTATCATTGATGAATTCTATTGCAGAGATCAAGACGGCAACAAAAAATAAAGTTCCCCTTGTACGTTCATTAACTTTGAACTGGGTGACATTCTGTCTTGAAACTAGCAACAAAGCTTTTGTTCTTAAGGCGCATAAGGAATATGTTCCGATTTGCATGGAGGTTAGTTTGACCGCACATTGTCTGTTGATTTGATTTAGTTTCACTTTTGTTGTTCATTTGATCTTTTCTAGAATCGGTTTGTACATAAGTAGATTTAAACACTTCTGTGATGTCTGTTTCTTTTAAATTGCCATTTGTAAGTGTTCTTTATCCACCACTATTTTCTGGAGTTATCAATTACTATGATTAAGTGCATTATAATCTTTAGTACCTCGGTATTGGTAATAACAGGTTATCATGAATGTGAATATCATATGCTTGTTGATTGTGCTTGCTGCCTATGATAGGGAGCTGGCTGCTGATTATTATTTCTTTAAGAGTTTTTTATGATAATGCCGTTGTAATATGGAGTTCAAATTTTGTAGTGTCTCAGTGATGGCACTCCTGATGTGAGGGATTCAGCATTTGCAGCTTTGGCAGCAATAGCTAAGGTACTGCTTTGCTTTCATTGGCTTAGATGAACTCTATATGGATTTCTGCTTTATTGCTATTTGTTCCTGATATAATATTTGTTTCCTTAGTCGGTTGGTATGAGGCCATTGGAGAGGTCACTGGAGAAACTTGATGATGTTAGGAAAAAGAAGCTGTCTGAAATGATTTCAGGTTCAGGTGTTGGTGGGCCAGCTGTTCCAGGCTCAGGTACGTTTTCCTGCATTTCCAATTGTCATCGATCGAAACTAACAAACAACAAACTCATGTTTTATTTACTTTTTTCCTTCTCATTTTTTGTATGGTTTTCCAGCTGTGACTCAAGCTGCTGGCAGTAGTGTATCTGTTGGTGAGGTGAGCATGTTTATACTTCTCATAGCTTCGGATATTGGTTGATGGTTCTATCTTATGCAACATCATCAGATATGACCCTTGCGTTTACGCTGCCTACTTCATTTTACTTAATTCTTGATAAACTCACTAAATATTAGGATATATATAGTTTCTGATAGTAAGGATTCTCTGAAACTGGTTTCCATTCAACATCTTCTGCAGACAGCTGGGGGTTCTAGGAAGTCAGCAGCAAGCATGCTTAGTGGGAGGAGGCCTTCAGCTGCTGCTGCAGCTGCGGTAAGTCCATTATCTGTCTTCCCGTCATGTGCATAAGCCATTGCTTTTCTTATTCTTTGGTTTCTTGTTTCTGTCATCTCAGCCGGCTAGCAAAAAGCCTGGGGCTACAAAAGCCGGAACCAGTAAGAAGGGTGAGGGAGCTGGGCGTGACAGTTCAAGAGCAATTGAACCACCTGAGGATGTTGAAGTTAGTTGACCTGTTGTGTGTATTTCTGGTCTTTTTTATGAAGGAGTAATTTTGTATTTAAGGCTATTGGCTTGGTTCTTGGTGCATTTTTTCAGCCTGCAGAAATGGGTCTCGAAGAGATAGAGAGCAGATTAGGTTCTCTTGTGCAAACTGATACTATTTCTCTGTTGAAAAGCACTGTGTGGAAAGAGAGGCTTGAAGGTAAATATCATTGTGTGGCTGTCATGTTTGTTTTTAATTCTTGTCTGGTTTGTAGTATTGATATCTCTATAGAAGTAGATAGACTGTTGATTTTTTCAAGAATATATATAAATTACAATATTTTGGGGTGAGAATCTCCTTGTTAACGTAATTGAAGCTGATTATGCTTGTTCATCTCTGTTTCTGTTTGCTTTGCTGTAGCTATGTCTTCTTTGAAGCAACAAATAGAGGGACTCCAAGATCTTGACAAGTCAGTGGAAATTTTGACACGCTTAGTGTGTGTTCTTCCGGGTTGGAGTGAAAAAAATGTTCAGGTATGTACCAGGTTGCATTTTCTTAAAAGTGGCTATGTTGTTACTTCTACTTAAACGTTTGCCCTGTTTGGAATGCAGGTCCAGCAGCAGGTGATTGAAGTTGTCATCCACCTAGCTTCAACTGCAACAAAATTCCCAAAGAAATGTGTTGTGCTATGCATACTGGGCATTGGTGAGCGGGTAGCTGATATTAAGACTCGAGCTCAGGCCATGAAGTGCCTCACCACTTTCTCAGAAGCTGTTGGTCCAGGATTTGTTTTTGAAAGAGTATGTATTAGTGAAGATCAATGTTATGTTGTACTTTACCGAGAACACACGTCTTTTCTTGTCTTTTCTTCTTGAGTTTGTTCTCTATTGCTACTTTATCTTCTGTTGGTATTTCTGTAGCTTTACAAAATCATGAAAGAGCACAAGAATCCTAAGGTTCTTAGTGAAGGGACACTGTGGATGGTGTCTGCAGTTGAGGACTTTGGTGTCGCACACGTAAAGCTTAAGGTGACTCTAAATTGTCTCTAAGTTGTTTATTTTTGTTTGGGGATGCATGTATATGCTGCTTTTTTGTATTCATGAGTCATGACTATCATATTGACCATTTTTTGGCATGTATTTTATGGTCTTCAGGATTTGATTGATTTCTGTAAAGATGTTGGGCTGCAGTCAAGTGTGGCAGCAAGCAGAAATGCTACAATCAAGCTTTTAGGTGTTGTACATAAGTTCGTTGGTCCAGGTGAATAAACATTTATCTAATAGCTGTTCGCTCATTTTTTGACAATGTTCAAACCTATATCTGAAATAAAATTGTAACAGATATCAAGGGTTTTCTGGCTGACGTCAAACCTGCATTGCTTAGTACACTTGATGCCGAGTATGAAAAAAATCCTTTTGAGGTATGAAAAAAATCACCTAGTGGCTTTCCCAAGGTGATTTCTGGGTAATCACTAATTTCTGTGCATATTTGTCAGGGTGCTTCTGCAGCACCTAAAAGGACAGTCAAGGCATCAGAATCCACAGCCTCTGCAACTACTGGTGGTCTGGATGGCTTACCACGAGAAGACATTAGTGGAAAAGTAACACCTACCCTTCTTAAGAGTTTTGAAAGTGCTGACTGGAAGGTATGTGCTTAACTGTTTAAAGCCAACTGATTGATGTTATTATGATCTTTGCTTTCCTCCTTTCTCATAAAAACTGGTTAGAAACTTTTTTTCATCTTGTTTATTATTCCTTTCCATACCCCAGATCCGATTAGAGTCTATCGAAGCTGTAAATAAGATTTTGGAAGAGGCTAACAAGCGCATTCAACCAACTGGAACAGGTATATGTATCAACTTATGGTTGCTATTAGGGTAATCGACAGACTCTGTTTCTTAATATGTCTGGCTTGGTGTCAGGTGACTTGTTTGGTGCCCTCAGGGGCCGTTTATATGACAGCAATAAGAATTTGATCATGGCAGCTTTGACAACACTTGGTGGTGTTGCATCAGCTATGGGTCCGCTGTGGAAAAGGCTAGCAAGGTTAATGAGCTCTTCGTTTGAGAACCCTGGAAATGAATTTTGTTTTCCTTTCTTCTAACAAAACTGTGTTTCCCCTTGGTTCATTGCAGGGAATTCTCTCTGATATTTTGAAATGCCTCAGTGATAATAAAAAACATATGAGAGAATGTACATTGAGTACACTGGATTCCTGGGTTGCAACTGTTAATCTTGATAAAATGGTAAAGAATTTCTTAACTATTATTGTTGCTTTGCCTTTTCTAAGTATCACACATAACGGAATCTCTTTTCTAGATACCCTACATTGCAACTGCTTTGATAGAAAATAAGCTTGGAGCTGATGGCCGCAAGGATCTCTTTGATTGGTGTTCAAAACAATTGTCTGGCTTGAGTGATTTTTCTGATGCTGTCCATCTGTTGAAACCAGTTGGTTCCGCAATGACGGTAACTTATGTTTTATGCACCTTCAAAGATGGAAATGCTGGAATCGCGGTCTTATCATTGATATTCTTCTGTTCAATGGTTGCCAGGACAAGTCTGCAGATGTTCGAAAAGCTTCAGAAGCATGCATCATTGAGGTTTTGAGAGTCTGTGGAACTGAGATCGTATGTAATATGATACCATCTGACTGATTGTTGTTATATTTGTTAATGAATTAGAGAAAATAATATATATTTACTAATGCAGATTGAGAAGAATCTAAGGGACATCCAAGGACCAGCATTAGCTCTTATTATGGAACGGATTCGTCCTGATGGTGGATATCAAGGTTTGTGCATCAGTGTTTTTGTCAATGATCTGGCCGGCTTAGTGCACTTAATCTTAGAGATGATGTGGAATTTCCTATGTTGTATCAGAGTCGTTCGACACTGTGAAAGCAACCAGTACAGCTTCTAGGACAAGCACAAAGGTGGGAGATCAGCAGCTAATGGCATCTCAAAGCATGGCAACAAAGCTGTTTCTTCTGTATGTTCTGTTGTTCTTCTATACATTGCTTTGTTTTTTCTAGATGTTCTTGCTTCAGTAGAGTCGTTTTCAATGTATGATCTGCACTAGCTAATAATTATGTGCTTGGCTTTGAAGAGAAATGCACCGCCTAAGGGTTCAAGGGTAGATCCAGTTTTGGCTGCTCATGATAGGGCTGTTCAATCACAAGTATTATTGAATGTTAAGGACTCAAACAAGGTACAGTCGATTTGCTGTGATGACATATTGTATTTAAGTTGTGGTATATAACTTGACCTTATTTTGACCAGGATGAGAGAGAGAGAATTGTAGTCAGAAGGTTTAAGTTTGAAGATTTACGGCTGGAACAGATTCAAGATCTTGAGGTTTGTCACTGGATTTCGCTTGATGAAGCTGTGCTGGAGTGTTGAAGCATCAAAAGAATGCATAATGATGTGAATAAAATTCTTTTTTTCAGGCCGATATGATGAAATATTTCAGAGAGGACTTGCACAAGCGGCTCCTTAGTACAGATTTTAAAAAGCAGGTTGATGGACTTGATCTATTACAGAAGGTACCTATCACTCTTCTTCAGTCTGGCATAATCTTGGCCAGTTCATGTATCATATATAAATCTTGCATTTACTTCCCTGGATCTTTTTTCTGTCAGTAAGGAAGGAATACGAGTTATTGTGTCCTTTTACATTGAGTCTGTTCATCTTTCAAGTATCATGCTTATATTTCAGGCACTTCCATCTATAAAGAAAGACGTTATTGAAGTATTGGATATACTCTTGAAGTGGTTTGTGCTGCAGTTTTGCAAGTCGAACACAACATGCATGTTGAAGGTCTGATTTTGTTACTTCTATGCTAGTTGGCAACTTCATTCACTTTATATATATTGTTGTCATGCGTTCTTATGTTGGGATGGACAGGTTCTTGAATTCCTCCCTGAACTCTTCGAGATGCTTCAAAATGAAGGATACAATTTAACTGAAGCCGAAGCATCAATATTTCTTCCATGCTTGTCAGAAAAGGTTTATTAACTATTACTCATATATGGTCAATACTTGACTGTCTAAATGCATTGCCAAGGTTCTTGCTGAACTTTGTATGGATGCTATTGCAATAGCTAGAGAAGTTGTGTGGACGGTTACTAAAATGGTTTATCATTTTGTTGGATTTTAAAAATTTGCAGTTGGGGCATAATATTGAGAAAGTCAGAGAAAAGATGCGTGAACTTACCAAACAAATTATTCAAGCATATTCAGCGGCAAAAACTTTCCCGTATATCTTGGAGGGCCTACGTTCAAAAAATAATCGTACTCGCATAGAGTGTGCAGACCTGATTGGGTTCTTAATTGAGCATCATGGAACAGAGGTACTTGCTTTATGTTCCTGTGTTGTATTCTGTTCTCTTCTGTTATTCTTTTACGTATCTAGACATTCAATTTCAACAGATTGGCGGACAGTTAAAATCCCTCCAAGTTGTTGCAAGCTTGACAGCTGAGCGGGATGGAGAAACTCGAAAAGCTGCTCTAAATGCACTAGCTACTGGATACAAGTTCCTTGGTGTGTTTTCAGTTTTCTTTGAGTTCATTATTAGTCTTTCTTTATGCACATTAACTGGGATTATGAATCTATGATTGAGTTTTGGTGCTAGAGAATTAGTCTGAATCCTTTAGTAATTCAGGAAATTTATAATGTTTCCCTTCATCCCTTGTATTGCTTATCATTATAATTGTCATGGTAGGTGAGGATATATGGAGATACGTAGGCAAGCTAACAGATGCTCAGAAGAGTATGCTGGATGATAGGTTTAAGTGGAAGGTAAGTTTATTCAAGTTTTTTTTTTCTTCATCTTTTCTAATTAGAGCTTAACTACTTGTTGCATCTGTGCTAAATAAGGTCAGAGTTGAGTTAATGAACATTGATCCTGTCATAAAAATGTAGGACCTTCTTAATTACTAATCTTGTAACTTTCTAGGTTCGTGAGATGGAAAAACGGAGGGAAGGGCGTCCAGGCGATGCTAGAGCTGCTATGAGAAGATCAGTGCGGGAAAATGGGTATGCATCTTATTATCCTAAGTGGTGTAGTTGGCGTTCCCCTTGTCAAAGATAATGTCTGCTGTCAGTAGTCTAGTTATGAATTTTTAATTTACAAGAAAGTGCTCGATGCATTGAAGAATGAGGTTCAAATCTCTGTAATGCTTGAATTTTTTTTTCTTACTATTCTTAGGGCTGAGATGGCTGAGCAGAGCGGAGAAATAGCACACTCTATTCCTGTTCCAGCACTTATGAGGTACTTCAGGCTCCTCTACTATTGCTTTCAATGTTATAGATGCTTACTCAATATATGAACTACCATACTATCGAGTGGATGTCATAGAGAAAGAAACTTGTGGCTTCTGGCAGGAAAAACTATGCCGTTCAGGATCAGATGGAGAGACATATGATTCCCTCTGGACATGGTAGCCCAATTAGCCCATCAGACTGGAATGAAGCTGTTGACGTCATTGCATTTGGTTCTCCAGAGCAGGTTCTACTAACTCTATTTCTAATTGTTTGATTAATGAGGGTTTAAGACATTTTGTAGATCGTGGATTTTTTTTATGATTCATACAATGCTGAGTATGAACAGAACTACTCTAGTGATAGGGATGAAGTTTGAAATAGCATTTAAAAATTCTGTTCCACTGAAACTGATGCTGTTTGACGTTTCATAAAATTAGCTTGTGTTTCTAGTAGTAGTATTGTTGCTAATAGCTTGTTTACCTTCATTTATAAGTAACTGCATTCACACTTGTTGATGTGTTTGACTTTAATTTAGTTTATAACTAACTTAGTTCACATTTCATACACTCCCCAATTTAATCTTTGTTTTCTGTTTTTTATTTCAGTCTGTTGAAGGAATGAAGGTCGTGTGTCATGAGCTGGCACAGGCTACTGCGGATCCCGAAGGCAGCATGATGGATGAATTGGTGAAGGATGCAGATAGACTAGTTTCTTGTTTAGCTAATAAAGTAATCACTTTTCTGTGTTGTTTTAACAATCATTCAACATCTTCCTTCACATCTGGATTAGAGGTCTTATCGGTTCATTATTTAATGATTGAACAGGTTGCCAAGACTTTTGATTTCAGTTTGACAGGAGCCTCATCGAGGTCTTGTAAATATGTCCTCAACACCCTAATGCAGGTGAACTGCACTTTTCGTCTTCTTGTCTTTTGCAACTATGGACCGTGCTACTATTTGTTGAAGTTTCTAATCCTTTGATGCATCTTGCAGACTTTTCAGAACAGGAGACTTGCACATGGTGTTAAGGAAAGCACCCTTGACAGTCTCATAACAGAACTTCTGCTTTGGCTTCTAGATGAGAGGGTTCCTCATATGGATGACGGCAGCCAGCTTCTGAAAGCATTGAATGTTCTTATGCTTAAAATCCTGGTACGTATTTAAGGTACAAACTAATCTTATATTTTGAGTTACATGTAGTATTCTTAGCAGCTATTGCATTTGCAGGATAATGCAGATCGAACATCATCATTTGTTGTCCTGATTAAGCTCTTGCGCCCCCTGGATCCATCTAGATGGCCCTTACCTGCATCAACAGAAGCGTTTGCCATCAGGAATCAGAAGTTCTCTGATCTTGTTGTCAAATGCCTTATCAAACTCACAAAGGTAAACGTGATGGTGTCGTGGACCTGACTTACTGATGTTGTATGATAAAATGGATACTTGGTGGCAGCACAATTTTGCGCTTCTATGTAGGATTTCATCAAGCAATGACAATCTTCATTCATTATTATCACTGCCAGGTTCTTCAAAGCACCATTTATGATGTAGACCTTGACCGCATTCTTCAAAGCATCCATATATACTTGCAGGAACTGGGAATGGAAGAAATTAGGAAAAGGTATTTTGTTGGCTATACTACAGTGAACCTGGTATTACTGTTCAACTGTTAAATTGAAGTTGACCTTTATGAATAAATTCTTATGTTTTTTCACGTCTGTTGCAAGGGCTGGAGCTGATGACAAGCCATTGCGGATGGTGAAGACTGTTCTACATGAACTTGTCAAGCTCCGTGGAGCTGCAATCAAGGGTCACCTATCTATGGTTCCTATTGACGTGAAACCACAACCAATCATCCTTGCATACATCGACCTCAACCTGGAGGTGACCGTTGATAGATGACTTACCTTCTTGCATTTCGTTCCTTTTAGACAATCTATGTTTACGAGGCTTGTTCCCTATTTTCACAGACTTTAGCTGCTGCAAGAATGCTAACCTCGTCGGGACCAGCTGGTCAAACCCACTGGGGCGATTCTGCTGCCAATAATCCTTCATCTGCAACACACACTGCTGATGCCCAGTTAAAGGTATATTCACATTTAGACATATTATCGTTTCTTATATCTAAGTGTTTACTCGTGACTGCAACTGAAAATCGTATGTTTGTTTCTGTTACAGCAAGAACTTGCTGCCATATTCAAGAAAATCGGCGACAAGCAAACATGCACCATTGGTCTTTATGAATTGTATCGTATTACACAGCTATATCCCAAGGTCAGTGAGTCATTTATTTCATGTCATAGTTTCGATTAAATAGAGCTGTTGTTTACCAGACTTCATAACATTGTTTTTCAGGTTGATATATTTTCTCAGCTTCAAAATGCTAGTGAGGCATTTAGGACTTATATCAGAGATGGTTTAGCTCAGGTTCGGGTTCACCATTACGTCAGTGTTTGCGTTTTGACTGCTAGGATTTAGATACTAATACTCTTTCTGATTATTATTATCACAGATGGAGAAAAATGCTGCTGCTGGAAGAACTCCTTCTAGTATGCCAATGTCAACACCTCCTCCATCAGTTCTCAGTGCTTCCTCTCCTGACTTTGCACCTCTCTCCCCTGGTCAAACCAATTCATTGAGCGATGCAAAGTCATTACACGTGAAGTCTGAACTGACGAACTTTCAGTTACCTCCCGCATATGGTGAGGATAGCCGAGGCATCAACGTTCTTGCTTCGAGAGGTTTAATCTCAGAGAATTCAATGGGGGACCAAAGAAACGAGAAATTCATGAGTGGGGGTAAAACCCGTTTGTTTCCTGATCTTTGGTTTCTCTAGTACTTGGAGTTGTCTATTGTTAAAACGTATGTTTTATGTTCGATTTGCAGTAACCAGTGGGACGTTGGATGCAATAAGAGAGAGGATGAAGAGCATGCAACTAGCTGCCACTGTTGGGAACCCAGATTCTGGTTCCACCAGACCATTAATGTCTATGAATGATAACATAAACAATACCCTCACTCCCCAGGTCCCTCGCTCAGCACCACCGGAACCGATTGACGTAGAGAATCCTGCACAAGCTGCAATCCACCCCATGGATGAAAAGGCGCTTTCTGGCCTTCAAGCCAGAATGGAAAGATTGAGAAGTGGCTCTATGGACACTCTGTAGGTACTCATTACAGGCACACTATTAGCAAAGATCATCTTCCAGTACAGTGCGAAACTCGATGAGGTAATTAAAACGAAGTAGATTTTAAGCCGGTTTTCCGTGATGCTCCCCTTGATCTCAGAAGCTGCTGAATGAGTTGTACTGTCGCTTATATGTATGTATCGTAGGTTGTTCTTTGGGGGCTAGATTATTCACTGCATGTTCAATTTTCTTCAGTTTTGTTGACGGAAACAAATTAGTTTACACCAATATATTGGTATATGGATGTGATTATCGGAGCAAAATATCGCTGCTTGATGCAAATTAATGACTTGAGTTTGTTACAAGTTTTTTGTAAACTGTACTTCACTTGGTTCCTCGAGTTCAGTTTGCAAAATTTCGCTGGTTGGACTTTGCATAGCTTTTATTAATTGTGTGGAAGGCATGGGTGACTAGATGCTACCCAATCACATGTCACCATTGTCTATTTCCGGACATAGTTGAATAAGGTGCCATCGACAATATATTGTTACGAAATTTACAAAACTACAAAATCTCACATCAATGTGCAATAAAAAATTTTCTCCTGAATGAAGAGTTAGGATAATTGAAGATCCCGGTGATCGAGTTGGCCCAAACAATTACATTTCGCCATGGACCAACTATCTATAGGATTAAGAGTCAGAAACTGATCATGAGATGTATAAGTTCTTTGCAACAGAATAATAATAATTAAGAGAGAAATTGCAATGAAACATTTAAAAATTAAAGAATGAAGAAAGCTAAGAAAGAGGGCATGCTTGGCTCCGGGCACGCCACCGGCAACTACCAATCCGACGAGGAGATTGGAAGCATTGCCGGTGGCGTACAGGGAGCCAGGCATACTTACCATTTCATACCCCATTTCCACCGAAGTTACCTCTCTAGTACTCCATGAATCTGTGATTACAGAAATATACGTTGATGATGATTTGATTTTTGGATGGTAATTAGATATTTATAGGGTTGGTTTTATATAGTTAATATACATGCATGGCATGTACAACAATACTTTAATAGTCTTACATTCACATAATAGGAAAACGGACCAAGCAAGAAAGATACTTTCTATATTAAAAATAGCATTTCCCTCCCCCTACTTTGATAACTTAACAGATATAGCCCCCTATATTATAAATCGTATTTTTACCTCCTCTTACTTCGATCGTTTTGTTGTTTGGGTCCTTCCGTTCCAACTTTCGTCTTCGTGACGTTAATTGATGTGCATTCAGTACACCACATTAGCTCCAACTGCCACGTATGTATTAGCTTACTAAGCGTGTTTTTATCGGTAATATAAGTATATCTAATTAGATAGGATGAAATCGGCGAGTAAAATATATGGTTTAAAACCCTTCTTATTTCACCACACTCTTCGCGATACTTCCCCAATTTACATCCCTAACCAACTCTTCATCTCCCGTATCCGATATCTCTCTTTTTTTCGGTGTGTGTGGATGTGTCCAAGTTTAATGTTAAGAAGACGAAAGTTGAAACGGAATGACCAGAGCGCTCGCTTAGCATGCGAGAGGTATGAGGATCGATACCCTGCATCTCTACAAGGTTATAAGGGTGTTGGTCTAAGGTATTTTATTTAATTCTCACAATACCTCATATATTTAATTTGGCTATACTTTTTGTAGCATTCTTACTCAAAATATGCGTCTACGAAGTGCATTAGTCACTCGCAAATAATGTATTATGTCTTGCAAATCGGTTGTCACGCTAGATGATTTCCATCTTATTAAGGGGATGTAGCTCAGATGGTAAAGCGCTCGCTTAGCATGCGAGAGGCACGGGGACGATACCCCGCATTTCCACAAGGTTGTAAGGGTGTTGGGGTTGGTTTGTTTGATTCTCACATACCTAATATATTTTAATATCGTTTTATTTAGACTTCTTATGAAAAGATATGTACAAAAACGAGCTTGATCACTACAGAATCAATGCATTTGGGGATCGATTGTCAAATATGATGATTTCTTTGTTATCAAGGGGATGTGCTTAGATGGTAGAGCGCTCGCTTAGCATGCGAGAGGTACGGGGATCGATACCCCGCATCTCCACAAGGTTGTAAGGGTGTTGGTTTAGGGTATTTTGTTTAATTCTCACAATATCTCATATATTTTAATTTGGCTATGCTTTTTGTAGCATTACTCAAAATATGCGTCAACAAAGTGATCAGTCACTAGCAAATCAATGTATTATGTCTTACAAATCGATTGTCACTCGGGATGATTTATTTCTTATCAAGGGATGTAGCTCAGATGGTAGAGCGCTCGCTTAGCATGCGAGAGGTACGAGGATCGATAACCCGCATCTCCACAAGGTTGTAAGGGTGTAGGGGTTGGTATGTTTGTTCGATTCTCACATACCTAATATTTTTTAATTTGGTTTTATTTAGCCTTCTTATGAAAAGATATGTGCCAAAAACGAGGTTGATCACTAGAGAATCAATGCATTTGGTGTTGGGGATCGATTGTCAAATATGATGATTTCTCTCTTATCAAGGGGATGTAGCTCAGATGGTAGAGCGCTCGCTTAGCATGCGAGAGGCACGGGGATCGATACCTCGCATCTCCACAAGGTTGTAAGGGTGTTGGGGTTGGTTTGTTTGTTTGATTCTCACATACCTAATATATTTAATTTGGTTTTATTTAGCCTTCTTATGAAAAGATATGTGCCAAAAACGAGGTTGATCACTAGAGAATCAATGCATTTGGTGTTGGGATCGATTGTCAAATATGATGATTTCTCTCTATCAAGGGGATGTAGCTCAGATGGTAGAGGCTCGCTTAGCATGCGAGAGGCACGGGATCGATAACCCGCATCTCCACAAGGTTGTAATAAAGGGTGTTGGGGTTGGTTTGTTTGTTGATTCTCACATACCTAATATATTAATTTGGTTTTATTTAGCCTCTTATGAAAAGATATGTGCCAAAAAGGAGGTTGATCACTAGAGAATCAATGCATTTTTGGGGATCGATTGTCAAATATGATGACTTCTTTCTTATCAAGGGGATGTAGCTAATGGTAGAGTGCTCGCTTAGCATGCGAGAGGCACGGGATCGATACCCCGCATCTCCACAAGGTTGTAATGTAAGGTGTTGGGGTTGGTTTGTTTGTTTGATTCTCACATACCTAATATATTAATTTGGTTTTATTTAGCCTTCTTTTTGAAAAGATATGTGCCAAAAACGAGACTGATCACTAGAGAATCAATGCATTTGGGATCGATTGTCAAATATGATGATTTCTTTCTTATCAAGGGGATGTAGTCAATGGTAGAGCGCTCGCTTAGCATGCGAGAGGCACGGTGATCGATACCCCGCATCTCCACAAGGTTGTAATGTAAGGGTTTGGGTTGGTTTGTTTGTTTGATTCTCACATACCTAATATATTAATTTGGTTTTATTTAGCCTTCTTATGAAAAGATATGTGCCAAAAAGGAGGTTGATCACTAGAGAATCAATGCATTTGGGGATCAATTGTCAAATATGATGACTTCTTTCTTATCAAGGGGATGTAGTTAATATGGTAGAGCGCTCGCTTAGCATGCGAGAGGTACGGTGATCGATACCTCGCATCTCCACAAGTGTTGTAAGGGTGTTGGGGTTGGTTGTTTGTTTGATTCTCACATACCTAATATATTTTAATTTGGTTTTATTTAGCCTTCTTATGAAAAGATATGTGCCAAAAACGAGTTGATCACTAGAGAATCAATGCATTTTGGGATCGATTGTCAAATATGATGATTTCTTTCTATCAAGGGGATGTAGGTCAGATGGTAGAGCGCTCGCTTAGCATGCGAGAGGTACGGGATCGATACCCGCATCTCCACAAGGTTGTATGTAGGGTGTGGGTTGGTTGTTTGTTTGATTCTCACATACCTAATATATTTAATTTGGTTTTATTTAGCCTTCTTATGAAAAGATATGTGCCAAAAACGAGGTTGATCACTAGAGAATCAATGCAGTTTGGGATCGATTGTCAAATATGATGATTCTTCTCTATCAAGGGGATGTAGTCAGATGGTAGAGCGCTCGCTTAGCATGCGAGAGGACGGGATCGATACCCGCATCTCCACAAGGTTGTAATTAGGGTGTTGGGGTTGGTTTGTTTGTTTGATTCTCACATACCTAATATATTAATTTGGTTTTATTTAGCCTTCTTATGAAAAGATATGTGCCAAAAACGGATGATCACTAGAGAATCAATGCATTTGGGATCGATTGTCAAATATGATGATTCTTTCTATCAAGGGATGTAGTCAGATGGTAGAGCGCTCGCTTAGCATGCGAGAGGCACGGGATCGATACCCGCATCTCCACAAGGTTGTAAGGGTGTTGGGGTTGGTTGTTTGTTGATTCTCACATACCTAATATATTTTTAATTTGGTTTTATTTAGCCTTCTTATGAAAAGATATGTGCCAAAAACGGGGTTGATCACTAGAGAATCAATGCATTTGGGGATCGATTGTCAAATATGATGATTCTTTCTTATCAAGGGGATGTAGTCAGATGGTAGAGCGCTCGCTTAGCATGCGAGAGGACGGGATCGATACCCGCATCTCCACAAGGTTGTAAGGGTGTTGGGGTTGGTTTGTTTGTTTGATTCTCACATACCTAATATATTTTAATTTGGTTTTATTTAGCCTTCTTATGAAAAGATATGTGCCAAAAAACGAGTTGATCACTAGAGAATCAATGCATTTGGGGATCGATTGTCAAATATGATGATTCTTTCTTATCAAGGGGATGTAGTCAGATGGTAGAGCGCTCGCTTAGCATGCGAGAGGTACGGGATCGATACCCGCATCTCCACAAGGTTGTAAGGGTGTTGGGGTTGGTTTGTTTGTTTGATTCTCACATACCTAATATATTTAATTTGGTTTTATTTAGCCTTCTTATGAAAAGATATGTGCCAAAAACGAGTTGATCACTAGAGAATCAATGCATTTGGGATCGATTGTCAAATATGATGATTTCTCTCTTATCAAGGGGATGTAGCTCAGATGGTAGAGGCTCGCTTAGCATGCGAGAGGCACGGGATCGATACCCCGCATCTCCACAAGGTTGTAATGTAAGGTGTGTGGGGTTGGTTTGTTTGTTTGATTCTCACATACCTAATATTATTAATTTGGTTTTATTTAGCCTTCTTATGAAAAGATATGTGCCAAAAACGAGGTTGATCACTAGAGAATCAATGCATTTGGTGTTGGGGATCAATTGTCAATATGATGATTTCTTCTTATCAAGGGGATGTAGCTCAGATGGTAGAGCGCTCGCTTAGCATGCGAGAGGTATGGGATCGATACCCCGCATCTCCACAAGGTTGTAAGGGTGTTGGTTTAGGTTATTTTGTTTAATTCTCACAATATCTCAAATATTTTTATTTGGCTATGCTTTTTGTAGCATTCTTACTCAAAATATGCGTCGTCACTAGCAAATCATTGTAGTATGTCTTGCAAATCGATTGTCAACTCGGGATGATTTCTTTCTTATCAAGGGATGTAGCTCAGATGGTAGAGCGCTCGCTTAGCATGCGAGAGGCACGGGGATCGATACCCCGCATCTCGACAAGGTTGTAAGGGTGATGGTCTATGTCTATTTTATTTAATTCTCACAATACCTCATATATTTTAAATTTGGCGTATAGTTTTTGTAGCATTCTTACTCAAAATATGCGTCAACGAAGTGATTAGTCACTCGCAAATCAATGTATTATGTCTTGCAAATTGGTTGTCCACACAAGATGATTTCCATCTTATTAAGGGGATGTAGCTCAGATGGTAGAGCGCTTGCTTAAGCAATTTGGGACAAATCTAGCGCATTTTTGGGACAAATCATAGCGCATATTTTTTGGGCCAAATCTAGCGCACCTTGGGACAAATCTAGCGCATTCTTATTGTAGGGCAAAATCTACCGCACCTTGGGACAAATCTAGCGATATTTTGTGACAAATCTAGGCGACACTATGGACAAATCTTGCGCAACGTTTGCGCAAAATCTAACGCAAGTCAAATGTAGCGCATTTTTTTGGCCAAATCTAGCGCACTTTAGGACAAATCTAGCGCATTTTGGGCCAAATCTAGCGACATTTTTGGCAAATCTAGCGCATTTTGGGGCAAAATCTAGCGCATTTTGGGCCAAATCTAGCGACTTTGGGACAAATCTAGCGCTATTTTAGGCAACTAGCGCATAATTGGAGAAATCTAGCGCATTTTTGGAAATCTAGCGACTTGGACAAATCTAGCGACTTTGCAAATCTAGTGGACAAATCTAGCGCATTTTGGCAAATCTAGCGCATTTTTGGCCAAATCTAGCGCATTTGGACAAATCTAGCGATTTTGGGCCATATATCAGCGCATTGGAAAATCTACCATTTTGACAACTACGATTTTTGGCCAAATCTAGCATTGACAATCTAGCGCTTTGGGACAAATCTAGCCATCTTTTTGGGACAAATCTAGCGCATTTTGGCCAATCTAGCGACTAAAATCTAGCGGATTTTGGGACAAATCTAGCGCATTTTGGGACAAATATAGCGAACTTTGGGACAATCTAGCGCACTTTGGGACAAATCTAGCGCACTTTGGGCCAAATCTAGCGCATTTTGGGACAATTATGCACTTTGGACAAATCTAGCGCACTTAGGACAATTAGCATTTGGCCAAATTAGCACATTTTTTGATAAATCAGCGTACTTTGGGCCAAATCTAGCACATTTTTTGGGCCAAATCTATCGCACATTGGGCCAAATCTAGCGCATTTTTTGGGCCAAATCTAGTACATTTTGGGCCAAATCTAGCGCACCTTGGGCCAAATCTAGCGCATTTTGGGACAAATCTAGCGTACTATGGGACAAATCTAGCGTACTTTGAGCCAAATTTAGCGCATTTGGTACAAATCTAGCGCACTTTGGGACAAATCTAGCGCATTTTTGGGTCAAATCTAGCGCACTTTGCGATAAATCTAGCGCACTTTGGGACAAATCTAGCGCACTTTGGGCAAAATCTTGCGCATTTTGGGACAAATCTAGCGCATTTTTTGACCAAATCTAGCGCACTTTGGGACAAATCTAACGCATTTTGGGACGAATCTAGCGCATTTTTTTGGAAATCTAGAGCATTTTGGGACAAATCTACCGTATTTTTTGGGCCAAATCTCGTGCACCTTGGGACAAATCTAGCGCATTTTGGGATAAATCTAACGCAACACTGTTTGTATGGGGATCGATGTCCCGCATCTCCACTAGTTTGTAAGGGTGTTTGTCTAAGGTATTTTATTTAATACTCACAAAATACCTCATATATTTTAATTTGGCTATACTTTTTGCAGCATTCTTACTGAAAATATGCTTCAACGAAGTGATTAGTCACTAGCAAATCAATGTAGTATGTCTTGCAAATCGATTGTCACTCGGGATGATTTCTTTCTTATCAAGGGGATGTAGCTCAGATGGTAGAGCCCTCGCTTAGCATGCGAGAGGTACGAGGATTGATACCCTGCATCTCCACAAGGTTGTAAGGGTGTTTGTTTAGGGTATTTTGTTTAATTCTCACACTATCTTATATATTTTTATTTGGCTATGCTTTTTGTAGCATTCTTACTCAAAATATGCGTCAACAAAGTGATTAGTCACTAGCAAATCAATGTATTATGTCTTGCAAATCGATTGTCACTCGGGATGATTTCTTTCTTATCAAGGGGATGTAGCTCAGATGGTAGAGCGCTCGCTTAGCATGCGAGAGGTACGGGGATCGATACCCCGCATCTCCACAAGGTTGTAAGGGTGTTGCTTTAGGGTATTTTGTTTAATTCTCACAATATCTCATATATTTTTATTTAGCCATGCTTTTTGTAGCATTCTTACTCAAAATATGCGTCAACAAAGTGATTAGTCACTAGCAAATCATTGTAGTCTGTCTTGCAAATCGATTGTCACTCGCGATGATTTCTTTCTTATCAAGGGGATGTAGCTCAGATGGTAGAGCGCTCGCTTAGCATGCGAGAGGCACGGGGATCGATACCCCGCATCTCCACAAGGTTGTAAGGGTGATGGTCTATGTTATTTTATTTAATTCTCACAATACCTCATATATTTTAATTTGGCTATACTTTTTGTAGCATTCTTACTCAAAATATGCGTCAACGAAGTGATTAGTCACTCGCAAATCAATGTATTATGTCTTGCAAATTGGTTGTCACGCTAGATGATATCCATCTTATTAAGGGGATGTAGCTCAGCTGGTAGAGCGCTTGCTTAGCATTTTGGGACAAATCTAGCGCATTTTGGGACAAATCTAGCGCATATTTTGGGCCAAATCTAGCGCACATTGGGACAAATGTAGCGGACTTTGGGCCAAATCTAGCTCATTTTTTAAACCAAATCTAGCTCATTTTGGGACAAATCTAGCGCATTTTTTGGGCCAAATCTAGCGCATATTGGGACAAATCTAGCGCATTTTGGGACAAATCTAGCGCATTTTGGGACAAATCTAGCGCACTTTAGGACAAATCTAGAGCACTTTGAGACAAATCTAGCGCATTTTTTGATAAATCTAGCGTACTTTGGACCAAATCTAGCACATTTTTGGGCCAAATATAGCGCACATTGGGCCAAATCTAGCGCATTTATTGGGGCAAATCTAGCGCATTTTGGGACAAATCTAGGGCACCTTGGGCAAAATCTAGCGCATTTTGGGACAAATCTAGCGCATTTTGGGACAAATATAGCACACTTTGGGACAAATCTAGCGCACTTTGGGCGAAATCTAGCACATTTTTTGTGCTAAATCTAGCGCATTTTTTGATAAATCTAGCGTACTTTAGGCCAAATCTAACATAATTTTTGGGCCAAATCTAGCGCACATTGGGCCAAATCTAGCACATTTTTTGGGCCAAATCTAGCGCATTTTGGGACAAATCTAAAGCACCTTGGGCCAAATCTAGCGCATTTTTTGGGCCAAATCTTGCGCATTTTGGGACAAATCTAGCGCACTTTGGGATAAATCTAGCGCATTTTTTTGACCAAATCTAGCGCACTTTGGCACAAATCTAACGCATTTTGGGACGAATCTAGCGCATTTTTTGGAAAATCTAGAGCATTTTGGGACAAATCTACCACATTTTTTGGGCCAAATCTCGTGCACCTTGGAACAAATCTAGCAGATTTTGGGACAAATCTAGCGCATTTTGGGATAAATCTAGCTCAACACTGTTTGTATGGGGTTCGATATCAAGCATCTCCACTAGTTTGTAAGGGTGTTTGTCTAAGGTATTTTATTTAATACTCACAAAATACCTCTTATATTTTAATTTGGCTATACTTTTTGTAGCATTCTTACTCAAAAATGCTTCAACGAAGTGATTAGTCACTAGCAAATCAATGTAGTATGTCTTGCAAATCGATTGTCACTCGGGATGATTTCTTTCTTATCAACGGGATGTAGCTCAGATGGTATAGCTCGCTTAGCAGGCGAGAGGTACGAGGATTGATACCCTGCATCTCCACAAGGTTGTAAGGGTGTTGGGTTTGTTTGATTCTCACATACCTAATATATTTTAATTTTGTTTTATTTAGCCTTCTTATTAAAAAATATATGCAAAACGAGGTTGATCACTAGAGATCAATGCATTTGGTGTTGGGGATCGATTGTCAATATGATGATTTCTCTCTTATCAAGGTGATGTAGCTCAGATGGTAGAGCGCTCGCTTAGCATGCGAGAGGTACGAGGATCTACCCACTCACAGGTTGTAAGGGTGTAGGGGTTGGTTGTTTGTTCGATTCTCACATACCTAATATTTTTTAATTTGGTTTTATTTAGCCTTCTTATAAAAGATATGTGCCAAAAACGAGGTTGATCACTAGAGAATCAATGCATTTGGTGTTGGGGATCGATTGTCAAATGTGATTTCTCTCTTATCAAGGGATGTAGCTCAGATGGTAGAGCGCTCGCTTAGCATGCGAGAGGCACGGGGATCGATACCCGCATCTCCACAAGGTTGTAATGAGGGTGTTGGGGTTGGTTGTTTGTTTGATTCTCACATACCTAATTATTAATTTGGTTTTATTTAGCCTTCTTATGAAAAGATATGTGCCAAAAACGAGGTTGATCACTAGAGAATCAATGCATTTGGTGTTGGGGATCGATTGTCAAATATGATGATTTCTCTCTTATCAAGGGGATGTAGCTCAGATGGTAGAGCGCTCGCTTAGCATGCGAGAGGCACGGGGATGATACCCGCATCTCCACAAGGTTGTAATGTAAGGGTGTTGGGGTTGGTTTGTTTGTTTGATTCTCACATACCTAATATATTAATTTGGTTTTTTTAGCCTCTTATGAAAAGATATGTGCCAAAAAGGAGGTTGATCACTAGAGAATCAATGCATTTGGGGATCAATTGTCAAATATGATGACTTCTTTCTTATCAAGGGGATGTAGTATATGGTAGAGCGCTCGCTTAGCATGCGAGAGGTACGGTGATCGATACCCTGCATCTCCACAAGGCATCTCCACAAGGTTGTAAGGGTGTTGGGGTTGGTTTGTTTGTTTAATTCTCACATACCTAATATATTTTATTTGGCTATGTTATTTAGCCTTCTTATCAAAATATGTGCAAATGAGATGATCACTGAGAATCATGCATTTGGGAATCGATTGTCACATATGATGATTTCTTTCTTATCAAGGGGATGTAGTCAGATGGTAGAGCGCTCGCTTAGCATGCGAGAGGCACGGGATCGATACCCGCATCTCACAAGGTTGTAAGGTGATGGTCTATGTTATTTTATTAATTCTCACAATACCTCATATATTTTAATTTGGTATAGTTTTGTAGCATTCTTACTCAAAATATGGCGTCAACGAAGTGATTAGTCACTCGCAAATCAATGTATTATGTCTTGCAAATGGTTGTCACACAAGATGATTTCCATCTTATTAAGGGGATGTAGCTCAGATGGTAGAGCGCTTGCTTAGCATTTTGGGACAAATCTAGCGCATTTTGGGACAAATCTACGCAATTTTGGGCCAAATCTAGCGCCTTGGGAAATCTAGCGCATCTTTTGGGCAAATCTAGCGCACCTTGGGACAAATCTAGCGTATTTTGTGACAAATCTAGCGCACTATGGTAAATCTTGCGCCTTTGCGCAAAATTAAGCAAGTCAAATCTAGGCATTTTCTTAGGCAATCTAGCGCACTTTAGGCAAATCTAGGACTTTGGGCCAAATCTAGATTTGGCCAAATCTAGCGCATTTTGGGCAAATCTAGCGCTTTTGGGCAAATCTAGCGCCCTTGGGAAATCTAGCGCATTTAGGACAAATTAGCGCATAATTGGGAGACATCTAGCCATTTTTGGAGAAATCTAGCACATTTTTGGAAAATCTAGGTATTTTTTGTCAATCTACTCAATATTTGACATCTAGGTACTTTTTAGCCTATAATTAGTCATTATGCCAAAATCAGCGCATTTGGGAAAATCATGCATTTTTGGGCCAAATCTGCACTTGGGCACTGATTTTGGACAAATCTAGGATTTGGCAAATTAGAGCGAACTTGGGACAAATCTAGCGCATTTGGGACAAATCTAGCGCACTTGGCAATCTAGCCATTTATGGGTGATTTTGGGATTAGGTTTTTTAGTTAATTCTCACATACCTAATATATTTCAAATTAGGCATTTTTTTAGCCTTCTATTAAGATATGTGCCAAATCAACGATTTGAGTGATCACTAGAGATTATGCATTTAGGCGATCGCTTGGGCAAATCTAGGACTTTTCTTTCCTACAATGGGGAATAGTCAAGGTAGAGCCTAATGTAAGCACGATCGTACCAATCTCCACTTTGGTAAAGTTTGGATTGGTTTGTTTGTTTCAATCTAGCACTTAGCCTAAATCTATTTGCAATTTGGCTTTTAAAATTTAGCTTTTTGACAAATTAGCGCAACTGGTTGATCAACTAGCATGAAATCAAGCATTTGGATTGTTTGGGAATCTGAATTGGTCAAATTGATGATTTCTTCTATCAATGGGATGTAGTCAGTGGTAAAGCTTCGCTTAGATGCGAGTAGGTATGGGGATCGATTACCCGCATCTCCACAAGTTGTAAGGGTGTTGGTTTAGGGTATTTATTTAATTCTCACAATACTCATATTTTTATTTGGCTATCTTTTTGAGCATTCTTACTAAAATATGCTCGTTCACTAGCAAATCAATGTAGTATGTCTTGCAAATCGATTGTCACTCGGGATGATTTCTTTCTTATCAAGGGATGTAGCTCAGATGGTAGAGCGCTCGCTTAGCATGCGAGAGGACGGGATCGATACCCGCATCTCACAAGGTTGTAAGGGTGATGTCTAGTATTTTTTATATTCTCACATATCTATATATTTTATTTGGCTATGTTTTTGTAGCATTCTTACTCAAATATGCGTCAACAAGTGATTAGTCACTAGCAAATCAATGTATTATGTCTTGCAAATTGTTGTCACACAGATGATTTCATCTTATAAGGGGATGTAGCTCAGATGGTAGAGCGCTGCTTAGCATTTTGGGACAATCTAGCGCATTTTGGGACAAATCTAAGGATTTTTTGGGCCAAATCTAGCGCACCTTGGAAAATTCTAGCGCAATCTTTGGGCAATAATCTAGCGCACCTTGGACAATCTAGCGTTATTTTGACAAATCTGCGCACATATGTGACAAATCTTGCGCACTTTGCCAAAATTTGTCTAACTGCAAGTCAATCTAGCGGCATTTTTGCAATCTAGGCCTTAGAAATCTAGCGCATTTGGCCAAATCTAGCCATTTTAGGCCAAATCTAGCGCATTTTGGGCAAATCTAGCGCATTTTTGGGCCAAATCTAGCGCACGTTGGGGATCAAATCTAGCAATTTTAGACAAATCTAGCGCATAATTTGGGAAATCTAGCGCATTTTTGGAGCAATCTAGCACATTTTGGCAACGAGTGATTATTTTGGCAAATCTAGTCGCAATTTGGCAAATCTAGCGGCTTTGGGCCAATCTAGCTCATTGTTAAGCCAAAATCTGCGCATTTTGGGACAAATCTAGCGCAATTTTTTGGGCCAAATCTAGCGCACCTTGGGACAAATCTAGCCATTTTGGACAAATCTAGCGCATTTTGGGACAAATCTAGCGCACTTTGGGACAAATCTAGCGCACTTTGGGACAAATCTAGCGCATTTGGGACAAATCTAGCGCATTTTGGGACAAATATAGGCACTTTGGGACAAATCTAGGCACTTTAGGACAAATCTAGCACATTTTTTGTTGACTAAATCTAGCGTACTTTGGCCAAATCTAGCACATTTTTGGGCCAAATACGCACATTGGGCCAAATCTAGCGCATTTTTGGGCCAAATCTAGGCATTTTGGGCAAATCTAGGCACCTTGGGCCAAATCTAGCGCATTTTGGGACAAATCTAGCGATTTGGGACAAATATACTGCATACATTTGGTACAAATCTAGCGCACTTTGGGACAATCTAGCGCATTTTTGGGTCAAATTAGCGCACTTTGCGAAAATCTAGCGCACTTTGGACAAATCTAGCGCACTTTGGGCAAAATCTTGCGCATTTTGGGACAAATCTAGCGCATTTTTTGACCAAATCTAGCGCACTTTGGGACAAATCTAACGCATTTTGGGACGAATCTAGCGCATTTTTTTGGAAATCTAAGCATTTTGGGACAAATCTACCGTATTTTTTGGGCCAAATCTCGTGCACCTTGGACAAATCTAGCGCATTTTGGGATAAATCTAACGCAACACTGTTTGTATGGGGATCGATGTCCCGCATCTCCACATAGTTTGTAAGGGTGTTTGTCTAAGGTATTTTATTTAATACTCACAAAATACCTCATATATTTTAATTTGGCTATACTTTTTGCAGCATTCTTACTGAAAATATGCTTCAACGAAGTGATTAGTCACTAGCAAATCAATGTAGTATGTCTTGCAAATCGATTGTCACTCGGGATGATTTCTTTCTTATCAAGGGGATGTAGCTCAGATGGTAGAGCCCTCGCTTAGCATGCGAGAGGTACGAGGATTGATACCCTGCATCTCCACAAGGTTGTAAGGGTGTTGTTTAGGGTATTTGTTTAATTCTCACATATCTTATATATTTTATTTGGCTATGCTTTTGTAGCATTCTTACTCAAAATATGCGTCAAAAAGTGTTAGTCACTAGAAATCAATGTATTATGTCTTGCAAATCGATTGTCACTCGGGATGATTTCTTTCTTATCAAGGGATGTAGCTCAGATGGTAGAGCGCTCGCTTAGCATGCGAGAGGTACGGGATCGATACCCGCATCTCCACAAGGTTGTAAGGGTGTTGCTTTAGGGTATTTTGTTTAATTTACAATATCTCATATATTTTTATTTAGCCATGCTTTTTGTAGCATTCTTACTCAAAATATGCGTCAACAAAGTGATTAGTCACTAGCAAATCATTGTAGTGTCTGTCTTGCAAATCGATTGTCACTCCGATGATTTCTTTCTTATCAAGGGGATGTAGCTCAGATGGTAGAGCGCTCGCTTAGCATGCGAGAGGCACGGGGATCGATACCCCGCATCTCCACAAGGTTGTAAGGGTGATGGTCTATGTTTATTTTATTTAATTCTCACAATACCTATATATTTTTAATTTGGCTATACTTTTGTAGCATTCTTACTCAAAATATGCGTCAACGAAGTGATTAGTCACTCGCAAATCAATGTATTATGTCTTGCAAATTGGTTGTCACGCTAGATGATATCCATCTTATTAAGGGGATGTAGCTCAGCTGGTAGAGCGCTTGCTTAGCATTTTGGGACAAATCTAGGCATTTTGGGACAATCTAGCGCATATTTGGGCCAATCTGCGCACATGGGACAAATGTAGCGGACTTTGGGCCAAATCTAGCTCATTTTTTAACCAAATCTAGTCATTTTGGGACAAATCTAGCGCATTTTTGGGCAAATCTAGCGCATATTGGGACAAATCTAGGCATTTTGGGACAAATCTAGGTTTTGGACAAATCTAGCGCACTTTAGACAAATCTAGAGCACTTTGAGACAAATCTAGCGCATTTTTTGATAAATCTAGGTACTTTGGACCAAATCTAGCACATTTTTGGGCCAAATATAGCGCACATTGGGCCAAATCTAGCGCATTTTGGGGCAAATTAGCGCATTTTGGGACAAATCTAGGCACCTTGGGCAAATCTAGCGCATTTTGGGACAAATCTAGCGCTTTGGACAAATATAGCACACTTTGGGACATCACGCATTTGGGCAAATCTAGCAATTTTTGGCAAATCTAGCGCATTTTTTGATAATCTACTATTAGCCAAATCTAGCTATTTGCAATCTAGCGATTGGGCCAAATCTAGCCATTTTTTGGGCCAAATCTAGCGCATTTTGGGACAAATCTAAGCACTTGGGCAAATCTAGCGCATTTTTTGGGCCAAATCTTGCGCATTTTGGGACAAATTACGCACTTTGGGTAAATCTAGCGCATTTTTTTGACCAAATCTAGCGCACTTTGGACAAATCTAACGCATTTTGGGACGAATCTAGCGCATTTTTTGGAAAATCTAGAGCATTTTGGGACAAATCTACCATTTTTTGGGCCAAATCTCGTGCACCTTGGAACAAATCTAGCGATTTTGGGACAAATCTAGCGCATTTGGATAAATCTAGCTCAACTGTTGTATGGGGTTCGATATCAAGCATCTCCATAGTTTGTAAGGGTGTTTGTCTAAGGTATTTTATTTAATACTCACAAAATACTCTATATTTTAATTTGGCTATACTTTTTGTAGCATTCTTACTCAAAATATGCTTCAACGAAGTGATTAGTCACTAGCAAATCAATGTAGTATGTCTTGCAAATCGATTGTCACTCGGGATGATTTCTTTCTTATCAACGGGATGTAGCTCAGATGGTATAGCTCGCTTAGCAGGCGAGAGGTACGAGGATTGATACCTGCATCTCCACAAGGTTGTAAGGGTGTTGGGGTTTGTTGATTCTCCATACCTAATATATTTTAATTTTGTTTTATTTAGCCTTCTTATTAAAAAATATATGCCAAAAACGAGGTTGATCACTAGAGAATCAATGCATTTGGTGTTGGGGATCGATTGTCAAATATGATGATTTCTCTTTATCAAGGGATTAGCTCAGATTGGTAGAGCGCTCTAGCATGCGAGAGTACGGGCCATCTCAAAGGTTGTAAGGGTGTTGTTGGTATTTTGTTTATTCTCACATACTATATATTTTTATTTGTTCTTTTTGTAGCTTCTTACTAAAATATGTCCAAAAAGAGTTGTCACTAGAAATCATTGATTGGTTTGAATCGATTTCAAATCGATGATTTCTTCTTATCAAGGGGATGTAGCTCAGATGGTAGAGCGCTCGCTTAGCATGCGAGAGGCACGGGGATCGATACCCGCATCTCCACAAGGTTGTAAGGGTGTGGGTGTATGGTTTTTTGTTTAATTCTCACATACCTCATATATTTAATTTGGTTTTTTTTGCTTCTTAGAAAATATTGCCAAAAGAGTTATCACTCGAAATCAATGATTTGTCTTGGGAATTGTTCAAATAGATGATATTCCTCTATAAGGGGATGTAGCTCAGATGGTAGAGCGCTTCGCTTAGCATGGGAGCAAATCTACGCACAATTTTTGGGATTAGGCTTTTGTTGGCCAAATCTAGCACATTTGGGACATATGTAGATTTGGCCAAAGAGTTATTTAAAACAATCTAGTTTTGGGACAATTGCAATTTTTTCTTTCTTATAGGGGATGTGGCAAATTAGGCGCGTTAGCTTGGGACGAATTACCTGCACTCAGTTGGAAGTTTTTAGAGCACTTTGAGACAAATTAGCGCATTTTTTGATAAATCTAGCGTACTTTGGACCAAATCTAGCACATTTTTGGGACCAAATTATGCGCACATTGGGCCAAATCTAGCGCATTTATTGGGCCAAATCTAGCGCATTTTGGGACAAATCTAGGGCACTTGGGCCAAATCTAGCGCTTTTGGGACAAATCTAGCGCATTTTGGGACAAATATAGCACACTTTGGGACAAATCTAGCGCACTTTGGGCGAAGTCTAGCACATTTTTTGTGCCAAATCTAGCGCATTTTTTGATAATCTAGCGTACTTTGGGCCAAATCTAGCATAATTTTTGGGCCAAATCTAGCGCACATTGGGCCAAATCTAGCGAATTTTTTGGGCCAAATCTAGCGCATTTTGGGACAAATCTAGAGCACCTTGGGCCAAATCTAGCGCATTTTTTGGGCCAAATCTTGCGCATTTTGGGACAAATCTAGCGCACTTTGGGATAAATCTAGCGCATTTTTTTGACAAATCTAGCGCACTTTGGCACAAATCTAACGCATTTTGGGACGAATCTAGCGCATTTTTTGGAAAAGCTAGAGCATTTTGGGACAAATCTACCGCATTTTTTGGGCCAAATCTCGTGCACCTTGGAACAAATCTAGCAGATTTTGGGACAAATCTAGCGCATTTTGGGATAAATCTAGCTCAACACTGTTTGTATGGGGTTCGATATCAAGCATCTCCACTAGTTTGTAAGGGTGTTGGTCTAACGCATTTTATTTAATACTCACAAAATACCTCTTATATTTTATTTGGCTATACTTTTTGTAGCATTCTTACTTAAAATATGCTTCAACGAAGTGATTAGTCACTAGCAAATCAATGTAGTATGTCTTGCAAATCGATTGTCACTCGGGATGATTTCTTTCTTATCAACGGGATGTAGCTCAGATGGTATAGCTCGCTTAGCAGGCGAGAGGTACGAGGATTGATACCCTGCATCTCCACAAGGTTGTAAGGGTGTTGGGGTTTGTTTGATTCTCACATACCTATATATTTTAATTTTGTTTTATTTAGCCTTCTTATTAAAAAATATGTGCCAAAAACGAGGTTGATCACTAGAGAATCAATGCATTTGGTGTTGGGGATCGATTGTCAAATATGATGATTTCTCACTTATCAAGGTGATGTAGCTCAGATGGTAGAGCGCTCACTTAGCATGCGAGAAGTACGAGGATCGATACCCGCATCTCACAAGGTTGTAAGGGTGTTGGGGTCGGTTTTTTTTTTTGTTTGATTCTGACATACCTAATATATTTTAATTTGGTTTTATTTAGCCTTGTTATGAAAAGATATTGCAAAACGAGGTTGATCAGTAGAGAATCAATGCATTTGGTGTTGGGGATCGATTGTCAAATATGAAGATTTCTCTGTTATCAAGGGGATGTAGCTCAGATGGTAGAGCGCTCGCTTAGCATGCGAGAGGCACGGGGATCGATACCCCGCATCTCCACAAGGTTGTAAGGGTGTTGGGGTTGGTTTGTTTGTTTGATTCTCACATACCTAATATTTTAATTTGGTTTTATTTAGCCTTCTTATGAAAAGATATGTGCCAAAAAGGAGGTTGATCACTAGAGAATCAATGCATTTGGTGTTGGGGATCGATTGTCAATATGATGATTTCTCTCTTATCAAGGTGATGTAGCTCAGATGGTAGAGCGCTCACTTAGCATGCGAGAAGCATGAGGATCGATACCCGCATCTCCACAAGGTTGTAAGGGTGTTGGGTCGGTGTTTTTTTTTTGTTTGATTCTGACATACCTAATATATTTTAATTTGGTTTTATTTAGCCTTGTTATGAAAATATTTGCCAAAAACGAGGTTGATCAGTAGAGAATCAATGCATTTGGTGTGGGGATCGATTGTCAAATATGATGATTTCTCTGTTATCAAGGGGATGTAGCTCATATGGTAGAGCGCTCGCTTAGCATGCGAGAGGTACGGGGATCGATACCCTGCATCTCCACAAGGTTGTAAGGGTGTTGGGGTTGGTTTGTTTGTTTAATTCTCACATACCTAATATATTTTAATTTGGTTTTATTTAGCCTTCTTATTAAACTAGTTTTTTTGCCCGCCCGACGGCGGGCTTGAGCAAAAGAACATTTTTATTTTCTTCCCTATTCATATTCTATACCACTTTAATCTCAAAGTTCTTTACTTTTTAAATTCACATAATAGAGAAATATTATTGTGTTTACTCTAAGTAATACTCAATGTATATGTAACCATTCAAGATAAGCATATTACGAAGTCACCAATTATTCATAAAATTAATTGTAAGAATTTTTTGTTATATGTGATTAGTTCTAGATAAAAAGTTTTCTTGACGAATCAATATACACTACAAGAAATACTAATTTAGTCACGATTCTTTAGTCACGGTTTTCTAAAACCGTGACCAATTTGTCACGGTTTATTAGAAACCGTGACTAATTTGGTCACGGTTTTAAAGAACCGTGACTAATTAGTCACAGTTTTTGGAAACCGTGACTAATTAGTCACGGTTTCTTAAGAACCGTGACTAAATTTGTCATGGTTTCTTAAGAACCGTGACTAAATTTGTCACGGTTTCTAAGAAACCGTGACAAAGTTAATGTCCTTTCCCCCAAATCTCTGTCCACGTTGGCAATCCTTCCAACAACACACCTCTCTTCTTTCATTGTCTCTGATCTTCTCTTTCTTCCTCCCAACAATAATTAATTCCATAGCCTTTCCATTTATTAATCCAATCTATTTCCCCATTCACGATGAAACCCTTTCCCCTCAATCCTCCCTTCTCACACTTCTTTCTTCTTCATGTTCCCTAATCGCCGTCGCTCTCACCATAATCGCCATCGCCGCCGCCGCTCTCACCATAATCGCCATCGCCGCCACCGCTCTCTCTTCTCACCATAATCACTGCCGCTCTCTCTTCTCGATCCTCCGTCAACCGCCTCTCTTCTCGATCCTCGTCAATCGCCTCTCTTCTCCAGATCTGAAAATGGTGAGAGCTCTCTCTTTTCAATCACTCTCTCTTCTCACCATAATCGCGGCGGCCCTCTCTTCTCACCATAATCGACGTTGTTCCATCCCCACCGACACCCAACAACCACCGACACTCCAGATCCGAAACCCAATCTCCACAGTCCAGATCCGAAACCCCTATCTCCCATCTCCAGAGTCTTCTAGATATGAATCCAGTTGTAAGTTCGTCCACGAGGTGGAGGAGCCGTCGTGGAAGCGACTGCGAGGCGGCTCTACGGTAGTGGCGGTGTTGATGACGATGAGCAATGGCGTTGTACCGGCGGTGGAGAGGCGTTTGATTAGTTTTCATTTTTGTAATTTGTAATTTTTGTTATTTAATTAATTAAAATTGTAATTGTTGTTATTTGTTAATTAATAAATTAATGATTTATTAAACTGGGTGTATTAAAAAAGTTAAGTGACTGCCATTAACGAAGAGGGATGAAACAGAAAAGCCAGATATGTTAGTGACCAGACAGTGTATAATTAAAAATTTAAGTGACCGCCTGAAAAGTTGACTGATCAGTCACTGGAAAGTTTTATCTCGCAATTTAGTCACTAGGATTTGTCACGGTTTTCATGGCAAACCGTGACTAATATTAGTCACGGTCTCAATAAAAACCGTGACTAAATCGGACTAATTTAATCACGGTTTGAATAGAAACCGTGACTAAAATATTAGTCACGGTTTCTATACAAACCGTGACAAAAATTTAGTCACGGTTCCTAATGAAACCGTGACAAAAATTGGTCGATTTAGTCACGGTTTTCCAAACCGTGACTAATTTTTTTGTCACGGTAAAACCGTGACTAAAGGCAAAAAAACCGTGACTAATGTGCTGTTTTCTTGTAGTGATAATACAATTAAAACCAAGGGGAAAATATAATTTTATGCTAAAGAAATAATGTTATTAAGAAATATATCTTGGAAATATGGAATAATACTTTCACTATTTTGACATTATATATGTAAGTGTGTTATGTCAGATTGCTATCCATGATCATGTTCTATATTGTAATGTAACATTATCAGGGGCGGATCCAGGATTGGATCATGCACTGAGCCAAAATTGAAGGAAAAATTTTCATGTCGCCACAACAAATTTGAATAACATAAAAAGTCTTCAAATCTATACATGAAACTTCAATTTTACACTTCTAATTATGAATGGACTACTAATATTTGGACTTTAATTAATTAAATTTGAAACTAAGCCTAAAAATAATTCATGATTGAGTCGAACTAATACAACACTGAGCCTAAAAATATGAATATTGACGGTTCGTAAAGATATTTGTAGTTACATTCACCAAAATATGAATATTGACGGTTCGTAAAGATATTTGTAGTCAGCCAATATTTGACAATGTAAACTCACATGGACATATATACATACCAAGAGGGATAAAATAAGACGCGATTATTGGAGATTTGGTCCATAACAAACATGAAATAAAGCTCATAGTTTTATCATATATATTAAACATGATATATCAGAAAATTTCTATTCGACACAATTTTAAGAGATTTCAATATATTATCGAACCGGTGTATGATTGCAAAAATAAAATTATAAATTAAATTTTAGTTTTTTTTTATTTTTATTTTTACTCTTTTGGCCCCCGGGATAAGAAATTCCTAGCTTCGTCCCTGCGTCAAATTATGTTTGCATTCCTACACATATGTGGACATAATAATAACAATTCTAAAAAATATATACAGTGTAGCAAATGTGCTATTTTTTAAATTAACTATAATAATGATAAAACAACATTAAAATTAACATAAATTAATCAGTTTTTGGTTTTCCAAGCCGACCAACCAGGTCATATAGAGTTTTATTGTTATGAGGAAAAAATAAGAAAATATTAAAAATTTAAATTATGTATTTTTAACATATCAAATCTAAGATATATGTTTGATATATTATACATATAACAAATATTTTTAAGTAATCTTCATAACTTTTATTTTTTTAAAAGTATATTAATTTCTTTAGTGAAATGAGAATAATAATTTACTACTAACAATCATAATATTTTTATTCATTAATCACCACTACTTATATAAATGGCTATAGTTCAGGAAACTAATACTTAACTACCCTTAAATGACACATAGATGATAAGACATTGCTTTTGTAAATAAAATAAACTTTTTTAATATTTGACAACGTTTAAGAAATTTGATTGGGAGTTTCAATTAGTTTTTAAATTTTTTATTATTTGTCGAAGTCCTACTTTTAAGGATAAGTAGGAGAAAATCTAGATTGGTGATTTCACCCACATACTCTGAACCAACTTCCTTATGTATGAATTGGGAGATTCGGTTCAAGGTTTAGATTTCACTTGCAAGTCTTACAAAAAAAAAAAAAACCCTAGATCATAGCTCAAACTATGATATATAATTAATGACAAATGGGAAGGAAAAAGTATTGAGTTTAGGGTAGTTAGTATAAGTTTCAAATATTCTAATAAAATGTTACATTACAATGGAAAGGCTTTTATTAATCTGCGGTTGGGTAAAATGTTTTTATTAAATTTTATTTTTTCCATTACATGACTATGAATAAAAATAATATAATAACTTTTTTAAATGTTAACATGATCATTTTCTCACACAATACACTATTATTTTTTCTCGGAAAACCGGCTTAAAGTTAAATTAGTAGGATAAATATGATTTATGGAGTTAGAAATCAAAGAACTATTGTAAATAAATTGATTAGTGAAAACTAATTGACAGAAGATGGTTTTGATTTGCTAAGAAAATTGATCATTTTTAAATTTATTGACATGTGAGATTAGATTTATGATATTTTCTTGCAAAAATATTTCCAAATTTAGTAATATGAAGAGTTGGAGAGGATATGATGTAGTATATTAAAATAATTAAAACCAATTTGTGAGGCCATCATTTTATATTAAAATTGTGCGTTCAAATTAATATAGAGATTATATAACTATTATTCTATTATAATGATTAAAACCATTTAACACATAAAAGTGGACTTTAAAAAAAACACATAAAAGTGGAAGTTAATGTAACGTGGAGGGGGCTATTTTTAAGGCTCATTTTTCTTAGTTAAATTAAATATGGAAGAGAAAATAATAAAAAGAAAAAATCTAATTGGTTGTTTAGCTACAATTAAGGGGAGAAAGAATAAAGAGGGGTTGTTTTATATTTGCTTATTATATATAATAGAAGATATGTGCCAAAAATGAGGTTGATCACTAGAGAATCAATGCATTTGGGGGTCGATTGTCAAATATGATGATTTCTTTCCTATCAAGGGGATGTAGGTCAGATGGTAGAGCACTCGCTTAGCATGTGAGAGGCACGGGGATCGATACCCCGCATCTCCACAAGGTTGTAATGTAAGGGTGTTGGGTTGGTTTGTTTGTTTGATTCTCACATACCTAATATATTTTAATTTGGTTTTATTTAGCCTTCTTATGAAAAGATATGTACCAAAAACGAGGTTGATCACTAGGAATCAATGCATTGGTGTTGGGGATCAATTGTCAAATATGATGATTTCTTTCTTATCAAGGGGATGTAGCTCAGATGGTAGAGCGCTCGCTTAGCATGCGAGAGGTATGGGGATTGATACCCCGCATCTCCACAAGGTTGTAAGGGTGTTGGTTTAGGGTATTTTGTTTAATTCTCACAATATCTCAAATATTTTTATTTGGCTATGCTTTTTGTAGCATTCTTACTCAAAATATGCGTCGTCACTAGCAAATCATTGTAGTATGTCTTGCAAATCGATTGTCACTCGGGATGATTTCTTTCTTATCAAGGGGATGTAGCTCAGATGGTAGAGCGCTCGCTTAGCATGCGAGAGGCACGGGGATCGATACCCCGCTTCTCGACAAGGTTGTAAGGGTGATGGTCTATGTTATTTTATTTAATTCTCACAATACCTCGTATATTTTAATTTGGCTATACTTTTTGTAGCATTCTTACTCAAAATATGCGTCAACGAAGTGATTAGTCACTCGCAAATCAATGTATTATGTCTTGCAAATTGGTTGTCACGCTAGATGATATCCATCTTATTAAGGGGATGTAGCTCAGATGGTAGAGCGCTTGCTTAGCATTTTGGGACAAATCTAGCGCATTTTGGGATAAATCTAGCGCATATTTTGGGCCAAATCTAGCGCACCTTGGGACAAATCTAGCGGACTTTGGGCCAAATCTAGCTCATTTTTTAAGCCAAATCTAGCGCATTTTGGGACAAATCTAGCGCATTTTTTGGGCCAAATCTAGCGCACATTGGGACAAATCTAGCACATTTTGGGACAAATCTAGCGCATTTTGGGCCAAATCTAGCGCACATTGGGACAAATCTAGCGCATTTTTTGATAAGTCTAGCGTAATTTGGACCAAATCTAGCACATTTTTGGGGCCAAATATAGCGCACATTGGGTCAAATCTAGCGCATTTATTGGGCCAAATCTAGCGCATTTTGGGACAAATCTAGCGCACATTGGGCCAAATCTAGCGCATTTTGGGACAAATCTAGCGCATTTTGGGACAAATATAGCACACTTTGGGACAAATCTAGCGCACTTTGGGCGAAATCTAGCACATTTTTTGTGCCAAATCTAGCGCATTTTTTTATACATCTAGCATACTTTGGGCCAAATCTAGCATAATTTTTGGGCCAAATCTAGCGCACATTGGGCCAAATCTAGCGCATATTGGGCGAAATCTAGCGCATTTTTTGGGCGAAATCTAGCGCATTTTGGGCCAAATCTAGCGCACATTGGGACAAATCTAGCACATTTTGGGACAAATCTAGCGCATTTTGGGACAAATATAGTGCACTTTAGGACAAATCTAGAGCACTTTGGGACAAATCTAGCGCATTTTTTGATAAGTCTAGCGTAATTTGGACCAAATCTAGCACATTTTTGGGGCCAAATATAGCGCACATTGGGTCAAATCTAGCGCATTTATTGGGCCAAATCTAGCACATTTTGGGACAAATCTAGCGCACATTGGGCCAAATCTAGCGCATTTTGGACAAATCTACCGCATTTTGGGACAAATATAGCACACTTTGGGACAAATCTAGCGCACTTTGGGCGAAATCTAGCACATTTTTTGTGCCAAATCTAGCGCATTTTTTGATACATCTAGCGTACTTTGGGCCAAATCTAGCATAATTTTTGGGCCAAATCTAGCGCACATTGGGCGAAATCTAGCGCACATTGGGCGAAATCTAGCGCATTTTTTGGGCGAAATCTAGCGCATTTTGGGACAAATCTAGCGCACCTTGGGCCAAACCTAGCGCATTTGGGGACAAATCTAGCGCACTATGGGACAAATCTAGTGTACTTTGGGCCAAATCTAGCGCATTTTGGGACAAATCTAGCGCACTTTGGAACAAATCTAGCACACTTTGGGACAAATCTAGCTCATTTTTGGGTCAAATCTAGCGCACTTTGCGATAAATCTAGCGCAATTTTGGCCAAATCTATCGCACTTTGAGACAAATCTAGGGCATTTTGGGACAAATCTAGCGCATTTTTTTGGCAAATCTAGCGCACTTTGGGACAAATCTAGCGCACTTTGGGACTAATCTAGCGCACTTTGAGCCAAATCTAGGGCATTTTTTGGGCCAAATCTTGCGCATTTTGGGACAAATCTAGCGCACTTTGGGACAAATCTAGCGCATTTTTTTGACCAAATCTAGCGCACTTTGGCACAAATCTAACGCATTTTGGGACGAATCTAGCGCATTTTTTGGAAAATCTAGAGCATTTTGGGACAAATCTACCGCATTTTTTGGCCCAAATCTCGTGCACCATGGGACAAATCTAGCGGATTTTGGGACAAATCTAGCGCATTTTGGGATAAATCTAGCACAACACTGTTTGTATGGGGATCGATATCCCGCATCTCCACTAGTTTGTAAGGGTGTTGGTCTAAGGTATTTTATTTAATACTCACAAAATACCTCTTATATTTTAATTTGGCTATACTTTTTGTAGCATTCTTACTCAAAATATGCTTCAACGAAGTGATTAGTCACTAGCAAATCAATGTAGTATGTCTTGCAAATCGATTGTCACTCGGGATGATTTCTTTCTTATCAACGAGATGTAGCTCAGATGGTAGAGCGCTCGCTTAGCAGGCGAGAGGTACGAGGATTGATACCCTGCATCTCCACAAGGTTGTAAGGGTGTTGGGGTTTGTTTGTTTGTTTGATGCCCACATACCTAATATATTTTAATTTTGTTTTATTTAGCCTTCTTATTAAAAAATATGTGCCAAAAAACGAGGTTGATCACTAGAGAATCAATGCATTTGGTGTTGGGGATCGATTGTCAAATATGATGATTTCTCTCTTATCAAGGTGATGTAGCTCAGATGGTAGAGCGCTCGCTTAGCATGCGAGAGGCACGAGGATCGATACCCGCATCTCCACAAGGTTGTAAGGGCGTTGGGTCGGTTTTTATTTGTTTGATTCTGACATACCTAATATATTTTAATTTGGTTTTATATTTAGCCTTCTTATGAAAAGATATTTGCCAAAAACGAGGTTGATCAGTAGAGAATCAATGCATTTGGTGTTGGGGATCGATTGTCAAATATGAAGATTTCTCTGTTATCAAGGGGATGTAGCTCAGATGGTAGAGCGCTCGCTTAGCATGCGAAAGGCACGGGGATCGATACCCGCATCTCCACAAGAGTTGTAAGGGTGTTGGGGTTGGTTTGTTTGTTTGATTCTCACATACCTAATATTTTAATTTGGTTTTATTTAGCCTTCTTATGAAAAGATATGTACCAAAAACGAGGTTGATCACTAGAGAATCAATGCATTTGGTGTTGGGGATTGATTCCCAAATATGATGATTTCTTTCTTATCAAGGGGATGTAGCTCAGATGGTAGAGCGCTCGCTTAGCATGCGAGAGGTACGGGGATCGATACCCCGCATCTCCACAAAGTTGTAAGGGTGTTGGGTCGGTTTTTTTTTTTGTTTGATTCTGACATACCTAATATATTTTAATTTGGTTTTATTTAGCCTTCTTATGAAAAGATATTTGCCAAAAACGAGGTTGATCAGTAGAGAATCAATGCATTTGGTGTTGGGGATCGATTGTCAAATATGAAGATTTCTTATTATCAAGGGGATGTAGCTCAGATGGTAGAGCGCTCGCTTAGCATGCGAGAGGCACGGGGATCGATACCCCGCATCTCCACAAGAGTTGTAAGGGTGTTGGGGTTGGTTTGTTTGTTTGATTCTCACATACCTAATATTTTAATTTGGTTTTATTTAGCCTTCTTATGAAAAGATATGTACCAAAAACGAGGTTGATCACTAGAGAATCAATGCATTTGGTGTTGGGGATTGATTCCCAAATATGATGATTTCTCTCTTATCAAGGTGATGTAGCTCAGATGGTAGAGCGCTCGCTTAGCATGCGAGAGGCACGAGGATCGATACCCACATCTCCACAAAGTTGTAAGGGTGTTGGGTCGGTTTTTTTTGTTTGATTCTGACATACCTAATATATTTTAATTTGGTTTTATTTAGCCTTCTTATGAAAAGATATTTGCCAAAAACGAGGTTGATAAGTAGAGAATCAATGCATTTGGTGTTGGGGACCGTCAAATATGAAGATTTCTCTATTATCAAGGGGATGTAGCCATCTTTCTTTAGAGAATGACTTAAAGGAAGGGGGTGGATTTAAAGAGGAAGAGGTTACGGTTAGCTTGCCCAAAAAGTCGCCGTTCGGACTCGAAAGTCAAAAGTAAAAAGAATGACTTGACAACACATGCTTAGTGCTTTAGCGGTGCCTCAAAAGTAGCGCTGATGCGGTGGCCGGTTCTTAGCCGCCCACACGTCCTCACCGAAAGCGAGAGGTTTCTCAGCCGTCCATGTGTCTTTCACCGAAAGCGAGAGGTTTACATAGGTTTCGTATCAGAGATCAATGTTCCCTTCGCTTGGGTATTTAACCCAGATGAAGCTTGGTGCCGAGTGTCACTCGCAAGGTATACTGAAGGGATTCTGTCAATACTTACGGAAGGTTCGAATGGAAGGTAAAAATGCAGGAGCGATTCCATTCCTCAACCTTTTTCCCTCCACCGAGAGTCCACTAGTCCCTTCTGGTAATCCTTTCTTGACCGATTTCTGTCCCTTTTGTGATTCTATTAAAATGGAATGGACACTAGATAGTAGCTGCCCTAATCACATGACTCCGAATGAAAATTCCTTCGTTTCTCTAGATCGTAGCTTTCGCCAACTCGTTTCCTTTGGAAAGGGTTTCAAGGAAAAATCCAAAGGGAAAGGTGCCATCAGGTTGGGTCCCTTAATTATACCGGACGTGTTACTGATGCCTAGCATGGTCGGTAGTTTCATTAGCATGAGCCAGCTTATGGAACTGAATTTTGCCTTCCTTTTTAAGGGAGGGTGGTGTACCGTTTTTGATCAGTTCGGAAACCCTTTTCTCTCTGTACCAAAAGTTGGCAGGTGCTTTCCGCTTAACATGGCTCATGTTACGCAGACAGGAGTGGCCATCAGAGGAAAACCAGACCAAGCGGAAACAGTCAAGATTTGCTGCGGAAAGAAGCGGGGTTAAAGACGGAATGCAAGAAGCGGCCAGTAAGATACTGGAGGCCGACAAGGGGAAGAAGCGAGAGCGTCCGATCGAGTTAGTGGATCTTTCACGGAGTTAGTTCTGAAGACACGGCTTGAATGGCCGTTTTGTATGACCAGTTCATGTACCCAGTACCTTCTTAATAATAATAATTTCTACTTCTCTTCCACCTCTAAGTATTCAAATCAGTTATTCCATTAACTCAAAACGCAAAATCATGACTCAAAACATGAGTTACCACAACAACAGTTGTACGAAGCTAAAGTGGTCTACTCATCATGCAAGTTCTTGCGATCGAGTTCCTGACGTCGTTCCTCGGCTGTCTCTAACATCAGCTTCCAGATAACGAAACTTTGACCACACAGAGGATCAAAGCAAAGATTACCAACCCTACGTTACTCTCATCGCCATCCTCTTGATAGCTCATTTTCGGAATTGAGAGAGTTTGCTAATCAATGGAGAGAAATGAAAGAGAGATGGTGATGGTGGTCAAGTTTTCAAAACTTGATCTTTATGGAAGCCAATTTCGAAAGGAAAGCGGTCACAATAATTGTGACACCATCCACTCACTCATGTCGGCACGTGAGGACAAGAGAGGTGGCCAATAAGTCAAAGGCTAGGAAAATAGGGTTCGTCCCTTTAAATAGACGGTACCGAAATGCCTCGGATAACAGAGTAGTGTCAGAAAAGAAATACCTCATTCATCTCTTTTATATCCATAAAATGGCTACGATTCCCGTTTGCTAGTGCGGGGAAGCCACGATTGTAACCACATCCTGGACGGAAGAAAATCCAGGGCGAAGTTTCCTTAGCTGCAAAAGACGTCGCTCGGTAAGTCAAAAATGCTTCTCGAGTTTCGACTATCCTTTCAATTAACCAGAAACTCATCTATCCCCTTGATCTGTGACAGAGGATGAACAGCTATTGCAATTACTTTGCATGGTTTGATTCCCGATGCAACCTCGAGCCAAAGTCGTAATCAACGGGCTCTTACGAAAATTAAACATCTACGAGCGTACCTTCGGAAGTGAAAGACAAGCAATTTCAGGGGAGACCACTCCCGATACTGCTACATCATCTGCATCTTCTGTTAGGAACAAGGCTAATAATGGTTTTTGTAACATAAAAGTTACCTACCAGACTTTCTTAGCAGTCCTTGCCTTTGTTTGTATCCTTATCGGAACTCTTATCGTTCACGTGTTAAGCAAGTAACTTCTTGCTTTTATCCGTGGAGGTTTCTATGCTTTTCCTTTTAAAATCATAGGAATGGCTTCCGCATCAGATCGATTTTTTTTCAGCGTTTCTTGGTAACCCGACGCTATAACATATGAATCCTCAACATCTTGAGACATGGACTCCCACCGAGTCCTCGCGTGCCCTCGAGGCAGGAAAATAGAGTAGCGTAGTCGCTCATCCGGTGTAGCGTTCAGATGACTATACACCATTCTCATATCACAAAGCCAATCAACGGCTGCTTGAAAATCTGAGCTTTCTCCCTCAAAAGGGACTCCACCTAACTTTTTCATCTTATCATAATCTAATACTGCAGGTGGCGGTTCAACGGAACATCGTCACCTTGCACAGAATTCCCGTGTACACTTGCAAGAAGAATGGTCTTTTAATGATCCTCTTTCGGAAAACATTCAATAATCAGAAATCTTCTTTTTCACTTTAAAAAGGTTTTCAAAAATCATTTTCAAATCATGATGCCATGTACAACTGACAATGCATCACACAAGACATGACCGCTCGATCGCCAGTGCAAGTACGGGCATGGAATACCTCCCCTCTTTTGGGGTTCGCGACGTCCCAAGAGAAGAAGGTAGCATACCTATAGTGCAGAAGACAACCAGCTCTGATACCAACTTGTAACACCCCAACCAGACAGAACATAATCAAATACAGCGGAACACTAACAAGGGTGTTACGATGCACGAATATCACAAGAAACTGATTTTTCGTCATAACTCAGGTAAATCTCTTTAAGAGTTTTAAAACAACTCGTAATGGTCTGAAAACTCATGTCTTCATTAATCATGATCCAACAGAAGTTCTTCATGAACTCATAACAGAGGAGGAGTCACATGCTTCACAGATACCACAAGCGTTTCACAGGAGTCACATGCTCCACAGATACTACAAGCGTTTCACTTCTTCCACATAGTCCAACAAGCATTTCTCATATACTTAGTCACACTGACATCATATGGTACCGAACAGGTTACAGAACATAGACATATACACAATATGTGACTAACCATGACATATGCATATGATAAGGTAGTATATCTCAAAACGTGTGAAAACTCAAAATCAGAGAACGAGGATCAAGACACATTCTTCCGATTCTACCTGGCCTCATCACCACGCTTGCCAACCCAAAAGGCTCTCCTAGTTGGCATGTAGCTCTTGTAGAATCAAGTGTACACCTGCACAGACTACTAACGGTCTGGGGGAAAAAATAAGGGTCAGTGCTACTTCACTGAGTGAGAGCCTTGAGCCCTGGGTCATACTAAGGTGCAAGCAAATCACATAACAAGTATGTCAACATGTATCACATAAGGTCACCCTGTAACTCTAACTTATTAGTCCATATTTTAATTGGGATCCCGGCTCACGTATGCTGGTAGACTCCCGGGCAGAACAGGCAGTACCAACCGGTACTTCATAAACATACAGCTCTCCGTGGTAAGATCCTCAAAAAACCGTTCAGTCATTAGGCTCAACCGTCCTAATGACCTACTCCTAGCAGAATTGACCGTACATGGTTTTCTGCAACATATCATACATATAGTCTCCAGCATACGGGCCCTATCTACGTGATCAAGCAATTCCAGATTATTCTCCTTGAATCATCAGTCTAAGTGAGTTGTTATCACAATCAGATCACAACAGAACACGAATATCATATCAGGTATAATACCAAGTAAGCTGAACGAGTACAATAACAGATTCATGTATACATATCAATAACAACAATTCACATACGACCCTAGGGTTGTAGGCCACTATCCTAACATGCATATAATTCTTAATAATTAAAAGACACATAAAGGAACGTCTAACCCGGTAGGATACGCAGGAGACCCTCACCGATTCTGAACGACGAAACTTCGATGCTATCTCCTTTGTCAGAACCCTACTTCAGAACGACCTCCGCACCACGAACTATGTACGAATTCAGTTTCTTACTTGCCAGAATCTCACTTTCTATTCTTCACAGAAGCTTTTGCCCCTGTCTCTCTGTTTTTCCTCTTCAGACGCACTCCCCCTCTCCTCTCTATATTTTCTTACAGAAACATCCCTCTTTTCGTGAAAGGCTATTCCTCTCACCTTACAATATTTAAGCTTGGTCTAAAGAAACCAAATTACTTTCTTAAAGCTATATGGAATGATTGGGGGATATACACCCACCCACGTGATCATGTTTCCTTTTCTAAGATAAGTCCTAATCTAATTATATCATGTTCAGCCAAAATATCCCTTCACCTATGTTACTTTATCGTTAAGCAAACGTTGGCAAAAACATGAAACCATAGCAAATCAAAGTTTCCACCTTTAGTCATACATGGTTGGTTGTTTACTTTTGGATGAAAACAAATATGCTTGTTTCTATAGCTAAACACTTAATATTAGATAAATGACAATTGGTATTATTCATCTATAAATAACTAGATGATTAGGTAGTAATCGAATCGATCAATATTTTTTTCCTGGTTCGGTTAGAACGGGATGTTACAGTTTGATTCTCACATACCTAATATTTTAATTTGGTTTTATTTAGCCTTCTTATGAAAAGATATGTACCAAAAACGAGGTTGATCACTAGAGAATCAATGCATTTGGTGTTGGGGATTGATTCCCAAATATGATGATTTCTTTCTTATCAAGGGGATGTAGCTCAGATGGTAGAGCGCTCGCTTAGCATGCGAGAGGTATGGGGATTGATACCCCGCATCTCCACAAGGTTGTAAGGCTCTTGGTTTAGGGTATTTTGTTTAATTATCACAATATCTCATATATTTTTATTTGGCTATGCTTTTTGTAGCATTCTTACTCAAAATATGTGTCAACAAAGTGATTAGTCACTAGCAAATCATTGTAGTATGTCTTGCAAATCGATTGTCAATCGGGATGATTTCTTTCTTATCAAGGGGATGTAGCTCAGATGGTAGAGCGCTCGCTTAGCATGCGAGAGGCACGGGGATCGATACCCCGCATCTCCACAAGGTTGTAAGGGTGATGGTCTATGTTATTTTATTTAATTCTCACAATACCTCATATATTTTAATTTGGCTATACTTTTTGTTGCATTCTTTCTCAAAATATGCGTCAACGAAGTGATTAGTCACTCGTAAATCAATGTATTATGTCTTGCAAATTGGTTGTCACGCAAGATGATTTCCATCTTATTAAGGGGATATAGTTCAGATGGTAGAGTGCTTGCTTAGCAGTTTGAGACAAATCTATCGCATTTTGGGCCAAATCTAGCGCACCTTGAGACAAATCTAGCGGACTTTGGGCCAAATCTAGTTCATTTTTTAAGCCAAATCTAGCACATTTTGGGACAAATCTAGCGCATTTTTTGGGCCAAATCTAGCGCACATTGGGACAAATCTAGCGCACATTGGGACAAATCTAGCGCATTTTGGGACAAATATAGTGCACTTTAGGACAAATCTAGCGCATTTGGGACAAATCTAGCGCATTTTTTGATAAATCTAGCGTACTTTGGACCAAATCTAGCACATTTTTTGGGCCAAATATAGCGCACATTGGGCCAAATCTAGCGCATTTATTGGGCCAAATCTAGCGCACCTTGGGCCAAATCTAGCGCATTTTGGGACAAATATAGCACACTTTGGGACAAATCTAGCGCACTTTGGGCGAAATCTAGCACATTTTTTGTGCCAAATCTAGCGCATTTTTTATAAATCTAGCGTACTTTGGGCCAAATCTAGCATAATTTTTGGGCCAAATCTAGCGCACATTGGGCCAAATCTAGCGCATTTTTGGGCCAAATCTAGTGCATTTTGGGACAAATCTAGCGCACCTTGGGCCAAATCTAGCACATTTGGGGACAAATATAGCGCACTATGGGACAAATCTAGCGTACTTTGGGCCAAATCTAGTGCATTTTGGGACAAATCTAGCGCACTTTGGAACAAATCTAGCACACTTTGGGACAAATCTATCGCATTTTTGGGTCAAATCTAGCGTACTTTGCGATAAATCTAGCGCAATTTTGGCCAAATCTAGCGCACTTTGAGACAAATCTAGGGCATTTTGGGACAAATCTAGCGCATTTTTTTGGCAAATCTAGCGCACTTTGGGACAAATCTAGCGCATTTTGGGATAAATCTAGCGCATTTTTTGGAAAATCTAGAGCATTTTCGGACAAATCTACCGCATTTTTTGGGCAAATCTCGTGCCACTTGGGACAAATCTAGCAGATTTTGGGACAAATCTAGCGCATTTTGGGATAAATCTAGCGCAACACTGTTTGTATGGGGATCGATATCCCGTATCTCCACTAGTTTGTAAGGGTGTTGGTCTAAGGTATTTTATTTAATACTCACAAAATACCTCTTATATTTTAATTTTGCTTTACTTTTTGTAGCATTCTTACTCAAAATATGCTTCAACGAAGTGATTAGTCATTAACAAATCAACGTATTATGTCTTGCAAATCGATTGTCACTCGGGATGATTTCTTTCTTATCAAGGGGATGTAGCTCAGATGGTAGAGCGCTCGCTTAGCAGGCGAGATGTATGAGGATAGATACCCTGCATCTCCTTGTTTGTTTGATTCTCACATACCTAATATATTTGAATTTGGTTTTGTTTAGCCTTCTTATTAAAAAATATGTGCCAAAAACGAGGTTGATCACTAGAGAATCAATGCATTTGGTGTTGGGGATCGATTGTCAAATATGATGATTTCTCTCTTATCAAGGTGATGTAGCTCAGATGGTAGAGCGCTCGCTTAGCATGCGAGAGGCACGATAATCGATACCGCATCTCCACAAGGTTGTAAGGGTGTTGGGTCGGTTTTTTTTGTTTGATTCTGACATACCTAATATATTTTAATTTGGTTTTATTTAGCCTTCTTATGAAAAGATATTTGCCAAAAACGAGGTTGATCAGTAGAGAATCAATGCATTTGGTGTTGGGGATCGATTGTCAAATATGAAGATTTCTCTGTTATCAAGGGGATGTAGCTCAGATGGTAGAGCGCTCGCTTAGCATGCGAGAGGCACGGGGATCGATACCCCACATCTCCACAAGGATTGTAAGGGTGATGGGGTTGGTTTGTTTGTTTGATTCTCACATACCTAATATTTTAATTTGGTTTTATTTAGCCTTCTTATGAAAGATATGTACCAAAAACGAGGTTGATCACTAGAGAATCAATGAATTTGGTGTTGGGGATTGATTCCCAAATATGATGATTTCTTTCTTATCAAGAGGATGTAGCTCAAATGGTAGAGCGCTCGCTTAGCATGCGAGAGGTACGGGGATTGATACCCTGCATCTCCACAAGGTTGTAAGGGTGTTTGTTTAGGGTATTTTGTTTAATTCTCACAATATCTCATATATTTTTATTTGGCTATGCTTTTTGTAGCATTCTTACTCAAAATATGCGTCAACAAAGTGATTAGTCACTAGCAAAATCAATGTATTATGTCTTGCAAATCGATTGTCACTCGGGATGATTTTTTTTTATCAAGGAGCTCAGATGGTAGAGCGCTCGCTTAGCATGTGAGAGGTACGGGGATCGATACCTCGCATCTCCACAAGGTTGTAAGGGTGTTTGTTTAGGGTATTTTGTTTAATTCTCACAATATTCATATATTTTTATTTGGCTATGCTTTTTGTTGCATTCTTACTCAAAATATGCGTCAACAAAGTGATTAGTCACTAGCAAATCATTGTAGTATGTCTTGCAAATCGATTGTCACTCGGGATGATTTCTTTCTTATCAAGGGGATGTAGCTCAGATGGTAGAACGCTCGCTTAGCATGTGAGAGGTACGGGGATCGATACCCGCATCTCCACAAGGTTGTAAGGGTGATGGTCTATGTTATTTTATTTAATTCTCACAATACCTCATATATTTTAATTTGGCTATACTTTTTGTTGCATTCTTTCTCAAAATATGCGTCAACGAAGTGATTAGTCACTCGCAAATCAATGTATTATGTCTTGCAAATTGGTTGTCACGCAAGATGATTTCCATCTTATTAAGGGGATGTAGCTCAGATGGTAGATCGCTTGCTTAGCATTTTGGGACAAATCTAGTGCATATTTTGGGCCAAATCTAGCGCACCTTGGGACAAATCTAGCGCATTTTTTGGGCAAAATCTAGCGCACCTTGGGACAAATCTAGCGCACTATATGGGACAAATCTAGCGCACTTTGCGCAGAATCTAGCGCAAGTCAAATCTAGCGCATTTTTAGGCCAAATCTAGCGCACTTCAGGCCAAATCTAGCGCACTTTGGGCCAAATCTAGCGCATTTTTAGGCCAAATCTAGCGCATTTTGGGGGGGCCAAATCTAGCGCACCTTGGGATAAATCTAGCGCATATTGGGACAAATCTAGCGCAATATTCTAGCGCACTTTGGTTCAAATCTAGCGTATTTTTGGGCCAAATCTAGCGCATTTTGGGCAAATCTAACACATTTTTTGGGTCAAATCTTGCGCACTTTGTGACAAATCTAGCACATTATCTAGCACATTTTTGGCCAAATCTAGCGCACTTTGAGACAAATCTAGCGCATTTTGGGACAAATCTAGCGCACTTTGTGCCAAATCTAGCGCAAAATTTGGGACAAATCTAGCGCATTTTTGGACAAATCTAGCGTATTTTTTGGGTCAAATCTAGCGCAATTTGGGCACAAATCTAGCGGACTTTGGGCCAATCTAGCTCATTTTTAAGCCAAAATCTAGCGCATTTTGGGACAAATCTAGCGCACCTTGGGACAAATCTAGCGCACCTTGGGACAAATCTAGCGGATTTTGGGACAAATCTAGCGCATTTTGGGACAAATATAGCGCACTTTGGGACAAATCTAGCTCACTTTGGGACAAATCTAGCGCACTTTGGGCCAAATCTAGCGTATTTTGGGACAAATCTAGCGCATTTTGGGACAAATATAGCGCACTTTGGGCCAAATCTAGCACATTTTTTGATAAATCTAGCGTACTTTGGGCCAAATCTAGCACATTTTTTGGGCCAAATCTATCGCAAATTGGGCCAAATCTTGCGCATTTTTTGGGCCAAATCTAGCACATTTTGGGACAAATCTAGCGCACCTTGGGCCAAATCTAGCGCATTTTGGGACAAATCTAGCGCACTATGGGACAAATCTAGCGTACTTTGAGCCAAATCTAGCGCATTTGGTACAAATTTGGCGCACTTTGGGACAAATCTAGCGCATTTTTTGGTCAAATCTAGCAAACTTTGCGATAAATCTAGCGCACTTTGGGACAAATCTAGCGCACTTTGGGCCAAATCTTGCACATTTTGTGACAGATCTAGCGCATTTTTTGACCAATTCTAGCGCACTTTGGACAAATCTAACGCATTTTGGGACGAATCTAGAGCATTTTTTGGAAATCTAGAGCATTTTGGGACAAATCTACCGCATTTTTTGGGCCGAATCTCGTGCACCTTGGGACAAATCTAGCGTATTTTGGGATAAATCTAGCGCAACACTATTTGTATGGGGATCGATGTCCCGCATCTCCACTAGTTTGTAAGGGTGTTGGTCTAAGGTATTTTATTTAATACTCACAAAATACCTCATATATTTTAATTTGGCTATACTTTTTGCAGCATTCTTACTCAAAATATGCTTCAATGAAGTGATTAGTCACTAGCAAATCAATGTAGTATGTCTTGCAAATCGATTGTCACTCGGGATGATTTCTTTCTTATCAAGGGGATGTAGCTCAGATGGTAGAGCCCTCGCTTAGCATGCGAGAGGTACGAGGATTGATACCCTGCATCTCCACAAGGTTGTAAGGGTGTTTGTTTAGGGTATTTTGTTTAATTCTCACAATATCTCATATATTTTTATTTGGCTATGCTTTTTGTAGCATTCTTACTCAAAATATGTGTCAACAAAGTGATTAGTCACTAGCAAATCATTGTAGTATGTCTTGCAAATCGATTGTCACTCGGGATGATTTCTTTCTTATCAAGGGGATGTAGCTCAGATGGTAGAGCGCTTGCTTAGCCTGCGAGAGGCACGGGGATCGATACCCGCATCTCCACAAGGTTGTAAGGGTGATGGTCTATGTTATTTTATTTAATTCTCACAATACCTCATATATTTTAATTTGGCTATACTTTTTGTTGCATTCTTTCTCAAAATATGCGTCAACGAAGTGATTAGTCACTCGCAAATCAATGTATTATGTCTTGCAAATTGGTTGTCACGCAAGATGATTTCCATCTTATTAAGGGGATGTAGCTCAGATGGTAGAGCGCTTGCTTAGCATTTTGGGACAAATCTAGCGCATTTTGGGACAAATCTAGTGCATATTTTGGGCCAAATCTAGCGCACCTTGGGACAAATCTAGCGCATTTTTTGGGCAAAATCTAGCGCACCTTGGGACAAATCTAGCGCACTATATGGGACAAATCTAGCGCACTTTGCGCAGAATCTAGCGCAAGTCAAATCTAGCGCATTTTTAGGCCAAATCTAGCGCACTTCAGGCCAAATCTAGCGCACTTTGGGCCAAATCTAGCGCATTTTTAGGCCAAATCTAGCGCATTTTGGGGGGGGGCCAAATCTAGCGCACCTTGGGATAAATCTAGCGCATATTGGGACAAATCTAGCGCATTATTCTAGCGCACTTTGGTACAAATCTAGCATATTTTTGGGCCAAATCTAGCGCATTTTGGGGCAAAACTAACACATTTTTTGGGTCAAATCTTGCGCACTTTGCGACAAATCTAGCACATTATCTAGCACATTTTTGGCCAAATCTAGCGCACTTTGAGACAAATCTAGCGTATTTTGGGACAAATCTAGCGCAAAATTTGGGACAAATCTAGCGCATTTTTGGACAAATCTAGCGTATTTTTTGGGTCAAATCTAGCGCAATTTGGGACAAATCTAGCGGACTTTGGGCCAATCTAGCTCATTTTTAAGCCAAAATCTAGCGCATTTTGGGACAAATCTAGCTCACCTTGAGACAAATCTAGCGCACCTTGGGACAAATCTAGCGGATTTTGGGACAAATCTAGCGCATTTTGGGACAAATATAGCGCACTTTGGGACAAATCTAGCTCACTTTGGGACAAATCTAGCGCACTTTGGGCCAAATCTAGCGTATTTTGGGACAAATCTAGCGCATTTTGGGACAAATATAGCGCACTTTGGGCCAAATCTAGCACATTTTTTGATAAATCTAGCGTACTTTGGGCCAAATCTAGCACATTTTTTGGGCCAAATCTATCGCAAATTGGGCCAAATCTTGCGCATTTTTTGGGCCAAATCTAGCACATTTTGGGACAAATCTAGCGCACCTTGGGCCAAATCTAGCGCATTTTGGGACAAATCTAGCGCACTATGGGACAAATCTAGCGTACTTTGAGCCAAATCTAGCGCATTTGGTACAAATCTGGCGCACTTTGGGACAAATCTAGCGCATTTTTTGGTCAAATCTAGCAAACTTTGCGATAAATCTAGCGCACTTTGGGACAAATCTAGCGCACTTTGTGTCAAATCTTGCACATTTTGTGACAGATCTAGCGCATTTTTTTGACCAATTCTAGCGCACTTTGGGACAAATCTAACGCATTTTGGGACGAATCTAGAGCATTTTGGGACAAATCTACCGCATTTTTTGGGCCAAATCTCGTGCACCTTGGGACAAATCTAGCGTATTTTGGGATAAATCTAGCGCAACACTATTTGTATGGGGATCGATGTCCCGCATCTCCACTAGTTTGTAAGGGTGTTGGTCTAAGGTATTTTATTTAATACTCACAAAATACCTCATATATTTTAATTTGGCTATACTTTTTGCAACATTCTTACTCAAAATATGCTTCAATGAAGTGATTAGTCACCAGCAAATCAATGTAGTATGTCTTGCAAATCGATTGTCACTCGGGATGATTTCTTTCTTATCAAGGGGATGTAGCTCAGATGGTAGAGCCCTCGCTTAGCATGCGAGAGGTACGAGGATTGATACCTGCATCTCCACAAGGTTGTAAGGGTGTTTGTTTAGGGTATTTTGTTTAATTCTCACAATATCTCATATATTTTTATTTGGCTATGCTTTTTGTAGCATTCTTACTCAAATATGTGTCAACAAAGTGATTAGTCACTAGCAAATCAATGTATTATGTCTTGCAAATCGATTGTCACTCGGGATGATTTCTTTCTTATCAAGGGGATGTAGCTCAGATGGTAGAGTGCTCGCTTAGCATGCGAGAGGTACGGGGATCGATACCCCGCATCTCCACAAGGTTGTAAGGGTGTTGGTTTAGGGTATTTTGTTTAATTCTCACAATATCTCATATATTTTTATTTGGCTATGCTTTTTGTAGCATTCTTACTCAAAATATGTGTCAACAAAGTGATTAGTCACTAGCAAATCATTGTAGTATGTCTTGCAAATCGATTGTCACTCGGGATGATTTCTTTCTTATCAAGGGAATGTAGCTCAGATGGTAGAGCGCTTGCTTAGCATGCGAGAGGCACGGGGATCGATACCCCGCATCTCCACAAGGTTGTAAGGGTGATGATCTATGTTATTTTATTTAATTCTCACAATACCTCATTATATTTTAATTTGGCTATACTTTTTGTTGCATTCTTACTCAAAATATGCGTCAACGAAGTGATTAGTCACTCGCAAATCAATGTATTATGTCTTGCAAATTGGTTGTCACGCAAAATGATTTCCATCTTATTAAGGGGATGTAGCTCAGATGGTAGAGCGCTTGCTTAGCATTTTGGGACAAATCTAGCGCATTTTGGGACAAATCTAGCGCATATTTTGGGCCAAATCTAGCGCACCTTGGGACAAATCTAGTGCATTTTTTGGGCAAAATCTAGCGCACCTTGTGACAAATCTAGCGTATTTTGTGACAAATCTAGCGCACTATGGGAGAAATCTAGTGCACTTTGCACAAAATCTAGCGCCTGTCAAATCTAGCGCATTTTTTTAGGCCATTTCTAGCGCACTTTGGGCCAAATCTAGCGCACTTTGGGCCAAATCTAGCGCATTTTTAGGCCAAATCTAGCGCATTTTGGGGCAAATCTAGCGCATTTTTTCGGCCAAATCTAGCGCACTCTAGCGCATTTTAGGACAAATCTAGCGCATATCGGGACAAATCTAGCTCATTATTCTAGCGCACTTTGGTACAAATCTAGCGTATTTTTGGGCCAAATCTAGCGTATTTTGGGGCAAATCTAGCGCACTTTGGGACAAATCTAACATATTTTTTGGGTCAAATCTAGCGCACTTTGTGACAAATCTAGCACACTATCTAGCACATATTTGGCCAAATCTAGCGCACTTTGAGACAAATCTAGGGCATTTTGGGACAAATCTAGCGCACTTTGTGCCAAATCTAGCGCATAATTTGGGACAAATCTAGCGCATTTTTGGATAAATCTAGCGCATTTTTGGACAAATCTAGCGTATTTTTGGACAAATCTAGCGTATTTTTTGGGTCAAATCTAGCGGACTTTGGGCCAAATCTAGCTCATTTTTTAAGCCAAAATCTAGCGCATTTTGGGACAAATCTAGCGCATTTTTTGGGCCAAATCTAGCGCACCATGGGACAAATCTAGCGCATTTTGGGACAAATCTAGCGCATTTGGGGACAAATATAGCGCACTTTGGGCAAATATAGTGCACTTTGGGACAAATATAGTGCACTTTGGGACAAATCTAGTGCATTTTTTGATAAATCTAGCGTACTTTGTACCAAATCTAGCACATTTTTTGGGCCAAATCTAGAGCACATTGGGCCAAATCTAGCGCATTTTTTGGGCCAAATCTAGCGTATTTTGGGACAAATCTAGCGCACCTTGGGCCAAATCTAGCGCATTTTGGGACAAATCTAGCGCATTTTGGGACAAATCTAGCACACTTTGAGACAAATCTAGCGCATTTTGGGCGAAATCTAGCACATTTTTTGTGCTAAATCTAGCGCATTTTTTGATAAATCTAGCATACTTTGGGCCAAATCTAGCACATTTTTTGGGCCAAATCTAGCGCACATTGGGCCAAATCTAGCGCATTTTTTGGGCCAAATCTAGCGCATTTTGGGACAAATCTAGCGCACCTTGGGCCAAATCTAGCAGCGCATTTGGGGACAAATCTGGCGCACTATGGGACAAATCTAGCGTACTTTGGGCCAAATTTAGAGCATTTTGGGACAAATCTAGCGCACTTTGGAACAAATTTAGCGCACTTTGGGATAAATCTAGCGCATTTTTGGGTCAAATCCAGCGCACTTTGCGATAAATCTAGCCCAATTTTGGCCAAATCTAGCGCACTTTGAGACAAATCTAGGGCATTTTGGGACAAATCTAGCGCATTTTTTTGGCAAATCTAGCTGACCTTGGGACAAATCTAGCGCACTTTGGGCCAAATCTAGCGCATTTTTTGGGCCAAATCTTGCGCATTTTGGGACAAATCTAGCACACTTTGGGACAAATCTAGCGCATTTTTTTGACCAAATCTAGCGCACTTTGGGACAAATCTAACGCTTTTTGGGACGAATCTAGCGCATTTTTTGGAAAATCTAGAGCATTTTGGGATAAATCTACCGCATTTTTTGGGCCAAATCTCGTGCACCTTGGGACAAATCTAGCGGATTTTGGGACAAATCTAGCGCATTTCGGGATAAATCTAGCGCAACACTGTTTGTATAGGGATCGATATCCCGCATCTCCACTAGTTTGTAAGGGTGTTGGTCTAAGGTATTTTATTTAATACTCACAAAATACCTCATATGTTTTTATTTGGCTATACTTTTTGTAGCATTCTTACTCAAAATATGCTTCAACGAAGTGATTAGTCACTAGCAAATCAATGTAGTATGTCTTGCAAATCGATTGTTACTCGGGATGATTTCTTTCTTATCAAGGGGATGTAGCTCAGATGGTAGAACGCTCGCTTAGTGATAAGGATTTTATCAAGGTCGTATTCCTCGAGGTCCTCTCATAGGCTAATACTCACAAAATTCGTGAACGGTCCATACATTTTGAGTTGAGATTTGGTTTGAAAGAAAACAAGTTAAAAACATAAACAAGCAAAGTAAAATTGACAAGAGAAATTGAGGATCAAATAAGAGAGAAAGGAGTTTAGTCTAGCAAGGGGTTTCTTCAAGCTCAAGGTTCATGAAAGCTGGATTATTGAATCTCAAGCAACGATGTGTAATTAATGACCATGCATCTCACTCAAGTAGAATCAACGAACTCTCGCACAATTGACTCTCTATTCCTAGACCAAATGCACCATGCTCTCGCTATGTGAACAAACGGAATGGAATGCCTTAACTAGCTCAATGAAATGCTTGGAACTTGAATTGGATGTCAACAATCATCTAGCACAAGGAAAATGATGCAAGACACTCTCATGTCAATCATATAACACTAGTCTAGCAATCAAAAGGGTCTTTCAACCTTCAAATGAAAGAAAACTCAATGCACACCAAGTGTTTGATAAAATGCCAACAAGGAAGAACAAGCTCAAAATGGTTGTAACTTGATAATCCAATCTCTCAAATCATCCAATTACAATTCTACAACCTTAGATCAACATCAATCAATCATTCTCATGTATTGAAAGACATAACAAAACCAAAAGAACAACACAAGCACAAGGTCTAGGATCATCATCTTACACAAATGGCTATGAGAAACTCAATCCATACAATCAATCACCTATTCTAGCTTGATCCATCCCTCACTAAACTAAACCTAGGCTTAGCCTAGCTTAACCATGGAAGAAACCTGAAATTAAGGAGATGAGACCATCCTTGCTTCCATGGAGGATCTTCTCACTTGGCTCTTCAAGCTCCAATCCAAGGGTGGAAGGCTTCACTTAGATCTTCAAGTTGATCAACAATTGAGGGAGGATGGTGTGTGGTTGAGGGAGAGGAGATGATGGAGTTGATGATGAATAATTGAGAGAGAGAGAGGAGTCGGCGATGGTGTTGTGATTAGAATGAAAAATTGATCATCAAATTCTCGCTTCTTTCCCCTTTATATAGCACGCCGGATTTACCTGATATTTTCGGCGAAAATTCTGTAGGATTTTCGCCGAAAACGCCCTTGAAAACACGAACGGCTGCTTGATTCCTTCTAAAGTTTTCGGCGAAAACTTTGAATGTTTTCGCCGAAAATGTTGTCAAAGAGCAAAGGACTTCTGTCTGCTTCGAGTTTTCGGACCGAGGACTTGAAAATCTCACCGAAAACTTCTTCTTCGGCGAAAACTTTATGATATTTTCTTCGATTTTGCAACGTCCATATCTCCTCCGTCCTAGCTCCGATTGACCTCCCGTTTGATCCCACATGCTCCTTGTCACCAGTACTTCAATGCCAAGACCTGAAAATACAAAGAAAACACCTCCAATAGACATGGAATTGGCCTCAAAGTGGCAACCGGGCAACAAAAGGACACTTTGCATAAAACATCCATAAAAGCATATAAATCATAGCAAAAAGAGATCAAACACGGGAGATCACTAGGCTAAACATGGACTTAAAATGCACTAAATATAATCACATCAAATTCCCCTACGACTAAGCTTTGCTTGTCCTCAAGCAAATGAATCAGAAAACATCCAAGTTCACAAATGACAAGATCGGTCCATTGAGATTCAAGCAATAACAATTCGGCTTAAACTGTTCCATCGAACAAACTTAACCTACACATGCAAGAACGTCAACCAAACAAGTCTAGACCTCACTGTTTTTCTACACACTTCAAGTAGTGGTTAATTGGGATACAGAAAAACCGACCACGACAACACCGACTCTAATCAAAAGGACTTGAACTCAGGAAATGAAACGGATAAGGCGGGGGTAAGAGAATTTTTTGAGAGTGATGAGTGATCATGATGTGGCTATCGACTCGAATTCATCCGCTTCTAGATCCACTCTTTACAAACTCGGGCATAGGATCAATGGCTACATTTGAGAACTCTTTTTCCTTTCTTTTCTTTCTCTTTTCTTTTTCATTTTTTTTTCTTCTCTTTTTTTCATACTGCATACTAGTGCTCGATCCAACACTTCACTTAGGTGTTGAACCGGCCTAGCTCACAGCTTTTGCCTTTGCTAGTGCTCAACCCGACACTTCACTTAGGTGCCGAGCTTGCCTAGCTTAGCTTTTTTTCTTTTCTTTCTTTTCTTTTGACCCTTAGCCACTTGACCCTTAGCCCCTTACAACTTCACACAAGATTTCGAATTGGATTCCGTCTAATCTCAAGCCACAATCACGAGGGAACAAAAAGTTCAAAAAGTTGAAGAAAATCATGGAAAAGGGGAAGAAACTATGATTGCCTTCATCATCCTAGACCGGTGTTATCGAGTGGTATAAAAACACGTATCAAACCAATCAACCAACACACAAGAGTGATAAAACCTCTGTTCTGGCCTAGACTCATTTGATATTAGTGCTAACATGCTGGTTATAGGTTCTAAGTGGAACAGTCTAAACGTCATTGTGAAAGCTTTGAAGCCAATCAAACACCAAAAGCAAGAACCGAATGATTCTACAATAGAGGAAATTGACATTCAATTAAGATCATGCAACTCAACCAAACAACACATTAGACTTCTGCCAACAAATAATCACACCAAACCTCAAACTCCCCTACGACTAACATGAGCATTGTCCTCAATGATCAAGAGAGAGAGAGGGTAAGGTGGAACGAAGTTACCGCATTGGTAGAGAGGAGCATAGGATGCTAAAGTAGAGGGAGAGTCCCATGACGCACATTGTGAAGAGTGATCCTCCTAAGTGCTTGCCAACAGCTTATTCAACGAACTAAAACAACACAAAAACATAAAAGCGAAAAGATAAGGATAACATGGGGTGCCTCCCATGAAGCGCTTCTTTAACGTCTCTAGCTAGACGAAAGCACAAGGATTAAGCTAAGTAAAACCATCCCAACTCATTACCTCCTTGAAGTCAATGTCATTACCTTCGCATGGCACTCGAAACTTGAATTGTACCTTACCGACTTCGGGTGGAATGAGCATGGATTTCCCGGATGGTGAGGTGGGAGCAATGGAGAAGGGACCAAACCACTTGGAGTTGAGCCTTTCATCGGGTGGCTTCTTAGTCTTGCTAGTCTCACCCATTGGTGCAGCTTCCTTGCCCTTCTCAGGTGACTTCTTTACACCTTTCTTCTTAGCCTTAGGTGGTGTCTTCGGGAGTATGAAAGGTGGAGTTTCCTTTACTTCATCCGTCTTTTCCTGCACATCACTAATGGCAAACAACTCCGCAAGACTATGACGGACAAGGTTAGTGCTATTAGTAGCCGAAGTAATCTCATGCGGATTCTTAGGATCATGGTGACTAGCATAAGACAAAGTAAATTCCATGCCATTTGAGCGGTCAAAAATCATGCATTCATTGTCGACCCTAAGGGTAAGTCTACCACCATAGACATCAATCAAAGCACGAGAGGTTGCTAAGAAAGGTCGTCCTAAAATCAAAGGCACATCGGTATCACCCAAAGCATCTAGAATAACAAAATCCACAAGAAATTCAAAAGCACCGACCTTAACCAACACATCTTCAACAATACCACGAGGGGATTTCATGGTCTTATCTGCTAATTGAACATTCATGAGGGTTGGTTTTAGAGTCCCTAGGCCTAGCTTCTTGAACATGCAATACGGCATAACATTGATACTAGCACCCAAGTCGGCTAAGCCTCTACTTATTGCATGCTCACCAATAGTGCAAGGAATAGTAAAGCTACCTGGATCCTTAAGCTTCTCCGATGGTTTCTTAGAGAGAATGGCGGAGCATTGTTCGTTGAGCTTTGCCGAAGTTACATCCTTAAACTTGCGTTTGTTGGTGAAGATTTCTTTCATGAACTTTGCATATTGAGGCATCTTGGTGATTGCTTCTCCAAAAGGCATTGTGAATTGCACCTTGTCGAGAATCTCAACAAACCTCTTGAAATCTTTCTCCATGGAATCCGGCTTCAAGCGAGAAGGATAAGGTGGTTTAGGCTTGTACGGAGGCACAACCGGTGCGGGAGGAGAGACCGGAGTAGCACTCTTCGTAGCCACTTGAGAACCAATCTTAGTGGTAGTCTTAGAAGCTTCATTAGCCTTGGCTCCATTATCTACTACTTCAATCTTGTCTGTGTCATCATCGGAAACAACGTCTTCAACCAACACATAGTCATCATCTTGAGTTCTTACCGCCTTAGGTGTTGGGTCTTGGATTTGCTTACCACTCCTCAATGTTACCGTCATAAGCTCCTCGGGAACCTTGGGATTGACCTCGGTGTTGGAAGGTAGAGTGCCCGAGGGTCGCCCGAGAGTGTCTTAGCAATGTGACCCATTTGATTCTCCAAATTTGCAATTGAAGCTTGTTGATTTCTTATAAGTTGAATCATTGTCGCGTTGGTATCCTCTTGCGATATTGGAGAAACGCCCTCTTTGTTGTGAGGTGGCTTGTTGAATCCGGGTGGTCCATCACCTCTATGATTGTACATTCCCGGAGGGGTAGAACCTTGGGGAACCTTGATTTGGATGTCCACTTTGATTCCATTGATTTCCCCTTTGGTTCCCTTGACCTTGGGGACCTCCTTGAGTCCATTGACTACCTTGGTTTTGGTTACTTCCTTGAGACCATTGGTTGCCTTGATACCCTCTATAACCTTGGAATCCTCCTTGATTTCCTTGGTTGTAACCCTTGTTGTAGCCACTACCTTGACTCCCTTGGCCTTGGTATCCTTGATTTGACTTGTTGTATCCACCACCTTGGTTCCAAGGTTGGTTATAGTTACCTTGATAGTTACCTTGGGGGCTGAAATTACCATGAAATCCTTGACCTTGTGCGAAGCTTACCTCTTCATTGTGGTTGCTTTGGCCAAGCTCAGGAGTGGCGGAAGGGCAAGCACTGAAGTCGTGACCCTGACCCCCACAACATTCACAACAATATATTGAAGCAACTGGGGGATTACCCATTTGGGATGATGGAACCTTGGAGGGATGCTTAGGCATACTCAGGTTACTTACTGAGATGCCATAGCATCTATCTTAGACATGAGAAGCGCAAACATAGGGTCATCCTCATCTCGATGTCCCGGTAACTTAGGCTTCTTCCCATAGGTAGACGAATCCTTTGGTGCATCAACACTTATAGCTCTAGAGTCATAGTGAGTGTCGCTCCCATACTTAGACCTTGGAGGTTGTTGTCGAGACCAACTCCTTGTCTTGTTGGCCATCTCCGCAAAGAGTTCTAGAGCATCCTCGGGAGTGAGCGTCCTTAGATCACCTCCGGAGGCTTGGTTGATCATCCTTGTATTCTCAAAGTCAAGGGACCTAGCAAAGATATCCGCCAAGCTCCATTCGGCGAAGTTGTGGTGAGGACAAGACCGAAGAAGGGCTTGGAACCTATTCCAAGTCTCATGGAAGAGCTCTCCCTTGTGTTGTGTGAAATGGTTGATTCGATCCCGGATTGCATCCGTCATATAAGGGGGAAAAAACTCCTCGAGGAAGGCTTCAGCTAGTCCCTCCCATGTAGTGAATGTTCTACTAGGTTGGTTCTCCAACCAAGACTTGGCTCTACCTTTGAGGGAGAAGGGGAAGAGTCAGAGTCGCACACAATCCGGGTGAACTTGATCGTTCTTCACCGTATCGCATATCTCTAGGAAGTCCTTCAAGTGTCTAGATGGGCATTCTCTGTCTATACCGTTGAACACCACTCCGTTCTGCACCATCTGAATCATATTAGGCTTCAACTCGAAGTTTCTTGCATTTACCGGTCTTCGCACGATACTCAAGGCTGCCCCTTCGAGGGTTGGCGAGCATAATCGGCTAGTGTACGCCTCGCACCTCTTTGCGATTGATCGTCTTCATTAGTCTGATGTGAATGTACCGATTGGTCATCCTCGTCCTCGTGATGAGACATAGTGCGATGTGAGATGTGGTCAACTTCTTGTTCTTCAACTGTAGGAGGTGGGGAAGTAGTCCGTGGTTCGAGCACTTGTTCTAGTCCTTGGAGTCGTGCTTGAAGACGAGCTGAACGCCTCATGCACTAACCCAAATCTCTTGCAAACAAGCACAACAAACACACCCGAGTAATACAACGATGCGGGATAACAAAGTAAACAAAGAGTAACAAGGGAGCTAAAAGGAAAACGGAAGGAAGTGTAAAGATCGGTTCACTAATAATTGCTTTCTTAGGAATGAGAGCTCCCCGGCAACGGCGCCAAAAACTTGATAAGGATTTTATCAAGGTCGTATTCCTCGAGGTCCTCTCATAGGCTAATACTCACAAAATTCGTGAACGGTCCATACATTTTGAGTTGAGATTTGGTTTGAAAGAAAACAAGTTAAAAACATAAACAAGCAAAGTAAAATTGACAAGAGAAATTGAGGATCAAACAAGAGAGAAAGGAGTTTAGTCTAGCAAGGGATTTCTTCAAGCTCAAGGTTCATGAAAGCTGGATTGAATCTCAAGCAACGATGTGTAATTAATGACCATGCATCTCATCAAGTAGAATCAACGAACTCTCGCACAATTGACTCTCTATTCCTAGACCAAATGCACCATGCTCTCGCTATGTGAACAAACAGAATGGAATGCCTTAACTAGCTCAATGAAATGCTTGGAACTTGAATTGGATGTCAACAATCATCTAGCACAAGGAAAATGATGCAAGACACTCTCATGTCAATCATAACACTAGTCTAGCAATCAAAAGGGTCTTTCAACCTTCAAATGAAAGAAAACTCAATGCACACCAAGTGTTTGATAAAATGCCAACAAGGAAGAACAAGCTCAAAATGTTGTAACTTGATAATCCAATCTCTCAAATCATCCAATTACAATCCTACAACCTTAGATCAACATCAATCAATCATTCTCATGTATTGAAACACATAACAAAACCAAAAGAACAACAAGCTCTAATGGTTACAAAGCACAAGGTCTAGGATCATCATCTTACACAAATGGCTATGAGAAACTCAATCCATACAATCAATCACCTATCCTAGCTTGATCCACCCCTCACTAAACTAAACCTAGGCTTAGCCTAGCTTAACCATGGAAGAAACCTGAAATTGAGGAGAGGAGACCATCCTTGCTTCCATGGAGGATCTTCTCACTTGGCTCTTCAAGCTCCAATCAAGGGTGGAAGGCTTCACTTAGATCTTCAAGTTGATCAACATTGAGGAGGATGGTGTGTGGTTGAGGGAGAGGAGATGTGAGTTGATGATGAATAATTGAGAGAGAGAGAGAGTCGGCGATGGTGTTGTGATTATAATGAAAAATTGATCATCAAATCTAGCACACTTTGGGACAAATCTAGCGCACTTTGGGCCAAATCTAGCGCATTTAGGGATAAATCTAGCGCACTTTGGGACAAATCTATCGCATTTTTTGGGCCAAATCTAGCTCACTTTGGGACAAATCTAGCATATTTTTTGGTCAAATCTAGCGCACTTTGCGATAAATCTAGTGCAATTTTGGCCAAATCTATTGCATTTTGAAACAAATCTAGGGCAATTTGGGACAAATCTAGCGCATTTTTTTGTAAATCTAGCGCATTTTGGGACAAATCTAGCGCATTTCTAGACAAATCTAGCGTACTTTGGGACAAATCTAGCGCACTTTGGGCCAAATCTAGCGCATTTTTTGGGCCAAATCTTGAGCATTTTGGGCAAATCTAGCGCAGTTTGGGCAAATCTAGCGCACTTTGGGACAAATCTAGCGCATTTTTTTTACCAAATCTAGCGCACTTTGGGACAAATTTAACGCATTTTGGGACAAATTTATCGCATTTTTGGAAAATCTAGAGCATTTTGGGACAAATCTACTGCATTTTTTGGGCCAAATGTCGTGCACCTTGGGACAAATCTAGCGCATTTTGGGATAAATCAAGCGCATTTTGGGTCAAATCTATCGCATTTTGGGGTAAATCTAGCGCACTTTGGGACAAATTTAGCGTATTTTTTTAGCCAAATCTAGCGCATTTTGGGACATATCTAGAGCACTTTGGGGCAAATCTAGCGCATTTTTGGGGCCAAATCTAGCGCACTTTGGGACAAATCTAGCGTATTTTTTGGGTCAAATGTAGCGCACATTGTGACAAATTTAGCGCATTTTTGGCAAAATCTAGCGCTCTTTGAGACAAATCTAGCGCATTTTTTAGGCCAAATCTAGCACATTTTTTTGACCAAATCTAGCGCACTATAGGACAAATCTAGCGCAGTTTACGCCAAATCTAGCGCATTTTTTGAGTAAAATCTAGCGCATTTTTGAGTCAAATCTAGCGCATTTTGGCACAAATTTAGCGCATTTTAGGACAAATCTAGCGCACATTGGGACAAATTAGCGCATTAATCTAGCGCACTTTGGTACAAATCCACTACAACAAAACGGAAGAAATGTGGCGGTTTTTTTTTTCCAACAGTGGAGGTTATAACCGCCACTGTTGATTATATAGTGGCGGTTGTACAACCGCCACTGTTGGAAGAGGGAACCGCCACAAATACGTCCGCTACAAACAATATTTATTGACGGTCAGCAACCGCCAATAATAAATATTAGTAGCGGTTACATTGTGGAGGTTATAACCGCCACTGTTGGTATTAATTCTTTAAAAAAAAATCAAAAACTAATTATGAACAATCATCGCCGGAAATGGTCATCGTCGCCGCCGTCAGATTAGCTCTTGCCGTCCTCCGATTTTCGTCAACTATGAAGCTCACGCGCTCGAGTCTCAACTATGAAGCTTCCATGCTTGAAGGAAAATCATATCCTCTCTTAGTGCTCCGAATCATGAGCAAGAGACGCACCTGGGTCTTCCTCTCTTCTTCGTGGAACCTCCTTCAATAGATCCTCCTGTGGTATTATCAGCAACAATCGTCTCAGATCGCATCGTCGCCAAGGTGGCCAACCGTTTACACGTCGGTGATGTTGGGGGCGGTGTTTGAGATTTTGTCGATGGCGGCGGCGATGGTTGTGGAGGTGCCGGCGATGGTGGTGATATGGATAACGGTGGTGCTCTGCTGTCGTTCTTTGGGAAGCCGATGAAGGTGCTGGTGGTGGAAGGGAGGAAGATTACTAGGGAGATTTTGGGGTTTGTGGTTAAGATTATGTTGAAGGAAGGGAATGTGGTGGCCGCCGTTTGCGTCGAAATTGAATAGAGAGAATCTTTTTTCCTATTGGTTGATAAGTTTGACACGGATTGATAATTAAATAGTGGCAGTTTTTTTTTCCAATTGGTTGATAAGTTTTCAGCTTTTTTCTTGTAGTGATCTAGCGCATTTTTGGGCTAAATCTAGCGCACTTTGGGACAAATTTAGCACATTTTTTGAGTCAAATCTAGCGCATTTTTGGCCAGATCTAGCGCACTTTGAGATAAATCTAGCGCATTTTGGGACAAATCTATCGCACTTTGGGCCAAATCTAGCGCATAATTTGGGACAAATCTAGCGTATTTTCGTACAAATCTAGCTTATTTTTTGGGTCAAATCAAGCACAATTTGGGACAAGCGGACTTTGGGCCAAATCTAGCTCATTTTTTAAGCCAAAATCAAGCGCATTTTTTGGGACAAATCTAGCGCATTTTGGGATAAATCAAGCGCATTTTGGGTCAAATCTATCGCATTTTGGGGTAAATCTAGCGCACTTTGGGACAAATTTAGCGTATTTTTTGAGCCAAATCTAGCGCATTTTGGGACATATCTAGAGCACTTTGGGGCAAATCTAGCGCTTTTTTGGGGCCAAATCTAGCGCACTTTGGGACAAATCTAGCGTATTTTTTGGGTCAAATGTAGCGCACATTGTGACAAATTTAGCACATTTTTGGCAAAATCTAGCGCTCTTTGAGACAAATCTAGCGCATTTTTTAGGCCAAATCTAGCACATTTTTTTGACCAAATCTAGCGCACTATAGGACAAATCTAGCGCAGTTTACGCCAAATCTAGCGCATTTTTTAGTCAAATCTAGCGCATTTTGGCACAAATTTAGCGCATTTTAGGACAAATCTAGCGCACATTGGGACAAATTAGCGCATTAATCTAACGCACTTTGGTACAAATCTAGCGCATTTTTCGGCCAAATCTAGCGCACTTTGGGACAAATTTAGCACATTTTTTGAGTCAAATCTAGCGCATTTTTGGCCAGATCTAGCGCACTTTGAGATAAATCTAGCGCATTTTGGGATAAATCTATCGCACTTTGGGCCAAATCTATTGCATAATTTGGGACAAATCTAGCGTATTTTGGGACAAATCTAGCTTATTTTTTGGGTCAAATCAAGCGCAATTTGGGACAAGCGGACTTTGGGCCAAATCTAGCTCATTTTTTAAGCCAAAATGAAGCGCATTTTTTGGGCCAAATCTAGCGCACCTTGGTACAAATCTAGCGCATTTTGAGACAAATCTAGCGCACTTTGAGACAAATCTAGCGCACTTTGCGATAAATCTAGCGCAATTTTGGCCAAATCTAGCGCACTTTGGGACGACTCTAGCGCACTTTTGGACAAATTAGCAAACTTTTGGCCAAATTTAGCACATTTTTTGGGCCAAATCTTGCGCATTTTGGTACAAATCTAGCGCACTTTGGGACAAATCTAGAGCATTTTTTGGAAAATCTAGAGCATTTTGGGACAAATCTGCCTCATTTTTTGGGTCAAATCTCGTGCACCTTGGGACAAATCTAGCGGATTTTGGGACAAATCTAGCGCATTTTGGGATAAATCTAGCGCAACACATGTTTGTATGGGGATCGATATCCCGCATCTCCACTAGTTTGTAAGGCTGTTGGTCTAAGGTATTTTATTTAATACTCACGAAATACCTCATATATTTTAATTTGGCTATACTTTTTGTAGCATTCTTACTCAAAATATGCTTCAACGAAGTGATTAGTCACTAGCAAATCAATGTAGTATGTCTTGCAAATCGATTGTCACTCGGGATGATTTCTTTCTTATGAAGGGGATGTAGCTTAGATGGTAGAGCACTCGCTTAGCATGCGAGAGGTACGAGGATCGATACCCTGCATCTCCACAAGGTTGTAAGGGTGTTGGGGTTGGTTTGTTTGTTTGTTTGATTCTCACATACCTAATATATTTTAATTTGGTTTTATTTAGCCTTCTTATGAAAAGATATGTGCCAAAAACGAGGATGATCACTAGAGAATCAATGCATTTGGTGTTGGGGGTCGATTGTCAAATATGATGGTTTCTCTCTTATCAAGGTGATGTAGCTCAGATGGTAGAGCGCTCGCTTAGCATGCGAGAGGCACGAGGATCGATACCCGCATCTCCATAAGGTTGTAAGGGTGTTGGGGTCGGTTTGTTTGTTTGATTCTCACATACCTAATATATTTTAATTTGGTTTTATTTAGCCTTCTTATGAAAAGATATGTGCCAAAAACGAGCTTGATCACTAGAGAATCAATGCATTTGGTGTTGGGGGTCGATTTTCAAATATGAATATTTCTTTCTTATCAAGGGATGTAGCTCAGATGGTAGAGCGCTCGCTTAGCATGCGAGAGGTACGGAGATTGATACCCCGCATCTCCACAAGGTTGTAAGGGTGTTGGTCTAATGTATTTTATTTAATTCTCACAATACCTCATATATTTTAATGTGGCTATACTTTTTGTAGCATTCTTACTCAAAATATGCGTCAACGAAGTGATTAGTCACTCGCAAATCAATGTATTATGTCTTGCAAATCGGTTGTCACGCTAGATGATTTCCATCTTATTAAGGGGATGTAGCTCAGATGGTAGAGCGCTCACTTAGCATGCGAGAGGCACGAGGATCGATACCCCGCATCTCCACAAGGGTTGTAAGGGTGTTGGGGTTGGTTTGTTTGTTTGATTCTCACAAACCTAATATATTTTAATTTGGTTTTATTTAGCCTTCTGAAAAGATATGTACAAAAAACGAGGTGGATCACTAGAGAATCAATGCATTTGGTGTTGGGGATCGATTGTTAAATATGATGATTTCTTTCTTATCAAGCGGATGTAGCTCAGATGGTAGAGCGCTCGCTTAGCATGCGAGAGGTACGGGGTTCGATACCCCGCATCTCCACAAGTTTGTAATGTGTTGGTCTAAGCTATTTTATTTAATTCTCACAAAATACCTCATATATTTTAATTTGGCTATACTTTTTGTAGCATTCGTACTCAAAATATGCGTCAACGAAGTGATTAGTCACTAGCAAATCAATGTATTATGTCTTGTAAATAAGTTGTCACGCTAGATGATTTCAATCTTATTAAGGGGATGTAGCTCAGATGGTAGAGCGCTTGCTTAGCATGCGAGAGGCACGGGGATTGATACCCCGCATCTCCACAAGGTTGTAAGGGTGTTTGGGTTGGTTTGTTTGTTTGATTCTCAAATACCTAATACTAGTTTGAACCCGACCTCTTGGTCGGGAATTTTTTTAACAATGGCAGTCATATAATTATTTTTTTGGAAGCTATTAGATTTAACCGTGAGGAATGGTACGAATATGTTTCATTTCAAACATATATAAATACTTATTAAATTTAATCGGAAAGAAATCTATACCTATTTAAATACAAATTCATATCTCTATCGCAAATCCATAAATCACTGCCGAATGAGAATCATATATCCATATTCAAAATCCTATCATTGTCTAGCTTCTCGTCGCCATGCAATGATTTCCAACATTTTTCCAGTCGCATTCTTTTTCATTAGTCAGACACCATCGATCGCTTTAGGCGATCAATACAGATGTCAACAAAATCACAGGTTGGAACATCAACCATGACCAAATTGATACTATGCTTGTTTCCCAAGTATTACGGGTTACCATCAGACAACATATGGATATTCATATTATCATCATTTAAACATAGTTGATTATATTTTATTGAATCATTAATTCTATTTAACTTTTCAAAATTTATAAAATATCATGTTTATTATGTCTCATGTTTATAATTTATAAATATAAGTATATATCTATAATAAAATGATTTTTTTTTTGAAGTGATTAAGAAAGTTTTTTAATAAAATTTTTTGTATTCAGAAAAAATGTAATAATTTTTTATAAAATATTATAATTATAATTATTTTTTCATATATTAGTTTATGTTAAGATATTATAGGTGAACATTAAAGTACTTATAATTTTATTCATAGGGTGTTAATTTTGGGACATTTAATGAAAAGAAAGAAAAATAATTGAATTTTGATTTAAAAATTGAATGATGATGTGGAAATTTGTGAGAAGAGTTCTATCCTATGTGTCAAAACCAAATATACCATACTACCATTAAGATATTTTAATTTGGTTTTATTTAGCCTTCTTATGAAAAGATATGTGCCAAAAACGAGGTTGATCACTAGAGAATCAATATATTTGGTGTTGGGGATCGATTGTCAAATATGATGATTTCATTCTTATCAAGGGGATGTAGCTCAGATGGTAGAGCGCTCGCTTAGCATGCGAGAGGTACGGGGATCGATACCCTGCATCTCCACAAGGTTGCAATTGCAAGGGTGTTGGTCTAGGTTATTTTGTTTAATTCTCACAATACTAGGTAAATAAATTTCTTTCTTAACAAGGGATGTAGCTCAGATGGTTGAGTGCTCGCTTATCATGCGAGAGGTACGGGTATTAATACTCTGCATCTCCACAATGTTGTAAGGGTCTTGATCTAGGGTATGTAGCTCAGATGGTTGAGTGCTCGCTTAGCATGAGAGAGGTATGACCCCACATCTCCACAAGCTTCTAAGGGTGTTGGTTTAGGGTAATTTGTTTGATTCTCGCAACACCTCATTTTTTTAAATTTCATTATGCTTTTTTTTTGTAGCATTCTTACTCAAAAAAAAATGTATCAACGAAGTGGTTGGTCACTAGTGAATTAATGTATTATGTGTTAGAGATCGATTTTTCTTGAGGGAGATGTAACTCAGATGATGGAAAGCTCGTTTACCATGCGAAAGAAGTGACGTACGGAAATTGATAGCCCGCATCTCCACAAGCTTGTAGTAGTATTGCTCTAAGATCCTTTGTTTGCATTTTTCAAGAAATCTCGAAAGTTTTTTTCATATTTAGTTAGCATTTGGTTTATTTGGAAGAAGAGGATTAGGTTAACAGAGTAAATATAATACCCCAAATCTTATACAATGCAACATCTCAGCTATTGGTACTATTAGTCACAAAATTATACATGCAGTAATCATCATCAGTATCACTTGATTCTATTAAGATCTCCTATGTCTTCCTTGACTGATTTCTCAGATGCGCCGCAGAGAGGCCAACCTTTTCTCAAGTTCCTCGACATCGGCAGACTCGGTGCTGCAAGGACATTCACTCTTAACAGTTGAGAAACCAAAAGAAATAGATCCCAAGAGTCGGACGATCGATCAAATGTATACCTGGTAACAGCGTTAGTTGCAGTCTTTGATGCAATGCGCCCTTTCGGAGCTGAAGACAACTGTTGAGTATGAAACAAAACTGGATTAGACATCTGCGAAGCTGATATTAAGAACGGGATGATTCGTAGTGATGAACAATGTTAAGAATTGCCAACCTGAGATGCAATATCTACACCAATCTCATCAAGGACCTGTTAAGTGAGTGAATGAATCACACAGATTAGTTTAGAAATGGAATCTCTAAGATCAATGATGCAAGAAAGAGGAAGAAAATGCCATTGACATTTCACCTGGTTAGTAAGCTCCTCTGTTTCCTCTTCCGCCTCGTCCTTGTCTAAGGTTTCGTCGATAGATTCTGACATCATTTCAATCTGGAAATTTGAGAAAGCCCGGGTAAGTGAATGGCATTTTAGGATTGGCTTCTTAAGTATGTTCTTCAAGCATCCTCTTCTTGAAAATGGTAGGTTACAACTTATGGAAAAACAAGTTAAGAAATACACTTTATAATTATCCAGCGTGGAAAGGCAGAAACAGAGAAAATTACCGTCATATCCAGTTGTTGTGACTGCTTCTGGAATTCTCTGATCACTTTAGCTTGTTTTGCTGGAGCCATTTGCTGAAAAAAGATACAAGGAGATAGCTTCATGAAGGACAGAAGAACACTTAACTGTAAGCTCAGAAGGCCACTTTATCTTGAAACAATGTATGAGTCCTACTTAATTAACTTTCACCTCTCTCATATTCAAGTTGCAGTTAGTAGTCACATTATCAAGTTCTTGTAATGAGTTCCACTGTCTCTATCCATGTATATTGATTGACTCCATGAGTTTTCTCAGAAATACTAAACGTTTTTACTATGATCAATGTAGTTGGTAGAGTTCAGTAACTTTTTGGAAATACTACACTTTCAAAACATGATCAAAATTCTCGAAGTCACATATTGAAGTTCATGTAACGAGTCCTACTTATGTTTCACCTTTTTCTCATATTGACGTTACAAGTAGCAGTCACATGATCGAGTTCACGTAACTGAGTCCTACTTAAGTTTAAATGTTCTCATATTGTAATTACAAGTAGCAGTTGTGTAAATCGTAATCAAGTTCAAGTAATGAATGTCATAGCATCTCTTCATCGTGATCAATATAGTTGATGGACATCAGAAATACTAAAATAGCATTCATTGACAGAATGAAACAAAAGGTCTAGGCATCAATGAGGATCATAATCCTAGTAGTCACCTTACTCATATTGAAGTTACAAGTAGCAGTCACGTAATCAAGTTAATGTAATGCATTAATTGGCTAAATAATACACTTTCCATCATGATCAAAGTAGTTGATGGGAGTTCAGCAATAGAAACAGAAACTCAATTGTCAAACTGAAACAAGAGAAGTAAGCATCAACGAGAATAACAATCCTAGCACTATGGTTCTTCGAATTACCTTGTTCATAGCTACCATGGCCTTAGTGGCCCCTTTCATTCCAGTAGATATTGAAGTGTTGGCATATAGAGCCTGAGAACATGCAGACAAAGAAATCGTCATCATACAAACATAACATAAACACACAGAAGAAAAAACCACATCTTTTAGTTTCTACAGGTAAAACTAACCTGTGTATGAGTAGCCACGCCTCTGATCTGAGCACGACTTCCTTGCAAATTCGTTATCTGCTGCCGGAGCCGGACCAACTGACGAGCTAGGATTTTCGTAGCAGCCTATATCAACAGAAATTTCAAACAAGTGAAAGAAAGAAGGACCATCAAACTAACTTCGAATCAATCAAGTACGCAGTCAATGAATCAGCATCCGTCAAAGCAAGTCAGCCCCATTAAATAACACTTCCATAAGAGTCAAGACCAGCAGCATCACAATTAACCATAACTGGCCAATGAACTTGCCTCGTTTCCGGTTTTGGCTTCTTTCTTGATCTCCGCCACCAATTTCTTTTCCTAGAATCGCAAGTCAAGGAGGATTCAGCGAGGTTCAGAAAACCTAACTCACAGTTGCGATGAAACAAAAAGATAGAGAAACCAATCAATTCATACCTCCATTTGAAGAGACGCGATTTCCCGTTCAATCCCTAGAAATCGCAAACATACATAAACCACAGGAATTGTCAATTCGGCGCGAGATGAATAAACGCGACAGGCTGAATTAGAGTGGATCGTGAATGCTAATGCAGGAGGTGTTTGGAAAGAAGTTGTTAGGGCAAAGTTACCTCGGGTGGCGACCGCCATGTCTCGCTTGCTGCTCCTGAGAGCTTCTGTTGGAACGAAGAGTGGAAACCATCAGCGAAAGGGAAAATTGAAGGCGGCGGAGCAAGGGGGGAAGTACCTTTGGGAGAGGTTTTCTTCTTGAAGATGTTCATCGTCGGTTAGAGCTGGTGGTCGTCGGCGATGGTGACGCGTGGCTGGAAGGAAGGAAATGAGAAGTGAGAAGTGAGAGTGAATGTTGATGATGAAGTTTCCTTCTTTTCCAGGGAGCGTGCGAGTTTGGGTCGGGATCCGATGTTGTCAACCTTTACTAACGTTACTAAAATAAACTAGCCGTTACGCTTCCAGCTCATTTACTCTTATACCCCTGTCTCTCATTATTGTTTTTTGTTTTACTCCACTACATTGGATAATTGCAATTTTCCACCCCATACTTTTTTTATTCTTAAATCTGGTTCATTTTTTTACCAACACTGAGATTTTACTCTACTTTACTTATCATTAGTTTTGACGCTCAACTAACTGTGTTAATGATGTGAAAAATATTGACCGGTCAACATTTTCCAAATCATATAAATAAAAATTGCTATGTCACTAAAAACTCATAAATAAATTATAAAATTCGATTTAAGCAATAGAAAAATACTTATGTGAATTTAATTAAACAAAAATTTATAGTTCAGTTTTGGAGGAGGATCAGCGGCCAACCCTTGCAAGGGGTCGGAATTGGTTCCAATCTTTTATGGGCTGTTAGATCAATGTCGATTTCATTAGGTTGATATTTTTTTTATCTTGTTCAAATAGTTGACTGGAACCGGCGACCGGCGACTATCTCCGTCAGTTAACTCCGTCAATTAACTAGTTAACCAAAATCATTAACTGATGGAGTTAACTAGTTAACTAGATAACGTCGTTAACTAGTTAACTGACGGAGGAGAGAAAGGGGTGATAAGTAGGGGATTATGAGCTTATCTGGTTTTGGTTTTGGTTGGAACGGTCCAAACTTTGAAGGTTCGATCCAGATCCGCACCCGTTCAGTTTTTAGTTCCATGTCAACTTTTTTAGTGTTAATTTTAAGATGACTTGTCCATTTTTATTTTGTAAATGATTAAATTTGGATTAAAAAAATAAAAAAAAATATTATGATTTTACATAAATTATTTATGCATTATTTTACAATTAATGGGACTTTAATAAAGCTTTCCACATGAGTTCAACTAAAGCACCAAGGATCAAAATGCCATTATTCGTCTTCTTTCTGATTGCTTGATACAGCTTTCTTCCCTTTGAAATCTGACCTTCAACATGAATTCCTTTCCAATTTGAATACACAAACCAGAGATCTCAAACACACCAAACTTCCCATCACCATTAATGAAGCTTGTCCTAATACCAGAACCCTTTCTCTTCAAGTTCAACCCTTCCACATACGTCCCATTATATCTCTTCTCCATCCCCAAGATGGTCACCTTGCTCACAAGCCATTTCCGACTCATTGCATACTCACCGTTCAAAACTTTCGATGCAACAGTCACTATGTCTCCATCTCTAGTACTGTCGAGCTCCACCAAGCTCCACTTCTTCCCCTCCCCGCCCATCTCCGTGCTCTCCCCGTCGTCCAAGAACACACGTCCAGAGCTGCTACTGTTGTTTCCGGTGCCATTACCAACCACCACGATCAGATGGAACGGTGTCTCTCGAGCTTCTCTTGTTGTCATGGCTTCTCCTTGCATGACCAGGATGTTCCCTTCGTGTATGTGAACGTTTATGTGATCAGCCGGAGCAGGGAGAGTTACGTACTCTCCCTTCTCTGTTACGCTGATCGAGTTTGAGAAGTTGAAGATGTCGAACCAGTTCCCCTTTGGGAAGTAGGCGTCGACCGAGACAGCACCGGGTTTCAGGGCAGGGCTCACCATTATGCCGTTGCCGAGAAGGAACTGTGAGCTGATGTCGTAAGTTTGAATGTCTTCTGGGAAGGAGAAGAACAGAGGGCGTGCCATGGGAGTTCCTTCAGCGTGTGCTTCGTACATTAGAGTGTAAAAGTGAGGAAGCAACTGGTAGCGCATGCCGAGTGCTTTCTTAGCTGTTGCAGTAACGGAATCCCAGAGGTAGAGCTCTTGACGAGTTGTGTCTTTGGCGGAATGGTCTCTTGAGAAAGGGTAAAAGGCTCCTAGCTGCACGTTAGTGAACAATATAAGGTCTGAATAGGATGAACAGTTAATGACATGAAATTAGAGCCTTTAACTAACAAGAGGTCAAAGTTTTTAATCCTAGTAACTACCAATTCGTGAATAAAGGCTTATTGAAGTCTTTGTGGCTCCAATCGTTGAACAAGTCTTATCGAAATTGTGCAAATTTCAGGCTATTTCATGAACCATTTGTTTGAAGGGGTATGTTAGTAAACAATATAAGATTCATTCAGAATTCTCTCCCAATAACTCGAACAACTCGAGTTATTGGGATCCATTGGTTCATGACACTGCAGTTGGATCATATGGATATCACGAAAGAAGAGATTAAGTAATGAGATGGTTAAGTGATCGAGTAATGAAGATCTCAAAAACGTAAGCTTCACCTGAATCCAACGACGACAGAGTTCTTCAGTTGTGTTCTGAGAGAAGCCACAGATGTCTGCACCAACCATTGGAACTCCAAACAGTCCGAAGTTGAGAATTGACGGAATGGAGTATGCTAAATCATCCCATGTGGCAGCATTGTCACCAGTCCAATGAGCTGTGTACTTCCCAGAACCTACGTAAGTCGATCTAGAAAGTATGAAGGGCCTCTTCCGAGTCAACTCAGCCAAAGCTGTGTTGGTGACTTTCGATTCCAACATTCCATACAAGTTATGGACATTGTACTCTGAAACCTCGCCGTGATGGATTGACGTCGGAGGCAGTGTCTTGTTGCCGATGGATCGCCTCACTCCAGCATCATTAATCTTGTAAGGTGGATCGTCGAAGGTAGAGGGTTGAACGGGAGTAGTAGTATTGAAATTTGAAGCTTCATTCATGTCAAGCCAGATACCATCAAAGGCTACAACATCGTGGAACATCTTGATCTCATTCCCCCAGAATTCTGCAGTAGCCGGATTGAGAAAATCGGGAAAGTAGACCGATCCGGGCCAAACCACACCCTCGTAAGGCCTTCCGTTGTATTTGATGTAAATGTCTGCATCCATCCCTCTTGTAAAAGTTGCATAGGACGAGTTTATACTGATACCTGGGGAAAAAAACAGTTCATCAGCTACCAAGTCTAGAAATTTTCTCCTTTGGGTTACTGATCATGGTTTCCTAACATACCAGGATCCAGGATAAGCACATATTTCTGACCATTTTGGTGTAGCTTTCCAAGAAATGTGTTCATCTCTGACTGTGGGAAATTGATAGGATCAAGGGTGAAATCCTTGTAACCATCCATGTAATCAATATCTGTCCAGATAACTTCCAGAGGTATACCAGCTTTTGCATAACCATCAACTACCGATTTGACATCAGAGACGTTTCTGTAACCCCATCGGCACTGATGAAACCCTTCACAGTTCACACAGAAAACAAAATCAAACACAGAATTCAATCAATGGTTTTAACAAGGCAAATCTCCTGCTTACCGAAAGACCAGTACGGCATAGGAGCCGGCCTGCCAATGAGCTCTGTGTACTGCTCCATCACCAATTTGGGCGTCGGCCCAGCGAAGACATACAGATCAATGACACCACCGATAATCTTATAAGTTATTCTGTCACCACCGTATGCTACATCCATGCCGTTGCTATTAAGCAACAGAACTCCATGAGTCGTGCCGGCTTTAACTGATGCTGAACGGACGTCCATGTAGAAGGGGTGAGAACCATAGAGATTGACATCAGGAGTGGCGCTACCAATGTCAGCATTCCACATCGTGAGCGTTTCATTAGGGACTAACTTGAATGACTTCTTTGTGTGCTCTCCCAGGCCATAAAGAGAAGACCTCCCCTCAGGTAGTGCAGAGGAGAGCTGAATGTATTGGTCCTTGAAGACCAGGAACGTCTCCGAATCGGACGGGTCAGGGTAGGCGTCGAAAATGGCTTCGCCGGAGGAACGGCGGGAGACGGTGAACCCGAACGGAGTGGCGTTGAAGAGGGTGAAGGATAAATCCGAGTTGGGGAGCGAGAAGACGAGAGCTTGCTGCTTTGAATCGTGACGAGTTAGCGTTGGATTCGGGAGAGAGGTGGTGCCATTTTGACGTGGAATGATCTCTGGAGGGATTTCCCATCTCTGGTGTCCGTAATCTGTGATACGGATCCTCAGGCGATCCTCCGTCTCGAAGCTAATCGGAGAAGAAACTAAGTCAATAAGTAGTTAAAATTCTGAAAGAAACTCAGCTAGGCATTTAAACAAACAGTTGGTCGGCAAACGGCTCCGTACCTAACAGTGAGTGCAAGCCTGTCAATGTCAGGCCCGAAGACTGAAGACTCGTTGATAAGCTTGAGGTCGGCGACGAACTGGTCGCCGGAAGATGGATCAATCCCGGCTGATACAACTCTGTAACCGTATCCAACTCTATCGAATTCTTCACCATTCGAAGTGTGTAGTAATAAGCAGGAAAAAAGAACACAGAACAGAAGAAGACGGAGAAGGTTTAGCTTCCCTTTCTCGTTCTTCTTCTCCATCGTCTGCGTTTGATGATGCTGGATACACCGTCAGACAGCGGGATTTTATGTCCGAATCAAGTCAAACTACGAGACGTAAGGAAGAATCTGGATGTGAATGTTAGCTCCATGGCCGGATTGTGGAACTCGAATTCTGGCTGGAAGGAGGACGGACTAAATGCGCCATGATTGAGTACCTTTTGAGTCGAGAACTTCCATTTGTCGCCATATGAGTTTTGAGATGGTAGCGGAGGTGGTGGATGTCGCAATCAGATTGCACCATTTTTTGTTTCTTGGCATAATCGTCGAATCAACGGAGGTTAAAGTTGTTTTTTCTTCTTCAGAGGAGGAGGTCAGATGAAGACGAGACGGTACTAGAAAATCTTATCGTTTGGTCCCAAAAAAGTGAAAAACTATAAACTCATCACTAAATTATTATTATTGCGCCAGATAGCACTAAACTATCTATATAATTACAGTTTACTAAAAGTTGTTTCATTTGTTTGACAAAACTTAACTAACGAAATGATGACTAAGCACAATAATTAAGAATAAACTGATATTATTGACTCGTCAAGTAAAATAAGTCTCTCAATCTTCCACTTTGATCCAGCAAATGTTGAACAAGATTAGTTGTAGAAGCCCTAAGAGCAAAATGTGTGGGATTTTTTTCGGTGACAAAGTCTAAACTTTGTCACCTATACAAAGTTTAATTTGGACCCTTGATCTCATATCCACTTCTTAATTAATAATTTAAATGAATTTAATAATGTTATTTAATTAATACCATTAATTGAAAGAAGAAAAAAAACCGGCTGCAACCCCAAAATCCGCCGCCCGCCCAGATTTTAATTTTGTCCATTATTATAATGATTTGTTCAATTATCCCCTCCTCAAAATTTGCTTGATAATATTTTCAAAATTTGCTTGCTGCTCCTCCATTTGAACTGATGTTTGTTAAAAATCACCCCCACTTCAACTCTGTGACACAACATCAAATCATCATAATTCATTGAACCATATAATTCAAGCTCATACTAGTTCATGACAGATACTAGTACAACAGATTTACTAGTACTGATTTTCAAACATATGCGGGATATAAAAGCAATTCAGAGGCACTTTGAACATTGCGAACAGACGCATACTAGTATAGTGGGCAAACAAGTATTCTGCATCACATTAACTCTAACTATCTATTTCCTTTGTAAGAAAGTGAGAATACTTGAAATGACTTAACAAGAAAGGGTGTTTACGGCCAGGAAAACTGAACTCATGAATTCGTGATTGAACAATAGATATTGTGATTTGTGTATCATTAAAATCTGGAAAGGTTTGAACCAAATCATCGCTTTACAAACCGTAATCAAACATTATAGTACAATGAGCATACTAGTATAGTTCAGCTACATGTATTTGACTATGAAGTCCTATGAAATCAGAAATCCCTGTATCGGCTATAAACCCTTCTTCGTTGATTGAATTAGAGCTTCGTTCTACGCTGTTTTTTAGTCTGCGAAATCAGAGATAGAGGCGGTCATCTTGTTAAACTGACATGCAAGGTAGAAAATTAAAAAAGATGCGAATCTTGGCTTACCGGCAGCGAAGGAAGTCAGAATCGGAGACCGGCGGATGGTGGAATCGTTGATTACCTACGGCGCCACAAACAAATCCAATTAATATAAACACAATTAGTATTTATCGCAAACTAGTATGGAAATACATACTAGTACTAAGTATCGAAACCCAATCTTAATCACAAGCTCATAAAAACATGTATTTTGCAGGAACACAATTCTACTGATTACTAACCTCTAACACAAAACAGTGGCAGGAACTGAATTGGGATTAGGGAATCCTCGTGAATCTTAGACAATAGGTGACCTTGGATGTGGCAGAGATCGAAACCTAAAAATCAGAATCGAAAGTGAAGATGAAACCTATAAATCAGAATCAAGATTATACTTGGCGTTCACCGCCCAAAACCCATAGCCAACTTACTCACCTGCGGCGAAGATGCAGCTGCAGTCCCGCCGTCGCCGTCAAATACCACCGGGAGAGATCGACGGCAAGGAAGAGACCAGATGAAGACTTGAAAGTGCCGTCCGGAGAGTGCCGCCTCTGGAAAGAGCCGCCACCGACAGCCGCTGCACGAGACAAGCCGCCTGACCTGAAAGCAACGCCGTCCGGAGAGACAAAAACGCCGGGAGAACTGGCTGCCGGGAGAGAGTTGTGAATTAGGGATTTTGTGGTTGAGAGGAGTTGGGGGGGGGGGGGGGGCGACGGGATTTACCTAGGTAATGGTAAGAATGGTAAGAAATAAATTACCAAAACAGTAATTTTGCCCCCTTGGATTTACCTAGGTAATGGTAAGAATGGTAAGAAATAAATTACCAAAACAGTAATTTTGCCCCCTTTAATACTAGTACTTTTCATCCCTCTTATTTGTCACCCACCGCGCTCCCAAAATGTGTCACAATAGTGACTGAACAAGCAACATGGCAGTTTGCACAACGGACTAGTTTGTCATTTTATTTAAACAATGTGTTAAAAACGCAAAGGTCACTTCCTATCCTAATTGCGACTTTGTATAACTTGCAGGCTTTTTAATGCAATTTTTTCTTCATTCAATCCCTTATCTTCTCGCTTTCGACAGAAGAGATCCTAAACCCTTGTCGTAACAAAGCGGTACCAAAGCACCTTTCGGCCACCGTGGCCCAAAATTGCTCGAATTGAAACCTTGGGAGGCCGTGTACAAGCCATCAATGCCATCCAAAGGGCAAAGTTTTAACACATGATTACCTTACGGCTAACTCCCTGAGATGGCGGTTACTGGAGAGTGGAGACGCCATCGACCTCAAGAGCTAAGATTACCTCAATACCTACCAGTTCCAAATAGACAAATGCATTGCAACGCGTATTAACCAATAGTATCCACATTGGAACACCAAAGAGGCCAGGAGTAACCGGCAGGCTAAGCAACGGAAATACATCGGTCTGCGAATTCTCGAGGAAAGAAACTACGTATAAGAGAAATCATAAGTTCTATCAACAGAACAAAGGCTAATCTCCTGTTGCTAGAGGCTACTCTGCAAAAGCAGGGAAACATGCACAAGAACAACACTACAAAGTACAAACAACACAATTATACACTTCTGCTCAACAGGTCTCAAGTGAATGCAAGGCCCGTCGAAGAAAATCAAAAACTCGAAATGTTTCGCATATACATGAGGCTGAAAGTACACTTTTCCGCACCAGCGAAAAACTATAAGAAATCAAGGGAAGGAAAAATAAAAAGACAAATGAATATGGAAAAATCTCATGTTAGAATAAGTGAACCCCTTTTGCATCTACCAGTTGGGATACATGGAAGGACACAAGCTAAGTAAAACTATCGTGCAATATGTTCACTACTCCAACAGTGCCCTGTGTCCTCGCAGCTACGAAAATAACGTCTTTCTCCATCGATAAACCGATGCCCCAGCGTTGGATTGGATTGTCAGATCAAAATCATCCACATCCTACCTAAATAAAATTTGAAACACCTGGAATAACAAAGCATACTCCTTCAATCACTTGGGGCCTTTAACAAAGGCCAGAAAGCAGTTCTGCAATTCTTTTAGGGTTCCACATTCGTTATCAACCCTTTTTTTTTCAATTTAGCAACTGGAAGATTAGTTGAGTTGTAGAACACATAATTATGTGTTGGAAACTTTAGAGTAATTACCTCAATTTCAGTGTACAAGTGCATACGCCGGAAACTGGTTCATCATTTCATCTGTAAATACTTGTTGCAAAAAAAGAGTCAATAGGGGCTTCGAATCTGACAACATTAGATCTCTCATTTTGCAGCTTCTGCACCAAACTTCTGTACCAAGAATTCATCAAGCTGGCCCCAGTTAGGGGTGCCAGATTGGTTTAAGTTATCAAAGGCAACGATCTAATGCATCCAGGAAGGCAACGATCTAATGCATCCAAGGATGTGTTTGACATCCCTATGAAGCCTGGAAAAATGAAGATAAGTCAGAGACCACAATTTTTTAGCGAAAACAGATTAATGATCAGAACTAAACTGGCATTGTAGACAGAGTGGGGAAGAAGTTGGTACCTGTCCTTCGCTTGCGGAGTGCTAATATCTAACCGTGAATATGCCTCGGAAATTTGAGAGTGGAAGATTACAACAACTTGCCTGCAGACAGATAAATGGAAACCATTGAGGATGTTTCAGATTGTGTAGAGATGTTGCAATACCTTTCCAGGAAACTGACCTGAAAATCGCTTTTACATCAGACTCGTGCAATGTTCTTGACAAAACACGTTGTAGATAGCCCACCTCCTGAAAATACAACAAACAGTAAATACTCAATCATGATAAATAGATTGCAAGAAAGCGGGGAAAGACTGCAAAAATTCTATTGTTTTTAGCCAATAAAATTTGGTGTCACTTCAAAATTTTGCAACACTAATCTGTGTCCGCTGACTATCCGAACCCTGAATAACTATTCTTGAGGGATACAATTTTTTACTCGTATTTTCAAACAGTCACTTTCAGCTTTACTTATTTCACCAGGTAACTAAACCAAAATTGAAATGGCGTTTTAAGTCTTGGAGCTCACATTTAAACTCAAGAAAATATACTATTACATAACGGCAAATGGCCAATTGGTCCCATAATATTTGGATGAAAAAAGACAATGGAGTACCACGCCCAACAGCCACCAAGAATACAGTGAATGAAGCTGCGATTTAAAGGTTGAACGAATACTACTGTGCTAAACCATGTGTCTAGCACTCTGCATCCGGAAGGGTTAACTGTCATGTGCACTACATGAGGTTATCTAGGCAGGCAAATGATTTGAGGTCTGAATATATATTTTTGGATCATAAATCTCAGTGGGGTTCATTTCAACCTGATATGACATTAAGGCACTACTGCTCCATGCTATGATCAGAACTTGTGGTACCTTGGTAAGGGATCGAGCAAACTGACTAGGCTGTGGGTCTGCTTCTTCTGGTCTGTTCCAGCTATCAACAATTTGAGGCAAACCCCGGAGATGTACAAACAGCCTTTCTCTCATAATCTGAACCAGCTTTGTATGTATTTCATCTCGGTGAACCTTAAAATCCTGAAATTAGACCATTAAAGATTCTAAATTAGGCAACCACACAAACACATGAACAAAAGAAGCAGCAGCATGCAATCATGCATGAATACAAAAAGACATTTCCAGTCCCATCTCCCCACTTGGAGAAGTATTGAGGAAGGAGAGGATACATACTGAAGGTCAAAAGTACATCTCATGATTTCAAAATTGGCAAATTTATGTTGTATCAGATGCTAGCAACTCAACTTCAACATAACAACAAAGTTTCTCTAATCATATTCAATGTTGTCCAACGCCTTATGGAACTCCCCAAAATGAAGATTAAAAAGTCGTGGTAAGCTGCACTCTGAAGGAAGAAAGACAAATGCGCAATAGCACAAAAATGACCCTTCGGTACCTGTGCAACCCGGTCTATCTCTGACAGCAGCAAGGCCTTCCGTGTCTCAGGTACCTTAGAGAAAAGGACTTGCCTGATTTCTTTGGACAGAAATAAATTCATTAACTTTCAGCAGAGCACCTTCTTGTACTTATCCTCAATTTGAAACTTAAAGGAATACCATTGTCATGCAATATGTAAAGCTAGGAAGCACAACTGAAATAATGAAGTCAATGCATTTAATTCTAACCATCACTAAAAAGGGATTTAGCCAGTTAAGATGTTAAACAAAGGTCACACCAAATTTAGTCCACAAGTCACTACAGCAAAATGGCAAGTCAAATACCATATGCATTCTGTTGATACAAATGACATAACACGGGTTGGCATTACTCATTTCGGCAGCTGCATGTATGGTACACAAGTACGTACTATTTAATAGTGCTTGTAAATGCTTGCAGCTATCAGCTAATTACCTTTCTCTCTTTACATCAAATAAAAAGGAAGTTCTAATGATAAACAGCAAAAGGAAGTTCTGAAATTTGTTTGATTTACTTATAAATTTAGTTTTTATAGTTTCCGCATAGTTTTAATTGACCGAGTCTTCACTCCAACAATTTATTTTGTGTCAAGGGAACTTCTGTCAAGTGTAACTTCCATCCATACAGAAGGGAGGGGTGTGGGGGAAGAACAAATGGGTGTAAGGAATGTCATTACCCCGCCCCCGCCCCCTCCCCCATTATATTGAGCATTCTTGTGTGTTTTGACATTAGGTATTAAATTTCGTTTAATTTAAATGGCTTAATTGAAATCTAAGAAGACAGTGCAATTGGGAATCATACTTCTGATACTTAAATAGAAAAGCACCCAATATCAGAAATCATAAAGAGAATAAACTATGACATTGAAGCACATTCAACAGAACAAATGTGTCAAAAAACACACTTATTGTAAACCACCTTACCAGGAATAATAGAGTATGTAAAACTGATGACTTGACTTGCAAGGGCCAAGTGTTTAGAAGTAATGGACTTTAATCCAGACACCTGCAGTGGAATATATGGGAAATAAATGCTGTGGACTAGGAAGCAGTGGAATTATATCGGAATACTGAAGCTTAAAAGTATTAGTCACCAAAATATCTAGCAAGGTAAACGAAACAAAAGGCAGGCGTAAGATACTGAAATACAAATGAAGGCCACAAAGATGCACCTGCATAGCACCAGCTCCGAGGACAAGTTGGCAAGTCCTTGTATTGAAGAATTTCAAAATTTCAACTACACGATGCACAACTTCTGAAGATAACGACGGCAGATAGTTGTTCATGTCAATATACTCCGACAACATCTTCACCAATATTAAGCCACTGGAGATCGAAAAAAAATTAACAAAGAAGAATAAAATTGAGAATAGGTATTCAAATAGCCAACAATATGAGGAACATCTGCCCACAATGATATTTAGATGGCAAAACTAGTCAAAACACAACAACGATACACAAAAGATATTGTGGTCACGGACATCTGCAAGTAACAAAATACAATAGCATGCACAAATAAGATTGAAAGGAGCTAACCCACAGCAATGAATAACTAACCAATTAACCATGTGGTAGCCGATGCCTCCGTAGAAAAGTTTCTGAGAGGCAGACTTCCCACGGTCCTTTGTTGTTTATTGTTACCCTGAGCTGATGATGTTACTATATCAGTTTTATTACTTCCAGTTGATTCAGACAATGGATGTGATTGTAATTGGGCATTATTTAGCTTGTCAACTGAATCCTTCCTTGGAAGCTGCTGTTGAGCATGTGTTCCACTGTCACGGACAACTGAACCATCATTGCTTGCAACCCCATCGGATTGTGCAGCAACTAGCTCTGCAGACATCAGAGTTTCAGAAGAAAACAATGAAGTAATTATTCCCTGGAATTCATCAGGAACATCTACTTCTACCCATGTCTCTTGATCAAGTACAGCCTTCATTTTGGTCATCTACACAGTTGAGTGCATGTAAGCTTAAGCTAGCATCAACATGCACTATAAAGGGTATCAGAATAAAAAATGAGGACCAACCCGCATCTCATGCTGCAACTCAAAAATGCTTTGGCCTGAGACTGCAATGTTCCACGAATACTATATCCTAACCTTCCACCAGCCTGTTCATGTTATGAACAACAACAACAAAGGGAAAAAAATGAGCACACAAACATTATTCTCTAAACTATAAGAGCAAGAAGAAGCAACAAGATTGAGAGAAAATATTATTATCCTAATCAAAAGAGAGTCAATCAAATAAGCAAGTTCATCCTTGTGTCTCAGAAATGGAGATACTTCAAAAACAATAACAGAATGGCATCAATATCAGCTGGGTAATTACAGTCAATACTTAAATCCAAAAGTCTTACAATTCAATATTATAGAGGCTGAAATCTCGATGGATCAATGATTTACAACATCTTATGATTGGGTGAAAAGAAATTTGTGTCAAATCTTACTAGTACTTTTAAGACATAAGATTTTAGGAGAAAATGTCAGTTTCCTCTTCTAAAATTTTTTAACATAAAATTTGAGTTTAATCTGTTCAAACTAAGCCAATTTAATTGTGTTAAATTAAATACATTATATATTATGGAATATATTGCATATTTTGATAAAGAATCCGTATTTTTATCATGTAATACATATCAATTATATATTTATATCACTAATTTATTATCAGTATTCAATAGTACAATAACACTATTTTTGTTAGATTGATGAAAGAAAAATGAATTATGTACTTGATATTTCACCATATAAAGAAACCTTCAAATACCTTCTCCGTGGAAGATATAAACTCTTGTGTGATATTGTATATGCTTAGGAACTCTTGTAATCTCAACTTAGGATGAAGAAATGCTCGCACTCCAAGGAGTTTTGCCCAGCGTCCATGAGCAGCATCACATGCAGCAAATACAGATTCAGCATTCTCTCGTAATACATCAGCCTGTGAAACAACAGAAGTTCATTAAAATCATAGCAACCTTTTCACATTTTTCAGATATTAATAAGCAAGGAAATAGTTCATTGCAGGTTCAAGTCCTAGTTGATAAACCCAACCAAAGCTGTGGTCTCACAGTTGTCTAACAGAGCAGTTAAGTTCTTATATATAAAATAATGACACTGTACTTGGATGACCATGATATCCAAATCATTCAAAAAAACAAAAGCTACACTATATCAACAGGCCAAATTCCCATCAAACTACAATTAAAAATGGCTTTGCCTATTTATCACTTGCAATCTCAGCACTACCTGAAATTCTTAGACATACTTGATGCAGTTCCTGCATCATTAGTTTTCCCTTGTGATGATTGTGCCTTAAAGGACGAACTCCGCTGCGTCAAAAGTGGACCTAGAGAACCAACGTGAGCATCACTCCCTTGAGCTGCTTCAGCAGCAGCAGAACCAGCTGCAATAGCAGCAGCCACTGAATCTGCAGCATAATGTCCATCAATGTTGCTCATAATCCATTCTATTGCTCTTTTCACTTCTGCAGCCCGCATCAAATGAACCTGCATTCACTAAAAGAAAATAAATTATATTACATCTTAATCAAGGGAACCCACAAAAAGTTGGAACCTGGATGCCAAAAACATATATTGCTAGGGTAAACGAAACAGATTTATGCTAAAATTCAACAAAAGAAAGGGCAAAAAAAACACTTCTTCACCGGACTAAACCATTACATTTTTCTTCTACAAAGTATGAAACTTCTAATTTGCACCAAGAAAAAAACAGTTTGTAAAAATATGCTCACTTCAGAGATTGATGAAGTCACATCTCCCTCATTATAGAACTTTATCATTCTCCAGCAGGTTTACTATTTTAGATTTTAAGAATTAGTTCATAAAAAGGCAGTAAATGGAATTATGGAAACCTCATCTAAGCAACTTTATAAAACAAGTTTATCAGAAATTTTGGCAAATTATGAATTAAAGAGCCATGACCAAAAGTACCACATTTCATGGACCGAAATCTATGAAGCTTCTGAAGCTCAACAAAAATCAGCTTATCAAATCTAATCTATCCTCCATCAGATTCACTCATCTCAAAGTCCTATTAAGGCACAGTACCTGTACAATCCTGAAAATTGCACCCAAAAGCTGCACAAAGCTTTCTGCTGACAAGCTTCTTAACTTGCTCGCAAGGGATAAACCTCCACCTGAATCACTGACAACTGTCAATGAACCAGAACAAATACATAATAGGCATGAAACAAAGCTGTACAACCTCGACGAAGAAGATCCTAACAAGGGATACTTGATATTATCATACACATGTTTACAGAAATAATTCTAGCTTATACAGTCCATACCATCAGCATCTACGGTTTGCTCTCCAGGTGTGAAATCCGATTCCAGTGGTCTAGCCACAAGAATTGGAAGAAGCTCAGCAACTGCATTCTTAATGGAACTTTTCATGTCCGCAGTCAAGGTGTCACGGTAAATCTCAAAATTGATGGAAGCTTAGCCTAAAACAAATCGTGCAACATGGCAATTAATCAAACCAGGATTTAAACCAGATATCAATTAATTTTGAACATAATCTTTAGTAGTGACATAAAGAAAAAAACATAAATTAGACATCAGAATCAAGCAACTGCAGCATAATTTGTCTGCGAGTATGAAACTAAATGCACAGAGTAAAAGAAATTTAAAACCTAAGCAGTGAGATTCCTTACGTTTTCCTATGGTGGCCGAGTCAATATGGGTCGACACACAGCCATTAGGTACTTGAAGAACTCGGTCGAGAACCCTAGTTGGTAGTTTAGAGTTCACTTTGAACACCAGAAGTTTGATAGTAGAAATGTGGAAATGTTGTGTTTGATTCTGGAAGATAAAGTTAAGGACAAGATTTTGATTAGCTTGATAAAAAGATTGTTCGGTTCTGGGGTGCTTAGGATTGAACTGGGTGGGTTGTATTTGGGTAGGGGCTTCCCTCAAGAATGTGGGTTGTGCTCCATTTTGATCAACGTGTACTTTAATGGATTCGATAAAGAGATTCAAGAACTTAGGCTGCAACTGAATCGGGAGAATCCTAGAACCAATATTGATGATGATGATAATAAGCAAGCACCCAGTCCTTTGTATAAGCCAGTGAAAATGTATGCAGTTAGGTACTTAGATGAAATACTAGTGATTACATCTGGACCAAAGAAGTTGGCAATTGGACTAAAGAGTAGATTTTTGAAGTGTTTAGAGAGTGATTTGGAACTGAAGGTCAATAAAGGGAGGACAATAATTCATAGTGCAGTATCAGAGAAGATGAACTTTATTGGATTTGGACTGCAGGCTGTACCACCTTCAGTCTTGCACCCGCCCATGTCGGAGAAGGAAATTAGAGCACGGAAGGAAATTGTGAGGTTGGAAACCCTAAAATCATTTGAACCAGAGAAATGTGTTGAAGCTTGAGAGAGTTTGGGAAGGGGAAGAGAGAGGAAGAGTTGGGAGGACGCTGCCATGGTTTGTGGTGACAAAGATCGGCGAAGGGATAGTTGTGAACCAGAGAAATTGACTTGGATGCTCTGTCGCCTTATCTTGTAGCTACTGGACACCAGAGTGTGAACGAAACTGGAAATTCGTTGATAAACCATCAGTCTGTGGCTGTGGGAGATTAGACTGGCGATGATAACGACGATGCAGTGGCGACGAAACGCCGGATGGAGGATGTTGTAGAGGGATTGAAGGCGGCGAGGAAGAGAGACAGCTATTAGGGTTACTTTAATTTTTTAAAATTCCTAAATCGCCCTTCCGGTCTCCTGGGTTGGACCGGCCCAAGCTTTAAAGGTTGGGTCCGGATCCGGAGCCGTGAAACTTGGCTCCTTGTCTTCTTTTTCCATTGAGATGTCTATTAGAAGAGAGCTAGCAACTCAATTCTTATAATCACATTCCCAACAGTAAATACAAATAAACGTCTTCAAACATAGAGTAGAGACTATTTCACGGCATAGATGCATATCGTTTGTTATCAGAAAGCTGATATGAACTAAAACAACTAGATCGTGCGTATATATGTGTGAGTGCGTGTACCTTTATAGTTCATTCAAAAAACTGAGCATGGCAAGTTACCTGCTTAACTTTATGTCTCCGCTAGACACATCGGATGTGCATTCTGGGTCATGGACCTTGAGAAACAAGACAACAACGGCTGATAAAACCATCAGAACTGCTTAGTCCACATCCATAAAGGAAGAACATTCAATGTCTTGAAGGCTAATTTTCCCAGTGTATAAGTCGCTTATGTGATCAGGACAAAGAGGAAGGCATATCTGATCCAGACTGTCATGTATTGCACCCATCCCGGAGACCCACTTATCTTCGTTCGCAGGGTTTGCACATAACACATTTTGCAGTAACCTCACACGATAGGTAATCGTATCTGTCCTATCACAGAAATGAGCAGTGCATGAATTTAAGGGCTCATCACAAGCCAATCTAATCAATGACAAAGACAAGGCTCCATCAACCGGTTTTGGATCTGAAAGATTTTTATCACCCATCATCTTTACTTCCTTTTCTGTGGGAAAGTGATATTCATCATCTCCCTCCATAGAAGAAACTCTCAAATTCTTGGTGTAATGTTTAATTGTCTCCCGTTTTGTTGCTTCATGCTTCTCTGCTAATGTGAGTAAACAAGAAAATCTTAGGTGGTAAGTTACAATGGTCTTCACCATTTTAAAGTTGTGGCAGCAACAAAAGAAGTCAAGCCATCTTTCTCCAACTCCTGCATACCACTTGATTATATCAGTATCTTCAAGATTGGTTAGCCAATTGATAGGCCTTGGACGACCCATATTGTTTGTAAATCCAGCCATCCTAACAGCTTCCCTAATCAACTCAATCGGCGCAGATACTTTCATGGACAACTTTGTTAGGTCTTCAACTGTTCTTTCAGCATATCTTCTTTCTTCTGCTTGTTCAGTTATTTTTTCTGCTTCCTCCAATGCTTTTCTTTCCTTGACTGGTGACAAGTGCTTCTCTACTTGTCTTTGGAACTTGTCGTAGGATTCGACAAGTTCTTCTGGCAACATTTCTCTAATATGCCTCAGATTGAGAAAACTTCCACTAGTGAGCAAACGGTGCCAATTCCATCGCTCATCTAATGAGCTGAGGAACTCTTTAACTGTTTCATCAGCCCAAATTGCAAATATTTGTTGAACTTCATTTTCAATTTGAAAATCAGATTTGAATCCATTACTCTGGTTCGCCTTCTTGACAACATGTCTCAATATTTTCAAACCCAATTTCTTCCTGTTTCTCTCCCGAGCATTTTTCAGTTCCAAAGCTTTAACTTCCTTCTGACGTAGATACTTCTTCCGTGCTCTAATTTCCTTCTCCGACATGGGCGGGTGCAAGACTGAAGGTGGTACAGCCTGCAGTCCAAATCCAATAAAGTTCATCTTCTCTGATACTGCACTATGAATTATTGTTCTCCCTTTATTGACCTTCACTTCCAAATCACTCTCTAAACACTTCAAAAATCTACTCTTTAGTCCAATTGCCAACTTCTTTGGTCCAGATGTAATCACTAGTATCTCATCTAAGTACCTAACTGCATACATTTTCACTGGCTTATACAAAGGACTGGGTGCTTGCTTATTATCATCATCATCAATATTGGTTCTAGGATTCTCCCGATTCAGTTGCAGCCTAAGTTCTTGAATCTCTTTATCGAATCCATTAAAGTACACGTTGATCAAAATGGAGCACAACCCACATTCTTGAGGGAAGCCCCTACCCAAATACATCCCACCCAGTTCAATCCTAAGCACCCCAGAACCGAACAATCTTTTTATCAAGCTAATCAAAATCTTGTCCTTAACTTTATCTTCCAGAATCAAACACAACATTTCCACATTTCTACTATCAAACTTCTGGTGTTCAAAGTGAACTCTAAACCACCAACTAGGGTTCTCGACCGAGTTCTTCAAGTACCTAATGGCTGTGTGTCGACCCATATTGACTCGGCCACCATAGGAAAACGTAAGGAATCGATCATCGTAAACAATCTCAAGCACCATCCGAATAGCTTCAATCAAAACCTTCAATTTCAAATCAGGCAGGACCAAGGACTCAAGTTTACCTGCCATTTTGACGCAATGAGAGTCGATATCCAGCCGGTTCTCAAAAACCTCGCGACCCATTGCCTCAACGGAGAAACGGTTGGAGACCAAATGGTGAAGAGAGCCTTTTAGAGTGGATATGGAGTCGGGAATAAGGTTTTGAGAGGCGGAGAGGAGTACAGGGGGTAAAGCAACAACGTTTTGGATGATATTGTAGAACTTGCCATAGGAGCAGTGGGAGAGGACGAGAGACTTGAGCTGGTTTTGGGACAAGGGTTCGGTGGGGTTTAGTGTTGGGGTTTCTTCGGGGTGATGGGAATCCAAATTCCGAAACGGAAGAGTTGAACAGGGAAACGAGGATTTAATGAGGTAGGAACAAATTGGTTTCGTTCTTCTGAGCATTAAAACATGCAGCAGAAGAGAGGAGAAGGAAGCCAACTGACTCTGCATAACTGCATTTTGAGAATGAAACAACGTAAGAACAATTTCACAATCTTCAAATTCTACTGTATAATATGAGCATCCTACTCTGCCTGAAGGTTATGCAATAAGCATATCATTATACAATAAAGAACTCCATGCTTTGTGGGACATGGACCGAGTAACTAAGGAATTAGTCAATTTAAGAAGAACCGGAAGGATGATTGGGTATTTCACTAGGAAAATCCGTTCAACCCTGGGGGAATAACCAGTCATTCAAAAACGAATAGGCAAACATTTCTCGTTTAAAAATCTTATGCATCCAGACCGAGTGGGACAAAAGGAGACGGAAAACAGCAGTAAGAGATCTGCATCTTAGCTCAGAACAACACGAAAACATGAATTCTGACGTAAATCAGAGCAATCGAACATCAATAAAAATATCAAATCAATGCAGAAGCTAGAAGTTTTGAAAAAACTCACCTCCAAATAGGAAGAATCGCAATTCTCTCTCTCTTGCTCTCCTCTCAAATCACCTCCGGAGCAGGGAGAAGAATCTAGATACTCTTGTGAAAATTCCAAACACAATTCGCAGTAGAAGAATCAGATAAGAAATTACGATCGTGAAACAGCAAAAAAATAGGAATACAAGGTTGAAGAAAATCACACGTGAAAGGCGAAGCTGTGAGTTTACCTCATCAAAGGATGACGACGGTGATGGTGGTGGAGGAAGAAGCTAGCGGTGGACGGATGATCCAATGTTTGAATCTGGAGAGGGAGGATGAGACGGATGAGAATTGCAGTGATTGGAATGTTTCCGGAGGGAAGAATCGGACAGATTGAGCCTTGAGGAAGCCGACGGACAAAATGAGTTTTGGGTTTGTGGAATTTTACCAGGGTAATTGACAAAAAGATCCCTGAACTTTTAGCTCGATAACACAAAAGTCCCTCTATAATTAAATTTATCACACGAGTCTCTAAGGTTATGACTAAATAACAAATTGGTTTTTCTTTCAATTCCATGCAATTTTTTCATCAATCGATAACATGAAAAGTGAATCGACTAATCTCAATCATCACAACAAAAAAATAAATTGTTAACACAATAACTAAAACAAAAGCAAATACTACTAAAAATTTCTGCTTTCCCAGTTGGCACTTGGCAATGCTGCAGTTGAGGGATGGGTAGTTGAAAATCATTTCTTAATTGCTGTTAAATTTTAAGTAAAAAACTCTCTTATATACATATGAGTAATCTTTGCCACATCATATGAGTAAAAAACTCAGTTTGAGCGACGTCACATTTAAGTTATTTATGTGCCATAACGTTGAGAACTATGAGGATGAGAGTATTTATAATTTGTTAGTGTTGTAAATAGAAAGTTCCCCGTCGTTAATATAGTAGATGAAATGTGCACCGTTTTGAGTAAGATATGTAATCTTAATCAATTTGATGTGTTCTTCTGAAGCTGACGAAGGATACAACCATAAAGGTGAAAGATCTAGAGCATATACAATTTGCAGTTTATCCTCAATGAATTGAAGAAAGACGTCACGAAAGTGAGATTCAACGATTAGAAATTGAGTTGGAATTTGTCAGGTGTGAAAGCTTGAGGATATTTTGTCAATCCACGAAAGAAAGAGGCAAGAGACTATAAGTTGTTGAGAGAACATAGTAGAAATAATAGAGATTTGAGGCTATACAATTGAAAGGGTTGGGCAAACCCCCAAACTGATTGCAGCAAGTAGGCGATCATTGAAGGAATGAAGATTGCTTGGAGTAAATGGGTGAGGAAACTTGCTATTCAGTCTGATTCTTGTTGTGTTGTCCAAATCCTATCGAGGACAGATAATACTGATCATCAACATGTCAGTCTCACTCGCCAGTTCTCTGAGATGATCCACTGGGATTGGGAGGTCTCAATTGAGCATATATTTAGAGAGAGCAATTTTCTTGCAGACTCACTAGCTACTAAGGGCCATAGTCTTACCTTTGGAACTCACTTCGTTGAGTCTTCGGATCCTGCAGTGGCACATTGGATTGCTTACGATCGCCTGAGATCGTCCTGGCCTAGGCTGGTGTCTGCGTTAGTTGTAACTCTTTGTTCCTTTTTTTTCTTAAAAAAAACAATTGAAAGGGTATAGATTTAAGATTTTCATTTAACTTTTCAAATTTAAAGATGGAAAAATAATTCTACCAAGAAAAAAAAAGATGGAAAAATAAATAAAAATAATTTATGTAGATATTGACCCGGTCCATCTGAAGTAGATAGTGGCCCAAAGTCCGGCCCATCTGGCTTTCTCCTCCCTCCATCCATTTCCTTGTACCCGCTACAATTCTCTCTGCACTACTGCTGAAGGCGAAGATGAAAGACGAACCAAAAAGCCAGAAAGAAAGCATCAACACTTTAGAATATTCAGTGTCCACCGAACGAGATCTGAACTCTTAAGCACTTCGTCTACCAAGTTTTCTCTCATTGCATTCTGGATTCGAAGCAATTTCCAGACGAACAAAAAGCAGGCAATCGTTTCCATTCCCTGTTCGCTTCGCCTGTAAGATCTGTTCAGTCCTTACGCCTTCCATTCGATCTCTGGATTCGTCGGATCACCTGAATTTCTCCCTTCTCGTGCACCATATAGGGTTTCTCCGGCTCACTAGGAGCTCAGAATTTGAGATTCAGCAAATTGCTTCCTTCAATATTCATATGGTTGCCAGATCTTATCGTTTGGTCCCAAAAAACTATAAACTCATCACTAAATTATTATTATTGCACCAGATACCACTAAACTATCTATATAATTACAATTAACTAAGTTGTTTTATTTGTTTGACAAAAGTTAACTAACGAGATGATGACTAAGCACAATAATTAAGAATAAAACTTAATAACTAAACTTATATTATTAACTCGTCAAGTACAATAAGTCTCTCAATCTTCCTCTTAGATCCAGCAAATGTTGAACAAGATTAGTTGTAAAAGCCTTAAAGAGCAAAATGTGTCACAATAGTGACTGAACAAGCAACATGGCAGTTTGCACAACGGACTAGTTTGTCATTTTATTTAAACAAGTGACCATTTGTGTGAAAAAGACTTTGTATAACTTCCAGGCTTTTTAATGCAATTTTTTCTTCATTCAATCCCTTATCTTCTCGCTTTCGACAGAAGAGATCCTAAACCCTAGTCGTAACAAAGCGGTACCAAAGCACCTTTCGGCCACCATGGCCCAAAATTGCTCGAATTGAAACCTTGGGAGGCCGTGTACAAGCCATCAATGCCATCCAAAGGGCAAAGTTTTAACACATGATTACCTTACGGCTAACTCCCTGAGATGGCGGTTACTGGAGAGTGGAGACGCCATCGACCTCAAGAGCTAAGATTACCTCAATACCTACCAGTTCCAAATAGACAAATGCATTGCAACGCATATTAACCAATAGTATCCACATTGGAACACCAAAGAGGCCAGGATAACCGGCAGGCTATGCAACGGAAATACATCTGTCTGCGAATTCTCGAGGAAAGAAACAACGTACAAGAGAAATCAAAAGTTCTACCTACAGAACAAAGGCTAATCTCCTGTTGCTAGAGGCTACTTGCAAAAGCAGGGAAACATGCACAAGAACAACACTACAAAGTACAAACACCACAATTATACACTTCTGCTCAACAGGTCTCAAGTGAATGCAAGGCCCGTCGAAGAAAATCAAAAACTCGAAATGTTTCAGCATATACATGAGGCTGAAAGTACACTTTTCCGCACCAGCGAAAACTATAAGAAACCAAGGGAAGGAAAAATAAAAAGACAAATGAATATGGAAATAATCTCATGTTAGAATAAGTGAACCCCTTTTGCATCTACCAGTTGGGATACATGGAAGGACACAAGCTAAGTAAAACTATCGTGCCATATGTTCACTACTCCAACAGTGCCCTGTTCTCGCAGCTACGAAAATAACGTCTTTCTCCATCGATAAACCGATGCCCCAGCGTTGGATTGGATTAGCAGATCAAAATCATCCACATCCTACCTAAATAAAATTTGAAACACCTGGAATAACAAAGCATACTCCTTCCATCACTTGGGGCCTTCGACAAAGAATAGAAAGCAGTTATGCAATTCTTTTAGGGTTCCACATTCGTTATCAACCCTCTTTTTCAATTTAGCAACTGAAGATTAGTTGACTTGTAAAACACATAATTATGTGTTGGACACTTTAGAGTAATTACCTCAATTTCAGTGTACAAGTGCATACGCCGGAAACTGGTTCATCATTTCATCTGTAAATACTTGTTGCAAAAAAAGAGTCAATAGGGCTTCGAATCTGACAACATTAGATCTCTCATTTTGCAGCTTCTGCACCAAACTTCTGTACCAAGAATTCATCAAGCTGGCCCCAGTTAGGGGTACCAGATTGGTTTAAGTTATCAGAAGGCAACGATCTAATGCATCCAAGGATGTGTTTGACATCCCTATGAAGCCTGGAGAAATGAAGATAAGACAGAGACCACAATTTTTTAGCGAAAACAGACTAATGAACAGAACTAAACTGGCATTGTAGACAGAGTGGGGAAGAAGTTAGTACCTGTCCTTCGCTTGCGGAGTGCTAATATCTAGCCGTGAATATGCCTCGGAAATTTGAGAGTGGAAGATTACAACAACTTGCCTGCAGACAGATAAATGGAAACCATTGAGGATTGTTTCAGATTGTGTAGAGATGTTGCAATCCCTTTCCAGGAAACTGACCTAAAAATCGCTTTGACATCAGACTCGTGCAATGTTCTTGACAGAACACGTTGTAGATAGCCCACCTCCTGAAAATACAACAAACAGTAAATACTCAATCATGATAAATAGATTGCAAGAAAGCGGGGAAAGACTGCAAAAATTCTATTGTTTTTTAGCCAATTAAATTAGGTGTCACTTCAAAATTTTGCTACACTAATCTGTGTCCGCTGACTATCCGAACCCTGAATAACTATTCTTGAGGGATACAATTTTTTACTCGTATTTTCAAACAGTCACTTTCAGCTTTACTTATTTAACCAGGTAACTAAACCAAAATTGAAATGGCATTTTAAGTCTTGGAGCTCACATTTAAACTCTAGAAAATATACTATTGCATAACGGCTAAACGGCAAATGGCCAATTGGTCCTAATATTTGGATGAAAAAAGACAATGGAATACCACGCCCAACAGCCACCAAGAATACAGTGAATTGAAGCCATCAAAATGAATAGCCAAAAATAAGCTGCAATTGAAAGGTTGAACGAATACCACTCTGCATCCGAAAGGCTTAACTGTCATGTGCACTACACGAGTTTATCTAGGCAGGCAAATGATTTGAGGTCCGAATATATATTTTTGGATCATAAATCTCAGTGGGGTTCATTTCAACCTAATATGGCATTAAAGCACTACTGCTCCATGCTATGATCAGAACTTGTGGTACCTTGCTAAGGGATCGAGCAAACTGACTAGGCTGTGGGTCAGCTTCTTCTGGTCTGTTCCAGCTATCAACAATTTGAGGCAAACCCCGGAGATGTACAAACAACCTTTCTCTCATAATCTGAACCAGCTTTGTATGTATTTCATCTCGGTGAACCTTAAAATCCTGAAATTAGACCATTAAAGATTCTAAATTAGGCAACCACACAAACACATATGAACAAAAGAAGCAGCAGCATGCAACCATGCATGAATACAAAAAGACATTTCCAGTCCCATCTCACCACTTGGAGAAGTATTGAGGGAAGGAGAGGATACATACTGAAGGTCAAAAGTACATCTCATGATTTCAAAATTGGCGAATTTAAGTTGTATCAGATGCTAGCAACTCAACTTCAACATAACAACCAAAGTTTCTCTAATCATATTCAATGTTGTCCAACGCCTTATGGAACTCCCCAAAATGAAGATTAAAAAGTCGTGGTAAGCTGCACTCTGAAGGAAGAAAGACAAATGCGCAATAGCACAAAAAAGGACCCTTCAGTACCTGTGCAACCCGGTCTATCTCTGACAGCAGCAAGGCCTTCCGTGTCTCAGGTACCTTAGAGAAAAGGACTTGCCTGATTTCTTTGGACAGAAATAAATTCATTAACTTTCAGCAGAGCACCTTCTTGTGCTTATCCTCAATTTGAAACTTAAAGGAATACCATTGTCATGCAATATGTAAAGCTAGGAAGCACAACTGAAATAATGAAGTCAATGCATTTAATTCTAACCATCACTAAAAAGGGATTTAGCCAGTTAAGATGTTAAACAAAGGTCACACCAAATTTAGTCCACAAGTCACTACAGCAAAATGGCAAGTCAAATACCATATGCATTCTGTTGATACAAATGACATAACACGGGTTGGCATTATTCATTTTGGCAGCTGCATGTATGGTACACAACAAGTACGTACTATTTAATAGTGCTTGTAAATGCTTGCAGCTATCAGCTAATTACCTTTCTCTCTTTACATCAAATAAAAAGGAAGTTCTAATGATAAACAGCAAAAGGAAGTTCTGAAATTTGTTTGATTTACTTATAAATTTAGTTTTATAGTTTCCGCATAGTTTTAATTGACCGAGTCTTCACTACAACAATTTATTTTGTGTCAAGGGAACTTCTGTCAAGTGTAACTTCCATCCATACAGAAGGGAGGGGTATGGGGGAAGAACAAATGGGTGTAAGGAATGTCATTACCCCGCCCCCGCCCCCTCCCCCTCCCCCATTATATTGAGCATTCTTGTGTGTTTTGACGTTAGGTATAGGTATTAAATTTCGTTTAATTTAAATGGCTTAATTGAAATCTAAGAAGACAATGCAATTGGGAATCATACTTTTGATACTTAAATAGAAAAGCACCCAATATCAGAAATCATAAAGAGAATAAACTATGACAATGAAGCACATTCAACAGAACAAATGTGTCAAAAACACACTTATTGTAAACCACCTTACCAGGAATAATAGAGTATGTAAAACTGATGACTTGACTTGCAAGGGCCAAGTGTTTAGAAGTAATGGACTTTAATCCAGACACCTGCAGTGGAATATATGGGAAATAAATGTTGTGGACTAGGAAGCAGTGGAATTATATGGGAATACTGAAGCTTAAAAGTATTAGTCACCAAAATATCTAGCAAGGTAAACGAAACAAAAGGCAGGCGTAAGATACTGAAATACAAATGAAGGCCACAAAGATGCACCTGCATAGCACCAGCTCCGAGGACAAGTTGGCAAGTCCTTGTATTGAAGAATTTCAAAATTTCCACTACACGATGCACAACTTCTGAAGATAACGACGGCAGATAGTTGTTCATGTCAATATACTCCGACAACATCTTCACCAATATTAAGCCACTGGAGATCGAAAAAAAATTAACAAAGAAGAATAAAATTGAGAATAGGTATTCAAATAGCCAACAATATGAGGAACATCTGCCCACAATGATATTTAGATGGCAAAACTAGTCAAAACACAACAACGATACACAAAAGATATTGTGGTCAAGGACATCTGCAAGTAACAAAATACAATAGCATGCACAAATAAGATTGAAAGGAGCTAACCCACAGCAATGAATAACTAACCAATTAACCATGTGGTAGCCGATGCCTCCATAGAAAAGTTTCTGAGAAGCAGACTTCCCACGGTCCTTTGTTGTCTTATTGTTACCCTGAGCTGATGATGTTACTATATCAGTTTTATTACTTCCAGTTGATTCAGACAATGGATGTGATCGTAATTGGGCATTATTTAGCTTGTCAACTGAATCCTTCCTTGGAAGCTGCTGTTGAGCATGCGTTCCACTGTCACGGACAACTGAACATCATTGCTTGCAACCCCATCAGATTGTGCAGCAACTAGCTCCGCAGACATCAGAGTTTCAGAAGAAAACAATGAAGTAATTATTCCCTGGAATTCATCAGGAACATCTACTTCTACCCATGTCTCTTGATCAAGTACAGCCTTCATTTTGGTCATCTACATAGTTGAGTGCATGTAAGCTTAAGCTAGCATCAACATGCACTATAAAGGGTATCAGAATAAAAAATGAGGACCAACCCGCATCTCATGCTGCAATTCAACAAATGCTTTGGCCTGAGACTGCAATGTTCCACGAATACTATATCCTAACCTTCCACCAGCCTGTTCATGTTATGAACAACAACAACAAGTGAAAAAATGAGCACACAAACATTATTCTCTAAACTATAAGAGCAAGAAGAAGCAACAAGATTGAGAGAAAATATTATTATCCTAATCAAAAGAGAGTCAATCAAATAAGCAAGTTCATCCTTGTGTCTCAGAAATGGAGATACTTCAAAAACAATAACAGAATGGCATCAATATCGCTGGGTAATTACAGTCAATACTTAAATCCAAAAGTCTTACAATTCAATATTATAGAGGCTGAAATCTCGATGGATCAATGATTTACAACATCTTATGATTGGGTGAAAAGAAATTTGTGTCAAATCTTACTAGTACTTTTAAGACATAAGATTTTAGGAGAAAATGTCAGTTTCCTCTTCTAAAATTTATTAACATAAAATTTGAATTTAATCTGTTCAAACTAAGCCAATTTAATTGTGTTAAACTAAATACATTAAATATTATGGATTATATTGCATATTTTGATAAAGAATCCGTATTTTATCATGTAATACATATCAATTATATATTTATATCACTAATTTATTATCAGTATTCAATAGTACAATAACACTATTTTTGCTAGATTGATGAAAGAAAAATGAATTATGTACTTGATATTTCACCATATGAAGAAACCTTCAAATACCTTCTCCGTGGAAGATATAAACTCTTGTGTGATATTGTATATGCTTAGGAACTCTTGTAATCTCAACTTAGGATGAAAGATGCTCGCACTCCAAGGAGTTTTGCCCAGCGTCCATGAGCAGCATCACATGCAGCAAATACAGATTCAGCATTCTCTCGTAATACATCAGCTCTGTGAAACAACAGAAGTTCATTAAAATCATAGCAACCTTTTCACATTTTTCAGATATTAATAAGCAAGGAAATAGTTCACTGCAGGTTCAAGTCCTAGTTGATAAACCCAACCAAAGCTGTGGTCTCACAGTTGTCTAACAGAGCAGTTAAGTTCTTATATATAAAATAATGACACTGTACTTGGATGACCATGATATCCAAGTCATTCAAAAAAACAAAAGCTACACTATATCAACAGGCCAAATTCCCATCAAACTACAATTAAAAATGGCTTTGCCTATTTATCACTTGCAATCTCAGCACTACCTGAAATTCTTAGACATACTTGATGCAGTTCCTGCATCATTTGTTTTCCCTTGTGATGATTGTGCCTTAAAGGAGGAACTCCGCTGCGTCAAAAGTGGACCTAGAGAACCAACGTGAGCATCACTCCCTTGAGCTGTTTCAGCAGCAGCAGAACCAGCTGCAATAGCAGCAGCCACTGAATCTGCAGCATAATGTCCATCAATGTTGCTCATAATCCATTCTATTGCTCTTTTCACTTCTGCAGCCCGCATCAAATGAACCTGCATTCACTAAAAGAAAATAAATTATATTACATCTTAATCAAGGGAACCCACAAAAAGTTGGAACCTGGATGCCAAAAACATATATTGCTAGGGTAAACGAAACAGATTTATGCTAAAATTCAACAAAAGAAAGGGCAAAAAAACACTTCTTCACCGGACTAAACCATTACATTTTTCTTCTACAAAGTATGAAACTTCTAATTTGCACCAAGAAAAAACAGTTTGTAAAAATATGCTCACTTCAGAGATTGATGAAGTCACATCTCCCTCATTATAGAACTTTATCATTCTCCAGCAGGTTTACTATTTTAGATTTTAAGAATTAGTTCATAAAAAGGCAGTAAATGGAATTATGGAAACCTCATCTAAGCAACTTTATAAAACAAGTTTATCAGAAATTTTGGCAAATTATGAATTAAAGAGCCATGACCAAAAGTACCACATTTCATGGACCGAAATCTATGAAGCTTCTGAAGCTCAACAAGAATCAGCTAATCAAATCTAATCTATCCTCCATCAGATTCACTCATCTCAAAGTCCTATTAAGGCACAGTACCTGTACAATCCTGAAAATTGCACCCAAAAGCTGCACAAAGCTTTCTGCTGACAAGCTTCTTAACTTGCTCGCAAGGGATAAACCTCCACCTGAATCACTGACAACTGTCAATGAACCAGAACAAATACATAATAGGCATGAAACAAAGCTGTACAACCTCGACGAAGAAGATCCTGACAAGGGATACTTGATATTATCATACACATGTTTACAGAAATAATTCTAGCTTATACAGTCCCTACCATCAGCATCTACAGTTTGCTCTCCAGGTGTGAAATCCGATTCCAGTGGTCTAGCCACAAGAATTGGAAGAAGCTCAGCAACTGCATTCTTAATGGAACTTTTCATGTCCGCAGTCAAGGTGTCACGGTAAATCCTCAAAATTGATGGAAGCTTAGCCTAAAACAAATCGTGCAACATGGCAATTAATCAAACCAGGATTAAACCAGATATCAATTAATTTTGATCATAATCTTGAGTAGTGACATAAAGAAAAAACATAAATTAGACATCAGAATCAAGCAACTGCAGCATAATTTGTCTGCGAGTATGAAACTAAATGCACAGAGTAAAAGAAATTTAAAACCTAAGCAGTGAGATTCAAGCAAGATAATGAAGGAGATACATTGTAGAGTGATTGTAGGTGAAGTTTATTAATAACATATAGAATTACAGCCCAAACTACTTACTGTCCTCAGCAGACAAACCACAATGGGAAGAAGACGCTCTCGAAAATTAGAAGTGTATTCATCATCCAACTTGACCTGTCAACAAGATCAGTTTCCAAGATTTATCAGCATCAGAATTCGAGAAAGAAACTCTTGTCAACTAAAGGCAAGCACAAGTAGGGACAATCAACAGGCCGCTTGAGCAAGAAGTACTCCAACCGAACACTTTGAAATAAGCTATGTTAAAAAATCTCTTCCTTAATGTCTGCAATCTTGGCTTACAAGTATAGAAGAAACTCCTATGCTACAAACGTTAATGCTAACTTGTAAAGGGATATAGGTGACACGCACGAAAGTGGAGAAATAATTAACAAATCATTCTTCATCTGATAATGAAATCAATAAATCCTAATTAAACTCACCTCTTCAACTTTACCATTTGTCAGACTTGTAGCCCTAGATTTTGCTTTAGACAAAATAATTATATCTGTCTCCCCGGTGTCATGTATTGAAGCGCGCAAGAATTCGGTAGAAAGAATGCTGCAAATACAGCTGCCACAGGTTAAAACAGCAAAAGACTGGCGAGAGACACAGTAGTTTTTATGTAGTAAGCATTATGGATGATATGACTCGTTAACCAGAAGCAGATCACATATATTTAGACGGCTAGCTATTGACAAAAAACAATAGGGATTATAAAAGGAAGCTAAAATGTGTAGTGTCACAAAGCAGAAATATCAACTTAACGAAGCTTTATATTACCTGTTCACGGAATCTACTGAAGTAGTCACATGATCACGAAGGTGTCGAAAACAATGTAGACCAGTTAATTCATCTCCATCCTGGCAAAGATGCATGAGAGTTAACAGACTTGACTTTCCTTAGTCAAGTGCTTTGTATTTGGAACACATAAAAAAGAGGGAACAAAATTCAAAGAGAAACAACAAAAATTGACAAGAGAACGATGGATATTCAGATGCAAACTCCAGAAAATTCTTGCAAACCCATACAATCCCCAAATAAATGACAATGCATGACCGAAGGCATACCAGCAAATGCTGTAAATCCTCGGTAACATCCAAAGCACCAGCACAGTCTCCCGAGGCAACAAGCTGCACATCAGAGGCATGGAGCACGTTAGACTTCTGACAGTCAACAAGATTATCGTACAGAATTTATATTGGCGGCTGATACTCTAGACAAGTAGTGCATAACGAACGAAAAATGCCACAATCATAAACAGTACACACTCTAAGTAATACATTCTACTGATTAGAAATGTGGTAAGAAGCATAAAAGAAATTACCAATTTAAGGGCGGAAAGAGCCTGGTTAACATATAATATAAGCCTCAACTTTTGCTGCAAAGCCAACAAATTTCCTCTGGTACCATTCAAATCCTGAATTTCCCTCGCTGACTCAACCAAATCTTTGTCCAGAAGTTTTATGGTCTCCTTCAACTCCCGAATCCGGCTACACCCTTCCACTATCCTCACATTAAGATCCTGCAACTCTCCCTGCGCCTCAAAGAAGGAGTTAGACCGTAGCGATATCTCCTTCACCAAGTGAAGTTCCACCACGTCCAAGTAATGTGACAGCTTCTCCTGCAACACCAAATTCTCCGAGACGTTGGAGAAAGGGCAAGCAGCACGGAAGGTTCCCCCATCTTCCAAAGCGAAATCCTCTTTAAAATACAACGCAGGAACCTCCCTTAAACAAGCTACAAGCGCCTCCCCCTGTCCCCCAATGCTTTCCAACTTAAGAGTCTCTTCTTTGGTGGTGTGGATCCTGATGTCCTCAAATCGGTAATAGAAATCGGAGATAGAAGACAAGTAGCTCTGGAAATCGGATCTCGACACCTCGGACGCGGCCTTGGTGGAGATCAATGGTGCGAATTCCGGCGGAGCTACGGCAGCCGAGGAAGACCACCATCCCACCCAGGTCGCATCGGAGCCGTAAACGCCGGACTTGCCAACGTGCGGATTGTTGAGGATCGAAGAGAGGCTCTGGCTGCTAGCATCGGACACTGATTTAGCCAGTGAGGAATTTGTCCTGCTAACGGAAAGAGACGACGGGACGGCGGAGGAAGACGAAGTTGTGGCCGTGGAGTCAACCAATGACCTTCCCGCAAAGGAAGGCTGCGAATCCATATCTGTTTTTCCTCACGATCTGGCAACCATATGAATATTGAAGGAAGCAATTTGCTGAATCTCAAATTCTGAGCTCCTAGTGAGCCGGATAAACCCTAGATGGTGCACGAGAAGGGAGAAATTCAGGTGATCCGACGAATCCAGAGATCGAATGGAAGGCGAAGGACTGAACAGATCTTACAGGTGAAGCGAACAGGGAATGGAAACGATTGCTCTGCTTTTGTTCGTCTGGAAATTGCTTCGAATCCAGAATGCAATGAGAGAAAACTTGGTAGACGAAGTGCTTAAGAGTTCAGATCTCGTTCGGTGGACACTGAATATTCTAATGTGTTGATGCTCTTTTTCTGGCTTTTTGGTTCGTCTTTCATCTTCGCCTTCAGCAGTAGTGCACAGAGAGAATTGTAGCGGGTACAAGGAAATGGATGGAGGGAGGAGAAAGCCAGATGGGCCGGACTTGGGCCACTATCTTCTTCAGATGGACCGGGTCAATACTACTTATGAATTATGATTATTTTTTATTTATTTATTTTTCATCTAAAATTTGTAAAGCTTTTCTACTCTCTACTCTATATCTCAATAAGTTTCTAATCTCTTTCTATTCTTTCATGGATTGAGAAGAAATCTCAAATTTCCACACTAACTCAATTTCTAATCGTTGAATCTTACTTTCGTCTTTTTTCAATTCATTGAGGATAAACTCCAAACTATATATGCTCTGGATCTCTCACCTCTATAGTTGTATCTTTCGTCAACTTTAGAAGAAGACATCAAATTGATTAAGATTACATATCTTACTCAGAATGGCGCACATTTACAACACTAACAAATTACCAATACTCTCAAGAGTTTAAAACACCTAATCATCACATCCTCATAATGGTATATATTTATTCTTTCCTCTTCGTGTACGTTTTCTCTACAAAAATCTCAGTATTCTCAACTTTTAGTAGTTTTTTTTTTATTATAGACTTCATAATGTTTGTCCATTTGTGCAACTGAGATAGTGGTATACCAAAAACTTGAATAATGACGATTATAGTTTGTAATTTATATTCATTTTTGTGGCGGATATGAGATGAGAAAACCATACATGTTATTAGGAAGTAATTATTTTCAACTACCCATCCTTCAACGGTAACATTGCCAAGTGCCAACCCTTGCGGGGGAGGGGAAGGAGAAATTTTCAGTAGTAATTGCTTTTGTTTTATTTATTTTGTTAACATTTTATCATTATTTGTGATGATTGATATTAGTGGAGTCATCGTACATGTTATGGATAGATGAAAAAATTACACATGAAATACTTATTTGTTATTTAGTCATAACCTTAGAGACTCGTGTGATAAATTTAATAATTGAGGGACTTTCGTGTCATCAAACTAAAAGTTCAGGGATCTTTTTGTCAATTACCCTGGTAAAATTCCACAAACCCAAAACTCATTTTGTCCGTCGGCTCCCTCAAGGCTCAATCTGTCCGATTCTTCCCTCCGGAAACTTTCCAATCACTGCAATTCTCATCCGTCTCATCCTCCCTCTCCAGATTCAAACATTGGATCATCCGTCCACCGCTAACTTCTTCCTCCACCACCGTCGCCATCACCGTCGTCATCCTTTGCTGAGGTAAACTCACAGCTTCGCCTTTCCCGTGTGATATTCTTCTCCCTCGTATTCCTATTTTTTTGCTGTTCCTCCCCTAAGTATCACGATCGTAATTTCTTATATGATTTCTTCTACTGCGAATTGTGTTTGGAATTGTCACAGGAGTATCTAGATTCTGCCCCTGCTCCGTAGGTGATTATTGAGAGGAGAGCAAGAGAGAGAGAATTGCGATTCTCCCGATTTGGAGGTGAGTTTTTCAAAACTTCTAGCTTCTGCATTGATTTGATATTTTGATTGATGTTCGATTGCTCTGATTTACGTCAGAATTCATGTTTTCGTGTTGTTCTGAGCTAAGATGCAGATCTCTTACTGCTGTTTTCCGTCTCCTTTTGTCCCACTCGGTCTGGATCCATAAGATTTTCAAACGAGAAATGTTTGCCTTTTCGTTTTTGAATGACTGGTTATTCCCCCCAGGGTTGAATGGGTTTTCCTAGTGAAATACCCAATCATCCTTCCGGTCCTTCTTATATTCCCACAAAGCATGGAGTTCCTTGTTGTATAATGATATGCTTATTGCATAACCTTCAGGCAGAGTAGGATGCTCATATTACACAGTATAATTTGAAGCTTGTGAAATTGTTCTTACGTTGTTTCATTCTCAAAATGCAGTTATGCAGAGTCAGTTGGTGTGTAGCGGATGCAGGAGCATTCTTCTTTATCCAAGAGGAGCTTCCAATGTCTGTTGCGCGTTATGTAATACACTCACAGCTGTTCCTGCTCCTGGTATACTTCTTTTATGTCATTTTATTTATACTGATTAATTGTTCATGCAATTATATTCGTAATTCTTGATTTTTTGGCCTCCGACGTGATGGAAGATGTAAATAGTCTTTCTTGAATAACTTCTGACAGATGGTTACGATGTAATTGGATCGTTGAATGTGAGATTTTATGCGGTTGAGGTTAGAATCATTTCAAATAAGAAGACATAGCAGTAGGAGTTTTTGTGGTGTTGGTCTGATATTCAGTCGAAGATTTGTGGATTCTTTTTACTCTTGTTTGAGCTGGATTTTGAAGGTTCCAGTCCATGTGTTGACATTTAAGGTTATAATTTGGGCAAAGAGTTCAGCTCCTTAACTTGGAAGTTATACCTGTAGGGTTGGAACTGGCTCAACTTATATGTGGAGGTTGCAGGACATTGCTAATGTATACGCGTGGAGCAACAAGTGTCAGATGCTCTTGTTGTCACACCGTGAACCTTGCAACAGGTACAATGATCATGATAATATAACTAGTTTATAATTTTCTGATAAAGGCATATATTTTTTGTTCAGGAATCTGCTAAATATGCTTCAAAACTAGAGGACTATATTTGTTCCATAAGAATGTAAACTCATTCCTGAATACTTATCTTGTTTGCCAGCAAAAGAATGCATTGGTCGTGAAACAGATTTTGATTGAGGAACGTCATGAAATATAGCAATAAATCTGGTTACTACCTCGTGGAAGTGCTATATGTCAGTTTATCTCGTCTTACTATTTGTAATTTGTCTCCATAAGGCAGTTTGGTATGGAGTTCATTAATGCTTCTGCTGTGAAGTGCCGAATCTTTGTCTCTTTCCTATACAGTTACAGATGCCAAGTATTGGCTTCATACTACTATTCCAAAGATATGACTTTTCAATGTTTATGGAAACAGTCTGTTCACACACAAACGGCTTATGGAAATAATAAATAAGCCAACAAATTCTAACGTTTTCATGGGTTATGATAGCATAAAGTTAGCTTACAGAAAATTATTCCTTACTAAATTGGCAAGTTCTCTATGCGTGGAAGAGTCCTTGACATCTTGATCTAGGCAAGTAAAAACTGCCTCTGGGTTGTAATTATATTAAAATAACAGTAGTGTTATTGAAAACCTTGTCCTGCCAACCACTCTTGATTGTCGGTTTTACCAGATAAGACATCTTCATAATAAGATAGATTTCCTGATTTGCATTAGTTATGCGAGATATGTGAACATCATAATTATTTGTTGGGCTTGTTCCTGTCAAATAAAAATGTCTCAGTCTTCTGATTTTTTTTCTTGAATGGTGTGGCTGTGCGAGGTAGTATCCAGTCAGGTCGCTCACATAAACTGCGGGAATTGCCGGACAATGCTTATGTATCCAAATGGAGCTCCATCTGTGAAGTGTGCAGTCTGTCACTATGTTACTAGCGCCAATGTAAGTGTTCTATCTTTTATACCTTCTTCTGTGAATGATGCCTTTCAAGTCATCAAGTATCGATTCTCCCTAGAAGCACAATTTTTTTTTTCAAGTGAATTATGCAGTTGCATACACTTCAATATTTTCACCCAACATGTAGTATGCCTTAGTAATGCATCTAGCCTTTTCTTTGTTTGATTCATTGCACTTATGCTGGGATGTTGAGATGGAGGTCATTGGACATGTTTGTTTATAAAAATATAGGTTGCATATATTAAGTATTACACCAACTGTGTTGACTACTGTAAGCATTAGAGATTTGTGTAGTATTCCAAACCATGAATCTTGTTATTGAAGGAAAATAACCAGTTAATTTAAAAGAATATATGATAATTATTAGGTCTTCCTACCAGCTGCCTAGAGTTGGTTTGAGTTGTAGGTTCCTTTAGTATAGATTTAGCTAGGAAGAGGTCTCTGTCCAGTTGCAGAAAGCAAATCTTCATGAAATTGGATGAAGTGATTGTGGAACAGATCCAATGAATCAGACTAGGTCGATGTGGAGCATGAAAATTACCCTTGTCACTGATCATTTGAACTAGAGACACTTTGTATAAAAGAGCGGTGTAATTTGTAATCGTCAATAATAGGATAACGGCCACTATTGCCCAAACTATACCGTAATCAGCAAAGAGACTGGAGATTTAAGCTTGCATTTCTCGGGGAAATGCACTGTAGCAATTTTTCCTGAGTGGAATGGTTTGCATCTGCAATCTAACTCAATTCAGTTATTTCTCGTGCAGATGGCGAGTGGGAGGATTCAACCGCCAATGAACAGACCAAACGGCGGAGGTTCTGCAGTGTCCTATACTGCCTCAGTAAGTTGTCAACCGAATTGATTTGGAAGTTTTATCTTTGTTCTGCTCTACTAATAATATTATTTCCTCCCTTCATCGTATCATGTAGTCAATGCCTCCTCTATCACAGCAATCACACTCTCAAACAGTAGTTGTGGAAAACCCAATGTCTGTCAACGAAAGTGGGAAATTGGTAAGAATCAACCCTAACTAGTTATCCTAGCTTCTCCTTGGGGATTCATCTTTCTCAGTCGATTACCGTCGATATGTTTGGTTGCAGGTGAGCAATGTGGTGGTTGGAGTCACCACAGATAAAAAGTAATAATGAGAGATCTTTTGATGTACTCATTTGGGTAAGAAAGATCATGTTTGTTTGTGTATAATGTGTCTATGGAGATTAAAAGAAGGAAGAGAAGTTATAGAAGAAAGCCTTAAAGAGAAGGATCTGTACATTTTGGAGAAGATGAGTAAATGGGAGAAGGGAAAACTACCTTCAACCCTAACTGTTTGTTCATTTGTTGCTTCTGTATCATTATTCATTCATGCATATTCTGTACTCCAACATTGCTTGTATCTTCTAGGGTTCTTCATCTGTTTGTTTCAAAGAACATCTTTTTGTTTCCTCTCTGGTTCTGAATTTAAATCACACACTAGTTTTGATTGTATAGTCTTTTCAGTTTCTTCGGTTTTGCTTCTTGGATTGTTGCTTTCTCTCCAGGAGAACACATGAGTGGCTCGTGGTACCAAACCAGCAGGAGCAAGAGACTGTACGCAGAAGTCTCCGTGTTCAAACTAATCTTTGTCTATCTACCGAGCACTCATTGTTGTCATTGTGACTTCATTAATCGAGCAGCTATCGAGATTGGTTGTGCTTGAGCTGTTCTTGATGCTAACAGTCCTCGGTCTTGATGCTGTAAATGCAGGCTGCTTTGGTGAGGGTAACTGCATGGCTTCACTTGTTAACATTGATATAACCTCAGACATTGTCGGCCTGTCTTCTGCGTTGTACTCTATGCATAGCAGCCCCACGTTGATGCACCGCAGAATTTGGTTCTTATCGTAGGAATCCTCCAATGTTGGATCCATCAATTGCAATGGCATCCCTTCTTTCCATAGTTGCCATGTCTGGGTACAGTTACAAAACAAAGCCGAATCTTATTATCCGAAAAACGGCCAAATCTGTTTCGACAAGAGACATGAAAGTAGTAGCTTACATATCCCACAAGGTTGATAGGAGGATCGAGGTGAACAAGACCATGATTCTTTCTACCGCTCACGATTTCCAGCAGTAAAACTCCGAAGCTGAATACGTCAGACTTGATGGAGAAAGTGCCTTCCATGGCATACTCCGGAGACATATAACCGCTGTTGCCATACATTTCTCGATTAAGTAGTTGCAGATTCCGAACAATAATGTTACTAACAAATGAGAAAAGAAGGGAATCATCAACTTACTATGTGCCTACAACCCTGTTTGTGTTAGCTTCCAACACATTGGTGTTGAAAATACGAGCCATCCCAAAATCCGATATCTTCGGATTGAGGTTCCCGTCGAGTAATATGTTACTAGCTTTCATGTCTCTGTGTATGATCCTCACTCTCGAGTACTTGTGTAGGTACAGCAGTCCTTGAGCTATTCCCTCGATGATGCTGAACCGCTTGTTCCAGTCCAACAGCTTCTTCTTCGATTCGTCTGCAATTATGCAGCAAAGGTGAGTGTTGCTCTTGGTATCAGAAAATTAAGAATCTGTTTTGATACTCTTATCACTCACCAAAGATGAAAGAATCCAAGCTCTTGTTAGGCATGTATTCGTACACGAGCATCTTCTCTTCCCCATGGATGCAACAGCCAAGAAGCCTTACAAGGTTTCTGTGTTGTAGCTTGGCTATCAGTATAACCTCATTTCTGAACTCCACAAGCCCTTGTCCTGAACTTCTCGACAGTCTCTTCACAGCTACCTCTCTCCCTTCCCCTAGTTTCCCCTGCAGAAAACATCAAGAACCCTTCTCTTATCTACTCTGCGTTTAACCAGGATTCCTGTTACAGAATGTGGGGCGAACGAACAATTAACCTTATACACAGGTCCGAAACCTCCTTGTCCAAGCTTATTCTGCAGAGAGAAGTTGTCAGTAGCAGCCATTATCGTCGTCACGCTGTAGATCTTCAAGTTATGGCCATGGTCGCCACCATCATCTTCCATCTCGCCTGTCTCATCGGGTGCCATCAGCTCTGCAAATAGCCTCTCTTTGAGCTTTCTCCTTATCAAGTACCATAGAATGCCAATGATCACAGTCGATAGAACAACTGCAACAGCAATCAATGCCCATATCCAGTTCCTTTCCTCTGCAATTGCATAAAGATTTCAGAATCTGATGAGCAACAAAGAAGAAGAACAGTACTGAGCTGAATTCGATTAGATTATTACTTGTAGCAGGGTGTAGACTTGTTCCAGAAGTGCTTGTGGCTCCAACAATGACATAGTACTGAACTGAATCCGATTCAGGAGCTTGGGTGAAATTCCCAAACCAGAAGGTACAACCTGTGCCATTACTGTTACCAATGGTGGCACCAACGCATCCACAGTCTCGCCAACACAAATCCTTACAGTCACTGATGCTAAGGCTGCCGTTGTTATCCACTCTTTTCGGCACCGTGTTCACGAACCCGCCCCGCCGTAGCACCATCCTCGATCCGCCGTCCCGCCGCCGGCACTCGGGCCCGTCCCATCGAACACAACCGTTCGCTGTGCTGTTTCCGTCGCAGGAGTCGGCGTTGAGAATCACGCGGCTAGTGCTCCGGTCCAGGATGTTGCCGTTGTGTCCCAGCCTCCAGATGGAGAAGTTCCGCTCACCGGAAGCTGAGAAGGTCAAGTAATCGTCGTCTTTAGGGTTCGAGACGACGCGGGAGACGTTCAAACTTACCGTCCCTGAATCCACGGCGAAATTCTCGAAGACGTCGCCTCGCAGCTGTCTTCCGCTGGTCCAGAACACGTTCCCCCGGCGCTTAACCACCATTTGTTCTCCGGCCGCCGGATCCCACTCAAGTGTGAACGCGCCTGGAGCCGGGATGGAATCGGTAAGCCAGGAGGTTAGGGTCCGATTCCGACCCGATCCGCGACCCAGTTTCATCCCTGGGAGCCAGGAGTCCGTCGGGAAATCGAAACTCTGCCATAAGGTTTGCTGCTGTCCAGTATCACCGGAGAGGACGAAATTTCCAGTGTCTTCCAACACAGCGGACAATCCAGTATTGGAAGAAGAAGAGTAGAGAGTGACGATGTCGCCGCCGGAGTAGTTGAGCTTTAGGGTTCCGGTGGAATCGAGAGAGAGGAATCCGGAATCGTCGGGGATGGGGAAATCACGATTGGCTATCCAGAAGATGGAAGCGGTGTCGTTTTCGTACCAAACGCCGAGGTAGGTGGCGTTGGATTGACGGTGGAAGCCTAATGTGAAGAAGCCGTTTCTGGAGAGGAGAGTGGCGGAGGAGTTGAGCGACGCGCCGCCTTGGCTGAGCGTGTCAGCGGCCAAGACGGCGGAGGAATAGTTGTTAACAACGGCGAGTAAACAGAGCAGAAGAAATAGAGGAGCTGCTGTTGCCGCCATGATTGAATTGGATCAAGAATCAAAATGAAGATCGAGGAAGACGGAAGTTAATAAATTCAAGTAAATGGAGGAAGAGATCAACCGTTTAAACAGTCATAAAGTCAAAGCTGAACACGAAACCTGCCAGAAATTTCAGAACTGCCGTGTTCTTCATGTTGATTTGTTAAATCCAAGTGGTGCGAAAAGGTCAACCAACCAACCATTTTGCTTACCTCAATTACAATTTCAACTCCTTCTTTGTCATTACAGAACCCAGATTGGGGATACAGATTACTGAAGATAGATATCAGGCATTGGCACCAGAATACTGATGCTTATACAGTAATACTGAGCCAGAGGTTTTGCATTGACCTGAACCTTGACATTTCTGCCTGCTGATCATGAGAAGAAACCTCTGCCGATTTGGTACCTCCTGTAGCAGAATGATCACTGATGTGATTTTTTCTTTGTAGACAATGGATCGAATCCAACCAGAAGAACAACTACGAACAGAAGATTGCAAGAGATAAAAGGGGAAAAAGAAGAAACAGTAGAATCGGAAGCTGACTGACATCATTTACTCGTTCATTTACAAGAATCTGGACGAAAACTCAACTACTATACCATCGAATTGAAATTTCTACTCAAGAACAACTAGTAGACGAAGCAAATTTACAGTTTATGCCCTCGCCGCCTCTGCAATTGTCAACTTCAACAGTTTACAGGCCAAGCAAATCGGACGAGTAGGCTCAAAGAAGAAGTAATCAACAAGGTAATACATCACGATTGGCCCTTCGAAATCCCTCGAGCAGCAAACAAAGAGCAAGAACTTCCACGATTCGATGTATTCCTTTGAGCGCCGCGTTCCTCCAGAGTGCAGGATAATTCCTCCGTCGGCTCCCAAGACTTGCTGCTGCTGCTGCTGCTGCGGCGAGGGGTGATCGCCGGAGTTGGTATGAATCAGAGCGCCGTCGCCGTAAATGGAGTAATCCATTAGGTTAGAGATTCCGTGAACGACAATGGCAGGGGAAGTGAACAGATCCGGATGGGAGAGAAGTGATCCGTCGAGGGTGAAATTGGAGGCGGAGCTGTTGGTGACGAGGATCGATTTGGAGGAGAGGAGCGACGGGAGGCGTGAGAGAGTGGCGAATTGGCGGAGCTCGGAGAACGTGAGCCGCTGAGGGACGATGTGGTAAGGGAAGATGAGAGGGTCGGTGAATGCGTCGGAGGGAGTGGAGATTAGGGATTCGTCGGCGGGGATGAAGAATGTTGCGGAGAGAGGGAGGTAGGTAGGGGTGGACATTGTGAGGATGTTGGCCCAGTTGTTGAAGTCGCCGGCGCCGATTAGGGCGTTGATTATGTTGTTCAGCTGTTGTTGGCGGGAAGAGGAGGAGTTCAGCTGCTGGAGAGCGTCAGGAGGAGGAGCAATCAACGCGGCGGTTGAATTGCGATTGTGATTGCGGTGGTGGGGGCGAGGATGGATGTGGCGAGAATGGGAGTTGCTGCCGTCGGCGACGGCGGCGACGAGGAGGAGGAGGGAAAGCAGTGGAAGGGTGAGGTTCAACATTAGGATAAAGAAACGGCAATCTTTGTTCTTGGGAATGGAGATTCCGTTTTTCTTGGAATCTTCTGGCACTCTCTCAGTCACTGAACCAGACAAGAATATAACTAACTCTCTTGCCCGCCAAATCGACGAAGGAAGAAGACGAAGACGATGGTCTTTCTGTAAATATTAGGTGCATCCAGTGGCATTATTGAACTTTTACAGCTACTATCTCTTCAGGCCCGGCCCAAGCAATGATAACCTGGACCGGCCCATAATATTTTTACTATCCCTCTAAATAGAAAATAGCACCTATGACATGGAGGGAATATATACTAGATAGTAATCGACTCATCGGCCGATTATACTAGACGTCACGCAGGTGTTAACAGCAATTCAGCGGGAAGAAAACGATCGTTCTGAATTTGGTGAAGTCGTTCGGCGTTGTAAGGAGGTTTTGGCACGTAATCCTGGCTTTCACGTGCAATTTGCGAGGAGAGTTTAGAACAAGGTTACCCATCAGCTTGCTAGGCAATCGTGTTCAGTTACAACACCCTTCTGGGATGATGTTTCTCCGAGTTGGTTGGATGGTTTACTTTCTAGGATTTGTACAAGCATTTACGATTGATTTTTAATAATATGACTCACTTTCGGGGAAAAAATACTGAGAAAAGAGTTACGATAAAAATAAATTGAGTTCCACCAAAAAAAAATTTGAGTTTTCAAATAAAAATTTTATAGATTTATTTTTCTTAAATACGCGCAATGAAAAAATATCATTTCTGCACATATAGATGAACCAGTACTAGAACAACAAGAATGGATGAAATTAAAGTAAAATCAAATGAAATCTCCATAGTTATGGTGATACAATATGCAGTTGCTTCCCCTGTCTTCACTCATTATTACTCCTCCTGAGTTTTATTAAGTGATCAACGTGGCGGTGGATGAATCTCAACTTTCAAGCAACCGGAGGCGCAGCGCCGCCAATCGGAGGGAAAGGGAAAATCGGCGGGAATGGGAAAGGAGGCAATTTAGGGTGATGCGGCGGGAATGGGAATGGGAGCCATGTTTCCGGCTCTATTGCAATATTGGGTGTTGATTCTTTTAGCAGACGGGCGGCGTCCACTCCTCCTCCGGCGATGAGCAGAACCACGAGGGCCAAGACGGCGGCGACGACGACGGCGGCAGTGGTTCTCATTTTTTTTGTGTTGAGATAGGTAATGATGGAATGAAAGATTAGATCAAGTGAGTATATATATAATTTTAGGGAGGTTAGGTGCATTCATGGCGAAACGGATGAGGAAGATAATCAAAATCAGGGGAAATCAAATGTGAGCATTTGAGAAGATTTTGGAGCTTTGAATATCAGATTTCTTGTTTTGGGGGAAAATATTTCGTGTTAATCATTTATCTGAATATGTGATGCACGTAGAATCAATGTACTTGGACATCTGTTATGCTCAATTTACAGATTAAAATGCTACAGAACGAACCCAAATCGATGAATGAAGAAGACGATGGGCTTTCTGTAAATATTAGGTGCATTGAGTGGCATTATTGGAATTTTCTAGCTAATAGCCTACTATCTTTCCAGGCAGTTACAACGAGTTCGCAGCAGTTAGGGCCGGGTGCCCATTCCAAGCACCCATAACCCGGCCCGGCCCATATAAATATGTATTTTAGTTTTTACACCTTCTATTTTAGCCACTTTGTAGTTTGAGTCCTTCCGTTTCGAATTTTGTATTCTTAACGTTAATCGATGCACATTCAACAGATCATGTCAGCTCCATTAGCCAAGTTTTGCATGACTAAGCATTTTTTAATTGAGAATATTAATATATATATAATAGGAAATTAGTTCGACGGTACTTTTCACGATATCTCCCCAATTTACCTCCCCCAATGCTTAATCACTGAACTGTGGAAGTAGTTGCTGATGTGGCATGCAGACGTGTCCATATTTAATGTTATGAAGATAAAAAATTGGATAGATGCACCCAAAATGCAAATTGCTTGAAGTAGATGAGGATAAAAAGAGTGATTTATGGTACAAGGGATTATTTGTTAAGTTGACAAAGTAAAGGAGGGAAAGTACTATTTTTCCCTTAATTAAATTATCAAAAAGATCTATCGTCTCCAATGTTATGGTTAAGATAGCTATTTCTAAAGTCAATTTTAGTATATTACACTATTTAGCATTGCAAAATGTTAATCTCAATGTTGTCATGACTATTACTTTTTCAGTATAAACTTAAATTAGTGTTAATTTCATCATTTAATTTACAAATTAGTTTTATTATTTTTACATTGATATTACTAATTAATTACAGCGAACACTTTGATGTAATTTTTTTAATTCGAATATAATTTTTTTTCTTACATTAAATATGACATCAAATTAGTTAAAAAGAAAATAAATTACCTTAATTGAAAAGAAAAATACTTGATTCAAAATAAAATACATTAAAGTGTGAGGCCAATTTTTCATTCTCCATATTCATTGACCAAATATACATAGAAAATTTACAATATTCAGCCATTCTCTATTTTTATACAAACCATTAAATAACTTTTCTTTTAAAATTTCTAAATTATACATTATATATATATAACCAAGCATTTGAGATGGTCTAAGAAACTCCCTGTTGATTTTTCTGCATTCCGGCTTCTTGGAAAGACAAAAGAATATATCAACGAGATCAAAATTCAGAATGAGATAAGAAGAAGACTGGATTCAAAATCAGAAAAGAAGAAGGTGGCGTTGAATTTGTACGATACCAAGAGTAAAACTCTAGAGCTTTTCAATCCCATATAAGTAGCAAATATTTCAAAAAATCTCGAATCAACACTTCGAGCACAATTTGTCAATTATTTGGTCCAATGTTGACATGAAGGTTGAGTCACACACATCACAGTTATTCACAACAATAATTTAAACTAAATTCAATTATTTTTCTTGAAAATTAAAATAAACAAACTTGATTCCCTTAATATTAAAATTTTGACATCCAAAGGGTACATATGTAGAAATTGAGGAAACTCCAACTTAATATCAACTTTCAAATATGAACGAGTGAATCACTAGAACAAGAATGAATCAAATTAAAGTAAAATCAAATGTCTATCTTCACTCATTATTACTCCTCCCTAGTTTTATTAAGTAAGTGATCGATGTTACACATATCATGTAGTGGTGGATCGATCACAAATTTCAAGCAGTCGGAGGTGGGGCGCCGCCAATCGGAGGAAGGAAACGTGGGAATGGGAATGAATGGGAAAGGAGGCCACTTTGGGTGCGGGGGCAGCTGAAATCCAGGCGGAAATGGGAAAGGGAAAGGAGGCAATTTAGGGTGTGGGAGCAACTGGAAACCAGGCGGACATGGAAATGGAAAAGGAGGCAATTTAGGGTGCGGGGGCAACTGAAATCCAGGCGGGAATGGGAAAGGGAAAGGAGGCAATTTAGGGTGCGGGGGCAATTGAAATCCAGGCGGAAATGGGAAAGGGAAAGGGAAAGAGAAAGGAGGCAACTTAGGGTGTGGGGGCAAGTGGAATTCAGGTGGGAATGGGAAATCCGGTTTCCTAATTGGTGGGAATGGGAACCATGTCTCTGGCACTACTTCTGCACCCCCAGCTGTATTGAGTGTTGATTCCTTAAGCATGCGGGCAGCGTCCACTCCTCCTCCGACGATAAGCAGAACCAGGAGGGCCAAGATGGCGGTGGCGACGATTGTGGTTATCATTTTTGTATGTTGTTGAGGAGAGAGGGAGATGGATGATGATGGAATGGAGATGAGATCAAGTGAGTATATATACAAATTGAAGGAGGTTAGGTGCATTCATTGCGAAACGGATGAGGAAGATAATCAAATCAAAGAAATTAAAGGTGAGCATTTGAGAAGATTTGGAGTTTTGAATATCAAAATCTTTGTTTTCGGAGACAAATATTTCAATTTAATGTTTCAAATACTTAATATATTTTGAAATTTTAGATCAAATTACAAATTGGTTATATAATTTTAAAATGTTGTGGATTGATCATGAAACTTTGAATCATGTTACAATTCAGTCATGCAGTGGGCGACAACATCATATTTTGGTCATTTTGTCATGTCACCACTGAAATGTCATACAAACTTTAATAAAAATCAGTGGTGATATGGCAAAATGGCACTGACATGTCATAAAAAAATTAATAAAATATTAGATTTCGATGACGTTTCAGTGGTGACGTGGCAAAAAGGTCGGAATATGTTGTCATTGGTGACTGCAGGACTAGATCGTAACACAATTCAAAATTTAATAATCATTATGTAATATTTTCAAATTTCAGGACCACTTTGTAACGTGACTCGAAGTTTCAGGATGTATTAATTTATTTAAATATTTTTCTAATCATGTGAGATTCCCTAGAGGTGTAGAATCAATGCTCATTTTATACAGATTAAAATGCTATTAAGGTTTCTCAAACATCTAAATATAAAGCCTTAATTGTTAGAAAATAAAACTCCATGAAATCATGCATATTAATTAGAAATAGCAATATGATACAAGATTTTCGAATTTAGGGTAAAAAAATCACACACGTGAAGAAGGAAATGGAGATAGATTTACTAAGTACTCTATAGTCTATAGTCACATATTGAAAATTAGAAGGATTAAGTATGGGTGGATTTAAAATTCATATTATCGAAAATATAATTTAAAATTTATGTTAAACTTATTTAAATCTAAAATAAAATTAATCTAACTCATTAGATTTAGTTTTGAACCAAAATTTATGAGTTGGATAAGTTTATATTTAGATTTGAATGAAATTGTTGAATTTTAAATTATGTTCTTGATGACATGTGAACGGTGACGTGGCAAAATGGTTGAAAATGTACATGGATTACATCATTAGGACTAATTTGTAACATGTTTCATAGTAATAGAACCACTTTGTAACGGATTAAAATTTTGAGATGAATTTGTAACCCAATCTATAGTTCTGTGGCGTTTTAAGTATTTGACCCACGAAAATTTGGAACTAAGTTAATACTTTAATAATAACTTAGATTACCGAGTTGAGTGAGTTTAAATCAAGATACAATAAACATTCGATTCAAATGGATCCATCTGGGCAACTTCTGTGGACGATCCAGAATGGAGCTAATCAGGTTAAGGCACACACACAAACAACAAGACTACAAATATGACCATGACTTCACCGCAAAACACTTTTTGGGCCCGGAACATTCCATTGATATGTTTGGTCATACCCTTACAATACTCATCTTGTCCTATTTTTTTTTTGGTTTGTTTATCTAGTACCGATCATCATATTTTGGGTGTCAAATATTCAAAATTCAGGAATCAGTTCAGTGATTACGTTTGCGGTTACCTTTCTTGACTACTAGTCTACTACCTACCCATACTCTATCATACTATATAACAATCATTGGAGTCTATTCTATTGGGGCGGGCCAGGCGATCAGTCTGAAACAAGAAAGTAACATACTATACGACAACAATTAAACTCAAATTATCGAGTCTATAGAGTTCTAAATCACGATACGATACGATACGATAATTGGTAGATTCAAATGGGTATACATATATAATAAACAATCCATTAACAAGTAGCTACACATATGGAAATGTGAGCAACAACAAATCAGTAGATCAGCACTTCTTATTCTTGTCGTCAGCTACCTTGATCGGTCAATTATTAGCAGCGGGAGGTGCGGTGACACCGCCGGCGGGAGGGAAAGGCAGCGGCGGCAAGTTGGGCAGCGGCGGCAATGGGAACGGGAAAGGGAAAGGAGGCAAGTTTGGAAGCGGCGGCAACGCAAATCCAGGCGGAAATGGGAAATCCGGTACCCCAGGTGGGAGTGGGAATGGGAGCCATGATTGCGGCACGGCTTCACTTGATGATGATTCCTTGAGCACACGTGCGCCGTCAACTCCTCCTCCGGCGAGGAGAACGAGGAGGGACAAGACTGCGGCGGCGGAGAAGGCGGCGGCGGCTGTTGTCATGTTTTTTAATTTATGTTTTGTGATTTGTTTTGGGCGAGGTTTAAGGGTTTATATAGTGGATTAGTGAGTAATTAGGATTAGCGTTTCTCTTTGTATGTAGTGAGGAATTCAGCCAAATTCACTCCCTCAGTGTGCCAGCTGGCAGATGAATGTATTTCTGGATTTAATTTAATTGGTAATATATTAAATATTGTTTCGGATTCATCAAATCTGGCAATCTGGAAACTTTGAATGATTTAATTGCATTTCCAATATTTGCTAATTGCTATTAATTATTTTTCTATATATAAATTTCTGATTATTAGATACCGTCTTTGTTTCATTTTTCCCTCTTAATGTGACATGCATGCATGCCTTTTAAAGCTGGAATCTTGACCGAGAGAGTTTGACTTTCCATCGAGATTATGTCTAAGTTCAAGCGACGGTAAGGTCGCATATATTATAGGCGATTTTACTATCTATGTGATTTCAGTTTTAACATAGATTCAGATGATATCAAGTCACGGGTTCGTTAGGTTGTGAGTTCGTCGAGTTGTGGGTTATCTGAGTTGTGCATTCATCGACCCACAAATCAGTGGATTGGGCGGTGTCACGGTTGGTTTAGGTTGCCCATTATTCAGAGAAAATTTGCAAAATTTGATATATTAATTTGTCGATTCAGATGGTAGCAAGATCACATTATCTACAAGTAACCTACATAAGTCACTTAACACATCAACGATCTATTGCCACGTCAAAAATATAGGGTGTCAAACAAGCGAACTGGATGGGTCATGAATTCAGTTCATCAGGTTACGAATTCGTCAGATCGTGAGTTCATCAAGTCGTGAAATTGGGTGGGTCACGGGTCAGAGAAAATTTTCAAAATATGATATAATAATGTGTTTATATTGTAAAAAAATGAACAAGAGAGATCTCCAAGGAATTTCTTTGAATTGATGAACAGAGCACAAGTTACATGTAAGAACATAGGTTACATATCTACATCAGAGAAAGGTCTGGCAATTCTTTACATGACCAGATTATAAAACGAATGAAACAATTGCTCACAACAACAACAAAAAACTATGAAAAAGTAGGCAAATCACAGGCTCTTCATCTGATGTTGTCTGTAACATTATACGAGGTTTTGCCAATGACAGCCACCGGAATGTTCACGACATGACCACGATCCCCGAACAGTCCGATCCTCCCGTAGCTAGGAGCCGAGCTGTTCATTTTTGCGGCCAAGGAGATGGTCAGCAGTTGCTTCTCATTGCTCCCTATCGCGAAATGAGTCGGTGAAACCTTCAAGGACACACCATAAGGTGCACTCCACCCCACAGCATACGTCTCGTTCGCACCACCTACATTGGTCACCGTTCTTACCACGTCCCTTGTTTGATCATCGAGCTTTGCGATTGTGATCGAGGGGAGGTTAAGGTCAGCAGCAGTGACGGTTGAGTTGTAGGTCCAGCAGTTCTGGCCCGTGAAGTTCATGACTACCGGTCCGGATCCATTGATGCTGCAAATGAATGACATATAGTCGTCGTAGCCTAAGAAGAAAGAGTGAAAAATGTGTCATGAATCGTTGCATCCCAATAACTCAAATTTGCACAATTTCAGTAAGTCTTTTGCAATGGATCAGGGGCTACTGGGATTCAGAGCTCTTACCTTTTGTCGGTCCAAGAACCATTGCATCATCCCAATAACTCGAGTTGTTGGGAGATGGTTCGACATTGATCATTGGTTTTTATATTAATCATTAACAGAAGTATATAACTATTACTTTGCATTTAATTCAAGTCATGGAGAGTGTACTTGTATCGAAGATCAAACCCGGGTCGAGAGCACCGGTCCCATTCACAAAGCCGCTTCCCATGTCAAATGGAGTTGCAGGGGACTGATTCAAATCCGGGTTGGAGTAGGCACGCTGAGCCATTATCGGGCCGCCATTCTTGTCGGATAAAGAGGCCGTGGTAGAGAGCGCAGAAGCTATAGCTGAAGGGCTTAAAGATGGGAACTTTTGCTTGATTAATGCAGCAAGCCCTGCAATGTGAGGAGCTGCCATACTGGTTCCTGACATCATTGCAAAGTTCTCACCTGAACAACATTTCAGATTGTGTTACTACCTCGGAAATGCATAGATTGTAATGTTATTGTTGTACTGTGAAGAACAGTTGCATCCTGATAATAACATTCCCTATTTTACCTTGGAATTCGACCGAATCGGTGCCTAGAGAGCTCCAAGCAGCCCATATAGAGTGTCCAGGAGCGACCAAGTTCGGTTTCATAATATCAGCATCATCAAGAGCACTGTCTTCAGGATCTGGTCCTCTAGCAGAGTAGTACATTACTTTAGGGGCAGAGTTACTATAGTTGGCCTTGAGCCCCCCCAAAATGCTAGCAGTTGCTCCGAACTTCGATATCGTTCTAGTATCTCGATCTCTCTCCAGTGAAGAATTGTAGTACTGAAGCAAGATCTGCAAATCAATTGCAACAAAAGTCAGAATATTTGATCAACATTTGTTTAACTATGTTAAGACTGGAGGACTACTCGCCTTGGAATCGTCAGAGGTTGGAATTATGATCCCGGGCATTCCCATGGGGATAGGATTTAGCTGAAAGCCGAGCACGAAAGGATCCATGCAGAACACAACACCTGCTGCACTGAGGTTACTAGCCGTTTCCAATGCTTGTTTTATGGTGGAGACCCCCAGCACGAACCGAACTGAATAACTACAGATCAAGACGTTTCCTTGCACGATTTCCTTATCGAAGCTGCTCGAGTCTTGGCATTCGCTCACGTACATATCAGATGTGACCGTGGTCCCGTTGTTCAGTGCATGAAGTGCTGAAACTAACGTGTACATTGTACCTTCCTCGGTCCCCGCTGATATAAGAAAATGATACGGGTTTTATCAGTTCTCTAAATCGTAACATAATGGCTTATGAGAATGTACAAGACTTACGTGCTAGGCCAACGCCTTGGATAGTGACATTGTTGCCTAGTGTCACGGAGTTAGAGTAGACTCGGTCGTGAGAAGCAGCACCGACGGTGAATATCCATGGACTGAAGGAAGACATGCTCTTGGGTGAAGGACCGGTATTCCCTGCTGCTTGGACGACGAAAATGCCTGCCTTCACAGCCGAGAGCAAGGCCATGTCGATCGGGTTGAAGAACGTAGCGATACCGGGAGGCCGTCTGTTTGGTGTGATCGATAAGCTTATGATGTCAACTCCATCCTGAGCTGCCTGTGTACCCCGGGCCACACGAGTGAGTTATAAGTAGTGATACTTTGGTAACACATCAATAACACATTAATTACTCATCCAACATACATACCTGATCTATTGCAGCAACAACATCAGCAGCAAACCCACCAAAGCTCTTGTAAAGTGCCTTGTAAACAGCAATACTGACCCGAAAAAGAATTTGTGGTAAGAATTCGATGGAGAATAAGTCAAATATATTGTTCTTATGAATGTGGCAGCTAGACAATAGTAAACTAAAGACATTACTGTGCACGAGGAGCCATCCCGCTCGCATTTCCAAAGTAATGTCCCGAGACTATCACCGGGATCCCATGGTTTCCAGCAGCAACGGAAGCTGTATGCCTGTGAATCACAAAACCGCCTCAAGTTAGCTTGAACATTAAGAAAAAACAGGAGAGCAAGAATTACACGAGAATGAAACGAAACAACGTAACAACAACATACGTGCCATGACCATCACCGTCAAAAGGCGAAGCATAGTCCTGAGTAGAGTTGAAAATTCCCCTAGTAATGGCAGATGCTGCAAAATGGCGGGCACCAACGAGCTTCCTGTTGCAAGAGCCAGAAGGGAAGTCTCTAGTAACTTCACAAACGCCCGAGAAATGGCTTGGAACCGGGTACGAGGAGCTGCCCGAGACATTGTTGTTATCAGCAGAGAAGCTCGGGTGAGTAGGATCAATTCCGGTGTCAATGAAGCCAATCACGATTCCTTCACCGGCAGTCTCGTATCCACCTTGTTTGACCCATGCCCCTTGTGGCAGCCCCAAGAACTGTGGAGTGTGTGTAGTTGCTGTCCTAACTGAGTAATCCAATACCACATTGGCTACTTCCTTCCTTCTCGATAGCTTATCCGCCTTTTTCGAAATCCACACAAAAATTTAATCCAACAAAACCATCACGAATCGAATAGTATACAAAGGCAACAACAATCATGTATGTGTATATTGCTAGTTAAAGAAACCAACAATATGATGGATATAAGCAATGACGGAAATCGAGTGTGCCAACCCAGGTCTCAGAGTGACGAAACCCTGTGTAAAATTCTCGAGATCAAAGTTTTAGACTTGAAATTCTATATTTAGTAGACTTTTAGATTTGTGAGTTATTAAGATGCATCGGTTCTCCTCATCATGTTAGCAGATATAACCATTTAACTTGCAGAAGGCTTTATGGACATGTGCAAATTTCAGTCTAGTTTCATGTAGCTTTTGTCTGAGGGTGTGTATTAGAGAACGTTATATAAACCAATTATGAACCTCTCTCAACAACTCGAATCTTGTTAAGGATTCTCCGACAATCCTAGTTCCGATATAAGCATACTTTTTGGTTTTCAAACACTATGCATACCATATAAACCAATTATGAACCTCTCTCTACAACTCGAATCCTGTTTAGGAAACAATATATAAACCAATTATGAACCTCTCTCAACAACTCGAATCCCGTTTAGAATCTCCGACAATCCTAGTTCTGATACAACCATACTTTTCGGTTTTCAACCACTATGCATACCACCAATGATCACACACACACACACAGAAAACACCCTTTAAAAGACTTTAACAAACACAATCATCACCACAACATGAAAGAAGGAATCAAAGATCAAACAAAAGAAAAGATAAAGCATGAGTCTTTAATGAATTTTACCTGTTGTGGGGTAACAAAAGCAGCAAACCCATTAACCAAGTAGTGATAGCTATACAGCTTCAGATACTTCTCCCCCTTCAAAGCCTTCCTCAGTAACGAGTCATGTACACGACCTACATACGATTCTCGACTCTCCCCACGTCTCGAACTTCTGCTACACACATTCAATCAATCAATCAAACCAAAACAACAAAACATCAAAACCCAGCAAGCAGCACAATTCCACAGCTAAAACCCTTAAAACAAATTCACATTCATACTTGGGTTTGTGGGATGATGATGATGATGATCCATGGTGGTGTTGATTCCGAGCTGCCCTGTTCCTTAACACATTGGTGTCTGTCTTTTGAGGGTTGTAGAAATGAGGAGCTGTCGAAGGTTGCTTCAGAGTGACAATGTAGACCGCCGTAATTGGAGATTCATCCTGAGACAGCACACCATTCGCCGCCAAACAGAGCACCGCCGCCAGCAATTGAGCAAAGCGGATGCTGCCCATTTCAGAAAGCAAAGAAAGAAGCAGACTTTCTTTGCAGATTGAGGGTTTGGAGGAGGAAGATTGAAGGAGAAGATAGTAAAGCAAAGATGGGGTTTTTTTAATTTCTGGGTAGTGGAAGGAGGGAGAGCATTATAGAGTGGAAAAAGAATCTGGCTGGATGCACTTTCTTGGGTGGAGAGAATGTGAACGTTGATTAGTTTAATGGTGTGAAAAAGGTGGAATTATGAATCCAGAGACAAAAGTGAATTACAAACAACTACTGTAACTGCGGTTTGGTATTTTCTTCCTGAAGAATCAACCCTTCATATATCAGTCACATGAAGTCATGATCCTTTTGTTGTCTGTGTGTTTTTGTTTTGCTACTGGTGTCAATCAAGAGTAACACTAATGCGATCTATCCTATCCATAAGTTAATGTAATTGCCAGATGCCCAGATCGATCTCTCAAGTTTGAGACTGGGTTTAGTGCAAAAAGGGTCAAACTATGGAGTTGGGTCGGGTCAATGAGAATGGAGGTGTGGGGTCAAGAGTTAGAATAGTGGATTATAATGAAACAGGAAAGCAACGGGTTGATTTGGGTTGGTTGTTGGTTTGTGTCCCCAACGGTCTAATTTTGGTTAAGTATGATGATCCGTGACCAATGTACAGGAACAGATGTACTATGTTTAACTGGATTACTGGACAGGTTCGGACCAGACTCCTATGGGTTGATATATCCAGTTTTTTTAATTTTTTATTATTCCCACTGTTCTTAAGCGAGTGAACCAGTTTTGTAAGAATCGGATCGAACTGGTTGCTATTAGATTGAGTAACTCAAGATCCAATCTCAGTCTTTTAATGTTAGGGTTCTTTTATGGGGTAAAGTGGAATGCTACTAATGGAGAAAATGGCATCATCATATTCATCATTAGGTACTGGGATTTGGGTAGTGCTCTAATGGCGGTGGCAAAGCAGATCATATCTTCCTTTTTGTAACTCACTGTGGTGCTACTGGCCATAACATAGTTTATAGTCGTTGGTGAAGTCTGGGATCGACTCTCTTCGGTTAAACCGAACTGGTTTTATTTGCGTTTCTGGTTAGTCGACTACAAGCATCATCCTAAATTTCGAGTCATTGTCAAACCAGAGGTTGATCGGTTGGTCGATTATGTTGGAGCAAGCAAAAATTGCATCTATTTACCTTGTTTCTACGGAGACTTTAAACTTGAAAATGTACTATTATTGACCACACTCTTTGGTTTCGTGAATTTTTGTTAGGATCGCTCCTACCACCAACAAGCCCACACTTCTAATGTGATATTATTTGCTTTGGGCCAAGTCCGCACGAATTTATTTTTGGGTTCCTTCCCCGAAGGCTTCATACTAGTGTAATTGGTGGACACTAAGAACCACCCAACTCAGTGTTCTTCGCTAAGCATACACTTTATGTGGACATCTTGGACCGTCATTAACAGCAGTGGGGACACTATCTGACATGTACATGTCAGGAAGACTTTCGACACAAGGAACTACCACTTTCGCAGGCACCTTGAGAGTCTCCACATCTTCAGCTTCTACGATCCATCTCCTTACCTTCCAACCAAGACTCTAATACCACTTGTTAGGATCGCCAGCCACCAACAGCCCATATATACTAGTATGATATTGCCCGCATGTATTTATATTTTGGGTTCCTTCCCGAAAAGATCTCATACTAGTGTAATTGATGGACTCTTTTATACAAGACAAACTTCTTCTAGTTTGCCAATGTAGTACTCGGGTTGTTATCTCAACAATTTTGATATGGAATAACCGAAACTCGAGCTAAGTTTGATTTTCACCCAACTGATCTGACCCATTGGTTATCGACTCAGGAACAAAAGAAGTCTCCATGCATCATCATTCTTCATTAATCATTCTTCAAATGGGTCCTTTTCCTACTGTCCCATGTTTTTTTTAATGTAGTTGTCGTGTTCTTCGATATCAAAAGGTGGACACGTATTGCGATTTGAGGCATGGGACTCATGTCAGGCCGGCGGCTTGCCGACGTTTCCTATTGCTTGTTTTCAGATCTCGTTTGATCATTTTAATTTAATATATATACTAGCTTATTTGACCGTCGGTTCGACGGCATATTTATACAATTATAAATATATGCATGTAATTTTTGTATATTTTTTAGTTAGGAATATATTAGGATGTTGAAATATAGTGAAACCAACAAATCAATTAATGAATAAATGAGTAGTCATCGAAAAGAAGACAAAATATTGTCCTATTTCGCTATTAAGTTCATGGTAGAGACTATACAAAGAAACCAAATGAAAATATGTCCACCTATGACGGAGATAATGAAACAAACTCACAAGATATAAACTTTTCTTACATTTTTTTTTTGTGACAAAATGAATATTTTAGAAGTTAGGATAACATGTTCTAAAGCCCGATAAATTAGCCATTATTTTTCTTTAGGTTGATTATAGTTTATAGAGATGATTGAATGTAAGGGATGTGAGAAGTTCAAAGAAATAATAGAAAAATAAATGCTAAATTAATAATAAGTTTTAATTATTTAAATAATATAAAATTTTAGAAATGAAAAGTTTTAATTATTTAAATAACATAAAATTTTAGAAATGAAAATATATGTAAGAAGAAGAAAAAGAAAGAGGGTTAACGTGGGGTGGTTACCAAACATTTTAGTATTTTTTTTATTAATTATTTAGGAGATTAATCTTAATTGGTTGATTTCCTAAAATTAAGGTATGAAGAGGATTGCTTAGGTGGCAATTGCAAAAAGTTGAAATCCTATTATATATATATAGATGTATATATATATTATTACTAGATTATCAGCGGCCCATTGGCCGATTTTTTGTGTTAATAGTTTACCGAAAATAATTTTTATTTAGATTACTTAGAAGTGTGGTTGAATTTTTTCTACTTTTTAATATATACTTTTTTTCTACTTTTTAATATATAATCATTTAATTCATATGTTGGTAAAAAATTATAAATTTGTTATCAATTGTTGGGATATAATAAACAAAAGCATTATAGTTATGATTTCTTGTTGTTACGTTGAAAACACTGCAACTTTTCTTTGATTAGATTAAATAGTAAACTACTTCAATCATTAGGTGTGGCATTGTTGGTTGTTCAACTTTGTCTCTTAACCATGAGGTTGAGAGTTCGATCCTTGTTCGTGAGAAAAGAATCAAAAAATTTATTTGTCAGAACCGATTTTTATCCAAAATACCCTCATTCCTAGAATGAAGGAGAAACTCTAAAATCCTAAAAAAGCTACGTGTCAACTGAAAAAAATGGTATCTGCTTTAATGTATTAGTAGATGTAAAATGTGTATTAAAAAGATGAATAAAAATGAAGTGTTGTTACTTTTCATGAAAGAATCTGAGCAATGCTAACTTGAAAATGAGAACGATTGATGGACTGGGATACTATTCCAATTCTTATAAAACTTGATGATTGATTGACTATTCTAGCACTCAGTCTGTTTATTGATGACCAGTACACCACTCTAATTAATAGTCTTGAAGATGAATAGATTATAGCTCGTATCACAAACTCACTTTATGCTCTCAACCAACTCTAACATCTCCTCTTATGTAGCGTACCCATACACCTTGTCGATTTGCGCATAATGAAATAAAGCAACTTGCCTTCATCATTTCAAACGACCATCCCTATCCCATGTTTTTCTTCATCCAGAAAGAGAGCCACGTCAATGTCGTATTTCAGGTATCTGGGAGCCAAAGCGTGCCATAGTGGACAACCAAGTTCTCGACATTGTGCAACAATTCATCGCACATTTCCAACATATCCATTTGTACAACAATTCATCGCAGGATTTCCAATATCTAATTCATCGCACATTTCCAATATGTAATGTTCCCTTGGGGTTATTTTCTTTAGTTCCAATACATGTTATATTAAGGTTTAGGGTTATTATTTCTAAAATACTCGAACTTTGGCGATTTATTTTTAAAATGCACTAAGTTTAAAAAATCCCAAATCTATCCCGGACTTAACGCCGTTAGTCCTTGTTTGTAAAAATTTAAACTTTTTGAACCAAGTTGCTAACGGAATTAACTTTTAAGTTTTTTGTCTTCAAGAATCAGTAACCCAAGTTTTTCCAAATTACATTTCGACCCTTCTCAATTCCATTCCTTACAAAAACACCCAAACCAACCTTCTCCTCTTTGCCTTCTCCGATCATCTCTTCTGTCGCCGCCACCGCGGCCGCCGCCACAACCGGCAGCACTCAGATCTCCACCTCCTCTTCCCCGCCCGCCGTTCAGTCGAGCCGTCTTCAACGAAACATTAAGCCGCGTCAACCCAGTCCTGGTACATCGTCTCTTTGATTATTGATTCCAGATGGTAGAGGAATGATTTCGAATTCTTCGAATCGGGGTTCAGAGCTCCCAGCTTTTCGATTAGGGAGAAATCGGTGTCGTCGATTTGTCGGATTAGGGTTTTGTAGAATTGCTTCACGGAAAGTCTTGATTCCGATGCCATTTGTAGGAATCCTTCCACCATCGCCTTGTTGCTGACCGGGAAAATTGAGGAATTGACGTTCCTATCTGCGTTGCTGTCGCGATAGCAAATCTGCCATCTCCCACCAGATCCTTCCGCCTCAGTGACACCTCAACCCCAACGAGACAGTTCCCAAAGTAGGTTGCCGGAACCTTCGGCTCGATCTAGCTCCTGCAATCCGCCAAAAAGAAGGTGTAAATCTTATCATCGTCGGCGGCGGCTGGTTGCAACTTTCAGATCTTCTCCGAGAATATGCTCTCGAGGTTTTGCGGATCCTTGATTAATCCCCTATCAAGGTACGACGAATTGTTTTCGATCCAGCTGCCGACGCTTCGACTCCTCTTCCTTTAAGCCGAAGCGACAATGAATCCGCCGCGAGCGCGTTGTTACAGATGCCGACTCGGATGAAAGCAGATTCCACCGACGGCGATGCGGAATGGGAGATGGCGGAGCTGGATGCTAACTTCACCTCGGGGCTGCTTTCACGGTGGTTGGCTCCCGGTCGGCATCTGCGTTCTTGGGCTGGTTGGCGGCGGGGGTCAGTTGGCGGCCCGGTCAGGTGCGTGGGTGGAAGCCGGCGGCGGGAGTTGGTTGGAGTCGGAGAAGAGGAAGGGTTTGGAGGATTTGTAAGGGATTGAATTGATGAGGGTCTAAAATGCATTTTGGAAAACTTGGGTTACTAATTTTAGAAGACAAAAAAGTTAAAAGTTAATTCCGTTAGCCACTTGGTTCAAAATGTTTAAAATTTTACAAACAAGGACTAACGGCGTTAAGTTTGGGATAGATTTGGGGTTTTTTAAACTTAATGCATTTTTATTATATATTGGCAAAGTTTAGGGGTTTTAGAAATATTAACCCTAAGGTTTATAATATATTTTTGGGGAAAATAGCACTTTGACACCTCTACTTTGCCGACTTAACAGGTAGCCATCTATACTATAAATCGTTCTTTTTACCCCTCTTACTTCGACTACTTTGTCGTTTGGGTCATTCCGTTCCAACTTTTGTCTTCTTAACATTAAATATTGACACATCCGCACACCAACTGAGAGATATATTAGAGGTAGGAGACGAAGAGTTGGTCAGTGAGGTAAATTTGGGAGGTATTACAGAGCGTGTGGTGAAATACAAAGAGTTTTAAAACCACACATTTTATTCGTCGATTTCATCCTATCTAATTATATATATTTATGGTGAACACTCCGGTGCACCCAGCTAGGTGGGTGCACTGAGTGCACCCACTTGCGTGTCGCGATCTTATCCGTCCGTTCAATCAACGGATCTCAAGCCTTTGAATTAAATAAGATTAAATTAATTAATTTTATTATTATTCTATTCCACACAGGACATATTACATATTAAATAGGATTAATATGTCCTGTGTGGAATAGAATAATAATAAAACTAATTAATTTAATCCTATTTAATTCAAAGACTTGAGATCCGTTGATTGAACGGACGGATAAGATCGCGACACGCAAGCGGGTGCACTCAGTGCACCCACTAGCTGGGTGCACCAGAGTGTTTTTCATATATTTATATTCTCAATTAAAATACGATGACTATTGGAGCTAATTTGGTGTACTGAATGCGCATCAATTAATGTCACGAAGACGAAAGTTGTAAAGAAAGGACCCAAACGACAAAGTGGTCGAAGTAGGATGAATAAAAAGAGCGATTTATAGTGTAGGGGCTATTTGTTAAGTGGGTAAAGTAGAGGGACTAAAATGCTATTTTCCATATATTTTATCTCTAAAAGTCTACTTGTTTCAAGCCTTGGGCTTCAAGTTGGACTGAATTAATCTAGCTAAAAAAACTTTCACAACCTTGCATATATTTTTTGAATAATTCATTGCATTTTTTTCCAAAGCCTGCTTGATCTAATTTACGGGCCAGACGAAAGACCTCCTTTGATTTAGCCCAAGCCCAACAACTAAACAGGCCCAAATAGTAAGGGCAAAAACCCTAGGGTACCGCTAACAAAAAAAAAAAAAAAACCCTAGGGTACCCTAATATATATTGCTACCACTCACTTTCTTCAGTCTCTCGGTTTGTAGCTGCGGCGAAGGGTGAAGGAGGAAGAGAACAGCCATGGTGTCCACAAAGCTCCAGAAGAGGCTCGCCTCGAGCGTCCTGAAGTGCGGAAAGAAGAAGGTCTGGCTCGATCCAAATGAGGTCAACGAAATCTCCATGGCGAACTCTCGTACGTTTCTTCATCTACGTCTCCTCTACTTTCTCTCATTTCGATCTGTTTAGAGTTGCGTTCATTGGATTCCTGCCTATAAGCTGCCATCGTACAGTGAGTAAATGGAGCTCTTTAGTTTTGCTTGAACCAGTTGCTAATAGATGTTTAGATGATTATTTACTGATTGATTGAGCTCCTTAATAATCGAACATGTTTTGAAGAGGATTTGATTGTCTGAAGTCAGTTTAGTATTTGTTTCTCACTGCGCCAGATTTGATTTATGATCTGTGAAAGAATTAGACTCATTCAGCTGGAAATACACGCACCTGTGGTTTTATGTTTGCTGTTGCCTTGGGATTTCAATGGTTAATCCGATAAGTAATCAAGTAGCTTCTCTTGGTGCTGTAATAGTATTCTTATTGCCTTGTTATATCTGCAGGCCAAAACATCAGGAAGCTTGTTAAGGATGGTTTCATCATCAAGAAGCCAACCAACATCCACTCCCGCTCTCGTGCTCGCCGCATGAATGAAGCCAAGAAGAAGGGTCGTCATTCTGGTTACGGTAAGATGTCTTTCTCTTCATTTGCCACTTTTCATGGGCAAGATGTACATTTGAAGAACTCTAGTGTATTTTTAATCAATGGGTTGTTTTTGTTTTTCTAATTTGTAAGATTATGTTTATCGTTTCCTAATTCTGTGGTTTGGTATGGCGTTTAAGGTAAGAGGAAGGGTACCAGGGAGGCTAGGCTTCCAACAAAGATCCTGTGGATGAGGAGAATGCGTGTTCTTAGGAGGCTTCTGAGGAAGTACCGTGAAGCAAAGAAGATTGACAGGCACATGTACCATGACATGTACATGAAGTGCAAGGGTAATGTCTTCAAGAACAAGCGTGTGCTCATGGAGAGTATTCACAAGTCCAAGGCAGAGAAGGCCAGAGAGAAGACGTTGTCTGACCAGTTTGAGGCTAAGAGGGCTAAGAACAAGGCCAGCAGGGAGAGGAAGCATGCCAGGAGGGAGGAGCGATTCGCCCAGGTTAGACATCTTCCAACTTACAAATTATGAAGTTCTTCTAGTAGTCTGGACTTCTTGCATATATGAGTCATTGATTACGCTTAACGATCTTTGTTCAACCTATTGATTGCTGAGTTGTGGTTCATTTCAGGGTCCGGTGGTTGCTGAGAAACCTGCAGCAGCTCCAGCCGTTGCTGCACCTCAAGCAACTGGAGCATCAAAGAAGTCGAAGAAGTGAGATAGCCTCTTATTGAGTTACTGAAGGAGGTTTTGTGGGATTTGCTCGATATCTAAGTTGGTTTCCTTATCAGTGTAGCTTTCTGTTTTAGTTTCACAAAACAGCTTCTTTTGTTTTGTTCCTATGATGGTATTCAACTTTGGAACATGTTTTGTTTTTGTGGTAAAATCTTATGCACTATGTTATTGTAGACCCGTTTTTGAACCATGGATCATGTTTGCTTACTTTATAGCCATAACTGTGGTGTTCTGTCTGTAACAACTGCTTATCAGCTTTGGTTACTGTTAACCTTGAGTGATTTGGTTTGACAGCTAAATGAGTTTATCAGAAATCAATATGAACCCTAGTATCACTATTATCCCCAAATCTTAACTTTCTAGGTTTGCTAGTTTCAATCGTTTAGAGTCTTGTTGATTAGGGTTGGTGAGCAACTTGTACAAATTGTCAATTTAGTTTCACTAGTCTGTCCCCTTCTGTTTCTTCAAAAACTTGATTCAATTTCTGTTATTCTAGGGCGAGGTCTTTTGATGTCCAACAATTCTTCGTCTCCCACCTCTTGCTTCTTGAAACCTCTCATTTTGTAATAGAATGCCAGTAATGGTTAATTGCTAACTCGGATGGATTTGTGATAGTGATATGTATGTGTTGAACGAGTCGAAAAGGGGTCATTAGGAGGTAAGAAATTTGTTAGGGTTTAAAGGTGCGTCTCAAGGGTTTCATTGCAACAAAATGTTCGTTTAAATACAAGTTAATGAATCTATTACTGGTAATTAACCAAAGTAAATAGATTGTCTAGTTTGTATGACACTATATCGTCGTCGATCCTTGTTGTGCTTATGCACGCATTGTCACCACAACATCCCCCCACATCGGTCCTTGTTGTTAGACCATCACATTGCAACACCATCCATATGATCTCTTCCTTGATAGGGGAGAACATCCTTGTGATTTGAGCGGCGTAGATGGGGAAAGAGATATAGTTACGATGGTGGTTGGTGCCATGATACACGCAATCTACAGTCACGATGTCGTCTTCCCCTCCTCGACTTGACCCAGCCTTTGTTCTCATACTATCATACCTTATTCTTCTTCTATATCTAGCTACAAAGAAACCAAATTCATATACGTTTTTTTGCGCTCAGTACAAGTTATAAGTTATATTGAGTGTGCTCTTAGGGTGTATGTTGTATTCGGTTGTATTTTTGGGTGCACTAGTATCACCAGAATATCACATATGTAATGTGATTGCTTGTACTAGTGTACTTGAAATCAACATTGTATTGTACTACTACAATATTATATCACACTTGTATGACCCTCTCAGAAATTGAGACATTATTTTGTAGCTGGTAACGTCGTACATAAGACTTCTGCATCATACGGTTCCATCTCGTCCTTTCGTCGTCTGCCCTTGTCATTACACCACCTATGCAAGTATTTTGAGCTCGTGACTCTCAAATCTTTTACTTCTCGGGTGGTAGCGAACAATGCAGCTTCGCCCGAAATAGACGCTCAACTGGTCAAGACTATGTTCTCGTGTACCGATTCGAAGAAAATTGATATTGCATTTTGTGATTTTGATTGTACTTGTATGTATTAGTACAAATTTGAGTTTTTCATTTGCATTTGTCATCTACATGATACGTGGCGCATTTGCATTTTACTCAACTGTGACTCCTCCGTTCCGCTCTGAGCTCAGAGTAAACTCGCAGACCGCCGGTTATGAATCGCTTAACTCGCCAAGTTCCCCCGTTTCACTCCCTCCGTTTATCCCGCTCATCCACCGCTTCCGCCACCACGGTGGTCACCAACAAACTCAGCGTCCGCCGCAAACATAACCTTCCTCTTATATACCACCGCTTCATTCAGTTCCCACACAAGATTCATCCAGTGGCTTTATACGGCACCCGAACCGGAAATTCTGATTCCGCAAAAGTGGATCATGCCGGGGAAGAATTCGTTAAGGTTGATAACTCTGATCCTAGGGGCAGTACGATGAGTGGAAGTATCGGTAGTGTTGCTGATGAGCTGAGGGGTGATGGAGAAGCTGTCTCGTCGGGTGGCGGCGGCGGGGAGAGGGATGAAATCCCTGAGGAGCTCTCTAGAACGGTTATGCTGACGTGTGAGTCCACCGCTGAATCTGGCTCTTGCAATGTTTACTTGGTTGGCACTGTTCATGTTTCTCAGGTGATTTCTCTTTTGTTTGGTTGATTGTTGATGATCTAATGCCTTGAAGTGATCTTTTCAATCAGAAGGAGGTGGTTTAGGGTTTTAAATTTAATTGTCCACATCTGCCTCTTAGGTCACAGCTTACAGAATCTGTTTCCATTCTCTTCCGATCCCATCCTAGCTACTGAAATTTAGTCTGCAAATTTCAGTGTTGTTCACTTCTTGAATATGAGGATTCGATTGAGTAAACAGATGGACACTGATAAGACGATAATGTGATTACCTGTTCATTTGCAGGATTCTTGCAGAGAAGTTGAAGCTGTCATCCGTTACTTGAAACCGGAGGTGGGTTCTCCCTTTGAAAAAATTACTACTGCATCTTGTTGGAAGGGTGGCTGATTAACTGGTTCTTATGTTCTCTACAGGTAGTCTTTGTGGAGTTGTGCTCTGATCGAAAGAATTTGCTTACACCGCAGGATCTAAAGGTGCTGAAACTCAACTTTTCTGATGCTTCTTTCCTCTCTTTTCCCTTCATTATGTTCTTGATTGCAAGTTGCTTAGGTTCTGGTCTCAGTTCACACTTTTGTTTGAGCGTTTTAAACATCTGGAGTTGCCATTAGCTGACATGTTAAAAGTTTTTAACAGGTGCCAACATTTGGAGAAATGATGCAGAAGTGGAAACAGAAACATAACCCGTTTGGAATACTATATAGCTGGTTTCCTGCGAAGGCAAGATAGATACTTCTGTTTTATACAAGTTCTCTACTTGCTTCTCTGTAAACTAAGTTGCAGTTCTAAACGTTGAGTTCTATAACTTCATTGCTGCATTCTCAGGTTGCCAGTAAGCTTGAAGTATTTCCGGGTTCAGAGTTTCGTGTGGCATCCGAAGAAGCAAAAGCATGTGGTGCTGAAGTTATACTTGGAGATCGTCCTGTACAGGTGAGGTACCTCTGATATGTCAGTAATCAAAAGAAATTTGTATGGGTTGCTTTGCTGCTGTTACCTGCTTGGTCAAATGCTCCTAGACTTTCTAGTTGTCCCTTTCTCTTAAATTCTAATCGTAATATGGTGCCATTGTGATTGAAGTATGGTTTCTGTAACTTCTGCAAATGCTAATCATTAGAAATGTTCAGTTGAGCCGGCTCTGAAAGATATCAGCTAGACATCGACTTCTGTCCGTATTATGGAGAAGAAGGCACTGCAATCTAGGAAGTTAGTTAAATATCGATATGTTTTTCTGTAAAATTGCACTCTACTATTGATCCCAGCCGGGATAATACAGTAACATCACATTAACTTTAAGTCTGTTGGCCCTCATTTTCTTCTCGCGCTGTTCGATTTTACTACAATCTATCTGAATCGTCTTCTGGCTGTTGGTGGACTGTATTTCTCTTGTTCTTCTACTCAGCTCTCCTTGTGATCTACCCAATCTAAACAGGTAACATTGCAGAGAACATGGCGGAAAATGCCACTTAGGCATAAGGCAAAACTAATATACTCTTTATGTTTTCAAGCAGTCTTTCTACCAAGTCCTGTGAAGCTAACGAGAATGGCAAGTGAACTTCAATACTTTGTCTGCTTTCCTTTCCACTGTCCTGAGAAATGCAGCTTAAGCTGGCCTATAGTACAATCATTCAAGAAAAAAGGGAACTGATGTTCTTATTTGATGATTTTCAGATCAAGGAGATGGAAGACGTCGATATGTTGACTCTTGTGATTCAAGAAATGAGCAAGGCATACCCCACTCTTATGGAAACCTTGGTGCACGAGCGAGATCAGTTTAGTATTTATATTCGTCTCTGGTATATGAATTGCTCTCTCTACCAGTGAAAGCATTATAACGAATCTATCTGTCGGCTCGTATCGTAGGTACATGGCATCCATGTTACACAAAACTGCCAGTGAGCACTCGTTGGTCGTTGCAGTTGTCGGAAGAGGACATCTTGAAGGAATTAAGAAGCATTGGCAGCAGCCTGTTTCGGTGAGCGATGATTACTTCTCTAACTGAGATGATGTTGAGATCTTAAAAATTGCATTTCCTCTTACTGGGTTGCAGATGGAAGAACTCTTGAAAATTCCTGACTCGAAACCAGTAGTCTCGGTATTGAAGATCATGACCTCCATCGGTGCTGTTGCTGCTGCTGCTGGGGTGGCTATTGTTTCAGGCATCTACCTTTTACGCAAGAAATAGTGCCAGGTTATACGTAGAGCAAACGGGCGGGTTGGGCGGCCACGGTCGGGTTGGGCGGGCGGGCTCATCGGGTTGGGGTTTATCGGGTCATTTATTCATTATATTATGGGTAAACTATTTGGCATTTACTTAGTTTGAAAGTTTTTTAGTTATTAAAATTGGTCTAGCTTTGAAATGTTGGCTTAAGCTTATTTAATTTTTTGGTTAAATTGAGTCGGGCTGAGTCGGTCAGCTTTTTGCCAGCTCTGGTTATACGAAAGCATTACTATCTTAGCTTTCTCGGGCTCCATACATGAATCTAAGTCTAGGTTAACCAGCTAGCTTGTCCTTGTACACACTAACATAGATGTAACTCGGGCATTAGTGATATTTTTATAAAGATGTTACAGAGGCACATGATTTTATCGCATACATCATATTACCGTTCCATGTTACAAACGCCCCCGAGTTTGTACTACCGTCATTAATAAATGGGCACTTCAAATGGTTCGAGAAAGCGATTCACAATAACATAAAATTTCAATATTTCATTCACAATCATGGCTATTTTGAGAAAACTCTGGTACTGTAATGCACACAACTTCGGCACTCTGCCAGATATCCTAATTGTCTCGTCGAAGATGCTCAGTCTTCTACCTAATCTCGCATTCTCAGTCTTCTCCCTAATGTCGCATACCCAACTAGGCATCATTCCAGTCTTCTCCCGAATCTCGCATACCCGACTTGGCATCATTCTGCAAAGTAATTACAGCAGCAGAGGTTATGCTTAGCATATCAATGCAATGCATGATGGGGAAAAATGCTTATTGAACACAGTACACAACTTATGAATCAGAAACATCAGTAGCTAATCCGTCCATGACTTTGATATTAGATCAACAACTCATGTGTCTGTAAGCTGACAGTAGATCATCATCTTCCTAAAGTATTATTCAACCCTAACACAAAGCATCTGCAGTAGAGAGTAAGACTGATTTGAACTTCTTTCTCCGATGTAGCAGAGTTCTAATGCAACGCAAGACTAAAACATTCAACTTGAGGCGCACTAAACAGCAGATAAGGAACTCTTAGTACTTACTGAATCATTGCTGTTGATTTTGGTGTTGCTGGGGATTGGGTGGAGGTGGCATTCCAGGTCTCGGAGGTCCAAACATATTACCAGGCGGAGGCGGCATTCCAGGCCTTGGAGGACCAGGCGGCCCTCTCATCATCGGTGGCGGCATTCCCATCGGCCTCTGCGCAAACTGCGGAGGCATCAGGAACCCCTGCTGCGGCGGCCTACCTGCAAATTGCGGCGGCGGAGGACCACGAGCCATCGGTGGAGGTCCAGGAAACTGCATCTGAGGCATCTGTCCAGGCGGCCGGGTAACAGGTGGACCACCACCAGGCTGCTGACCGACCGGATAATTCATCGGCGGAGCAGACATATTCGGGATAGGAGGACGCGAGATCTGAGGCTGCATCATTCCAGGGGGAGGACCGCCGACGCCGCGAACAGGTCCGGAAAGGCCAGGCTGAGCTTGAATGAGAGGAGCAGTCGGAATCCCACGCCCCGCCGCGCGACCGATGCCGGTGCCGGAAAGCGCGTGAGCGCCGACGGACTTAGCACGCGACTCTTCTGGCGCGGGAGGACCTTCAACAGTCATGGAGACGACTTCTTCGCCGCGGAGGAGGACGAAGCCGAGAGTGCGGCGCTCCTCGCGCTCCTCGTTGATCTTCTTACCTTTCGCCGGAGGAAACTTGCGGAACTCCTCGCAGTCGCCGAGTGCGAGGTTCATGTGGCGGTCGAAGGCCATGAACTTGCCTACCAGCTGCCGGCCGTCCTGAATGGTGACCCGCATCCGGTAGTTGATGTACTGGAGCATCTTCGAGCTCTTTGACATCGACATTGTTGACGGCGGTCTAGGGTTTTCTTCGCTCCGTCGAGAGTAATCGGAGTCTGAGGGAGTAGTCTAATCGACGGGATCTGGGGAACAAAGAAATAGGGCTGATTTTTAGGGTTTTAATTTATAAGGCAACACGTGGAAGAAGAGTCCATTTTGGGTTTTGGAGCACACTGGGCGCGGAGTGTGAAGAGAAAAATCCAGTGCAGCGGTACGTATGGATCACTGGATATGTAGCTTAGTATCACCCAATCCTGTCCGTTCGTTTCAAGATCATGTTAAAAGTTAACAATTTCAAACAAAATTTATAAATACTTTTATATGAAAGATTAAAAATTCTACATAGTATTAGTTATGCTAAAATTAAAATTTTTAATCAAGTTAAGATAATAAAATAAAGAGATGTCAAATTAGAATTAAAGGAGACGATACACTAACTATTTCCGATAACACAAATTATAATGAAATTACGAGAAATGATACTCTTATATAAATTAAAAATATAGCACTTAGTTAGTAAAATTAATTTGTGTACAAACCAATTATGATTGTGCTTCTCATATTATATTCTTCGAGGCACTGGCTCTCTAGATCATCAACACGTTGCATTTACGATGAAGTTTCATGAGCATTGCCACATGCTCTAGAAAGTGAAAGTAGAAACATGAGTACGAAAAGGCAAGTTCCTAGTCGATCATCTAGCTAACTTGATTCATACCCTAACATTTAGTCTAAAATTTCTTGAGGTCGTCTCAACCAACGTTGATACTGTGTAACGGAGTTAGTCTCAACTAACGTCGTGCCTTTTTTTACTTTGCTATTAATCATGCAATTTCTTTTAATTTTGCTATAAGTTGGGCTGGGCTTTTAAAGGAAATGAAGCCCATATATTAGTGCCATATCTGAACTTCTTACCTAACCGAACCGGTTTGACCACGCTGGTTTGGTTTTGCAATAATGTATAATTTCCATTGGTTGATGAAATGAAATGGAAACTGCAAAATCAAATCACGCTCTAGGCTAGCAGAGTTTATCGAGCTCGTTTGATTAAAGGCGACACAGGGGAGCTTCGGATCTGTGAAATAAAGGGAATCAATGGCGTCGGCACCTGATCACCTCTTCAATCTGCGCAACAATTTCTACTTGGGAGCTTTCCAGGCTGCCATCAACAGTAGCGACATCCCCAATCTCTCCCCGGAGGATGCCGTCGAGCGGGACTGCCTCGTCCACCGCTCTTACATTGCTCTTCGAAGCCATCAGGTATTGATTTTCTCTGTTTCTGTATCTCTCCCTTTCAATTGCTTCTGTATATTGATTGGCGTATATGATTCCAGCTTGTGATCAGTGAGATCGACGATAGCGCTGCCACTCCTCTCCAGGCGGTCAAGTTGCTAGCCTTATACCTCTCTAGTCCTGATAACAAGGTTCGGAAGCGTTTGAATTACTTCATATTTTAAGATCCGTGCCTGTTTGGTGGCTTTTCAGGCCTGAGATGTGTTCGATCTGGATTTTTTCGTTATCTCTATGATGCTGTAAAGAAATTTTGATTTGAGATCTGATGAAATAGGAGTGCTCAGAGTGGACAAGAATCCGTCTGTTTCTAATTTGTTTGCATATACCATGCATGTGGTGATCTGAATCTCATCCGCTTGATATGTAGAATTCCTCTCTCAGTTGATTGGATTGCTTATATACTTCAAAGGGTTGTAGTTGTGACTACACAAGCACTGCTATGTGCAGGTTCCAAATAGATTGTTAATAGTTTGTGAAGCCGTGGATTTTAAGTTGTTTGTGTGGGATTAGGAGAGGAGATGTTCTGTCATCCCTAATTCTTGTGTGATAATGCGCAGCAATCTGTAATTTCGAGCTTGAAAGAGTGGCTAGCTGATTCGGCTATTGGAAATAATGCCACTTTGAGGCTGATCGCTGGAATAGTATTCATGAACGAAGAGGAGTATAATGAGGCTCTGAAGCACACTCATGCTGGAGGGACCATGGAACTGTGAGTTTTATACTTCTATTGGAGCTGAAAAACGTATTTTTCTTGTTCAGTTTATCATCTCAAGACAGTAGATGAGATAGATTCTAGGGCATCTTGATCTTGTATGTTTCTCTGGTAAGTCAGTAGATGAGACAGAATCTAGATTGGGGTTTATTTGGACTGTATTCAATGGGGGGAAATGATAGGAACTCCTATGGCCCTTCATCCATTAGAGGGATACTGCATCATTGCCTAGATTTCATTTCTAATATCTTTAATTCCTGACAGTTTCCATTTTGGCTTGTTTTCTCAGGCATGCATTGAATGTCCAAATTTTCATCAAGATGCACAGGACAGATTTTGCAGAGAGGCAGCTAAGAGTAATGCAACAGATTGATGAGGACCACACCCTTACTCAGCTTGCAAATGCATGGGTGAATCTGGCAGTTGTAAGTACTTTGCAAAATGGACTGATTTATAAGGTCAAGAGTATTCTGATCATCTTTCAAGGTTTATATTTTATTTAATTCGGCCTTCGATTCAAACAGGGTGGTTCGAAGATACGAGAAGCTCTACTCATATTCCAAGATTTCTCGGAGAAATATCCGATGACAGGATTGATATTGAATGGTAAGGCTGTTTGTTGCATGCACATGGGAAACTTTGATGAAGCAGAGGCATTGCTCCTTGAAGCACTAAACAAGGCAAGTTCTTTTGTTATCTTATCTTCTTACTACCAAGTGTTGTAAATTTCTGAGTTTCTTACTTGTATTGATGATTGGGACAGGATGGAAAGGATCCAGAAACCCTTGCCAACCTGGTTGTATGTAATCTTCACCTCGGCAAACCGTCTTCACGTTATCTCAAGTAAGCTATCTGTTAAGGTTGCAGGTTTGGTGTGTTTGCCCTTAATTTCGCAATGGTTCATTGATAATCCTGTAGGGTCAAATACTTTAGCCGTTTAGTGGTTACCTAAGTTTGGATTTAGTCCTCGGTGCAACGTGGTCACTTAACTTGAAACTGGATGCACTCTAACCTAAGCTCAACTGTTGTCATAGTGCAGTCACTTCAGGCAATTCTGTTAAATAAGCTACATCAACATGCCATGCCATTTACTCCTATTAACTCCATATAGGAAGACTTCTTCTGCTTCATTATCTGTTTAGACTAAAATTCAAGCCATTAACTTGGAATGCAAATGGTTGTGTTGCAGCCAGCTGAAGCTTTCAGAACCGGAGCACGTACTCATCAAGCGCGTAGCCTCTGCTGAAGACAGCTTCGAGAGAGCGGTTCAATCAGTTGCATAATGATTATGAGTTGAAGAAAGTTGCTCAAGAACTGTGTTTTAGGGTTGTGACTGAGGTGTGGAAAAAGTAGTAGTATATGTTCATTTTTCGACTGCGTAATGTTGTATTGAGTACGTCTCCAACTTCAATTTTCTTGTATGCGATCAGCTTATATTGTTAAATCGATTTTACAGGCAACATATTTTTTCATAATTTGTTCTTTGATCAATCAACGATGGAGATCATTACTTGAACCTTGTGATTACATCGTCGCTTTGCATATAGATTTGATGTCACATACAGATCATTTTACGTAGGTTAATGGTCACTTATTGTTGATAACATGATTGGCTTCGGTCGGAGTTGGAATGTAATTGTCATATTTGAATGACATGACACGTTGATGTGATACATGTGACGGAAATTTCTCCATGCCCTCGATACTTGCTATCCAAGTAATACCGACTCATTCATCTTAGAGTTATTGGCTTTCAGTGATACCTCGGTTTGGTGCTTCTATTGCGACACTTGGGGAAGTTTTTATCGACAATAATGCTGAATTGGTGGTTCCTCAAGTTACTAATCGAGAGAAACTCGTTGTACAAGGAGAAGTGATGTTATCATTGTGCAGTTACTATCGTACCTTGCTACGAATTTCCTCTTTCGTTTTCAGACAGTTCGACATGGTGCTAACATAGTCATATCCATTTCGTGACTTGATAAACTCCGCTCTTATGCATCGCACAAGTCTTAACAACTATTGTACTCACTACTCAAGACCCAAATGAATGATCGAGAAAACTCAACTGTTATGTATCTGAAAAGTCGAACAACTGTTGTACTCACGACCCAAATGAATGAATGATCGAGAAAATCATAATCCGTCATCATTTTATTAGACTATATATTTAAACTACCTGTTTCCAATACAAGTAATGAATTTGGCCACCTCCTACATCTCCCCCTCCCTCTATATATATATATCTCTCTCTCATAATACCAAGTATAAGAAAATTATTTAGACACAAAAATAGTAATAATAATAGTAGTAGTAATAAAGCCTCTCATTCATCCTCCTTTTGCTTCCTACCAGAATAAGAAGAAGAACATCCAGCTAAGATTGCTGCTGTATAATGCAGGAGGAGAAGGCTCTGTCTCCAGGTTAATCTCTGCTGCTATCCATAGCTCTACAACCAACCAAATCTCTTTCAAGAAGCCATCACTGAAGGGCTTCCATACCCGTCTCGGTGCGCCTTCTGCCATTTCCATGCTGTCTTCAAACTCTCTCGTAGGTCAGTGTACTTTGCTGTCCAGTTCAGTTCAGCCAATATCTTCGATGGGTCACTGTACACTTCTGCGTAGTCACCGGGGCGACGAGGTAAGTAGTCAACCTTTATGTCTACTCCAGTTGCCTTCTTGCATGCCTCAACAAACTCTTTCACTGATCTACCTGATGACAGAAACCATTGTTTTCAGATATGGGGACTTTTTGCTGAAAAGAGAGCTGATAATAATCATCAATCACAACCCACCTTTTCCTGTGCCAACGTTGTAGATTCCCACTTTACTAGGCTCAGCCTTTTGCAAGGCCTTCACATGAGCATCAACGAGATCTGTTACGTCGATGTAATCTCGTACGCATGTGCCGTCATGTGTCTTGTAGTCTGTTCCTTTAACCTGGAATGAAATAGGGTGCTTGTTGATGAGGCATTTGGAATCAACCGATTGAGGAAATGAATGAATATACCATGACATTTGATTGATGTGTGTTACCTTCAACCCTGGCATAATGCCACGAGCTGCGTCGAAACAAGCACCAGAAATCCGTCCATGCTCACGGAGCTCTGGCGGGGGAGCCTCGCCTAATCTCCCCCCTGGGTCTGATCCAATCACATTGAAGTATCTGAACCCATAATGTGAGGACATCAAATTCCACTAAAAAGAATGAAGAGCTAACTAGGGAGATTTTAGATCTGTTTCTAAAACAAATTATGTGTTTGGAAAGAAAAGGAACATACCTCAAAATCATAACTGCCATGTCTGATGTCTTGGAGAAATCAAGGATCATGTCTTCTGCCATCTTTTTGGCTTTACCATACGGATTAATGGGGACCTGAGATGATAAATCGATACGCATAAAAAGTTAAGATAGCTATAATAGGTTTAAACAAAAGGTATGAGGAAAAGATATTACAATGCACTATATATCATTCCTTGTGTTGATGCAACTGCTATCCCGAATGTAGTTTTACCCAGTTGAAACAAAGCAGTTGTTAAAGTCTACCTGAGGTGTTTCTTCAGTTATAGGCATCTTTTCTGGTTCCCCATATGTTGCGCATGTGCTTGAATATATCAAAGTCCTAACATTGTGCTTGGCCATTGACTCCAAAACCACCAAGGTATTTGATGTAATATTATGATAATACCTGTACAACAAGTTGGATCATATTGTCTTGTGTTCAATATTTCTATTGGGAGAGACATCAAACTGCAAGCTTGAAGGAAATTAGTGCAAGCAGACTCGACCGAACAAATGACGTTTTACCTATTGCTCAATGACACTGTTCAAGAGCTTACTTTGTACCAGATGTATAATAGAGTTCATTAATTAAGATAATGCAAGTGGGTGAAAGAAGGATAGTAACCAAAATCCAGTGACGTTCGAACCAGGATCTTACTTCATGTCTAAGTAATATTGAACTAAAATCAGGCTCTAGGTAACCTTTTCATCGGACTTATACTAAGTTATTTTGCAAGCAGTGAAGGGTAACGAAAACCACAATCTATATCGCATTTGTGTGCGATTCCTTATCCCTTAGCTTTTTTTATTTACCCTGCAAATTTTATCATCTCAAGTGCCACAAGCAACACTAGAAGTTGCATATCGTATACCCTAGCACCGCAACTCGGAGGGGAAAAACAGTTCACGGGCCAATTAAAGAGGTAAACTGATGCTTACTTAAGAGGATACATAGTGCTTTCTCCAACATATGCAACGGCTGCAAAATGCATCACAGCATCAAAAGCATTCTCTGCAAATATTTTGTTAACCTGGATTCTTGGTGAAGGAAACAAGCAACCAAATCTAAATTCCAACGAGACAACTTCAGTAAACTACAAATGGAAGCACAAAAGGATACAGCTTTTGCATCTCCCAAATCCGCATATATAAATTGAAGCCTCCCAGGCTCTGGAAACAGTTCTTGGAGGATTTTAACTGCACCTTTGTTCCCACGTGAAAGGTTATCCTGCCAGAAAAGATAATAGAAAGTCAGAAACTAAGATAGCAAGAAGATTGATAAACATGGGCTAAAAGGGGAGACAAAAACTCCAAAAAACATGAAGCTTTACCACTATGGTCACCCTGTAACCATCTGTCAAAGACGTAATGTAGCATGTGAACCAATGTAGCCTGCACCACCGGTCACTAGGACATGCGTTACACCTGGTTCACGAACAGAGAACTGTACAAGACACACTCAAGAAAATCAGGTGATTTGAATGCCAAATTAATCAAAACTATCATTATGATCACAACAGCCATATCAGCAGTTTATTTATCTAATTAGAGCTGTGAATAAGGGTACAAAAAATTACCGGGGTTGCGTAATTAAATGATGACCGATTGAGCACAAGTATGCATACGGTGGTCAAGATAGCAGCTAAAGCAACCTTTGCCACAAAGTTGCCCTTCCTTTTGGGATCTGGGTAATCCATACCTACAGTTAGAATCCCAAGATATGAAGATCAGAAGCTTTTCGGAATGCTTCAACATTTCAGCAGTCCAGTAATGGTAATGGAGTAATAATAAAACGACCAATGCAAATATGGAAGAGAACCAACCCACCTATTCTAGGCTGAGTTCTTGCCCTTCCAGAATTTAGCATCTGGAGAAAGATGCAAATAAACGACTCCTAACCTCTCAACAGCTCTGAAGGACACACTTTCACAACCACTTTCTTTTCTGCTTCCAGGTCTGCAGCACCGTGAATACCACCAAATAGGCAAATAATGAGCAACTTTAATGAGAAATTTAAAAAGGAATAATTCCAAAACGCAACAGAACAAATTCAAAACCAAAGGAGAGTTGGGAGTTGGGACCCCTAAGCAATCATTGAACCGAGACAATACTCTAATTTGTGGAAATGAAGGAAAATGGTTTCAGATCCATAGAAGAGGAATCAAACCCAGAAAGGAAAACAAAGGGGTAACAAAAAGGAAAGGTCAACTGGGAAATTCCCAGCTCCAGCTTCAAACATTATTAACCATACGGAGTGAAGCAGGGAAATAGGGAGAGAAACAATGGTATTGCAGCCCTGTGTCAGGACATGTCTGCCAATGCCAGATGAAGAAAAGAAAAAATCATGCCCTTTTGCCCAGGCACCGCAAGATATCAAAAATTTGCAGAACGTCGGACCAACGAAAAAGAGGAAGAAATCGATTCAAGCGAGATCCGGGAAAACAACCCACCGAACGTAAACCGACATTAACTCACAATTGAAACAAAATCTATCTCACAGACATTAACTCAAACACTTGGTGGGCAGACAAAGCAACCAGAAACAAACACCTGAAAATGCTTGTCAACCACACCACCTCAGCAAACTTGGAGCCTAACCCAGAAAGGGAAGATACAAAACTTATAAAAAAAAAAATCCAATCATAATTCAGATACATACAAACTCTTTGTAGAAATAAAGATCACAGCTGGGGGAAAGTCAGAAACCAACACCAAAAAATGAATCACAAAATGAAAATCAATCGAATATATACACATAAGATAGCGAAACAAACCCTCAGATGGGGCAATTTGAGTAGAACCCACGAAGATCAGAAGCGTAAAGAAGAGAAAGAAGGGGGGACGAACAAACAGGGGCGCGAAGTTTATGGATGTGGCAAAGGCGATTGAGAGAAGGGAAAAGCGGAATGAATGAATGAATTAACCGAAAGAAGGGAAAGGAAACGTACAGAAGCTGAGAGAGCCAGAGAGTTGTTGTTGTTGCTGCTCCAGAGGATACGTTTTTGAACGTGAAACTCAGAAGAATGAACCAGGAAAAAAACAGAGGAGGAGGAGACAGCAAATTTATTTATTTTCTTTTTTGGGTTAGGACGGAGTCAGCTAAGAAAATTAAATATTAAAAAGAAGAGAAAATAATAAGAAAAAGAAAAGGGAGAGAAAGAAACTGAGAAGTATAATGTCACGGGTTATTATCCATTTTGGTCATTGACATACAGGGTTTGTACAAAGTCGTCATTATTCTTTCATTTGTAACTTAGTTGTGAAAATTTATTGTAATTGTAACAATGTGGTCATTTTTGGTAACTCTCCGTACAAAATCTTCGTCAAGTATTGATATCATCAGGCCAACTCATCAAATATTTTCACGCTACTCATTCACACTAGAATCTAAGCCAACCAAAATGGGTGTGAAAAAATTTGTTGGACGTGGAAACATTTGTTGAGTTGGCTTGATGATATTAACACTTCACGGAGATTTTGGATAGAGAGTTGACGGAATAACCACATTGTTACAAATGCAATAGATTACTAACAACTATGATACAAATTAAAGATGAATGGTCACTATGTTACAAACTCTATACTTTAATGACCAAAATGGATAATAAGCCATAATGTCATGAATTTTTTAATTCCAAAATATGCACGATTTATTGGTGTTATTGTGCTCGTCGCGGTATCTCTATTAAAAAAAAATATAAAATTAGACTAACTTAATCCTCAAGTATATATGGCCGCTCTCTAACGAGGTGCACAGTTGCATCATATATGATATCAATGTCGAGTTGTATGTGTCAAGTTGGATTTGTGGAATCGAAACAAAAATACAAGCATTTTGGTATATCAATTGTTTCAACATCGAGTACTCAATGTTGAGCGATTTTTCCACTCGAAATGTTATGGACACCACCGTTCCCAATTGCCATGTAGTCGACATGATTGGTGAACAAGCACTTGCACAACCATGATAAAATGCATCGACACCTTATGCATCTCAATGCGGTGAATAACTTGTATCTTGTTCAGACTCAAAATACTAGAAATCATTGTTATTCGTCATTGTCATCGAAAATTGGCATTGGACAATAAGTCTTTATTGTACCATTAGCGTAGACAAACATCTTGTATATATGTAATCCTTTGAATCATCACATATTCCCCTATCTCCTTATTCGCCTCTAATGAACTATTGTTAACAAATGTTGAAATAGTTTTGTCCACTCATTCCAAAGTCCTCTAATAAACAAAATTAAGAGAATTTTTTTGATAATTACAAAACTAATTATATCCGAATAAATTCATAACTACAAAAACAGGATAACTACACTATTAATAATCACTAAACTAACAACAATGTATCACATAACAATGTCGTCTATCGACCGCTCACTTAAACATTGAGGAGACATGTGAAATCCAACACTTCTCTTTGCAAATCGGAGAACATTCTATGCATAGAATTTCATGGGATATTTTGAGAGAATATAAGTGAATGATTTACAAAATCGATTAACTTTTTTTCATACCAAAAGAGGATCCATAATTCATATTCCATACACAATATGATTTGATTTCGACTGGGCAAGTAAAGCCTAATGTTTTCCTCAATGGCCTACTGAATTACGAATTTAAAGTTGCAATTATCGACAAATATGATACTATAGCTCAATGAACTATGAAGTCATGATTATTTTAAAATTTGCTATTTGCTATTATTAGGAAAAAAAATTGACTTTTAGATATGTACTTCTTAATTGCGTACAAGAAATTAGGGTAGTTAGGAGGTTGACTTGAAAACAAAAAGGAGAAAGCTTGGTAGATATTTTGTCACACTTAATGGTTAAAATTGATTATTCGGCCAATTTGATTGAATAGAAAATTATTTGATTAATAAATTAGTTGAAAATTTAGTTTTTTTTTAAGCAAAATGTTGTTTAATAGGCTCACACTTGCGATTGCAAAGTAAATTTCAAGCATTGCAAGCTTTCATGAATTTAAGAATTACTCATACCAATGTAATTCAGTTTTGAATTTTTTAAGTCAATTCAGTTTCTTCTACTTGTCGTATTCATGTATATATGTTGTTGTGCATGAATTCACGGTTAGTGCAAGTAGAAAATGTTAAGAACTGAGGGTCTCAAAGTGCCGACAAAAATGAAACAAATAAGAACTTGGATCACGACGAAATCGTGAGAATCACTTTCTATAAAAAAAAATAGTATTTCCATCTTTGAAGCCTTGAATGTCAGAAAAATCTCATCGGGGATAAGACCGTCCACACACTAGTTCTAAGGCTTTTAGAGACTAGAGTTTATATTAGTAGGCAGTTGTATGAATGCTTGTATAATCATGTGTATTATATATATAATGCTCTGCGTTCAAGTGTGGGTTCCCTAGCACAAACCGGCTTTTATAGGCTTTGGAACCAAGAACCTGAAGATGCACGAGGATAGTTGGTGGCACTCAGTCGGAGAATAACTAACTAACTCCTCAAAATGTTGTAACTGTTTGATAACCGCTCAGTAACCACTTGGATCTACCCAGACTCCATATCAATGCCAACATCACGATGTCGACATGATTTCGGCATCATGTCATACCAAGAGTTTCCTTCGGCCACACCGAAATATCCAATATTTCTCCGGCTGTTGCACTAGCTAATAGTTTTACCCGTTGAACTAGGATTCATGGATCCAACCATTATTCAAATTACCTAAATCTAGAAACGCACTTGAATAATATCATTAGTTTTGCCAAATCGGTTATTAATTATGAGTATCAAATTGTAATTATGATTTGTTGGTGAAGTTTGGTGAGTGACCCCTTAATTTTTTTTTTTTTTTACAAACGGTGAAAAAAACGAGGGAAGGGAGACTGATTAAGCGCAGAAAGCGGGGCTTGGTTGACTGACTTACACGAATTACATGCCGCCACGTAACCAGACATTAATATATATATATATATAATTATATATACCGACGCATCTCACGATCGTTGCGTTGGTCCTTTAGCTCCTTTCACTCTACTCGCGACACTTGTCCTTTGGCTTTTATAATTGGAAAAAAATTATTAATTATTCACTCAATTGTCTACTCAAGGAATTAATCGATTGGTTAGGTTAATAATTGAGTCACAATTAGATTAACCAACTGGGACGGTTGTAAAAGAAAAAAGCTCTGAGACGGTTTCTTCTTTGTCGGCGGTTACCAGCGGTTCCTTCTTCGGCATCGATTCCGGCCGCCTTTTCTTCCGCCGATTCTGGCGTTGCCTTCCTTTGGGATTGGCTTTGATTCTCCGTTCCTGTACGGTGTTTACCCCTACAAACTGCCGAGCGGTTGTATGGGGAGCAATGAGGCTCAGGCCGACGACTTTTTCTTTGATTAATCCCACGCTGATCCTTGTGATCTGTTGCCGTTTCGATCCTAGTGGTCGGTTACCAGTTTGATCCTTGTGATCTATTATCAGGCAGTTGCCTGTTTTTCGGTGATTATCCGACAGTACTAGAACTGCGAAATTGGATTGTTAAGATCCTCTTCCATAGACTTTCCTTCCGCTAGTCAGACCGATTGTCTTCTTTCTTCCATCACCGCATTGTAATGGCTGTTCTCCAAATCCAAGAGATAGTTCGTCTTTGTGTGCTTTTTTTGAGTTCATGAAACCACCGAACTAAAGATTACTGTTTCTGATGAAGTTTCACAAGATGGCAAGGCAACAAACCGATCTCTAGCGCTTCCTTTCTTCAAGATATTTCATTTTTTTTTGTCTGGGACAGTTTGGATCTCGAATCTAAGCACAAGGGACTGTTGGTTTTGGCCAATATGATCGGTGGGGATTCTTCTTTATCGGTGTTTGAGATAATTGTCTCTTTTACCGTGTCAGCACTCTACAAGGCTTCCCCCGACCTTATCGACTCCATCCTTCTCCTTTCCCCGACAATGTCGCATTCGTGGCAGTTGCTTTTGGGGTTTTGACGTTCTCCGTCTGCTCTGTGGTTTTTCCGCACCATTCCTTCTATATTTATTCAAGCGGCCTCTATGTTCAAACCACGCAAGTCTACTTTCCTACTCTCCCTACAATTGCGATTACTCCATTCCAATTGGAGTGAGGTGGGTGCGGCCAGCCTATATAGTGGGTCACCAAGTCATCATGATGATACTCTCATGGAACTGTAGAGGGCTCGGAGGTCCCGATTCAATTTCAGAATTAGAGTATCTAGTACTCCGCCTCAGCCCTCTAATTCTCTTTCTACCGCGACAACTCTCCTTGCTCTCTCTCCCCGCTCCTCTTGTTCCTGCTCTCCTGCCTTGTTCCAACTTTTGACTCCCTCCCCAGCATCCCCGACTGAAGATCATTGTGGATGGCGCAATCACTCCAGGTTTTGGAGGTGCGGTCGGCTTAGTCGTTAGAGACTTGATTGGAGGCCTCCTCTTTGCAACAACGGCTAAAGGTAAATGTAGATGGTGGGGTCCAGACTCCTCTTGGTGGCTCCACAGGTTGGGTACTACGTGCACCCACAGACATGGTTCTCCATGCTGTAGGGACTCCTTATACAGGTATTACAGAACCTTTTATTCTAGAACTGTTTGCGTGTAGGGATGCGGTTTCTTGGTGTGTCTCTTCTGGTCTGTTTCAGGTGGACTTAGAATGTGACATCCATCCCGAACCGACCCGGGTTGAATCCGTGGTCGAACCAGTTTGAACATCACTCGAAGATTCAGCAATAAAATAAAGAAGAAATAGCTTTGAAATCGAATTAAAACTTAAAACAAGCGTAAGTCGGAAGCGCCTCCATTATTCAAAATCCAAAACTTGTTACAAAGATACAGTTCAAACCAAAATTTCTTTACAATACCGAAGTTCAAATCAATCGATACAAAACAACCCAATCCCAAAATAGTCAACGAAATCAAAACATGGTCAACTCCTGGTCCAAGCCTTCAAGAATCTCCTCCACGCCAACAACACACCGACACTCGACACATAAGGGACTCCTGAACTTAAACTCACTCACTCTAACCACGCGAACCTGAAAAGAGAAACTGGTGGGGGGTCAATTTCCTATTGAAATTGAGTGAACCCACTGGGCCTACCTACACGTTGTCCTACTCTATGGAGCGGTCCCAACTCCGCACAAGACATCCAACAATGGAACCAAACCCAACCCCCCTTTCCATATTTTAATTCCCTAAAAGCAGTCTAGGTGATCACGTTGGTCAGTTCTTGTTCTCAAGCACAATTCATAACAATAGAATCACACAGAACTAATACATCAATCCACGGCACACACACATCATCACATCACATCCATCAACCAAGTCACTACCACAACCACAAGCACACAAACATTCACGTTCATATTATCTAGGTGAGTTATTAGGCGCCAAGGAGTTATCCACACCACCACCGGCCGGCCGACGCACTTCCCTACCGCATGGGAAGTCCTCGCGCTCCCCTACCGCATGGGGAACAGCGTTCTCATTAACCATCATCATCATCAATCTCATCATCAATCTCATCACTCCCTTGACACCCATGTCAAGGGGATCCACCCCAATGGATCAGACTCAACAACCAGTACCTCGGGTGGGGTAGTGTGGGCTCCTTCCGGTTCTATTTCCAACATACAATTCTCAACATCACATTCTCAACTCATACATCACATCTACTACCAACATACAACACAAATCAGCCACATCTCATTCATAGTCCATAGTTCACAACACATCTCGTCCTCCATGCCCCTGTCATATTCACAGCACACACATCACAATCAATAGGATAACCGGCTAGCTCACCGGCCTCCCCCACCTGCAAGTACAGGGGAAACCATGTCATGAGTCTAGGGGTCACCCACCTGTTCCTCTTATTCAGAGCGACCCCACATTGGCAGGGCAACTCTCCTGCATCCACAACTAGCGATTCATAATATCATAGCACCCGCACTCATTTCCCAACCATCCTAATTCTCATTTCTATGTCAATTCATTACTTAATTCACTTCAGTTCACACCCAACCCCAAACCATAACAATCAACAACAACAATCAACCACGGCAATCATCAATAGCAATCAAGTACATTCACAGAACAATTTATCCCCTTTTACGCTCATCATTTTCATGCATAACCTAGGTTTTGTTCTAAGTCCAATTGAAACTCCTCACGCTGTCCAAACTACTTACACAACGCTAAGCCCTCACCTTAGCCTAAAAGAAACCCCTGAATTCTGTGCTAGAACGTCTGTCTTGTCTTCCCGATTCCACCGGTCCTGACGGTTCGTCAAATAGCTCTGATTCCCCCAATAATCATCCTGCCAAACAGGTCCTTAGATCCGAATTTCCAATTGAGCCCCAGAATTACAGAAACTTCAAAACAGTCACTGAACCTTTCTAGAGTGCAGAAAGGCGCCTGAACTTCTGGAAAGTGACAATCCAGTTCATCTTCTTCCCCGGCGATCCCAACAGCCGCCGACGGGACTCCGGCCGCCGACGCCGCCTCCCAGAACCTTGGAACCTTCCCGAAACTCGTTGCTGCTGCCTCTGACCTGATCGTCGAAGCCTTCTTTTGCTCCAGTGGCCTTCAACGAGGCTTCCCTACGATCTTGGACTAAGCGGACGTCGATCCCCGATCTCCGACCTCCCTTCTTCATTCGAATTCCAACTCCGACGAGCCAAATTATCGTCTTCCTCTCCAAAACTGTCCAATGCTGCCAGCCACCTCGACACACGACCGCCGCCCCATCTCCATTGTTCCGATGAGCCCAGACCACGTCCTCATTCCCGCCGCCGCAAGTCCCTCTCTCTTCTTCATTCTTCATGTTGCCGCAAACTGAAACCATGACACAACCCCCACTCCCCTTTCTATTTTTCCCAGCCAAACCCTTCTTCCAATTGCTGAACGGGCTTGAAGCCCTTTCCCTTTCTTCCTTAATGACCAAGCCGACCAGCCCTCTTTCTCCCATTTACAGCAAGAAACGGGCTGAGCCCATCTCTCCCACTTGGCCAATTTAATGGGCAGCTGACCCAAGCTTGGGTCGGATCAAATTGGTTCGACCAATTGGTTCGGGACCTCGACTTGACGGTTAACTCGAAACTTCCTAACTCGAAAGGTCTGATTCTCATTAATTGGGGTAAAATAAATTAGAGAAAATAAATAATTTAATTCGACTTAAATTCTACCTAGCTTTAATCAACAAGGAACCGACCAACTATTCAGATCAACCCGATTAATCAGAACTGGGATGTTACATAGAAGGCGATGCGGAGATTGCTTCAAAGACCGTGCGTGTCAAGAAAGTGTGCGACCTGAGGTGGGATCATTGTCCAAGAGGTCTCCCGTCTTCTGGCATCAAGTCCAAGCTTTGAGCTGCTCTCGGTCCGCCGTTCAGCAAACAGGGCCGCCCATTCTGTGGCACGTATGGCTCTTAGATATCTCTCAGGGGTGTTGCCGGTAGTCCTCACAACCTGGGTAGATTGTAGTTAATTTACTGCTTACTACCTTGATTCTCCTCGCGGAGCTATCTAAGTAAAAAAAAAAAAAAATTTGAGTCACAATTAGTTGGTTAATTTATAAAAATAGTTTCAGCTCCACTGGCAGATCCAGGATGGATCATGACACTAGCCATTTCGTCAAATTATAATAAATTGGGCTAAATCTGAAAAATCACTGGGCCAATTCATTTATATACATTAAAATACATATAGTTTAGTAGCTCTAAATTCGAAAGTGGGGTGGGCCGCGGCCCGGGGAACCCCACCCCCAGATCCGCCCCTGTTCAGCTCAACCATCAATTGACTGAAGTTGGTCGTTTAAGATTGATTAAAGTCAAAATAGCTATAAATATGAATAGGTTATGAAGAAAATTGGTTAAAAATTATGTTTGTAGATTTTTTTCTTCAAAATTTAATCGATTACTTGACTGACTTAGTTTTGACTTAAACCATTGACGTACCGAATGTCCACGAGAGTTACTCAATTTGAACATAAGACTTTGTTGAGCATATACATAATACAACACTTTTTAGTTCTTACTGTTAGATCAGGATTGTGGATATTGTACAATCTATGATTACAAGAGTAATAACTATATCACTAATTTATAATCAAATAATTCATATAAATTATACACATAATATATTAATAATATTTTTTTCCTTTCAAAAAAAAAAACTAATGAGTTGATTTCAACGTTGGAGTGATATTTGCTCAATTCTAGCTATCTGTATGATCTTTATCTATGATTTTTTTTTAGTACTTCCGAGTGAATAAATAAAATTGTTCTTTGCAAATTTTGAGCCCAAAACAAAATCTTGAAAATTATAAATTTATATAGTAATTATTATTATTATTATTTTGCCATTAGATAACTCCCGCAGGAGCGCTGGAGATAACCATACATTCCGAAAATTAAGTGCACACCCAAGACGTGAGGTTTACCGTACTCCGACTTGGGAGGCAACGAAGCGCATGACGAGCCACATAGTGGGCTGTCATGTTACCTTGACGGCGAACCGTAAGAAGTCTGGTGAAGGGTTGAGAATCCAGAAGATGACAGATATCGGCTATCAGGGAACCACCCTCCCGAGCTAGGAATAGACGACTGGAGACTGCTCATCTTACTTCTGTGGCATCACCTTCAATGTCACCTCTGACCAACCCATATCTCGGCACAAAACGCAAGCATCCCTGACTGCTAAAAGCTCAATAAACAAACGAGTTAGAAATCCCTGGATAAGAGATACCATATCCTCAATTATTATTATTATTATTATTATTATTTCAAATGTAATATTAGTGATATATAATAAGAACAAACGGGTTGATTTGGGGGTGGGTAAAGGATAGTTGGTATTGTGGTGTATTTATACTCGTATTTTGACATGTATGAATACCTGTAATATCTAAATGGGACGAGATTTGTGAACGAAAAAATAATGTATTGAGTATATGCAAATTTCGTATAAGTATTATGAATATTCATAATTCATATGTATTTATGTATTTATGGTTTAAATGTTAGCGCACAAAATCATATGTAAAGAGAAATCTCTATAGACTCAAAATTAATATTTTTTTTTCTTCCAACGAGCCTCTCTCTCGGCTCTCACTCAACCACTCTCATTTAGAGTCGAGCAACAAGACTACTAAACTATTGATTCGCTTACTTAGATTTCATTGTAGTGTCTCGTTTTTTAGTGTAGTTGTTGCGTTTCGCAGAATCTTATTTCTCGTATCGCAGAATCTACATTAATGTTGCACGATCAATGTTGGTGTATTTACAACAGTGGTGCAAATAACTTATAAAATTTAATTGAACAAAATTTTGGATTCTTTGGGTATACATGAATATCCGCTATGTCTCAAATTGATAATAAGTTCCAACTATCCATATACCGGTTTAATGTGTAATAGTGAATTTTCAGTTCTAAATAAACGTGAACATCTATTTTAAACGAGTCGGGTATTAGTCAGTGTTTTCAAAACATACCAGTAAGGACGGTCCGACTGATTAGATCTTAAATCACTCATAAAAATGGTATATGATATAACGCCGATATAATGACGATTCGATCAAACTTTCAACTATATTTTATGACATTTTAGTGGTTGAATCACATATCACTAGAGTCACGTATTTTATACACCGGTACAATTTTGAAAACACTGATATTGGTATTGGTCCTATTGTCCAACCATAGTTAAGTGCTGTTTGGCCGCGCTAGTTAAACATTGATTATGATATCACATTATCACAACAAATTAAAGATGCTGCCAAATGGACCATAGGTCCCATATCCTGCATTCCCTCTCACTTTGTAGACTTGCGTGATAATGTGATATCATAAATAGACCACATTATTTTTATTAGAGCTGTCAAACGGGCGGGTTGGGTGGGCCACAGGTCGGGTTGGGCGGGGGCTCATTGGGTTGGAGGTTTATTAAGCCATTTATTCATTATATTATGGGTAAACTATTTGGCAGTTTGCATAGTTTGAAGGTTTTTTAGTTATTAAAATTGGGCTAGCTTTAAAATGTTGGCTATAAGCCTATTTAATTTTTTGGTTAAATTGAGTCGGGCTGAGTCGGGTTAGTTTTTATGCGAAAATAGCACTTTGCTCTCTACACTTTGTCAACTTAACAAATAGCTCCCGTTACTATAAATCGCTCTTTTTACCTCTTCCTATTTTGACCACTTTGCATTTTGGGTCCTTCGATTTCAACTAACGTCTTCATGACATTAAATCTGGACACATTTGCGCATCAACGGAGAGAGATATCGGAGGTAGGACACTAAGAGTTGGTTAGGGAGATACCGTGAAGAGTATGGTGAAATACGAAAGGTTTTAGAATCATACGTTTTATTCGTCATTGATTTCATCCTATGTAATTATATATACAGTAAACTAATGCATAGCTATTGGAGCTAACATGTTGTACTGAATGCACACCAATTAACATCACGAGGATGATAGATGGAATGGAAGAACTCAAATCCAAAGTGGTCAAAATAGGAGGAGTAAAAAGACCGATTTATAGTATAGGAGGCTATTTGTTAAGTTCACAAAGTAGACGGGGGCAAAGTGCTACTTTCCCTATTTTTATTGTATAGGGCGAAAAGTTATTAATATATAGAGCTAAATTTTTAAAATGGAAGTACATGCTCAATGTTTAATTTTACATTTAAAAATTCTTTTAAAATCTTTGACCATTCTGATTCCGCTTCCTTAGACCATCTTTTTTGCTCATGAGATTTTGAAAAATATTCTCATCCGATCTAAATACATCTCTCTCGTGAACATCATCAATCACAACATCTTGCCCTGTTCATAAAAATGTACCGTAGTTACCAATATCAATAAAGTGTTGATGACTATTCACTATTAGGCTAGGTGTTTCTCGGTTGTTTAGGATCCATAGTATAGTATAGCATAGCAGGGTTAAAGGTTCGACCTTAATCTTTTATATATATAACCCTATTATGTCATGTATATATGTGTAATTCACCTTCTCTAATAACATCGTCAACTCTGTTGAGAAACCGTGTTAATTCTTGTATTTCTATTATTTGTTGTGATTGTTAATCGATTATCATAACGATCACCCGAAGAATCAACATCAGAATCACTCTCCTTCCACAAAGCAAAATAGCAAATTCCAGCAGAAACAGATACATTATTCCTGGGAATTTGTTTTTGATTAGCTAATCTCTGCTACAAGTTTCAGAACCAGACAATGGTCCAACCCTACTGTCAATTCAGCATATAAATACACATAAAAAAAACTCCAACCCATTATGAAGAAACGACGCCGTTCAAAACACTCGTTCCCTCTTGATTGGTTCAGAGTCTGTGTAGGGAAGAAACTGGATTTGCAGGAATCCATGTGGGGCAGAAGTTTAACAGAGGAACCCCTCCGTAAAAAATAAATTAGCGCATGTGGCCACCATCACTGCAGCATCAGCTTTCGAATCTAAAAAGCTGGCCTATACCTATTTTGTTTTAGCAGTTTAGTTCACCAAGCAATCTGAAAAGTGCTTCAATTACAGATCCAGACTTTACTGATTTGTTCATCTTTACTTGGAAATTTTTGTACCCTTTTCTATTGGGGTGACTTTAATTGGTACGTGATTCAGTTCATTTATGCTCAACTTTGGCTTGGTGCTTTGATGATGTTGTAGTTCAGGAACGTGGTTGAATTAGTGGTTTGTCTAGTTTGGATTACTGAACTAGGTCGAGAAGACTCAACTATGAATGTTGGATAGATGTCTAGGATTTGTTCGGGATGGTTTAAGTTCTTCGTTATTGGATGATCAAGATTGATTTGTAGGCAGGTCATCAGTCAGTTGATGACACATGGCGAGTCGACACGGGTCCCAATGCATAAGTGGTAAAGTGACCATAACAGACATGACCTAATCCACCTACTACATATGTATACATTCAGTGTTCTTCGTTCATACGCCACTCAGTGCCTCACTTATTCGCTTACGAGTAACCCTAAATACTTCTTTGTCCCTCTCCTTCTCTTAAATAGGCCTTACTCAATCTTTATATAGCTGTTTACTACTCTTTTGTCTACACACCTTGTGACGAACGCTCAAGAAGGCTCTAATGCGTGTAAGGAGAAGAAGACGTCTCAACTCAACCTATCTGATCCTCTTGATCCAACTTTTTTATAGGGCCAACCAGTTTAACTGGGCGGAATAGTATTCTTGTTTCACTCGTCACATCTTCATTCTATTGATAATTTATATGCCAATTTTTACTAGCTATTATTGAAAGTGGTGGGTTCATAGGCGGGTCAAATAGACACATACTTAATTGGTTCCGTAACTTTGGACTGAGATATGTAATGATCTCCTAACTTTAAAATCGATCGTAACATTCTCGGATACTTTCGATACTATTATGACTTCTAATTATCTTTTACACGTCATCAACCCACCGTTGCCACATCAGAATAAAACACTATATACAATTTAAGTTGAGTCGACTCAACTCGACTCGAACCGAATTGATGTGATGTGACATTCTCTTTGCCAGAATTGTTCACCTAGCAGCTAGCACACGTACAACACGACCGACAGGCGACAACAGCGTTTGGAGGTTGGTGGGATAAATGAAAATGGGCCCACTGTACTGTTTCAGATGGGCCTGGGCCCAATTCTAGTTGTCCAATCAACATTGCAACCAACACCTGGTTGCTGTTAGTTATTGTTGCTACGTTCTTTTCCAATTTCTACTAACCAACGTCCATTTACAAACTCAACTACCTATTGGTAGGGTTGGTTCACTTACCCTTTTGTATAGTTAACCGATTCGGTTGACTTGCAAAATGTTCGTATTGACCGAGAGCAAGTGCGGGATATGCTCGCAAAAACAGCTTACGGGAATGAGATAAAGTACCTCGCTCCATATCTATATGGGTGATGGGTATGATTAGGCAGTAGAATACGCATAGTACCTATTCTCCTCGCAACAAAAAATTTAGAGCATCCGTTCATTACTGAAACGACTACATCAACAACAACTGGTTCATAACTAACCCGAATACCTGATGATGAAGAGACGCGTTGAGGTTGGAGATTGGAGAATGATGGAAGATGAAGGGATCCGTCTAGCTAGTAGCCTTGATGAGGAGGTGGTGAACGACGAGTAGAGGCTGATAATTTTTGTCGCCTCAAGAGTTTTAGGGTTAAAAAACAGAAATTAGTATGAATTATTGGTCATTGGATTACCATTAACGCATTTGGGTTAGTCTAATTTGTTGAGTAAATATGCAAATATGTTGAATTTAATGAATATAGGTATTGAAGGTACCTATGAATTATAATTTACTATTCGTTCACTATCAGTTATAATTATCAAAATTACATAATCAAATTAATTAATTTCAAAAATATACTTAAAATGGTGTTTAATTGTAAATTAAAAAATTCAAATTGTATAATTACTAGTTGTCAACTCAACGTAATGAACACAACTATTTTTGTAAAATTTAATAATTACAAATTTTACAAAACACAAGTAAACAGAATTTCAATTATGTATATAATTACGTAAATTTTACAATTTTCCCAATTATAAAATTTGATAATTGTTAGTAAACATAGCCTTAATATTTATTCATTTTCCTAGCACAAAATACTCAATATACTCAATTTAATAAGGATCATGATTAATCACTTGTCTCGTACTAATCCAACATGGACCAAAAATCCAAATTAATATTACCTCCAACCATGAGGGCTAGAGTGCAAATTTTTAACACTATAGTGACCATATCATAACCATAAAAAGTACTGACCAAATCTCAAAATAGAATATTAGGAGGACCCAACAATGAGGGTTTATTTATTGATACTTGTCCTTAAAAAATCGTCACAAGCTGTAACCAGAGTTCGCAAGGGAGTATTAACAACATCATTGTTTTCAGAAACTAGCAATTTGGCCTTGTGCAAAAGCTGAACAACTGTTTCCCTATTCAACCTGTGAGAATTATCTCTCAACAGATTATACCACGATGTTCTCGAGAACGCTGGAGTCTCCTCGCTACTCGTTGCAGCGATACATTCGAAAGCAGAAACGTAGTCGCATTTCTCGAGCATGTTGCAGAATCTTTCCTTGATGACTGGCGGGGAGGAACCCGGCCTGCCCGAGCCAAGTGTTTCCATGTCAATTCCACTACTTCGTCCTGTGGAATCAATCATTCTTATTAGACAGGAAAAAGAAATCTATTGTCGTCTACTAACAACTCGAGTTATTGAGATGCAATAGTTCTTGACACCTACTACTAGAGTTTGCAAAATGACTTACATTTCCAGCTCTGGCAGCTTCCAAGATCAAGCGAACGTGACGCTTTGCGTTGAAGTGGTGTCCATGCTGCAACATTGTTTCGTACACGTGGCCGAAATCATCCCATCTCTGCTCTGCTACACAGGCATCTAACATTGTGTTAAAGGAGTAGATGTCGGGAACTACTCCGACTATCGTGTTACTGCCAATATGCTTGCCGTCTTCTAACATCTTGTCGAAAAGAGACCTCGCTTCTTCGAACTGTCCATGGTCCAGATACCCTTTGAGCAGTATGTTGCAAGTTATGAGATTCGGGGAGCAGAACTGCTTCATGTGGCTAAAGATGTGCGATGCTCCTTCGGTGAGTCCAGCTTCCAAGCACGCTTGTATTAATCCGGTGTAAGTTACCACCAATGGCTTATTGGCCACTCTACATATTTTGTCAACCTGGAAATGCCAAAGCCATTAATGGACAAATAGTTTGCTTTAGGACAGTGGAGAACCTTATTATGTTAGCATTGTTACCTGTGCCAAAGCTTCTTCACACCTTCCGGCACTGCAAAGACAGCGAGCAAGATCATAATAAAGGGCAGCAGAACCAACGATTCCTCGGCTTTCCATACCTTGAACGGCCAACACGGCTTCATCGGTCTTGCCTTCTTTAGATAGAGTATTCACAAGAACTGTGTGCAGGAAAATTTACTTACTTCTCACAATCATACCAAATCACTTGGAAATAAATAGGAGAGATTTCATACCTCGATACGCTAATGCATCAGGAATAGAAGATTTCTGCAGTTTCCGGAAAAACTCGTGAACCAAGTTGTACTTTTCGCAGACAAACATGACCTTGTTCAAGTTAATGCAACTGTTAGAATGATCAAACATCCACAGAAGGGATAAGACAGTGCAGAAGATAGCTACCTCCATTACTAGTCCATATGTTGCAGCTGAAGGTTTTTGGTTTTTTTCCTTCAACTGCTGCAAAACCCAAAATGCACCTTCCCATTGTTTCCTCCGGACACAAGCGTTGAGCACCTGAAAAGAATGGGGAGATGCAGTTAGACATTTGTATTTTGGTCTAAATTTCGGATAAACTGGTAAAGGACTACCGAGTACTGACCGCATTGTAGACTACCACGTCAGGTTCTAACCTGGGGTCCCAATTTTGAAGAAACCCTTCTTTGTTCTTCTTCTTAGGAGGAGACTGCATGATGTCAATAACATCAAAAAGTTCCTTCATATAGCCTGCTTGTCCGAGAGTGACGGCTATAGAATGATAAGCTACCAAGTCAGGATAGGTAGATACGCGTTTCTGGACAAGACACAAGTAAATAATGTCTTTGCTTAGTGATACATCATCCTATAAGTTCTTAACTTACTAAGAACGCCACTGATAAGAGAATCGTAAGGTCTATATGTCAGCAAAGTCATGAACTACCTGCATAAGCATTGAATGGAATAGATTTAATGCCTCTACGGGTCTTTTTGCCTTTCCAAGTACATGAAGGGCAGTTGTGTAGATAATCCTGCATCACGAGGAATTGTCAGGATAACATATAACTTAAATTCGTTATATCGTTACATCATTTATACACAAAACGAGAGAATGGATAGGTTTAATAGAAACTTTTCATGAAGCACTTTCTGGTCATTTCGGATTTTTTGTTGTCCAGGGTGTTTCAGAATTTAACAAAGAAGTTTTAGCACAAAAGAGACGTTCAAGCTCACAACCAGAACTCTAAAAGTCCTCCTTTGTGTTCCAATAAAACTCAAAACATGAACCCGGACACGTTATACGCAGCATAATGATGATTTTTCTATCAGACAAATAAAGACAATGAGACATCAGTCAACCCACTGAAGCAACAAAACGAAGAGGTTATTTAGAGGGAAACTTGATATCATACCGTGGGTTGTGAGATTTAAACCGGTCACGCGTCTGAAGCCACTCAATGACTTGTAAGACTCGCCTCCAATTTCCCAGTTTACCTAATATCTGAATGAGCCTCAGAACATTATGATCTGTATACCTTATTTTGGCACTTCGAACCATCTTAGAGAACATCCACTCTGGCATATCAATATCTGCGCCATTTATGCTGTTCAAAAGAAACTATTTAACTTGATTAACCACAGGAGTAATATCTGAAGAAACTAATCTGAAAGATGTATGTCTTGAATGAAGCATTTGAAATCAAATAATAATAGGCACTTCTCGTGTTGCAACTCAAAAAGGAGAATGAAGGGATGAACCACAAACCAATTTGCTAGCTTCTGGATTCTATCTTCCATTTCTCGTTTCGAAGGTGGTGTCCTTCGGACAACATAATCCGAATCCTCCAAATTTTTGAAGGCCGCTCTGTCCACTTCTGAGTCATTATCTCCACGGTAAAGCAGCTTCCTTTCACGCTGCATCCCACTTTTCTGCATAGTTTCACTTGGAGTAATAATCTCTTTAGCCTGGAGGAAATTTGCCACAGGTCTGTAACTCGTAGTTTGTGGTCTAATACCAACATCCTTCCCTTCAAATACATTCCTTTTCCTCACCCAAGTCCCACTCGAGCTGCTTTCGATGGTACTATCTCTCTCCCTAATTGTGATCCTGCTTCCATTGGCCATAACATTCTGTATCTTATCAACCTTCACCAAGTTCAAATTCCCCAACTCTTGATTCGTTCTAGAGTTCCTACCACCTAATGCTTTTCCATCCATTTCTTTCTGTCCTATCTTCCTATCTACCTTAGCATTGAATTGAATGTTGATAGCTACATCATTCTCCCTTCTAATTATATTTCTACCATGAACAAGCTTACCATCATCAGCCATAGCTCCCCGGTAATCGCCTCCGTTGCTGTCCGGAAGCTTATCATTTCGTCTGAAGCTGGACTTGGATGTTGCTGTCGTCCTATCTACCTTAGCATTGAATTGAATGTTGCTAGCTACATCATTCTCCCTTCTAATTGTACTTCTACCATGAACAAGCTTACCATCATCAGCCGTAGCTCCTCGGTAATCGCCTCCATTGCTGTCCGGAAGCTTATCGTTTCGTCTGAAGCTGGACTTGGAGGAGGCCTTATCTTGGCCACTAACGTTCCCATTTCCTCCATCTACTGCCTCCTTCACTACTAGCTCAGCTCTCCTCTGGACCGAATCGACACCATCTCCATTCATCTCCCTATCATTCAATCTAAGCGAAAGCTTCCTCTGTCGGCCAGTTTTCACAGCCTCCATAACTTTCAAGTACTCTCCGAAAGACGGCTTGAACCCTAACCCCAAGTCTTTCTCCACAACCCCATCCGCCTGATTATCCTTCTTCTCCTCCTTAATCCTAATACGCCCAAATTTGGTTCTACTTTTGATTCTCGCATGAACGGCTAAAACGGGTTGCCGTGAATTCGGAAACCCATAAGGAGAATCTGGAATCCACCTACAGCTGCAGCTTGTTTCAGGATGAGGAAGACCCACTTGCCTATTCGCCATTACAGGCATCTCCATTTCAGCTCAGTCTCACGGGTTGCCTGGAAAGAGCGAGAATTTGAGTAGAGCTTCAGTATCTCGGGATACCAGTCCTGCTGATTGACGAACAATAGTTCGTGATAGATTGATATTTCTTATTTGGTCGAAGATAGAAGGAGGAAGAAGAGGAGAAACGAGGAAGAAGAAGAGAGAAAGAGGAGCAGGAAGAGGAGGCGAAGATAGAGCAGAGGAAGAGGGAAGCAGAAGAAGAAAGAAAGTGAAAATTGATTATTCGGTTTGGGTTGATTAGTTTAGATTAGATTAGGTTGGATGGGTTGAGTCATGGTTGGAATAGGTGATGTGGCAAGGAGTGAGGTGGCATGCTGATGTTACAAATCCTATAGGTTAATAATAAGTTACAAATTAAAGGTTTATGACTAGGGGTGGGCACTCATCCGCCTCGCACCGCACCGCACCGAGCCGCAATTTTTTTTATCCGCACCGCACCGAACCGCATTACGAATAATACGCGGTGCGGTTTTATTTTCATGCTCGTACGGTGTGAGTCGCAACCGCGATTTGACGGTTCAAACCGCAAACCGCAAATCACTGCTGCCAACGATTTGTCCGTTATGAAGTCGGAATCCAGCGACAACGTTTCTAGGGCTTTGCAGTATAAACCCACTGCTGCCAACGATTTGTCCGTTATTTTCGCACAAGCTGCAACTCCAAGAGTCATCCTACTGCCTTCAGCTAGCTCGACCAGGCCCATATCACTCAATCCTTCGCAAAACCGCAAGTTTAGCTCTCTAGTTGCTTACAGCAATTTCCAACAGCAGCCAGACCGCCATCGCCAACATAGCAACCCTGAAAGGGGGTAGGATTAATCATTACTAGTCCGGTAAATGCAGCACACCAGTCATTTATTCTGTATCATAACATAGATCATTGTCAAGCCACTTCAAAAAGAGCCTAACGCAACACGTTAAGGAAACTAAAACCGATTGGCACACTCCAGAATCCAGATGCTGATTCAAGAAGTGAAAACAAACCATTTTCAACAGTAGAACGCAACAATTAAGGAAGGAAAACAGAAGAACAGGAAGGCCTGCTAAACTAGACTCACCCATAACATCAATAACCATTCATTCTATCTTAAGTATTGGTTCATGAACTGAGAATGGAAATCTTCTGTAAAAGGATAAGGAAAAAGGGAGCTTTGTCAACATTCAAATCACAGGTTCTGACAGACCAAACATATGAAGCTATTGATGCATTCATGGACATTGATGCAGAAGCTATTGATGATCAACATTCAAAAAGGGAACTTTACCTGCAAATCCAGAGATTTCAAGAGCGACCATTTCAGGGCAAGAGAAACTAAACCCAAGCTTGAAATATTGGAGCACCATATCAAGCTCAAATGTTCAAGAGCTGGGAATTGATCACTGAGGGTAATCAATCCACCATCAGACAAACAAAACGAATCGAATTGCTCAGAATCAGGAAGATCCTCCTGAAACATGCTGCGCAGCTTGAAGTACGACCCATTGATCCCTTTTCTTCGCTTCCGCCCCTAAAGCGACCAAAACAAAAATCCCCAAATGAAAAAAACCATCGAATAAGCAATCAAAATCACCAAATTTCAATTCGATTAAAGGGAAAAGGCGTACGAGCTGTACGGGGAGAGAAATAGATAGCCGCTCGTCAATGTGGATGGTTTTGATATTGGGGAAACGGGTCGAGAGGAGGTGGATGAAGAAATCCGGGTTACCGGAAGCGCCGATCCGGAGAGTGGTCCGGCTTAGCCGCTCTAAAGAGAGCCACCGCTTGCAGACGATGGAGCAGGTGTCGCGAGCCTGCTTGGAATCGAGGCGGCGGAAGATCTCGAGGATGATTTCGTCGGGAAAGAGCGTGTTGATCCAATCGTGGCCTCGCATGATTCTTTGCGGCTGATGAGGATGAGGAGAAGGAGGGAGAATTCAGAAATTGTGATCCGGACGGAGATTGGAGGAAGAGGATGAGAAGTTGGTCGCCGGAAAGAGCGCCGGAGATCGGGACGGTGGCATTTTTTATTTTACAATCGGTGGAAGTGGGTAGCCGGAGGAATGGGACAAGGTATATATTTTTTAAATTTTAGTTATAGATGATTTTTTTGCGGTTTGTGGTTGAAACCGCACCGAAACCGCTAATAATGCGGTGCGGTTTGAACCGAACCGCATTACGAATACGGTGCGATTTCAACCGCAATATATACGGTGCGATTCTTGCGGATTTTCATCAATGCGGTGCGGTTCGGTTCAAACCGCACCGTTGCCCACCCCTATTTATGACCAGTTTGTTATAAACTCAGGTTTATGATTAAAATGTACAATAACCGAAGTTTGCTATCGGGTGAAATGTTTCTGCTTTAACTTTTAACTCGAACTGTAATTTACTAATTTTAGTTGTTTTTTTTATCTTAGCATTCAAATCAAACTAAATCTAGAAAATTTGACGGGATAATAAACTATTAGAAATAAAATGAACACCGATGAACCTCTCGGCCAGCTAAGAAGTCAGTTGCATGGTTGTCTTCTTGATAGATGTGCTTTTGATCATTCAGTCTTGATCCAACATCTCACGGGAACTGGCGATCTTAAAAAAAGTGTTGGTGTGTGATCTCACCTCCTATTAATAGTTGGACCGCAGCGCGTGAATCCAACTACACTTGTACACGTCGGTATCCTCTCTCCCAAGCAACCAGCTGTAACTTTGTCACAAACCCTCTCAATTTTTCCGTGGTGATCGATCGCGCACGATCTCGGGTTTATACTATACGCTGTCAAACAATGACCATTGAAATCTCACAAAAAGTCTTTTGCAGCTGCTCGTCCGGTCTCAGTAATGACTGAGTCGTCCGAATTGAGAGTAACTCACTCAGGTGATGGCGGCGTCCACGCAAAATAACTTCATTCTTGGTCTTCCAAAACGACTAACAGGCAAAAAGAAGGCTAGTGCTCATCGCTTTCACATGGTGTGAACCACGGTAGAAGTGGACTTTCCTAATTAGTTTGATCATCCGAAAGAAAGTCAAGACGCACCCAAGTGCTAACCACAAATGGCAGTCCCACAATACATACAAGACCGTTCCCTGATGGTGTTGACATCTCAAGCACGAACCATCTTTCATCGTCTTCCGGCACTGCCTTTCCTCATTCGTCAAGATTCAAACCTGTAACTATGCTAAATTAATAAAAAAAAAAATACACATATTTTAACAAATGGAGTCCAGGAAATCTTGAGCTCAAGCCTAGATACCCTAGCTACCCCACTGTACACTATTTAATCATGTTAATGTCTAATTTTATTATGTCAAGTATTGTTAATTAACAACATCAGTGGCCAAAGGCAAAATCTATTATTAGGGATAGGGTTGAGAATTGGTTTTAGGTTTTTCGGTTTAGTCCAAATCAAAACCAAAATACTAGGTTTTGGTTGATCAAAACCATTTATTTTGGTTTCGGTTGGTTTTGGTTAGCTGTTTAGAAAATGTCATGGTTTTGGTTTGGTTCTTGGTTAACCAAAACCAAAAAACCAAACATAACTATAATATTAATATGGTAACACATTTAGCCTAATACCCAACTAATTACGGGCCCATTACACTGCTTTAAAATTGTTGTATAATGATTGATGATATGGAATCATTTCATGGAAGTTGTTCATACACTGCTTCAAAGTTCACGCAGTGGACACTAAGTCATTAGTGTTGATTTTGTATATTTATGCTAGTTTAAAGGGTTAATACACCTTTTTACCCATCTATTATGCAAAGTTAACAAACATACCCCTTTACTATTTTCTAACCGATTTAACACCCTCTACTTTGAAAATTTTAACAAATATGCCCCTTGTTTAATTTTTCATCTATTTTCCATCCGATGTGTTGATTGTATGTGCCACGTCATATTATTTGTACCCCTTATCACTGATTGGAATGTTCACAATCGAAAATTATTTAAATTAGAAAGAAAAATAAAGAGGAATACCACAAACACCTCCATACATAATAGTGATTATAATGTGTTTTCCTTTATCTTTTTTTTTAATTTTAATATTTTCACCTTGTGGACATCCCAATTAGCGATGTTGTGGACAAATAATATGACGTAGCATGTATAATCAACTCATTAGACGAAAAATAGATGAAAAGATAAATGGAGGGCATATTTGTTAAAATTTTCAAAGTAGAGGGTGTTAAATCAGTTAGAAAATAGTAAAAGGGTATGTTTGTTAACTTTGCATAGTAGAAGGGCAAAAATGTGTATTAACCCTAGTTTAAACAATAGCTATTAAACCCTTCACTTGTTTAGTTAAAGTGTGTGTAAATGTTAGTACAATTATGACATTTTGTATGACGCCCATGTTTACATCCTCGTTATCCCATCTAACTTTTGTTGGCATAGTGGCCTCCAAATACAGTATCACCTCACCGAGCTCTGCATAAACCAACAACTCATTTGATACATATTAATCGTATCTAATCTCATGTAATCCATTAGTCATGTCAATACCACATACAGTGCACTCTACAAATTCGTATTGGAGGAGAGTTGTGGTCATATGCTCTATAGAGCAACAGTTCAACCAATTGTGGTTAAATGTGTAAACAATTGAAATCCATCCAATGTATTTTGGCACCCTGTTCGTAAAAACCATAGGTCCTCCATGTCTCACTTTCATGTTAATGCCATTAGTGAACACCATCCTACTTATACATACACAATGATATCTTTACCACTGAATCATTGTGCATGAAATTTGGTGTAGAATAAGATGAATTTGATTATTGGTTTATTGTTTCAGATGGAGCATGGTGCCACGTTGAACCCAATAACCATGACAGATTTGCGGGTTGCGATAGAGAAGAAGAATCCTACTGTGCTTAGGCGGCTCAAGCGAGTGCAGGTGACTAAGTTGCGTGGTACGGTGTTCGAGATGACACTAATTCAGCGGGTGTTGGACAGTGCCAAGGCGCTAGAGAGATTCGAAATCATGTTTCCAACAGACATGCCCGAGAAGCGACAAACGGAGATTCTGATGGCGTTGAACAAGCTCCGAAAAACTCAATACTATAATGCTCGCGTCATCGTAAAACGTGCACGACCTCAGCTTTGACGAAGGTCGGATGGTCACAGTTCAGAATGAGAAGGATCAAAGCTGTCTCGTGATAGGAGATGCCGAAGACATGGTAGTCTTGTATTTTGGGTGTGAGAATGTTTAGACGGCCGCAAAGCTCTCCGTGATAGGAGACTCCGAAAATATGGTAGTCTTGTATTTTGGGTGTAAGAATGTTTAGACGGTCGCATTCTACATGTATTTTGCCAGAATGCCTAGCTTTAGTGAAAAGACGGATTGCAAAAAAAAAAACTTGGGACGCACAGAAGTAGAACATACATCATGTTGAAGATGACACTAAGAGTTCAACTACTGGACGCACAGAAGTAAAAAAAATGGTGTTGTGATCTTCTATAAATTGTGTTGGCTAAAACAAATCATAAGTTCTTAAATTTGTAAAGGGCAGTCGTGGGTGTTTGAGACATAGCCATCGTATGATGCGCTCTGCACTAGCATTTGGGTTGACATATATGACTCTTGACGCCTAGTTATAATGGGACGAGGCCTCTTCCAACTGGGTGTCCAACTAAGCCACTTAAAAAATTGCATGTTGGCGAATGATGTCGTAGTTGCAGCCTGTCGTCATTGGAGATCGTCCTCGACACGTAATGCGACAGTCCGTTTTGATGAAAACTGATATCTCCAAACAAAGGGGTGAATGTACTAATTCGATCTGAGCCCCATTTTCTTTCCGTAAATTTAACCAAGCTATCATTGTAACACCCTCTCTTTTAAAATAGGGAAATTACCAAATTACCCTCTAAGACAGCGCAATCATAAAAACCAAACGAAGGCGCTACGCTAATTACCATAATCAATGAAATGCTGGCCAAGGACCTTGAAAACAACTTAAATAAAACTCGTAAAACTTTTATATAAACTTGTAATTCATAATAGCATAACTCAATACTGAGGCCCTAAATACTTGAGCCCAAATAACTGAAAACAAGTCTCGAGAATACTTAAAAACATTTGTCTCAAGTCAAGGTCTTACGTTACTGTAGGCACCACTCCACATACCGAATCAGCTTCAAGGCTCCAAGCTACGTCTAAGTATTCTCTGCAAAATGGTGGGTGGCTCGGGTCAGTCTTTTATCATGAGAATTCGTTTAAAACAACGAATAAACGATATTCAAGAATTTAACTAAGCAAACCCAAATTCCAAATCGGCATAAATCGACAGTTCCGGAAAATTGGATCTTTCGTAAAACGACACCTTGTTGTCAAACCAAGACTTTACGTCTTAATTTCCAGTAAGTAGGGGAGTCACTGGGACTACTTAAATCCCTCAAACCTTAGGTATCATAATTTATAAAACCGTGTAAAAAGAGAAATCCGTGTCACATAATAGTTCTGGACAATCAACAAACAACCGTTAGTCGTACATATCACATATTCACTTCTTAGACATCATCCAAGTCACAATCACAAACAACACCAACATCCATGTTCAAGTTCTCTAGGTGATTATTAGGCGCCAAGAGTTATCCACACCACCACCGTCCGGCCATCACATCAACCAGACGATCCACTAGGGATCCTTCCACGAAGGAGAATACATTCCGACGCATCCATATAGGATCCTTCCACGAAGAGAAATCAACCAACCTTGGCAACCCAGCCAAGGGATTCACCCAGTGAATCAGACTCAACACAACCATTATCTCGGGTGGGGTAGTGTGGGCTCCTTCCAGTTCTATATCATATTCGTATCACAACACATACAATTCGGATTACTAATCAATCCATCCACATTATCTCATCATTACATAATTCCAACACAATCCGAATCATTCGGTAATCCCACATCACGACAATCAACAACGACAATTCACCATGGCAATCATACACAACCAAGCACAGAATAACTAAGGACTGATTTTAAATAAATTCGTAAATACAACCAACAAGGCATGACATAAAAATAACTAGCAATGACAAGATTTTACCCCCTTTAACCAACCCACCTATAAACCGAGTCGGATGATCTGTCGATCGGTTCTGGGACTTGAATCGTACGGAAAAAGGAGTTTAACGGACGTTCGTAACCTCCGGACCAATCTGTACTAACTGAAAAGTTAGTTTGGGCCCTTTCTGTCAAAAACAGACAGTTAAGTGACTTAATTGTCACACGGGGCAAGCTACAGGGGCAAAATACCAAAGGAAAGGAAGGGATGATCGATTTGCAACTTACAGTCGGGTTAGGGACCAAATTGGCATATTTTCCAATCGTATGAACCCTAATTTCCACCGATTGGTTTTTCCTTCGATTCTCCTCAACCAGGGATCCAATCATCAAATTGATTGGGGGAAAAGATTCGTGAGTTTGAGACGAATCGATTGGTACCAACCAATCGATCCGACTCGGTCTAGAACGTCACGACACTAAGCTCGCCGGAGCTTCGTCGGAGAAAAGAGGGGTTTGTGTTCTGGGGATTGTTGGTTCATTCCAACACGGTGTAAGGCTTTATATAGCCTCCACAAATCGAACCGTGCCAAAATTAATGGCCGACACTTGCCAAACTCGTCAAATTCCACCCCACAACCTTTTGAAAAGTTTGGCCGGAGTTAGTGGATTCCAGCTCGATTTCTTGGACGATTCTGGGTGGATTCCAGCTCGTTACTGTGAATCACAGCTTTTTCCCATGCTCTGGTGGGGTTGGGGTGTCCGGTTGCTGAGTTAAATGACCTTTGGTCATTCGGAGGAGACGCCGGCGAAAACAGAGAGGCGCGGCGGGTGCTTCAGGGGTCGCCGGAGTTGAAGAACCAAAACGACGCCGTTTCATGGGCGCGGGTTGGAAAATGAAATAAATGTGTTGCGAAAGCTGGGGATCGAACCAGAGACCTTCCGGTCTCTGGTTTGGTTTCTTAACCATTCGATCTGCTGGTCACTTGTGAATAGTTTTGCTCAGCAACTATTTAACCCGGTTTGCTGGGTTTGATTCATTTCCTCTAATCGATTCTTCCATCGGCCAATTGAATTATCCCTTGACCTCGATTAATTTAATCGTGAATCTACGATCAAATTTCCGCCGATAAGGATTGACCTTATTAATTTTAAAAATTTTAATTCCCTAAATTCGGGATGTTACAATCATACATAGTTTGTTTTCTTATTTTGAGTCGGACGTTCTACCCCCATCGTAAGCTAGGTCGTTGATATCTCGGAAGATTTCCCCTCAGTACACCTGGATCCAAAATTCTCTCACGCTATGTTCACTATAACAATAAAGTTAGTATAACGAGAAATTGTAAGAGTAGCTACATATGAATATAACAACATTTAGGCATTACCTGTTGTGGTCGACCAACATCTAATAGTTGACCTCCTTCGACAATGAAAGAAAAGCATAGGGTGCATAATTTTTTCCGATTAGATTGAATGTGGGTGTGATCTGAATCCTATGTAAACCCCAAAACCCCTTTTATAATTGAGGTTTTTTCTAGGGGGTGGAAATTGGGAGGGAATGGGAGGCCCATTCCCATATTTCCAAAATCCCAATTTCCAATTCCCAAATTAAGGCTCTCATTCCCAATCCCAAATTTAATTTGGGAATTTTTATTCGGGAACGAGAATTCTAATTTGGGAATCGGGATCCCAAATTTCCAAATTCAAATTAACACATGGAATCTTTCTCAAATTTGGTCAAAATTTTGTCACCAAATATTTATCATCGAACTTCTGCATATGTCGTCGAACTTCCGCCGACGAATTTTCATCTACGTCGCCGGAATTTCTCCGCCACCGGATTACTGTCACCACCGCCAAACTTTTGCCAACAAATTTCTATTGTCGTACTTTCCAAAATGTCGCCAAACTTCAGCCGCTGGATTTCCGTCAACACCACCAAACTTTCGCCGCCAGATTTTTGTCGTTGGACATTCGCAGATGCCGTCAAACTTCCGCCACGAAATTTCCATTGATGTCGCCATACTTTCTCCGCCGCCATGTTTCCATCACCACCACCAAAGTTTCGCCGCCGAATTTCCTTCGTTAGAATTTAGCAATGTCACCAAACATCCACCGCCGGATTTCTGTACGTCACCAGATTTTTGCTATTGGAATTTTGTCACCATCGCCAAACTTTCGCCGCATATTTTTGTCATTGGACTTCCGCAGATGACGTCGAAATTTGCTGACGAATTTTCATCGACGTCGCTTGAATATTTTCGCCAAATTTCTATTGATGTCGTCGTACTTTCTCCGCCTCCGGATTTTCGTCACCACCGCTAAACTTCGCCGCCAAACTTCAGCAAATGTCGTCGAACTTCTGCCGAATAATTTTCATCGATGTCGCCGAAATTCCGCCTTCAAATTCCATCTACGTGGCCGGACTTTCTCCGCCGCCATATTTTTGTCGTCCGACTTTCACAGATGCCGTCGAACTTTCGTCGCCGAATTTCCATCTATTTCACCAGAATTCCGCCGCCATATTTTCATCGACGTCGCCATAATTTGTTCACCACCAGATTTTCGTCGATATCGACAAAATTTAGCGATAATACCCTAAACCCTAATTGGTGGAATTCAATAGCAAACTTTTGACGGCAAAATCCCAAATGTTAAAAGGATTTTGGCGGTATATCCTGACAATTGAATTATGCAAGTATTATTTATGGCGACATATTTTTTTATTCAAACTGTACCAGCAAAAAGTTTGACGGGTTATGTTCCAAACAAATTGTTCTTATGGGTTAGACTCTGTTTGATGGGTTAGTTTGGTATTTGGGTTTTCCCAAACCCATACTTAATTTCTCATTCCCATTTCTTAATCTCAAACCCAATTTTCAATTTTAATTTTGGTACATGGGTTCCCAATTCCCTAAATAATTTGGGAATTTAAATTTGGGAATGAGAATTCTCCAATCCCAATCCCAAACTTCCACCCCTAGTTTACCCCTAGTTTTTTCATAGTTGTTGGGCGAATTCGCCCAAAAAGAATAAGGTTGTTAAGATTTACCAGTTCTGACCTGTCAAGAACCCGTTCAGAACCCCATAGGTAAAAAGGATATGGTCGCCCCCATTTCTCTTTTAACTCGAATAAATGTTTATAAATACTACACTTATGCAATATCTTGATTATCGTAAAGATTTTATAGATGTTCGATCCCGGCTTTTTCAAGCCAATTGACCGGGCCGAATCAGGTTGAACTGCTAGGGTGATTAGTGTTAATCAAAACGGGAATCAATCTGCAGATAATCACTAAGCTTAAGCTGCTTAGCTATAATCATTCATCCAGAATCAAACTCAACAAGATTCCACACAACATATCGATACTCCCAATACCCAAAATTTAAACAAACCGAGGGCCGCCCGTAACGCCCAAAATGCTTCTTCTTATTATGGGCCCTTATAAATTGGCCATACCCATAACAAAGTAATTAAGCTCTTAATTAATCAGCTTGAGATAATTAAGAGGAAAATAATGAGTTTCAAGGCTTCCTTAATCATAGTGATTCTTCTGCTTATGCTGATAATGGGTGCATTAGGTAGGGACGTGGTCCAAATTAGCCATGCAACATCTCTTCAGTCTGCAGGTTTGATTTGGTCTTCTCTCGATCAATAGATGATGATCGTGAACTTTTTGCGTATCGAAATTGTGTGACAAGTGGAAATGCCCGTCTTGCGATTAAGAAGAAACGGGGAGATGTGGTAGAGTGAGGCGAATAGAAGAAATGTGGGTGAGATATAAAGTTGTATCGGTCATGGTATAACTCTCGTTGGGGTCAATTTGGTAATTACAATGCGAGACATGGGTAAAATTATATGTTGGTCAGGCCGGTGTATAAGAGAGGCGTCCACTATTTACAACACGATGTATATACAACATGTGTGTCTCATATTATATGATCGTTTGCATGAGTGAGATGTTGACACATATGATGAAATGTTGACACGTATGGATCATTTGCCTCGATGGTTAGACTTTCGTCTCTAAGTTTTAAGTTGCCTATAATATATGAGATCCTCTCACCTCAGGTGCTCACACCGTCACTTCTGGGTTTGGACCATTTGACCCGTATCGGACCTTGATATGTCCAAAAGACTCGTACCCAACTACACATAGTTCCTAACCCAACATAACTGTAAACTTTTTGTTTGTTTTTTTAGATTGATAAAAACTGTTAAACGTCATACACACCACACCATTACAACCTGAAACAAAATAAAACTACTTGACAGTTACTAGGTAAACTGCTGCAAACAAACTGCTGCAAACTAACTGCTGCTACACATTCTTCTAGCTTACTTTAGCTTGCTTCTAAAGTCTGAAACATATTTTAACACTCCTCCTTGCTTCAGACTCCACAAACACCAATTCTCAGTCTCAGACACTCAAACCTCTCAGCTGGTAGTGGCTTAGTTAATAAGTCAGCCAGCTGATCCTCAGTATTACAGTGAACCAGCTTCACTTCACCACTCTTTTGCACATCCCTGACAAAGAACGACTTAATGTTGAAATGCTTTGTCCTGTCATGGAATACAGGATTCTTTGCAATGGCAATAGCTGCTTGATTATCAACATATATCTCCGTGTTATCTTCAACTTTTTGGCTCACATCAGTCAAAATCTTTCTCAGCCACATCACTTGCTTAGTAGCTGCAGTAGCTGCTAGAAACTCAGCTTCTGCAGTGGATAAAGCAACTGACTCTTGCTTCTTTGACCTCCAGGAAAACACTCCAGATCCGAAAGAGAAAAGGTAACCTGAAGTACTTCTACCATCATCTACAGATCCACCCCAATCGCTGTCAGAGTAACCACATAACTTGAAATCACTGCACTTAGTAAATTTGATTCCAAAATTAATGGTCCCTTTGATGTACCTCAACACCCGTTTTCCAACTCTAAGATGTTCTTCACTAGCACAATGCATATAACGTGATAGAACACCAACAACGAAGAGAATATCTGGCCTAGTAGCTGTTAAATACATCAAGCAACCAACCAAGCTCCTATAGTACTGCTCATCCACTTTCTCAGTGCCATCATCTTTGCATAGCTTTTCTTTTGAGGCCATAGGTGTATCAATAGCCCTGCACTCATCCATTTGAAACTTTTTCAATATTTCTTTAGCATACTTCTTCTGATTGATACAGACTTCATTCCTTCCTTGCTTCACTTCCATTCCAAGAAAATAAGCCATTTGCCCCAAATCTGTCATTTCAAACACTTTCATCATCTCCTCCTTAAACACAGTGACCATGTCTTCATTATTCCCAGTCACTAGCAAGTCATCAACATACAGAGAAACTATTAACACCTCCTTGCCCTTCTTCTGCACATACAAAGTAGCCTCGGAAAGACTCCTGATGAAACCTAAGCTTATTAAATGTCCATCTATTCGGTCATACCAGGCTTTGGGTGCCTGTTTCAAGCCATATAAGGCTTTCTTGAGCCTGTAAACCTTGGTTTCCTCCCCTGAACTGCAAACCCATCTGGCTGATCTACATAGATCTCCTCCTCTAAATAGCCATTTAGGAAAGCTGATTTTACATCTAGTTGATAGATTTTCCAGCCGTTTTGAGCCACCATAGCTAGTAGTAACCTGATGGTATCTAACCTTGCAACGGGAGCAAACGTCTCAGAGTAATCAACCCCGAAGATTTGTGCATACCCTTTTACCACCAGCCTAGCTTTGTGCTCGTTAATAGTGTTGTCAGCATTCAACTTAGTTCTGAACACCCACTTCAAACCAATGATTTTTCTGTCAATTGGCCTATCAACAAGCTCCCAGGTGTGATTCTTGTTGATCATCCTTAACTCTTCTTGCATGGCTTCCTGCCATTTTGGATCAGCCAATGCCTCAACTAGGTTTGCAGGTTCACAAACTGCTACGTTACACCGTTGATAGATATCAGATAGTGACCTAGTACCTCGGACGGGTGTATCATCAATCATGCCATCCTCTAACTCCGGAGGCTCCTGGCTCGGTGGTTGAGATGCTGTATCACCGTCATCTACTATCTCTTCTTGCTCACCGTTCCAATTCCACTGTTTATCTTCCAGAAAATGAACATCCCTTGACACCTCCATCTTTCCAGTTTGAGGGAAATAAACCTTGTACCCCTTGGTGAGTGTACTGTAACCAACAAATACACCAACTGAGGCTTTCTTGTCCAGCTTGTCTCTCTTAACAGAGGGGATATGGACAAAGCAAAGACTACCAAACACTTTCAAATAATGCAAGGAAGGTTTAAAACCATACCATAATTCATGAGGTGTTTTGCCTTTCAATATGGTGATGGATAAGCGATTCTGTAGGTAGACTGCTGTATTAGCTGCTTCTGCCCAAAAAGGTTTTGATAACCCTTTGTCATGAATCATACATCTGGTCATTTCCATGATGTACCTATTCCTCCTCTCACTTACACCATTCTGTTGTGGTGTATAAGGCGTGGTTAATTGATGCTTAATCCCAGCTTCCTCGCATATAGAATGAAACACTGAGGATGTATATTCTGTCCCATTGTCTGATCTTACAGTTTGAATCCTGTGACCACTTTCATTTTCCACCAACTTCTTAAATTTTCCGAACACACCAGCCACCTCAGATTTATGTTTTAGGAAATATATCCAACACATTCTGGTATAATCATCAATGAAGATCACATAATACCTGCTTTGATTAAAAGAGGGTGTACTTAGAGGTCCTCCAACATCAGTATGAACTAACTGTAACTTTTGTGAAGCTCTCCAAGTGGCTGTGGGAAAAGGCTTTCTCTTCATCTTCCCATATTGACAAGCATGACAATCTTGCTGAGTGTCAAGCAGACCAGGTAGACCAGAAATTACGTCCTCCTTCTGCATTTTCAGCATCATCTTCAGGTTGCAATGACCAAGTCTCTTATGCCACAAATTAGTAACTTCATTTTGACTCGGGTATGCCGAGTGTTCTTCCTCCATTGGATTGAAAGAGAAACTTTTACCCCTCATCTCAACACAAAGAACTTCCTTCCCAGTACCATCATACACGTGACACAACTTCTCCTCAAAAAACACCCTATAACCCTTAGCCAGTAGTTGGGTTACACTCAGCAAGTTTTGATCCAGGTCAGGAACATAAAGAACATCAGTGATTTGTTTTGAGCCTCTTGACGTGACAAGCTCCATAGCACCTTTACCTTTTACGGGCAGGTAAGTTCCATCACCTATTTTAACTCTCAGTTGTGTTGTAGGAATCAAATCCTTAAACAAATCTTTGTTGAATGTCATGTGATTTGTACAACCACTGTCAATCAACCAAGCCTTTGAAGACATCTGCGAGGCATAACAACTAGCCACTAATAAATGATCTTCCTCTTCTTCTTCCTGGTCAGCAACCTTTGCTTCTTCTGCAGAGTTCTCATAGTCATTTCTGCACAACCAAGTCTCATGACCGAGCTGATTGCATTTAGTACATTTTGCATCAGGCCTTCTCCAACACCTTGTAGATGAGTGTTGCTTTCCACAATACTTGCAAGGAGGAAAGGAAAAGAACCTTTTTTGATACTCTCCTCCTCCCCTTCCAGGAAGAAATGAGTTACCTCTTCCTTGAGTGTAGTAACCTCCTCCTCTTCCTTGAGTGTAATAACCTCCTCCTCTTCCTTGATGATAGAATCCACGTCCTCTACCTGTAGAGTAGGTGTTGTAGATTGGCTTAGCACTGGAACTTGTTTGAGATTCTCGTTGAGCTGTTTGAGGAGGCAGATTCCCTTTCTCTGCTTGAATGTGTGTTGCTGACAAAGCACCTTCAATCTCAGTTTCTTGTCTCATGAGCCTTCTTTGCTCTTGTGCCTGCAAAGCATTTAATAATTCTGCCAAGGTAATCTTTGATAGATCTTTTGTATTTTCAAGTGTAGTGATGGATGCCTCGTACTTTTCTGGCACTGTAACTAATATCTTCTCTACAATTCTGGAGTCTGAGAACTCAGTTCCCAGCAACCTCACCTCATTTGCAATCTCTTGTAACCTCTATGCATAAACCTTAGTTGTCTCATCATCCTTCATTCTTTGAAGTTCAAAACTTCTAATCAGGTTTAAAACCTGCATCCCACGAATACGTTCATCACCTGAATACTCCTTCTTCAAATACTCCCAGATTTCATAAGCTGTTTTGATTGTTGCTATTCTCGAGAAAACTGATTGAGACACTCCTGAAAATAGAACAGCCTTGGCCTTTGATTTCTTTGTCTTCCTCTCCTTATGGCTTTTAATCTGTGCCATGGTTGGATTGGTGGGAAGAGGTTGAACTTCATACTCCTCTTCCACTGCTTCCCAGAGATCCAAAGCATCCAAGTAAGCTTCCATCCTTATCGCCCAATAATGGTAATTGTCACCCGTGAACACAGGTGGTGCCATAGTTGAAAAACTCGATTCTGACTCCATTGACAAATACTCAGATCCCGCAAGATCTATGCTCTGATACCAATTGTAAACTTTTTGTTTGTTTTTTTAGATTGATAAAAACTGTTAAACATCATACACACCACACCATTACAACCAGAAACAAAATAAAACTACTTGACAGTTACTAGGTAAACTGCTGCAAACTAACTGCTGCTACACATTCTTCTAGCTTACTTTAGCTTGCTTCTAAAGTCTGAAGCATATTTTAACAATAACCTTAGAGAACTAAACATGTAATGAAATATGATTTGTTTCTTATGCTAAAAACACTTGATTCTTGGTTATGTATGTATAGAGGAGGTCGTCGGCGACGAAGCTAAAAGAGGCGGAGCCGCCGTGAAGGAAGTGCTGCCGTGCGTGGTGGACAGCTGTCTATCATGTTGTGAATGCGACCCAATTGATGATACCAAATGCATGACTTGCTGCGATCCACCCATCTTCGTCCCGCCCACTGAGATTCCTTCTCTTCGCAATCGCAACCCATGATCATACGTGTAATGTAATACCCTATCAAAATATTACGTCGTGTCAAATTTGAAGTTGTGGTTAAGATCTCGAATTCGAAGTTGATAAATATTGTGTCCTTAATAAAATGTTCGTTGTGGTTTTGGTGTTTCAATCATGTGGAGTATTGATAAGTGTTACTGATTATTATCAATGTCTCTATCAGAACATCACGTCGTGTCAAATTGTTGAGAGAGTTTCAATTATGATCGAAATCTTAGAGTTTTCTTATTGAAAAGAGTATTTTGTATCCCCTTGGAAATCAAGCAACCTCCCCTCACCACTCTTGTTCTTAGAGTTTAAGAAGTAAGAGTACAATTAGAGAACAAATATAATGGTTCGATCACGGTTCAACTTCAGTTTGTAACTGTTTAATTAGCGGTTGAACCGCATATCGTTACTCGTTAGACTCACCGATTTGATATGTCGGTACGAATTTGAAAACATTTCTGATATATACATTCCAATGGTCTATTTGCTCAAATACAAGACGGTCAAACTCTACCCATATCTAATCAAGTATGCTTCATTGAGAAAAATCAAAACGAATCATTAGCTAACGACGCAAGTTGTCGCACGTAAATCATATCCTCTACAAGTTGTTATATATACAAGACGAAAAATTACAAGCTTTTTCACACATCTAATCGAACATTAAATGTTCATTTAACATCTCCGTTCCAATCGACACATTCGCGGACGCTCTATGATGGGCTCAAAGTCCACCTTAGCTAATTCACAGCCTAGCCCACTGTACATGGGCCTTTCTAGCCCATAAAAGTTGGATCCAACACATCACATCGGTTGTTAATGGGCCGCTGGGTTGTTGGCCGGTCTGAGGGGTTGCTTTCCCATGTTAAAAAGAAAAGATAGAGTGGTCCTTAGAGTTTGGTATATTGCAAAATTTGGTCCCCCATTAATCAACTATTTTGAAACCATAAGGACACAGTGATCCTCCAATTTAGGCAAACTGGCAAGAAAAGAGAATTCCAGGCAAATGAAGCCTAATATGGTAAAATGATAGTGGGTATGGAATTTTAGGGTTTAGTCACTTGTCAACTATTTTGCTTGATTTGGTGTCTGATCAGACCATCATTAATATTCCATAATTATCAATCTCTGCACCACTGCACTCTCTGAACCAAATCCTCTGGAATTAAGTAATAAAGGAAATAATTGATTTTTTCCAGTATTTTATTAAATAATATTCTTTCTTTAATCTTAATCATATGTTCTTTAGCTTCGGTCGATAATCTACAATGAAGAAAGATATCGATAATGATGGGTAACGATTAGTCCACACTCATTAGAAGAAGTTTACGGGAGTAGTTCAAGAGAGTAGAAGGGTAGAGAGAAGCGTAAACACAATGTGAGTGAAATAAGGTGATTGTGGATATTATGAATTTAACCGGGTTCCTCAAATTCTATTTATACACAATGGACTGATCACACACGATCATTTGTCTATCAAATCAAGTATTAAATGACTATAAGATTTATTTCGATGATCAGTATTGTTGTTCTAACATCCAACAGTCAGCAGAGACCCATGGACTCTTGGTGGACGAACGAAATAGACACTAGTCCTTCTCCACCTTGGTCGAATGGCTTGTCGCTCCATGGACCTTGAGTTGATTTCGTTGGTCAAACCTCATCCTTCTTCTAGCCCCACCATGGATCACAGGCTTACTCAAATGAGACATAACAAAGAGCACCATGAAACTATTACATGTCTTGAACCGATACTATTACATACATAAAAATTCTCAGAATACACATTCCGGATGCAATCAGTAATTTCGAGTATCTAAAATACAAAATCTTCTCATCTCCATTAGTCAGTAAACAAACAAGAATATCTCACAATACGTAATTTTCAACAAACTCTACCGAATTTCTCGAAGCAAGAATTGCTCCCTTGGATTCTTTCTCTGAATTTGGTTTATATATAAATTAAAAGAGGGGTTGATTGACAGGTCGAAGAAATGAGAGGAGACAAGGAGTGGGGTAGTGTACATATATGGAGTTTGGCTTTAAACAATGAAGAAAGAATAGTCCCATAGAGCCAACCCCTAATAATAGTATTCCAGCAATGTTCCATCTTGTCAATACGTCTAATCTAATCTTTCTCACACTCAGCATCCTTTCTTTTTATCTTTTTTTTTTCTTATTTTGTCTTCTGGGTAGTGCGACTTGATATTCATTTTGGTCGTTAACGTATAGAAATTTCAACTTAGTTGTCATTAGCCTATAGAGTCTGTAACATTATGGCCATTTCGTTAACTATTTGTTCAAAGTTCTTGTTAAGTGATGATATCATCAAGCGAGCTCGACAAATTTTCCATGTCACCACATATCATGTGACCTAATTCACTCTAGACTTAATCTAACTAGCCGAATATTCAACCCAACCTAAACCAATCAAACTAAAAACCCACGAATCTAAACTAAACTGAGTTTGAACGGTGATAGGGAAGAAGAGTAATTTGAATAGAGATGAGGAATGAGAGTTTGACCAGAGAAGGAGGAGGAGATGAGTTCGTGGAGTACGGATAGAAGGAGGATTGGGAAGATCAACAGACAATGGTGGTAAAAAAAGATGGATGGATAGTGAGTCTGAGAATTGGGTTGGGTTGGATTGATTAGTTAAGTTGTGTCAGGGTGGACTACGTGACATGACAAAGGGTGACATGGAAATGGCTGATTGTCATGATGATATATATCATCACTTAGTGAAAGATTTCAGATGGAGAATTAACGAAATAACCACAATGTAACAAACCTATAAATTAATCACAACTAGGTTACAAACTACAGGTTAATGACCAATTTGTTACCATCTATACATAAATGACCAAAATGAAATAAAGCCTAGCTTAGTAATTTAGTAAATGAGAAGTAAGTGGCACACGTGGGTGGGTCTTTCCGGTATATTAGCTTGACCTTGTGCCTCTCCCGATCGAGCTCTAATCTTTGCGTCCCGTACCTAACATTATTAGATAGTGCATTTCATTTTCTACTTTAGAACATTAGCTTTCTTAGACAATCTCCGATGCTAAATGTCAAATTGTCATCTCAAAATGTCAAATTATCATATTTATGTCTCCGAAGAGTTGTTTTGCTCCAATAGTGCAATTCTAAATTTAAGATTGCACTTTAATTTTATGATTAACATTCCTATAACGGTTGATTCTTTTATTTTTCTTCAGTAATTCATTCATAATTTTTACATAGCTAGTATTAATTAATTACTACGAACATTCCGATGTAATTTTTTTTCAATTTCGATGTCATTCGTTTTTATTGTTAATTTACGATGTCATCAATGAAACCCAAACAATTAGTTGTACATGTGTCATAGATTCCTCACATGTTTGATAGAATGAGTTGTGTCATCAACTATTTGGACATATTTGATAATGTGAGAGTTGTGCCATCAACTATTCAATCACCTTTAATCTTATTGAGTTGTGTATTTTTCCCCCAATTGGATGTCATTTGTTTTAATTATCAATAATGATATTATCAATGAAACTAAAATAATTAGTTGAACACGTGTTATAATTAAAATTAATCCGAACGTCAGATGGGAACCCTCCGAACGTGACATGCCAACACGTACTAGCATTAGATAATTATGTACGCATTAGATAATTACGTACTCGCGTTAGATTAATACATGAGACATAAATATAAATAAACATTAAATTCAAAGTACAAGACATGGAACACAAGACAATAAAATGAAGGAGTCGGCCAATGGGAACACTCCATGTGGACTCTTAAACCCTCATCTCTCAATGACGCCTTTTTAGTGGTGGGTCCAACCCACTACCACAAAATAACAATTTGGCAATTTGGTGTTTTAAATTTGACAATGAAATCACTTTAATTTGGCAATTTGGCAATTTGACAATGTGCATTGTAGGAGGTTTGGTGTTCAATAATAGCAATTTGGTCATTTGATAGGGAGCATTGGAGATGGTTTTAGGCTGTCTTCAGCCCTATTGCCAAAAAGACAAAATGGCAATTTAGTACCAAAAATTATCCTCCAACCCAATATGCAAAATAGTAACTTGCTAAAAATTGGATGACTAACGGGTCGTTTGGTTTCTGTGATTTGGAAATAGTGTATTTGAACAATATTGTGGTTTTAGAAAAAGCTGTTTTGTGATTACATTTTTTTACTCAAAACCTTTGTTTGGAAGTTGCCCTGGATCTGTTTGGGATTTGGGTGTAGGGTCTTTAAATGAAGCTAAATTACCATTTTATCCTTGTTATTATGTTGGCCATATTTGAACTGAAGAGTTTTGGTATTTTTACGATATTTGTATGCAGTAATTTTGTAATAGCAGATTGTGGGCCAAGTCATTGTTGTTGTAAGAGACATGTTTGTTTTAATGCAAGTGTTACCAAGGACAACAATTTATAGTTAAATAATTCTTCAAATTACGAGCAAACATCAAACTAGAATAATACTAATCTAAAGATAACATTTCATGCTTACACAAGCTACACTACTTCTACATATTCAAATTCCTATGTACGGAATTGTGGAATTCCAAAATATGAGTTGTAGTAGTCTAGCTCTACCTGCTCTCAAAAAGATGTTTACAAAACATAATAATATATAATCCTATAACACAAACTCCCCCATTGTTCCCAGACTTAAGTTGTGAGAGTGAATAGAAAGTTGAACTAAAATAGTGGCATAGATTGTAATTTCTGAATTAGTAGTTGGATAGAAAGGTAATTGTACAAACCTTTCAATTCACTCATTATCAAATCACCCAAAACTCAACTAAAAGCTGAGTTTTGAAATCACCCATTTTTTTTGCCCAAATAAGCTGTTTTGTGCATTTGTATTTCCGAAAAAACAAAGGTTTTGGATGAAATAGCGTATTCATCCAAAACACACCTCCAAATCACAGAAACCAAACATGGTGTAAATAGCAAAGAATATGCACAATATATGCAAAAGTTGACCCTACCACTAAATGAATAAAAAAAGAAGGGACCCACTACTAAATGAATAAAACAAATGGAAAAGACACATGATCGTACTTATTTGTCCATTTTTAATTGTTCTTCTCTATAGGATTTTAAGTGAGTTTTGATCCATGGAACGATTATTTGACAATTACTTGATAGACATAAATATTTTTAAAAATCGTAATGGTCATAAATGCACAAGAATCGAAATAACAACTATAAACGATCATAAAACAACTACTACAATGCTAATACAAATCCAAATGCACAAGAATCGAAATAACTACAATGCTAATACAAATTCAAATGCACAAGAATCAAAATAACGACTATAGAAGGTCATAAAATGGCTAGTAAATTTGCTATAAATTAATTGGTTCTCCTCACAATTCACACAACACTATTCATATTGAAATTTTATCAATCTGTACACACTCTATTTTACACATCTTTTCCACATTCGTCATGAGCAAAAGAGGAGTGATCTATCAATAATCAATGACATAACTGAAATGAAACACAAAAAATGAGCAACAAAAATTTAACCCGGAAATGACTCAAATTTTATCGGTTTGTTCGTATCGAATAATCATGAACAACCATAAAAAATTTAAACAAAAAAATAAATAAATTGGGCATTTATGAGTTAGATTTATCAAAATCAACATAGAAAATTATATTAGTTGATATATTTAGGGTTGGAGCAATTGATGTTTTCGAAATGGCTAAATGTGCGGGTTTAGCCATTACTATTTTGCCCAAAGTGCTGAAGTTAGCCTTATGTCTCCTTTTTATCAAATCACATAATTTTCCAAAATTTCTAAAGTGGTCCAAGAGCCAAATAAAAAAATACCAATACCATAATCAAATGATTAACCACTCGACTATGCAACATCCACCTATTTATTCAAGCAAGAATAATTATTATACATGAATGGTCCGTTTCAATATATTGGCTATCTTTTTCATTAATGAATGAAAAATCTGTTCTATAAGTAACTATTCTTGATAGCTGGGTGGCATGCTCATTCAAGTATTTAAGTAATCAGATTTAATTGTATGTTCTATTGTACATGCCGAAGTAGCTAGTCCGAGAGGATGATCAGTCACACACTGAGATTGAAACGACACGACCTAACTTCCTACGAAAGGTACTCGTGAAAATTTTTCTGTAATGGGTAAAAGCCTAATACAACAGTGCCACATGAAGGTAGAAGGCCAAGAATCACCGTTCCATATTATATGTATGGTAGCTCTCATACACGGGTGACCACCGGTATGTGATTGTTGACTCAAAATTAAAAAACCTAGTAGGTACACACGACTTAAATAGTTTAATTGCACTTGATTGATGTGTTTAATCAGCACGGGAACAATTTATTTTTTACCTCAGATAATTCTCGCAGAAGCGCGGGAGATATAGTCATATTGATCAATATCTGAAAACGTCGGTAATGTGAATTATAAGAGTTATGATAGAAAGGGACGTAAGTGGGTGTTTTCACTATTTTGCATGGCCCCCACTTTTCTTTTGTCTCCTTCTTCCTTTAATTTTATATATATAGGTCGGATTACAAAAAGTTCCAAGACTTTAAAATATTGCGGATTGGTTCCAAGACTTTGATAGTGTTACGATTCAATCATTCAGTCACCAAAGTTGACATATTTCGACCATTCTACCACGTTGCCACTAACATGTCAACGACAAATTAATAAAATATTATATTTTTTCGACGTTTCAATGCCATTTTGGCACGTCATCCAAATATAATGTTATTTTGCTACATCAACATTTGACACATCACAAAAAATACACTAAAATATTATGTTTCACTACAAAATGTTTTTTTAGTTACTACAACAACATGAAAATGCAGTAGCAAATAGTTGATGTTATGTCACGGCAATCACTATAATTTGTAGTGATTCGTTGTAGCGAATACTATTTGCAACACCACTATTTTCAACGAGAATGCTGAGTGTCACAAATAGTATTTGCTACAACACTACGACGTTGCATAACATCAATTATTTGCCACTGCATTTTTCATGTTGTTGTAACTTATAGTAGCTAAAGACAATTTTTTTTGTAGGGGCCGTTTGGTTGATGAAATTGGGTTAAGGAATTGAGACCCAATTCCAGGTCCATTGGGAATTGACTCAAATAATTGCACTACAATTCTCATTGGGCCGGGAATTGAAATCCAATTCCCAGACCCAATTCCATCAACCAAACCACCCCGTAGTGTTTTGATGACGTGGAAAACTAGTCACAATATGTTGTCGTCGGCAACTACAGGACTAGGTCGTAACATGATTTATAATTCTGAAACCAATCAGTAACATTTTAAAATTTCAAGACTCTTTGTAACCAGATCCAAAATTTCAGTGTTGGAAAATCCAACCTTTCTTGTTTATATAATTAGCTTCGCTTCCTTCCTTCAACTTCCTCTCCATTCCTATCATCTCAAAACCCACTCCAAACTGAAATGTCCGCCGCAGTAGCCGCCGCCGCCGCCGCCGCCGCATCAATCGAAAGCAACTCCACAAGCAGCGGCTCCTCCTCCTCCGAAACCAACAACCACCCTCACCCTTACCACCACCACCAAACCGCCGCCATCATAAGACTAAACCCGCCGCAGCCGCCGCCGACACTCAGCCGTTACGAGTCCCAAAAGCGGCGCGACTGGAACACGTTCGGACAGTACCTCCGAAACCACCGCCCGCCGTTAGCTCTCTCCAGATGCAGCGGGGCCCACGTGCTCGAGTTCCTAAGATACTTGGACCAGTTCGGGAAGACCAAAGTCCACGTCCACAGCTGCCCGTTCTTCGGCTGCCCGCACCCGCCTTCTCCCTGCCCCTGCCCGCTCAAGCAGGCATGGGGCAGCCTCGACGCTCTCGTCGGACGGTTACGCGCCGCCTTTGAGGAGAACGGTGGCTTGCCGGAGACCAACCCGTTTGGAGCGAAAGCTGTGAGGTTGTACTTGAGGGAAGTGAGGGACGAGCAGAGTAAGGCTAGAGGGATTACTTATGAGAAGAAGAAGCGTAGGAAGCCGCCGCCGGTGATGACGTCGACGACGGCGGAGGAGATGAGTCAGCATCAGGGATGGGAGAACTGAAAGGATGGTTTATTATGTGGTTTGTGTGTTGCGTTGAAATGGTCAAATGTTCACTGGGGAATGGGGTTGTTTTGTCTTTTTTTTTTTTCTAGTTATTTTATTATATAATAATATAATAATGATATATGTATATGTAGATTAATTTTATAATGTTTTATTTCCATGAATGTGGGATTAGTAGTGTTCCAAATCGGGTGATCTGGCATCTCTGCATGCTGATCTTCGTCAGCCCTAATTATGGTAAATTGCTCATTACTATAAATAGGAAAGTTATTATATATTGAATGAATTAATCCTTGGTCAAAATCTAAGTTGTTTATGAAGGGATGGTTTGGTTGATGTAATTAGGTTTCAGTTTTCGGTTCACTGAGAATTGGCTCTAAATAGTTGCATTACAATTTCGGAGAGCCGAGAATTAAAACCCAATTACATCAACCAAACCACCCCTAAATCTGAATTACTGTGATTACGATTTAATCCTAACAATTTATTAACCCAGAAACTTCAAGAGAGTTGCAAAATGTGAACATCAATGAAGCTTTGGAGAAGTACACCCTCTCCAAAACTGATTGATGGCCCGTTGGGGCGATTGTCAGAGCGAGTCGGGTTAACAGTAGGATATAACTTAGTCGGCGATATCAGAGGAAAGGAGGAGTTAAAAAGTTAAGCCCACAACATAGTATAGCCCGAGAAGGTTATGAAAGAGGCCCAAGGTGACCGGGACAAGTCAGTGAGCAGACGAACAAGGTCAACGAGTCAAGCGATCTGGTCGAGCCACTAAGGGAAGTTCGAATTGATTAACCTTTAGGGCACTAGATAAGGGCCAACTAAAAACCCTAATTGTCCAGGATTTCTTTGGGGTCCTTAGAGTGATATGGTGTGATATGTTGAAACCACTCCAATGGATGATACAAATCACCTATTGAGCAAGAGCCAATCAAAGCAGGCCACCCAAACAAGCGACGAAAAAAGGTATAAATACATATCCCAGTACTATAGAAGGATAGACACTTCTAACAGGGAACATTTTCTCGATACGTAATTTCCTTGAATTCGGTAGTTTATTGAAATTAGGAGAGCATACCAAGAATTCTTGTAGGTATATGGGGATAGGACAAATGAGAAATGGGAAATGGAAAGCAAACGAATTGTCTGTTTCAGGAATCTCAAGTGTGTCTGATAATTATGAGACACATCTCTTTGTTATATCTCACTCTCAGTCCCACTCAATCACACCCTTATAAACATTGGCGGAGGTAGTAACATGAAAGGGGGTTCAACCCCCTTGACATTTCCAAAATATTGCTTATTATACATATGTGAGAGATTTCAACTTGAAGCCTAAAGCTAAGCGAGTGTTTTCACCATTACATTTACTAGGGGTGGCATTCGGCCGGGTCGGCCCGGTTATTGGCGGACCAATAACCGCCCTAATATTTGGCCGGTTTTTTTTAACCGCCCGATCCGGACCTGTCGGTTCTGTTTTCCTTACCGTGACCGTGGCCGACGGGCGGGCAGGCACCAACGGTTATACCCGGCCTAGCGTGAAGCCCAACATTTGCGGCCCAAATTCGAATCCAAATGCAGCCCAACTGCTTCCAAACCCAATTGGGCTGCATAATTATGGGTTTTAGTAGCCCAAATAATTTGTTATTTCAATTGTAGCACTTAATTTGGGATATGTTAATTTCATAATTTAGTTCGTACTTCGTACTAACTTATTAAGTGACACAATTAATAAAAATTAATTCTGAAATACTAAACAACTAACCAAATAATTAATTTCGAAAACTAAAAATCTGAAATCCCAATATAATAACACAAATACTTCTGTTTAATAATAACTAATTAACATCTGAAATTGAGAATAGTAAGAGTTCGAAGAAAATAAATTTAAAACATAACGATGTGATGATCCCAACTCTCGTCAAGTCATTCATATAGGGGTGACATTCGGCCGAGTCGGCCCGGTTATTTGGCGGACCAATAACCGCCCTAATATTTGGCAGGTTTTTTTTAACCGCCCGACCCGAACCCGTTATTTGGTCAGTCCGGTTATAAAACCGCGTTGACCGGGTCGATTACGGGTAGGTTTTCGGGTTTCAGGTTGGGACTGCCACCCCTAACATTTACACTAACCATAATCTTCTGCATATTTACCAAACATAGATATATAGATTGTTTATTTATGGGAAAATAGCATTTTGGACCCCTTTATTTTGTCAACTTAACAAATAGCCCCCTATATTATAATTTGCTCGTTTTGCCCATCCTACTTCAGCCACTTTGTCCTTGTGTCCTTCCGGTCCAATTATTGTTTTCTTAACATTAAATCTGGACAAATCCACACTGACAAAGAGAGATATCGGAGGTAGGAGATGAAGGGTTGGTTAGGGAGGTAAATTGAGGAGGTATTGCGAAGAGTATGGTGAAATACGATAGGTTTTAAAACCACACGTTTTATTCATTGGTTTCATCCTAATATATAATATATAATATATATAATATATATATCACCAATTGAAAACATGACTACTGGAGCTAACGTGGTGTATTGAATTTGCATCAATTAACGTCATGAAGATGAAAGTTGGAACGGAAGAACCTAAATGACAAAGTGATCAAAGTAGGAGGGGTAAATGATCGATTTATAAAATAGGGGCTATCTTTAAAGTCAACAAAGTAGAGGAGGGGCAAAATGCTATTTTCTCTTTATTTATAATTAGATGACTTATATATAATCTAAAAATCAGGAACAGAGATACATTATATTTAAAATTATATTTTTCTGCCTCTTTCCCACAATTCTATAGCAGTATAGCTAAATAACAAAAGTGCCGCCTTGCCGAAACTACTTTAATTCGACATATCGTTCATCGACGTGATACCTTCGATCGACGATCTTTCTCTTCGAACGACTCCTCATCCCCGTTATAAGGATTATATTTGCATCTTAAGTAATGTTATTCAATTACATGGAGTTGACTTTTCAATTATTTAGTTGACTATTTAAATACTACAATTTCGAACCCCTTTGAACAATTTTCTGGCTTCGCCACTACTGATAAACCATTGACTTCTTCTTCTTCTTCTAGTTGAGAATGAGAGCCCATTAGGCCATTTCCTTTTCTTGATAATAAAGTTGTGGCTCATAATAATCTATTATGCTCTCTCTTCCCACTCTTTCTATCTCAACTTTTCATCATCTTTTTGTCTGTTAGGTATGGCAATTTGGTTGGTAGGTAGTGATCTGGCCGGTTGGACTAGTGGACTAATAAAAAGTAAGGTTCAACTGGAGATTGATCGAAGAAGAGAATTCATGTACGATATAGGCTTCGTGTAAGCGGTTTCTTGCAAGGTTGATAACAAGGGTATAGTTAGAATGTATGTAGGGTGTAAGCAGGGGTATGAGCGGGTGGTAGAGAAGTAGCGGGGGTGAGTACTGTGAGTGTATGACCAAGGTCTTTAGCGTGCGATTAACGTGAGGGCATGGAGTATCTGGAGTTGTCTCTGGTATGTGTATCGTGTCCTTTGCTGAATGGATGACTTGGTATTTATAGAGCCACGAGGTGGCGTGGGCTGGCGATCCACATGTGTCTTCCTGAGTGGTGACTTCTAGGAGGCACGATCATGCTCGTTAGATGAAGGTCTACTCGTAGGTGTGGGGTGGTTGGTGGGTACGTCTCTAATTAGCCATTGACAGATTTACAATGTGGCGTAGAGTGACATTTGACTAATTGACAAGACGAGTGCCCTGTTATGTAGGAGACATATTTAACACTATTTCTTTTTGTTAAAAAAATAGGACAATAGTGACAGCGGGGTATGCCATCCCAAAACACAAACTCAAGTTATATAAACATGTTTCAAACTTGACCAAAAATTACACATGTTTTTCGACTATAAAAGTGAAATATTCATCTAAAATATCAAATCCCATCATTCATCAAGGCCAAGTTAAATTTTAAAGGGTTAATACACCTTTTTGCCTCTCTACCATGCTAAGTTAACAAACATACCCCTGTACTATTTTCTAACCGATTTAACACCCTCTACTTTGAAAAGTTTAACAAATATGCCCCTACATTTATCTTTTCATCTATTTTTCATTATAATGAGTTGATTATACGTGCTACTTCATATTATTTGTACACCTTATCGTTGATTTGAATGTTCACAATCCAAAATTATTTAAATCAAAAAGAAAAAGTAAAAGGAATACCACAAACACCCTCTGTACATAATGGTGATTATAATGCTTTTTCCTTTTAATTTAAAATATTTTCACCTTGTGGACATCCCGATTAATGATGTTGTGGACAAATAATATGACATAGCGCGTATAATCAACTCATTAAACAAAAAATAGATGAAAAGATAAATGTAGGGGCATGTTTGTTAAACTTTTCAAAGTAAAGGGTGTTAAATCGGTTAGAAAATAGTAAAAGGGTATGTTTGTTAACTTTGCATAGAGGGGCGAAAAGGTGTATTAACCCAATTTTAAATTATATGGATGTTAGACAGACACTAGAGACACATTGGGCCAATGTTGGGTCGATCCATGAATACAGAAGGATGTATCTGAAATAAATGCAAGATAAAATGATTGGATTTTGATGTTTTTGGTATTAATGAGTATTATAACCCACCTTATATTATTCATTAGGGTAGAAATGAATTGTTTGGGGAATTGATAAATTTAGTGGAATATGATTGTTGGGGAATTGACAATTTAACTGGAATTGAATTCTTTGTTTTCCTGTTTAATTACGATATGGAATTGGAAGAGAATAAACAATTTCCTTCAATTCCCTGCCATTCGAAAGAGATTTCAGATTTCCGTTGGAGGTACATTTGGAAGGGCAATTAGAGACGAAAAATGAGGAATCCTAGCAATTATGATACATGATGATATGAATTTGGATCGAGTCGTATTAGGTGAATGATCATGATTCATACTATGATATCGATTGTTAATTAGCGATAATATGTTAGGTCTTTGTTAGAGGTGGGTTCGAAAATACGTAAGAATCTGTCTCATATCCATCACGAATCGGGTATTATAATCCGCGTCAAATCAAACTGAACCAAATTTATGCGACCGGGTCCAAATTATCATTCTTAATACGTTCTCATCATATTGTTACATCAACACCCTGCAACATTTACAAGATAATTGTAGGTACCGGTGGAAACAAAAATTTCCATGACTACAAAAAAATTTGTCTTTAGCTACTGTAAAATTACAACAACATGAAAATGCAGTAGCAAATAGTATTCTTTTGCAACGACAGTCACTATGTTATGTAGTGATTTGTTGTAGCAAATACTATTTGCGACACTTAACATCCCCGTTGTAAATAGTGGTGTCGCAAATAGTATTTGCTACAACAAATCACCACATAACATAGTGACTACCGTTGCAAAAGATAACTATTTCCTATTACATTTTCATGCTGTCGTAATTTTACGGTAGTTAAAGACAAACATTTTTGTAGTGTAACTCACACAAAGCAACAACAAAAGAAAAGAATAATCTGAGAAATACATATGAACTCATCCATGAAACTGTAGATGAATTGCATGAAGCAAGGCGATAGTCTGGACCAAAGCCAGAAACCTAGGAAAACCTGACAGGTAAAACTAGTCAGCATAAGCTATTCCCAAAATGGGAAAAAAGGACACCTACCTTTCAATCCAACAAAGACATTGTCTGTCTCTCTATGTTAACCAATTATAGTAATCAGAATCAGAATCTGAATCTGAATCATCCTTTTGGCTACGTCCAACTGTTGTTGCTCGTGTGGTCGTGACGCCTTGTTTCTATCTATCTATCGGTTCATCAATTGTTTGTCCAAACAAACCTAATCATGTGTGTATGTGTGATTTGACTCAACTTAACAAACACATATGAACCTAATCCCTTCTGCTTAGATCTCGAGTTGATTTCAAAAGTGGTGAATTTTGGCCATTTTCTAGTTGAGTGTTGTAGTTTTGTGGAAAGTAACAATATATCGTCTATGGCACATTGCTGAACTATGTCCAAAAATAGGCAGTGACGAAAGTTTCGTCACGAAACGTAGGTGACATGACGTTGGCTGGCCACCCACTCACCTTAATTGCCAATTTGGGAAACTTAATTACTCCCTCAAACCCATGCATGGCTAGCAAGGTAACTTTATTCTTCTTTCTGACCACATCATCCATGCACTTTTTTATTCTCTCGGAACCCCTGTGTGCAAAATAGCTGATTGGATTTGTCGAGTCAACAAATTTCAGGGGGAATGCAGGGAAAAGTTTTTTTTTTTTTTTTTTTTGACGAAGATAGCTCCGAGAGGAGAATCAAGACAGTAAAAGTTAATGAAATGGCACATTTGTTAGAAGTATTAAAATAGAAGGGTTTAATTAGATTGAAGAAAAGTAGATGAGTGTATCTTGTTAACTTTGCATAGTAGGACACGCAATGAGACGACTCTCTGTATATGAAAATTGGTTACATACAGACAGACTAGTCATCTGCTACAAGTCTCGTGTTCCACCATCGAGGTTCCTCCTTAGAATTAACGAAATCGTCAATCTTAGTCTTATTCTCCGTTTGCGACGTCTCCAGCCACATGCGGATGAAAGAAAGTCTTTGTCATTCATCTTCGGCACCTTACCTTAAAAGGCTTCTTCTTTGGCTTACGATTCGGATTCGAATGGAGATGCTATCGAGAGTAGCTCAAATTCTTCGGGATCCCTTCTTTGGAAAGAGACTAGAACTCTTCATTTAGTTAACTACCAGGCATTGATGTTGGGCCAAGAATGGGGACAAGTTGATGCTTACAAGTTACAACCTTGGAATACGCACAAACCATCTCTATTCAAATCATATCCCAATGCTTACTACAACAATCTGATTCATAACCAGAGGCACATCACAAAAAAGATACATTAATAGCATAAGAAGACTATAAATCATTTGATACATTGCCGACGAGAATCACTTCTGTTCCAGCCCGAATAATCAATCAACCATGCTCCCTCAACATTCCTCGAATCAGCATTTCCCACAGCAGACGAGAGAGAGAGAGAGGAATCGGGGAGAAGCCAGGCCGAATAGGCTCCACCGTTGGCCGGTGCAGTGAGCAATGCCAAATGCTTCCTCCACTGCCGGCTTATATTCCACAATCCGCGACAAATCATGGTTTCCATAGCTTCATGGTGCAGTCTTCACTGTAGGTAGCAACCAGATTCCTGTGCGGGTGATGAGTCACACCAATCACTTCCTTCTCATGCACCTATATCAGCAAGCAAGGATAAAACCACGCAACCAACAGTTCAGACAATGTACAAAGATTCCATGGGAGCAAAAAGCTTTGCACTTTTCTCAGATAAGGTAACACAACAAGTAGAAACCCATTGTGCTTATGTGTGTATGATCCACAATGTCCAGAGATGATTGACAAACTCCAATGGGAGAATTCATGTTCTAGGGCTAAAGAATGACAGTACAAGTTCGAAAATTTACCTTCATTAGATGCTCTAATTTACCAGACTGGTAGCTGAAGCAGTACATATTCCTGCATTTACAAATTTGGCAATGGATTTAGACCACCAACAAACAGAGCCCTTTTCAAAAGAAGTTATCATTTCTGCTAGTTGATAATTTTAGTTAAGGTTTGATGATATCGAAATCAGGGAGACCACTTTCCCATATGAGATGTCAATTATAAATTCAACAACACCAAGAGCAGTTAGAAAGATAAACGAGATGATCAAACGTTACCTGTCTTCACCAACACAGTAGATCCAGTCCCTTTAGGGGATACACAGGCTGCAACGAAATCTCCACCTTCTCTTTTACCAGATGAGAAGCTCTTCACAACCTGTGTTATAATGTTTCATGAGGAAAAATGTCAAGCCACAATCTAAATTGCTGGTTACATACAGGTTCACGGATGCTTGAATTACCTGGCCTTGTAGCGTCATTATACATATTGACGATGTCTTGTTACATACAACAATGTGATCAGAGTTTTTGGGGAAGAGATGGATAGAGTTCACAGACGCGTCACCCCCCTACAAAAGCAGAAAAGCAGCTGTAAAGACACATAATCAAGATGGAAGAGGTTAAGTGGAGAAGCTAGACACATCACTAAAGAATTCATATCGTGCAGAGAAGCAATACCCTCAAAGGAGGTGGTGGCCTAAATGTGTGTATACAGTCTGCACCCTTCACATCCCAAACCTACAAAACAAGATTTTGTCATGCAACAAGGGTAGAACCGTAGAAGAGAACGAAATTTGGTAAAAGATATCTCGCATTTAGAACCTTGACTGTACAGTCACTGGAGGCAGTAATGACACGTGTTCCATCACTTGTGAATATGGCATGATTTACAAACGATGAATGGCCACGGAATTCTTTCAACATTTTTCCAGATTTTAGACCATGGATCCTACATTAAACATGATAGAGAGAGTTAGTGATCCATAAGAATCTGAATAGACAAACAATGGTGAAGATGACAAAGTAGCAATGTTGACGTGAAAAGGACAGAAGGGTCTTCCTGTTTTCTAAAGTAAAGCCAAGCAGACAAATGGAATTCCAATAAATTATATGTGAGCAATATATAAGCTTCACGAACCTGGCAGTATTATCAAAGGAAGTACTTAGTAGCTGACTACCATCACGAGAAAATGTCAAACTTGTGACACCCTGACCGTGTGCACGTTCAAGTCGACGTAAACACTGGCCTGTCCTTATACGCCAAACCTGAGATCACGGTTAATTAGGAAAATTTATAAAAGATACTGGAGCTGTGTGCCCACAAAATTAGAAGTAAGGAATGCGTTCATTAATAGCCAAAAGTTAGAACCTTAAGTCATGAAACAATTAGATCAGATACATGGGTAGTGACGTTGAAGAAAACAGCTGAGATTCAGAGCATGTATACATTCTCTGTGGTATTATATAGCCGAGAAATTTAAACTAAAAAATGAGTCAACACACAATGAGTTTGCATGTGTGTGCGCTTTATTTTTGTGCTTGCAGATAACAGTAGAGTAATGCACAACAATCAAAAATCTGTAAACAAGAAAATCTTTTGAATTATAGAAATCCTGGATTTAAGCAGAGCAACTAAAAAACCAACAGAAATGCTTAACACTCACTTTAACCTTCCCATCTTGTGACCCAGAGGCAAGCATCTCAGAATCTCGGCTAAAATCAACACAGAGCACAGGGTCGTCATGCATCATAAAAGTTTCCTGGAAAACGAAATATGTTTGTCAGCAACTGCAAGGTAAACAAAGGAATATTCAAGTGGAAAATTGTATAATATCGTTCTTAAACATAAATGAGTGAGCACAATAGATCTAATACCACAAGGAAACATTTGATAACTAATATTTTCTCCAAACTGGAAGTTAACAAACAGAAGCAAGATATTTCGGTTCAGTTCTGGATGTTCAGTCTGGTCTGACTTCAGTTTAGAGAATATGCTGTGTTCAGTTTCAGGTACAGAAAACTTTGGTACAAAACCAAACTCCAACCCAACTCCACATAATATGGAAACAGAACTGGGGATAGGAGAAGACTGGAACACAGCTGTTCACAAAGGACCACAAGAGGTATCAAAATATCAACGAACATCTATACAAAGAATCACCACTAAGCATTTACATGCAGTTTCTCACTCTAATATGAAACAAGGCTTCTATTAAGGAAAATAATCAAGGGGTCGTTTGGTAACAAAATATTGATATTGATATTAGCAGATATCATGATATTCGAGTTATCACTGTTTTTTTCGCACCACATATCAGGATATTCGGGGGAAAAAGTAATATCAATATCACTCCACACATATCCTACTCCCCCAGAATATGTGAGGGGTGATATTGATATTACTTTTTCCAGACAATTTTGCCCCACACTTTAATTTCAAATTACACTATCATTAATCATTACTCTTAACACCAACTATTTCTCTCTCACCAACACTTGAGGGTATTTTTGTCATTTCCACAATTAAGTCGCTTATCTCCACCTAGTAGATGTACAGAATGAGCATTTCCAAACTCATGTTTAACCACGAGGGGAAAAGACCTAGTTGACCTTTCGGAAGGAGAATATCTAGTCTTAGCAGCTCATTAGCCCCACACATTCTTCCTTGCTAGCTTTATATTGACCATCCTTTTAAAGACAAGGACGGAAAGACCGCTTATCGTTCATAGGACAAGACTTTCACTTTTCAGAAAACAGCATAGCATATAGTGAGGAAGATTCAATTCTTTCTCTGAGGGTCTGGAAAAAAATGATATCATGATAATTGGTTGAACATATCAATACTAATAACATCTCAATATCCCCCTAATCTCAATATCCCTGCATATCATTTTTCCAAACGACAACAATAAATGTTTTTACAGAAGCAATAAGACTCTTCTTATAGAAAGACAAGTATGAAAACTGTAATAAAAGGATAATCAACAGGGGTCTCACATCAGCTTGGTATTGAAGATCCTTCTTGAGCTTTCCACTTATATAATCCCACACCTTGAGGTATCACGAAAAAAAAATGTAAGAAAAAAATGATAAATAAATAGAAGATTTAAAGTCTCATCTTTCATTTAGCTCCTCACTATGGTCGGCGGAAGTATAGTAACACAAACCTCAATAAATCCATCAACAGAACATGAGACTAGGAACTGCCCATCAGGTGAAAATCGAGCAGATTCTGCATGACTTTTTGTTCCAAACTGCATTACAAATTCCCAGAGTAAGACCACATTATTACAAACAAGAGAAGACAGTAAACAGACAGATATAATACTAGCAAAGTAAAGACAACAAACTCAATACCAGCAATAACAGGATTTTATGAGACTCATCTCCAGGTAAAGCATGCTCTAAGCCATGATAGTTGCAGCAATTAATTGCTCAAATATCTAAAGTTACTGATAATGTCTCTAACAAAAATGTGAGATTCAAACGGCCCTGAATTCTTTTCAACAGTTATCTAAAGCAACAAAATTTTACATTTTTTCTGATAACGAAGACTGGTTTAAAAGGAACACTGTCATAACAAATGATTCCAGTAGAATACGGATTGCATGTGCCTAGTTTCGTTCTCAGAATCACACAAAAGGGAGTGCATCCAACTCCAACGAAGACACTTAATATAGCAGAGTCTCATCTACAGATAGAATTTTCACAGTAAAGAGAATGAAACCAATAGCATAAAGAAAATACATGGAAAATGTAATGTATGACATGTGCACCAACCTTGATAGTGTGCGAAAGTGCTGTTGGATAAATGTCATCTACATCTTGCTTCATTGCAGCAGTACCTCGAAATAGGTCAAACTGTGTTCCAGGAGGAAGTAATCCTGGAATGGGAAGCAAAAGTGTTTCGAAAATGATTAGCCGAAGCAAAGTCAAGAATGCCGGTTTATGCCCATGCATTAGCTGAATTTTAAGAATCAGAGTTGGTAAGATAAGTTTTTTCCAAATGTCTTAAAACTATATAAGATCGTGATCGCATTCACTATCAACATCTAAAAAGTGCTTCCCAAAATCAGAGCAAATCGGACTACATAATTATGCATCTAAGTAAAAGTGAAATCAAATAAAATGTATCACTGTAATATATTCACATAATCCTTAGGCTCTTATGTCCATTATAATTGTGCTGAAAAGTACCTTGGTGTTGCTGCCACTTTAGTGCCTGCCCGATTAGAGCCATTAATCTGGAAGGTGGAACCACGTTAACTTCAGCAGCAACGGCTGAGAAGAACAAAAGCATAATTTCAGATGGAATCATAGAGAAATATAAAGCAAGTAACATAGTATGCTTGAAAGGGAAAATAATACTCAGAGGACTCAAACTATAGAGTTTACTCGTGCTAAACAAGATTTGAGAAGGTCGCATGTCATTTAGAACAAATCTCAGAAAGTCGATGAGTAAAATGTATTATAATTTCGAAGATGCCTCTTACAGCTAACTCCCATTGGTTCAACAAATGTTAAGGAGCTTCTATTCTGAGACCACTCTCCAGACTAACTTTTATCATAAGTAGATACAAATATAAGGCTTCCCTATGTAAGAGTAAGCAGGTCATTGTATAATACAGAGAAGGGAAGATAGTGGGATGATTCCTCAGCATTATTCTGGGAACTGTTGAGAAAAATACCTTGGGCAATCTGTGCACGACGTTTCTCTTTAGTGGAATCTTGGTATGCCTGTAAACCATATAGGAACCAAGTCTTAGAGAAACGAATATTCTGGCTGAAAGAGTTCAAGGGGTGCAAAGGAATAACAGCCCAAATATTATACAACAAGTATCCGATTTCAGGGAGTCATTATTGAGGGCAACAAACATACAATCCACCTATTGGAAAAGGTTTTATTTTTTTGCGGGAGTTGAGACATAGTTGATGAAACACATATTCCTACCTCATTAGGATCAAAGTAAGTTCTGACTAGAAGATGCTCAAGTCTCAAATATCTTTCAGGTTGTTCCTGTTTCATAACTCCCATGACCTGAGTTTGCCTCAAGATGGCTCTTGCAGTGTCCAACTCCCGAAGCTCTATCATTTCTATTACAATCTGCATCAATCAAGATATTACAAGCCCAACAAAAAAAATACGCTGGCACTGAAAAGACAAATTACAATCGTAACAAATTTTTCATAATGCTAATAGAACCACAAAGAATTTGGATTCAAGCACATTATTAAGAAATGTTATATAAACCAATTATGAACCTTTCCAACAACTAGAGTTATTGGGATGCAACGGTTCTTCCCAGGTTTTCATGTAAGGAAGGTTAATTATGAATTTCTCCAAAAAACTCAAGACATAAGGGGAACTAAAACAATCTTGCTAGTGGGCAACTGATTCCAGTACAGACAGTAAGCAAACTAAATGGCAATAACCAACGTAAGATTGAGGGTGGGGAGAAAAATGATATGCACCTGCTCATACAAGTCTTCTAATTTGTTCCTGGGAAGCTTAAGCTGAGACACTTGGGGCAAAATGGCGTCCCACCTCCCGCCATTAATATCGGCGACAAAAGTCTCGATGCTATCAACTGTATTCAGCGAAACTTGGCACTCGTTCTGAAGCGTCTGGAAAGTCTGGTTCAGCGAGTTTTCTTTGCAGAATTGAAGCACAATCTTGATCACGCTGAATATGGACAGAAAAACAAAACAAAAACAGCTAAAGGAACTGGAAAAAAGAAGAATGCAGAGGTGACCTGATCGCAATGGAGCTTAGAATGAGTACATTGGAGGTAGATGAGAATGGAAACTTACTCTCGAGCTTCAATTTCAAGAGTCATCTTGCTGCTAGGTAGGATTCAATCGCAAGCGCGCAACGAGCTGTGGAGAATGAACGAGAGAGCTTCCAGGTACCGTTTTAGGGTTTTAAGATTTTTTCCCCAAATCCTATTACCGGTCAAGCCTTCCGGGTTCCGGGAAATTCGTCGTTTGTGTCCCTTTTACGGCGTCGTTTTATTGTGTTCCTTAAGAAAGCGGGAACTCATGGATACAAGTGAAAACTCTTGTCGAAATTAAGTAAATTTTTATCAAATTTTTTAATTTAAAATACTATAATTCATCATGAAATTCTAATGTATAAATGAAAATGTACATAAATATAATTTAAAAAATACCAAACAAAAAATTAATACGAAGGCGGTATGTTAACTCTCATACTAACCGCAATTCGCAGACGATTGTGAAAAAAATGATTGATTTTGAGAAGTTTAAAGTGAAAGATAGAAAGACAGGGTGGAGAGTATTAGATTTAAGACATGTAGTCATAATAAGGATTTTAAGTAAAACATGATTAAAGTGACGGGACTTAGTTATGATTCGATCCAAGTCACGATAATAATAGTAAGAAGAATGTATTCGATCTCAATTCAGACATTTAAATGAAAAGAAAAAAAGAGTTAAATTTGAGGGCTAATGAGGTTATGTTTTACATGTGGCCCGAAGAACAAGCAAACTCAAATTCATCACTTGTTCTCATAGTAACACGTTGGAGATTGCCAAAACCAGAGGGAAACATATGAACTAAAGACTACATATTTTGTGTTGAGTATAATAATTTAATGATTACAAAACTTATCGATCTCCATACGATAGACATATATAAAACCTACAACGAAGGTCCTATCAAAGGTGACCAACACGATTGTGTTTGGATCATTCTAGAGGCTTTCCCAAAGTTGAGACTTTTGGTGCTCCCGAGAGATGCTAATACGGCAGCCCACTAAGTGGCTCGCCATGCCCTTCGTTGCCTCCCAAATTAGAGTTTGGTAAACCTCTCGGCTTGGGTGCGCACTTAACACTTTCTATTACCCTGGTTGTCTCCTTATCTCCTACGGGAGCTAACTATGCTGGAAAAAAATAGTAAATGAATGTTAGTAAGAGCTAAGACATATTGGAAACTTGAAGACAAATAATTATCGAGATTCGAGAGTTAATCCTTATGTATATAATGTATAGGCTGATCGGATAAGTTGGTAGCATAATATTAAATGCCTCTACTAATATATATTTTTTTTTTTACAAAAAAAATAAAATAAATGCCTCTACTAATATGAGTCACCTTTCTATGTATAGCATTTCAAGATCATAACAAGATCGCTACATATCAACTTTAAACTAGTGGCATCCGCATGATTAAATCTTAACCGTTATGTATTCAACGATCACGATCACGATCACGATCAAGTATAACAATCCTACAATCTTTGACAACCTTGGACCTGATGTCTCGAACTCCCCAACAGCTGGGCCTGGCTATTGGGCTTTTTAAACCCAAGCCCATTAGAACTAAAGCTTCCAACTTAAGTGCGATTAAGTTAACCACCCTATAATTTATGATTATTATATCAATTTTTAAATTTGATTCGTTATCCCCAAAATTAATTAAAGTGCTTAATTAGATTCATTGATTGTCGTGACTTAGCCAATTTCACCTAAAAAAGGTCATTACGACTCTGATCAACGAGTTGTCGTTTTGTGCACTAACAATTACATAGAAGACAACACAACCTTTTCTTAATAATAACTAAATTAATAAGCTTTTTTTTTTAATTTGACACGAGATTAATTATAATTAATACATCATTTGTCAAATTCCTTAATTAAACAAATGTTTAGGAATTAGACTTGATGCGGACCACTTCCGTGGGACGTGGCTTGCTTCATTATTTTACCCACATAAGAACAATATATTTAGGTCGAAAATAAATCTACCACTAATGTCATACATACTTGTAATCATGTTTGGTTGTGTTATGTCTAGAATGTTTGTGATGTACTTTTGCTCGTATCGACCGTTAAGAAGTTGAAATAGATATTTTCCTGATAAGGAAGAAGGAAAGAGAGTTGATCAAGTAAGAAAACAGTGAGATATCATGTGAATCGCTTAAATGAGAGTGAGATATAGAGATGCATCAGAAAATTATTTTGGAACGAAGTGAGTGTATTATCCGTCAGTTCATCTGCATGATGGGAATATATAAAGATTATTTGACGCGTGCAGTTCACCAAAGAACAACAAAGTTGTAGTGCGAATCCTGATCATCAGTCTGTGGCCTTTAATTTAGGCGCTAAAGTTCCACGTTGAGTCTTTAGGTAGTATGTGCGGCTTAGGATTCTCTTACAGTAAGGTCAGATGAATCACAAAAGTGAGAGTGAGACACAAAGATGCATAAGAGTTCGTCCATTTTTGGAGCAAAAGTGGGAGTGAGGTGTTGACTATATATTATCTATCCATTGGTTTATCTTATGAGAGGGAAGTACTAGGCAACACATGTACATTACAAATAGTAGAGAATACCATACACATATGCCAGCCAAACACTATCGAATCCTAATCATTCGTTAGAGACATTATTAGGTAAGATGTTGTCACATGTCTTCAACTATACTAGAGTTCCACCTCGTGCCTTTAAGGTCTCATGTGCGGCTCATAATCCTCTTACTACAGACGTCAGCTCTCAAACAACCTCTCGATCTTAACCTTGACCAGGCCGCCTCTAAGTACCTACTTAGACCTATCCGATTGAAAACATATTGAAATTCATGAACCCTAAAATGCAATTTGACAATATTCAAAGCTATCTATGAAGGTGGTGACGTGAGAAAGTATGACCATTTGGGGGGTGGCCTGCAAATATGAAATGCCCAAAGTCATGCCATCCTTCTCAGTCACTACGTGCATACGAGACTGAGTAAAAGGAACATATCATAATTAATCATAATTAAATTAAATTATCTCTTATAAATAATCTATTAAACAAATCATAGCATCTTTGGCGTTTCCCACATTAAATATTAAGTTAACAAATAGAGGGAGGCAAGGCCAAAGGCCAAAATATTATGCAATCGTAAGCATCGATTCTTTAATTATATACCCAAAAAAAAAACATTAAAATAAGAAAATCTCTGAATTAGTCGGATGATTTTATTAGGAAAAATAGCACTTCGCCCCCCCCCCCCTTTATTTTGTTAACTTAACAAATAGTCCTCCTATACTATAAATTACTCATTTTAACCCCTCATATTTCGGCCACTTTGCCTTTTGGGTCCTTTCGTTCCAATATCGTCTTCTTAGGACATTAAATCTGGACACATCCGCACACCGACAAAGAGAGATATCAGAGGTAAGAGACGAAGAGTTGGACAAGGAGGTAAATTGGGGAGGTATCACAAAGAGTATGATGAAATACAAATGGTTTTAAAATCATACGTTTTATTCATCGATTTCATTATTTATAATTATATGGGAAATGCTCCGGTTACTACCACTGATGTTTGTGTTATCTAGAGTGGCAGTTTCACTGAACCAAACTTTTAAATCAATAGGTTTAATTTTAATAAGTCTAAATTAAGTTTGTTTGAAATGTTTAGTCATCATAGTATAAGATTACACTCGATATGTTCTTCAGGTTGCCTTCTACCGCTACATTTTCTTCCGATATGATAGATAATCATCTCTACAAAATTAGTTTTTTTTTCTTCAAATCTCCATATTTATCCTTTAATGGCATGTAGCGTTCACCATAATTATATATATTTATTTTCTCAATTAAAAATGCTTGGTAAGCTAATACATGACTAGCTATTGGAGCTAATGTGGTGTATTAAATATGCATCAAGTAATGAAGACGAAAGTTTGAAAAGAAGAACCTAAACGGCAAAGTGGTCAAAGTAAGAAGAGAAAAAAAAAGCGATTTATAATGTAGGGGCTATCTGTTAAGTTGACAAAATAGAGGGTGGTAAAATGCAATTTTACCATTTTTATTATATGGATTACAATTTACAAGTTGCATTATTATTGTTGAATGACCTAAGATTGATGAATTGGTGGGTTGGCGGGGGGATTCACATGGGGATGGATAATGCTATAATGTGTATGTATATTATTTATATATGTGAAGTGGGATTTTCTGACTATTCAATCTTTTCTATTCTCTTTGATCTTCATTATTTTAATCCCACGTTCACTCATGCTTACATAATTAGATGGGAACGAAGATACCAAGAGAGTAAAGACAAAGAATTTGTCTTTACATCCATACGTGAACTCGAGTTCTTAGGAGAAGATTTATGGTTTTATGTGTGATTCATTAACACGTTTAGTACTCAAACGATAAGCCTGAAGTTCTTAGAGTCTGAAATTTGTAGAGTTTTGATAAGTCTTGCATAATGGATTGGGGCTATAGAGATTTGGAACTAAGACCTCTCAGTCATTAAAAGACTTTGATACCATGTTGTAAGAACTGTCACATCCCAGTAACTCAAGTTGTTGGGAGATGTTTTGAACATTGGTTTTATATTATTCATTAATAGTTAAAGCTCGGTTGACTCGGCAATTTAACCTTTGATCGTTGTTATAGTGTAGAACTTTCGTTGCTTTACGTTACAATTTCGTAAAATATCCTATGTCAACATGTGGCATGACATTAAAGTGGCCAATCTATATATATATGTTACTGATGTTAGTAAACAATATAAGATTCATTCAGAACCCTCTCAAACAACTCGAGTTATTGGGATGCAATGGTTGACGACATGTTATCAGAGCCTTTGACAAACAAGAGGTCAAAGTTTTGAATCTCAGTAACCTCCAATTCGTGTATAAATTATTGTCGAAAGTTTGCAAACTTCAACCTGTCATTCGTTCGAAGAGGTGTGTTAGTAAACAATATAAGATCTTGGTTTTTACACATAGCTAGCTAGGTTTGAATGACACAAATTGTTCCTTTCACGTATGTTTGAGGTCACATAGTGGTTATTTCGTATATAATAAGAAACATATTTTTGGGACGTCGCACGAAATAAATAAACATGATATTTTGATAATGATATATTTGACGAAGATCGTGAATGAATTAACTATATAGTAAAAACAATTGCACTTACCCTATTACTAATCTAATGTTAACATCTAAAATATCTAGCTATTTTGTATTGTAATGAAGACAGAGAGATGGAAGAATCCCAGTAAGCTGCAGTCCCCAGAAAGAACGGCTAAATAAGACAATATTATTATTATTTTTGTCTCCTGTTGATGAGTTAAATAATTAGGTCACTAGCTCTATTCTATATTAATATAAGTTTTTAGTTTATTGATGATCATGTCGTAACGTGGGGCAGAGTGGGTGTTTACAGATGATTGATGATCGATCTGCAATTAATATATAATTGAGGCATCGATCCAACTTCATTCTTCATGTGTTATCCGAACACTACAAGAAAACACAAATTTAGTCACGGTTTTTTTGGCCTTTAGTCACGGTTAAACCGTGACTAAAAATTTTGTCACGGTTTCCTAAACCGTGACTATAATGCACCATTTTTGTCACGGTTTGTAAAGAAACCGTGACAAAGATGTTAGTCACGGTTTTGTGGAAAACCGTGACAAAGAGTAGTGATCAAATCGTAAAATAACAAATTTCAGTGACCCAAGTTATCATTTCCTCAAAGTACAGAACTAGACCCTCAACTTCTTCCGTTATACAAAGTGATCCATAAACTTAAAAAGTTCACAAAATGTCCCAATTAAACTCTTTCCGTTATGCAAACTAGTCACTCCATTTTACAAAGTTTCTAATAAGTCATTAATTTATTCATTGGTTTCAAATAATGAAATAACAGAAATTACAATTTTAATTAATTAAAAAATAATAAAATACAAATTTTAATTAATAAAAAAATAAAAAAATGGCTCTTCAGCGCCGGCATCGCCGTTGTCGTCCTCGGCTCCGCCATCCTAAGCTCTATCGTCGCCGGCGAGTAAGCTCCCGCTCCTCCGATTCCCGCCGCCGCAGCCGATTCCCGTCGATGTCGCCATCAATCCCTCTTCGGATCTGGAAATCCCTCTTCGGATTAGGAAATCCATGGCGGAGCTCGGATTGGAAGGAGGGCAGAGCTCTTGCCGTCTATGGCGTGCGTCTATGGCGGCGACAGATTGGGTGGAGGGCAGTCGTCGATGGCGGCGACGATTGGGTGGAGGGCAGTGAAGGAAGGAAGTTGGAGGGGTGGGTTTATGGAAGAAGAAGTCGGAGGGATGGAGTTTGGTATCAATGAAGGAGGAAGGAAGAGTGGGGGCATATGAAGAATGAAGAGAGGAAAGAAAAGAGTTGCAGTGCGGATGGTGAAGGAAGAAGGAAGGAAGAAGAAGAGGTGGGAGGGAGAAGAAAGAGAAGAAGTGGAGAGAAAGGTGGGATTGCCAGCCTGTAAAGAGGATTGCTTTGTCACGGTTTTCTATTTGAACCGTGACAAATTGTCACGGTTTTCGTAAATCGTGACTAATTTGTCACGGTTCAAATAGAAAACCGTGACAAATTAGTCACGGTTTATTAAAAACTGTGACTAATTTGTCACGGTTTTTAATAAACCGTGACAAATTAGTCACGGTTTACTAAAACCGTGACAACTTAGTCACGGTTTTTAATAAACCGTGACAAATTTGTCACGGTTTTCGATAAACCGTGACAAATTAGTTACGGTTTCAAAAACCGTGACTAGAAAACCGTGACTAATCCTCATTTTTCTTGTAGTGGAATAAGGGTTAATTTGTAATTAAGACATACAAAACACGGTTGTAATAATACTCAACCACCTTAAACACGATTTGATGAATGTCTAAAATGCCACATTGGTTTAAGGTTTTTAGTACTAAATTCCCTACATTGTGCAAAGAATCTGAGTGGTTAGAATGCAACAGTTAATTAATAAAAACATTCACTTGATACTCAGCATCTAATTTTCTTTTGGATTATCCCTTACTGTCAGGAATAAAAACTCACTCCATGAGCTAGCTTTTGGAGTAAAAAGGCCCAATAGCACCCAACAGGGGTATCAGAGCCCGGTTGTCAACAACCTCCAGGGATCTGGTCATAGCCGGTAGATTGATAACACCTATCGAGAGATCGAAGACATTTGATCATAGCTAGTCAGTAGATGGGTATGCCTACTGAGAGACTTATGTGCGAATGAGAGGTTGTTGGGTTATCTCCACATTGGAAAGTGGAAGGAGAATGGTGCACTTATAAGTGTGAGGAAAAACCTCACCCCATGAGCTATCTTTTGGGGTGAGAAAGCCCAATAGCACGCACCCAACTCCCCATCTACTGGCTGTGATCAAAAACCCCCCCTCAGTCTCTCGGTAGGTATGCATTACCCTACTACAGCTTTGACTGATCACATGGTAGATTTATTGTTGTCAACCAGCCTCTAATATCACTGTTGGAAGCTATTGGGTCCTTCTCATCCCAAAAACTAACTCACTTTTTCTCACACTTATACATATGTAGTGCATCCTAATCGATCGACTTTCCGATGTAAGATAACCAACATTTTCTTTTATACTTGTGTTCCAAGAGAATGTTTGAGAGATGAAGTAATCTCTACTTTCAACTTTCTTTTGTTATTTTTGTAATTGTTTATAATTTAGTTGGAGAAAGGGTGTACATCAACATTGAAGAATCAACAGTATGCTACTTGTTCAACAGATTTGATGGGTCAGACATTTGTTTCTAACAAACGACACCTCATCTTTATTCTTATACTCATATATATATAAATTAAATGATCATATCCGCAATTATTAGAAGATGGTGGATTTATTATTTCAAAGAAACCCTAAATTATTTCTAATATTATCATTGACTAATAAATCATTTTCACATTGCCAGATTGAGGGTTTTTTTTCCTTTAAATTTGAAACCGATTTTTTGTGCAAATTTCAGCCTTTTGCTTTCAAGAATATTTTGACAAGTCAAGAGAAAAATATTTGAATCTGTATAATAATAATAATATTATTTTTATGTTGATAAGAAAACATAAAAGATATAAAAGAGATATCACAAATATGTAATGGTTGTTGATGGGTCACATACATGCACAAGATAAGTGTCATACAAACACATGACACGATCCAAGAGAATAACTCAAAATTCATGGTATTGTCTCTCCTCGTAGAAGTTATCAATCAGAGGAAGACATGTGGTATTAACTTAATGTACTATAAGAGTATCTCTAATAGTTGATTCGAATATCATTCTCAAGTTTGATTCGGATTTAAGTTCCAAATGTGATATCTATGGCCTCCACTGGGTTTTCTCTGAGAGACAAACTTTGTATTTTCAATGAGGAGATCGAAAGAAGGAGATCAATGAATTCTACGACATCTAAGAGTGACATCAATAAGGCCAACTGAGGATGAGTGATGGTTGTTATCGGTGGTGATGTTTAGAGTGTTAGGAGAGACCGGGACACATAATTTTTTTTTTTTTGTAATTTAAGTTTAACCATTAGATAATATGTTTGGTTGAATGGCCCAAATCTTGCTTGAAATATTCAAGAATTCAATGATTGTTGAATTAGATCCGAAGCCCAACAAATAAACACTAATTAAAACAGGAAATTGAAAAAAAAAAGGATTGGAAATGTACTCCTAAAAATGCGGAAACTTGGGGCCATCTTATACGTTTCCATGTTATGTTAATTTTATCCTCGAGGCCCGTGGCATTACTACTACCACATTGTTTTTATTATTTCTTTCTTTCCGGTATTTTTAGTTAATTTATAGGTTGATTTCTCTGGTCTTTTTTAGGTTGATTTTGAAGGAGACGCAGAATTGGTTGCCAAAGCAGTTCACGATCATGAAGGATTACGATCCACTGGGGGGGATTATTGTCCAGGAAATTCTACGTCTACTGAGGTCTAACTCAAGCTTCCAATTGCTTACGGTCCGCCGTTCAGCAAACAGGACCGCCCATTCTGTGGCACGTATGGCTCTTAGATATCTCCCAGGGGTGTTGCCGGTAGTCCTCACACCCTGGGTAGATTGTAGTTAATTTACTGCTTACTACCTTGATTCTCCTCACGGAGCTATCTAAGTTAAAAAAAAAAAAAACAACACTAAATTTTATAAATTTTTATTGTACATAAAATTCCAAATTTGGAATCTTAATTCTCTTAATTAAGATGTCCAATTTATTGGGACTAGTTGATTATATTATTGATATCATACTATCAAGTGTCTATGTCACGGAATTGTTCATTGAGTGATTCTTTTTACTTGATTTTGTTAAAAAGTTTTAAATAGAGGATGTTAAATTATATTTTGTGTGAATATTTGGTACTAGATAATAGTGGAAGAAAGTGAATTAAGTTTGGGGGAAAGTAAAAAACCGAAAGTAAGAATTAAGAGAATACACATTTTTTAGGTAATTAGAAACGAAATACACAAACACAATTCCATCAAACAACAAACAAACAAGAATATCAAAATATATATATAGAGTTTTGGGAAACTCAACGATATTCTCTCTATACCAAATGACACCTAAGATCATTAATTGTAAAAGTATAAAAATACTTATAAAAACTTACTATTATTTTTATGGATGTAGAAAAAATATGAGATGAGAGGTGACCCGATCCCACACGTACAAAGAAAGTTATTTTCTCAATGATTCCCTTGCGGCTAAACTCTAAAGCTCATAGTAACTCTTTGGAACTCATTTAGTTGAGGTTAATGACCATGCAGTGATATTGTTGGATTTCTTGTGATCGGCGTCTGAGATTACTCTCAACACGGTTAATGTTGCGTAATATGTAAATTTTCAGTTCTGATTCTTACAAAAAAAAAATATATATATAATATATATAAGCTGACAAAGAAATGATAATATGAAATTAAAAATTAAGATAACTTTTCTATTTCTTCTATATTTTTTTTATTTATTTAATGCTACAATTTTATCTTTTCTTCATTAAAAATTTAAGTCAATGCACTTTATCCCACTCACAAGTCCATATATAAACGGGTCAAATACTTAAAAGGTCCCGAAACTATAGGGCGGATTACAAACTCATCTTAAAACTTTAATCCGTTACAGAGTGGTCCTATTACTATGAAACATGTTACATAGTAGTCCTAATGACGTCATAAGTGTATTTTTTCAGTCATTTCGCCAAGTCACCATTGACATGTCATCGAAAATATAATTTAAAATTCATCTTAAATTGATTCAAATCTAGAATTATATCAATAGAACTCACTAGATTTAGTTTTGAACCAAAGATTATCAGGTAGATGAGTTAAGATTTAGATTTCAATCATATTATTGAACTTTGAATAGTCTTTTAGATGACATGTCAATGGTGACATGGCGAAATGGTTGAAAAATTACACTTATGACGTCATTAGGACTACTATGTAACATGTTTCATAGTAATGGGACCACTCTGTAACGGATTAAAATTTTAGGACGGATTTGTAACCCACCCTATAGTTTCAGGACCTTTTAAGTATTTGACCCATATATAAACGCATAACACATATCTTAGGGCATCCAAACTTTGTGAACATATTGTCCCATTATTTCAATAATTTCAAACCTTTCATTCCAAAATTCATGTTAATGTCATGTCATACTCTACTGATCATATAAATGTATAAAAAATATATTACGAGACACAATAATAATTTCCTAACAATTATAAAACTTGTAAAAAAAAATCACACTCAAAATATCCTACTTCATACCATAATGGGTCTAAACTTATCTATATCTCATTGATAGGCTCACTGAAGTAGTCCAACTAAGATAATCCAGTTAGCGCAAACGATTCAAAGAAAACCAACCCAAATGACCCAACATCAGAGAAACCCAAGGATATTAGGTAGCTCCGTAGTAGAATAGACGACTCCAATGTTCAAACGACCCATAATAAACCCTAGGTGCTCGAACCCTAACATAATACACGTAGCTAGATTCTGATAGGCGAACCGGCCTTATCCACAACTGCCATCACCTTCATACTCCCAACCAATAAGAAGGAGGCGCTAACAATAATATCACTCAAACTAGCTATAAATAAAAGCACATACTACTGCAGATGAACAAACACTTTTGACAGGAAACAATGCCCTCGATATGTACGTTAACCACCTACATTTCCTTAAATATATACCCCATTTGTATCGCTTAAAACTAACTATTACCCTACTCTTCTCATACTAGATAACTCTAAGCCTATTCAGACGACAAAACAACTCCAAACTTATTGAACCGTATGAATAAATCAACACAGTTTAGAACACTCTTATTTTTTTTTCCCTAATCTATTGTAAGATTTAATAACCATTTCTTTCATAATCAAATATACCACATGCTCTGTATTTTTTTTTTTTTTTGAATAAGAGTATTTTTAAAAATTTCAAATTAATTTAATTTAATTTCCACCTTCTTCTTCTTCTCGCAATCCCGATCGAAGAAATATTTATCTTGCTTGCAATCTTCTCTCTCTAAGCTTTCTCTCTCTACATCTGATGTGAAAAGTCAGCGTCTCTCTCTCTCTCTCTCCAAATATTTCTTTCTTCATTTTGTCTCTTCCTTTTTCTTCTTCCCCAAACCTGCAAATCCATATTACTCTCTCTCTCTCTCTCTCTCTCTTGAGCTTCAGCTTCAGCTTTATTAATTCCATGCTTCTTCCCTCATGGAAATGGAGAATTATCAAGGTGACTTAACCGACGTCGTACGAGCCGGAGCTTCTTCCTCTTCTCTACCACCTGACTCCTCCTCCTCCTGGGATTTCCCTTCTTCTTCCACCTTCTCCGACGCCCTACTCCACGACACCACCGCCGTTTTATCTGCCGGCGGCGTCCATCATCACCACAACCTCTTCGGCGACCCTTTCTCCAACTTCCACGACCCACTTCTCCACGCGCCAATCGAAATCGTCCCAACTTACTTCCCTCCTCCTCCGCCGCCGCCGAAACTTGACCTCATGGCCGCCGCCGCCGGCAACGGCGGCGGCGGCTTCGATTTCTTGTCCGACGCGACGGGCGGCGGTACTAGCTCTACTACTGCTAGTAGTAGTATTACTACTCCGCCGCTGATCCCGGCGTACAATCAGAACAAAATGTTCGGCGGGATACAGATCTCTCCGGCGACGGCGGCGGTGGGTTTGAAGGGCGGCGAGGATCAGATGATTAAGAATAATAATAATAATAAGAATAGTCAGAGCAATAATTACAGTGTAGCTGGGCCGGTGCAGATCTCGTCTCCGCGGAATCTGGGCATCAAACGACGGTACCCTTCAATTAATTAAAAATTTTCAATTTTTTTTTTTTATATATAGGTGTTTAATTTGTTCACTTACTTCCATGAAATTTATATTCTGTTTGATCCAAATTGAAATTCTGGGCCGTACCCTTTTTAATTCTGCAATTCATACACATGAAAGATTGAATCTTTCGAGAATTTGGCATATGGGTATTATGATTATGGCTATAATCATAATAACTCGGTCGGAAAAGCTTCATAATCCGTTCATGGGAAGGAATTCATTCAGATTCTTCTCTCTCTGAACGAATTCCTTCCATGAACGGATTATGAAGCTTTTTCCGATCGCGCGAGTAGTTATTGTGACGGAACAGTTCTTGACAACAGAGTCTGCTTTTGTTCTAGGAAATTCCAATTCTAAAGTTGTGAGTGTCGCCGAATCTGCAAGACTCGGCTTACTCCAGCAATATGACTAGGTAGCCTCGTTGTAACTTCGACATCTATGAAAAGCAACTTAACTTCGTCAAAAAAAAAAAGGTTCTTGACAATACTGAAAGCAACCATAATAATAATTCAATAACAAGATGAAAGAATCACAATTGTATTCCGATAACTCGAGTTGGTACATGTATAACATTCCAACGATAAATAGTAAAGCACTATGATTGATGGAGAAGTGTATAGGTGTAGCTAGCTAGGGTTTTGTGGAGAAGCTGTGAATTGACTATTTACTGTAGCAAGTGGGTAATTTACCCATTTTTTTTTAACTTTTTTGGGGATTATTTCTCAGGTAGATAAGATAATTCAGTTAACTGTTGGATCGTTTGATAGTTACTGCAATAAAAAGATCAATTTTTTTTCAACTGTAAGGCTAAGGTTAGCTACCTTTCAATTCACCCTTTTTTTTTTTTTTTTTGCTTTGCCTAACCCACAAATTAGAATAGGATAATTAAAAAGGTTTTAAAAAGTTACCAAACCCATTTAAGCTTTCTACTAATGAGGGTGAAAATGAAATATATCTGCTGTGATTGAAAGTTACTGTTTGATTAACGTGGCGTGGGGAAATTTTCATGTGGAGGGTTAACTTGTTGAAGTAAGTAACTAATTACTAATTGTAAATGATGCAGAAAGAGTCAGGCGAAGAAGGTAGTGTGTATTCCGGCACCGGCGACGGTCAACAGCCGGCCGAGCGGTGAGGTGGTTCCTTCTGATTTGTGGGCATGGAGGAAGTATGGTCAGAAACCTATTAAAGGTTCACCTTATCCCAGGTATTTTGATTGTTATTTTTTTTTCATGGTTATTATAGTAATTATCGATATCGGACGGGAGAGGTTTGACCGTTTTCGACGTTTTTTGGTATGGAGTTGGGAGGCGAGGTTGAGCAATTTTGTTGTGGTTTTGAAATCTTTGTTTTCGGTCTTTAGTTGCCTGTTTAATATTTTCGGATTTGAATTTCTCCCTCCGTCGAAATTCAGCTCCAATATAGGAATTTGAAATCCCTTTCGAATGGTAGAAAATTATTCTCTTCCAGAATCATTAGACGGGGAAAAAGAAATTGTTGTTAATTTTCCTCAGGAATCAAGTATGATTGAAATTATATCAATCTTTCTACGATACATTTTCAAACCGATAGTAGAGTATTAAATGTGAGTTTTGGTGAGGGGTCGATCATCAATCGTACAAACTACTAAGCATATTACTAATTTTGTGTGTCCTGAATAATACATTTTAGATATATAAGAAGAGTTCACATCACTAATAAATTCCTCTTCAGAAAAAAAATAACTCCATAATTTACCAAAAATTAAATTTAAATAAGAAAAAAATTATGATTTTTTATGACGTATAGTCATCCTTCATAATTAGAGAATAAATATTTGTAATTTGAATAAGTTTATCTCGATAATTTGAGTTATTTAAAGAGGTTAAAAATATATTTTGTCTCATTCGGTATATGGATTGAATATTAGGAGAAATACGAGAATATAAGAGTAATGAAAAAATATTTTGTTACAATTTAGAAAATGTTGGATATGTATATTTTGGTAAAGAAAACAGGGGAAAAAATATTGGGACACATTATTCGGTTATTGAGAAGTCGGAATTTCTAATAAAAGTAGAAATTCTTAAAATACACATTCTGAAGGCAATCAGAAACTCCGGGCATCTAAAATACAAAAACGCAGCTCTATCATACAGTAAACAAACAAGAAAATCTCAAAATGCAGAAGTTTTCAACAAACCCAAATAGATTTCCACCATACCAAACGACTTCATTAAAGATTCAAACCCGACGTACAATTTTTCAAATTAAAGTTCTAGACTTTATGTGTTATATTAATTAATCGATTTTCCCTGATTCCGCGACTCGCGAACATCATCGCAGGGGATACTACAGATGCAGCAGCTCAAAGGGTTGCTCAGCAAGGAAACAAGTGGAACGCAGTCGTACGGACCCAAACATGCTGGTCATAACCTACACTTCCGAGCACAACCACCCTTGGCCAACTCAGCGCAACGCTCTAGCTGGCTCCACCCGGGCCCACCCACACACCAACACCAAGCACCACATCAGCCACATCAGCACCACCGCCACGTCATCCTCCTCAAAGAAGAACACCACCACCTCCTCTTCCCTCAACAACGACAATCACGCCACGTCATCGTCCAACCCTAACAAGGACGTCGCAGCATGCAGCATGAGCAGCAACGAGGATGATGATGACGTGGACAAAGCTGACGTGGACCATCCGACGGACACGATGATGTTGGAGATAGATGGTGGTACGGAGTTCAGCAACAGTTACAGGCCGATGCTGATGGGCAGTGCCGCACCGGATCATGACTTCTTCGCTGGGTTGGGTGAGATCGAGGGTGGTGATCCGTTACAGCTTTTGTTGAGTAGTGGGGATGATCCGGTGGTGGCGGATCAGGGTAAGGAGGTGGAGCCGTTGTTCAGTAGCATGTTTGATTGGTCTTCTTGTTCTGCTGATGAGGATAGCAAGCTTCCAAGAGTTGAGGACTGAACTAGCTCTATAGGAGAAACTAAAGGATGAAATATTGAATATGTGTTTTGTTTGTTATTATTCTTTGGTATTATTCTTTACCCATTGGAGCCAGAGAGATATTATACGTAACAAAAAAACTGAAAACTTATAGTGAATGATGGTTATTGGCAAATGTCGGTTTGCTTCGGTGCTGACACATGAAAGTGTTTGTTGCGAGATAGACATGTTACCTGGATGTTATTCCAGTGTTGTAAATTATTCATGTGTTACTTTAATTATTCATAAATAACACATGAATAACCTTGTATTATTTGTATGTTATTAGTGTCATTTGTGAATATGAATAACACATTACTAACGAATAACACGAATAACAACTACATAACACTTATAGGTTAAAATGTCTGTCACAACAGACAATTTAAGGTCTTAGCATACCCAGTCATGCTTCAGCGTGAACGTACACTTTTTTCTGTCCGTCATGGCGGACAGGTTGTTGTTCGAGTGTTATTTTGTGTGTCATTTGACTATTACTCAGGTAACACTCGAGTGTCATGACAGAAAATTTTAGGTGTATAGCATACACAGTCCTTCTTCAGCGTGAGGGTATACCTTTTTCTGTCCGTCATGGCGGACAGGTTATTGGGAGTTGCTTGAGTTATACCTGCATGGATAACAATCAAATAACACTCGAGCAACAAGTTCCCAACTGAGTGTTATTTGTGTATCATTTGACTATTACTCAGATAACACTCGAAACACTTGAGTAACACTCATGTAACTTGTTACTTAAAGTGTTATTTAACCATTATTGAGATGTTAGAGTCGGGTAACCAATCCGCCATGGCCAGTAAAAGTGGCAAAGTGTTGGAATGTAGGGAGGAAGCAAAGCAAGTGATCACATTCCATATGGAAAGAAGAGAGAAAAGGGTAAAAGAAAAGGGGATGGGACAGAAAGGTGAAGAAGAACAGTTGAGGTGACCAAGTGTACTATGCTAATAGAGCTACTACTACTGGCTGCATCACTCAGTCGTCCATCAGAAGTGACTAGTGGTGTTCATTTTGCTTACATTTTATTTAGATTGCTGTATGTGGACACTTATATATACATAATAATTTGCATACTATACAACATTGGTAAAATAGCACTTTGCCCCCTATACTTTTCCAACTTAACAAATGGCCCTCCTATACTATAAATCACTCTTTTTATTACCTCCTTCTACTTTGACCACTTTGCGTTTTTGGTACTTTCGATCCAACTATTGTCTTCATGATGTTAATTGGTGCACATTCAGTGCACCACGTTAGCTCTAATAGTCATGTATTAGCTTACTATGCGTTTTTAATTGAGAATATAAGTATATATTATTACATAGGATGAAGTCGACGAATAAAACGTTTGATTTTAAAACGCTTCGTATTTCACCATACACTTTGCGATACTTCCCCGATTTACCTCCCCGGCCAGCTCTCTTAGTCTCCTACCTCTGATATCTCTCTCCTTCGGTGTGCTGATGTGTCTAGATTTAACGTGAGAAGATGATAGTTGGGATGGAAGGACCCAAAATACAAAATGACCAAACTAGAAGGAGGTGAAAAAAGTGATTTATAATATAAGAGACTATTTGTTAAGTTTACAAAATAGGGAGGGGCAAAATGCTATTTTCCCCATAACATTTATATATGTATGTTGGGATTGATCATGATGTGACTTGTCATGGGCTTGCCTTTTGAAAATATTATTCGTTCTTCTTCTCGAGTCCTCATCTATCTTGTTTGCTCTTTGGTTTCTTGTTCATTTGTTCCTTTCATCATTGTTGCCAAAATTCTTTCTTTCTTTCTTCTTATTCTCTTCTCTCCCACCCTTGTCGAGAACTATTGCATCTCGATAACTCAAGTTGTTGGGAGATGGTTCTGAATGTATCTTATAGTATTTAACGTAATATCACATTGGCTTTTGAGTTTTATAGGGCCTTTATTGCGGTTAAACCATGCACTCTCGTTACGAAAGAAGTATTCGAGTAGAATATTAGGTAGCTATAAAGAAAAGATACAATCTTGGGGAAGAGAGATCCATATTTTTAGTATAATAGGAGCCACCCAAATCAGCTTTTTTCACGTTTCGTGATCTGGGGATGAATTTGATTTGTGATCTGGGGATGAATTTGATTTGCAAGTATTGATTGGAATGTACAAGTTTTATGAGAGTATGTTAAATGGGTGACTTCTAGGTCAAAATATTGTTTAATTAATAAACCTATTGGGCAAGTGAGTTTTTTTTTTTTTTTTGTCGTGGAAGCTCCAGTTATGGAGGACTATAGATTGTGCACCATCTTAACTAAAAAAAGAAAAAACCAGGGAGGGGTGGGGGGTTGACTTAAGAGATGAACTTAAAATCTTAGGCTAAACCCTTAATTTTGATTTCGGACTACAGAGAGAAGGATCCTACTTGCATTTATAGGGATTAAGACATCTTATTGCCTTCTTATCATCCCATCTTTTCATAAATAGGGACAATCTCATTAAAGATCCTCAATGACACACTAATCGAATTATCTCAACCTTTCTTTTCTCTCTTTACGATTAAATAGCCAATTTGCAACCTTATCCATAATGTGCTCATCGACTCTCTTGTTGATCACCATATCTACAGATATATTGATTTAAGTTAATATAACTGGATCGCATGATTAAGATACTCAATTTAGTTTGGATTGTTATTAATGAGAGGAATCTTATGAATAAAGTTTAGTGTTAATGTCATGTGGTCTCTTAGCTTGCAGAATTAATGCAAGGACAACATATTATATTCATTCCCAAAATGCAGGATCTAGAATTTTAGAATTGAAAGCTCACGTTAAAAGATGTAACTTAATTTTATATTTAAAAAATTATTTCAAGAAACCCAATATCTTTTTTTTTTGTCTCTTTGTCCATAGAAGTAACACGAGTATGTGTTCGATAAACTGGATCGATCGAGTTAAAAGCTGTTGTGACAAGTTTTAATATAGTTAGAGAAAGATGGTATTAACAGTAAATCATTATAGAAAATAGTGATTGTCGTTACATAACATCAACTATTTGTCACTGTATTTTCATGTCGTTGTAATTCACAGTAGTTAAAGACCAAACTTTTTTGTGGTGGCGTATATATGTCTTTTATCCACGATTAAATGAATATCTGAAATTAAGAATACCATAATGAGTTATAGTGATTGTCGTTGCATAACTTCAACTATTTGTTGTGATATCCTAGGCAAATACCATATCGACATAGCACGGGGAGATCCATGAGCTTTGTGGAATAGTTCAACGACGCGTTTTGGGGTGTAGTGGTGGGGGTTTGGTCTTGAGAGGAGGAGGTCATGGGTTCGAATCTCACCAACATCCAAAAACAAATCCGTGAGGACTGCGCCCAAAAGCGGAGCGGACAATATATTGTTAGAAAATGTTGAGATGTTACATTTGCTACTGCATGAAGTAAGACATTACATAAAATAGTGATTGTCGTTACATACTTATTTGCTACTGTATTTTTTCATGTGGTTGTAGTTTATTCATAACTAAGACAAACTTGTGTGTAGTGTGCCAAACTGATTGGGATTTAAAAAAAGGTAACATAAGACCACAGCTTGACAAGTGAGAAGAGGGTTCTAATCAAGTGCGGCTACATCCACCAATGGTGGAGGCACCACAGTCCTAGTAGCTAGGGTTTTAACAATGATATATATTAGGAAGAAGGGTCTATGATGACAGACTATGAATTGGGATGTCGGAACCCTACAACCCAACAATCATTTGTACCATGATCGAGGAAGACTTAACAAGTCATGTTCAATATTGGCATATCACAATTAAAATTAAAAATTTACTAAAAATTGATATTAAAACACTCATGATTATGCCAATGTTTTAGCTACCTTAAAAAGTATTTTAATGTTCATCGAGACTATCCGAACATTTTAGTCCGTTCAAGGATCTCTAACTTCGAAGAAAACTGAGTGTGGCCTACTCTCATTTTGTCTGCGAAGGCATACTCTCAATCGTGATTGAGTCTTCTCTATGTAGTTGCTTGTTGTTGTACTTGCTACAATGAGTGCGGTAAAAAATATCATGATAACTCAAAACATAAAAATAATCATTCACAAAAAAAGGGCTAAACCATACAACTAATCGTCTTCGGTTTTTCAAATATAACTATAAAAAAATTGACCTTTAGCTACTGCAAAATTACAACGGCATGAAAATGCAGTAGCAAATAGTTAGTATTTGCTACGGCAATCACTATTTCATGTAGTAATTTGCAGTAGCAAATACTATTTGCCACACCCAACATCCCGTATCAAATAGTGGTGTGGCAAATAGTATTTGCTACTGCAAATTACTACATAAAATAGTGATTGCCGTAGCAAATATTAACTATTTGCTACTGCATTTTCATGTCATTGTAATTTTGCAGTAGCTAAAGGTCCATTTTTTTGTAGTGTATACACCAATTTTAAAAATTTATTCGCTCTTTTTAATTTTTAGATTGTTGCCATTGTGACAAGTTTACGTATTTGAAGAGGTAGTGTATTGTATGTCTATTTTACAAGCTTTTCGATATTATTTGGAAAAAGATCGAACGTTGTGTATGTTGAATTTTGTTTTTTATAGAATATAAATTTTTGATTTGACAAGAGGTTAAGGATAACCGTATTTTTTATAATCTAGTTTTGAGAAAAAAAATATAAAAAAATCGAGCAATATTGTACAACTACATGTATATATGTGCATATAAGAGGGAGCGGGCCTGTTTGGGCCCAAGAAGCCCACCAAGCTTGGCGGCAAAGCATAAGTGGCCATATCTTTCTTTTACTGGGCCGAGTTCAAATAAAAGGCCAGTCCACTGGGCCTCATTGCCCAACCATTCCCACAGATTCAATCATTCGGCCTCGTTCTTCTGTTTTGGGGAAAAAGCATTCTAGTCATTGGAGTCGGGTCAAGTGACAAATCGTCCACTCTATATTTTTTAGCGAATTCATAACTCAATATTGAGCTTGTAAGAAAATTAATGTTTCCGTCCACTTTCATTAAAATTAAATTTTTTGATGTGTTATCCAACCACGTCACTAACGGTGGATCTAGAATGGTATAAGGTCTAGGATCTTAAAATACATTCAGTCGTAGATGACATGTTATCAGAATTCTAAATTCGAATGTGGACTAAGATATAACCCGAGGAATAAAGAGAGAGAGGTGGTGGTCAATGTCAAAGACATAATGAAATTGAACCGGATGGAAAGGTAGGTGGAGATGAGAGGGGGGAATAAAAACCGATTAAAGATAAGATTTGAATATGAAATATTTTTTTTGGTGGAAAGGCGAAAATCGCCGAATCAATTAACTAATCAATCTGGGTTCGGAGATCCTCATACAGTCATAGCGGACATGGTAAGCAAGATTATAGTCCGAACAAGTAATGGAATGGCAACCCCTATGGAGAGTATGACCGAGATTCGCCAGGTAATCTGCCGCATGATTTGAATATAAAATATGAATAACCACGATAAAATTAATTTTATTTGAAAATATAAGACGTTATACCGTCTCTTTTAATTAGTTTATATGAAAAAACTAATAGAAATACAAAAATATTTTTGATTTTTTTCCAAAGTTTTTAGAGCATAGTAAATATGTTTGAAGTTCCAACATGATGCATCAAAGTGTAAACCAAGCAATAATAATATTCATTATAATTACAGCTAGTTGGCCATTATCATCATAGATTCCAACAAAAAAAAGGTTCAATAGTATGGTTTAAATTAATCTGATCCTTTAAATTGGCTCATCTCAAGTCTCACCCTAGATTTCTCCTTTGACTGATTCCTGATTTTGTGTACACTCGATCTCTTGTATATTCTCTACTTTAACTTTTGCACAAACACGTAAATTTGGGAGAGGTTGTTTCATTCTCTCGTGGATTTTTTTTTGTTAAAAAAATTTAAATACGTATCATATATCTGCATTGTGACATATCAAAACCTCATAACAAAGAGGACATTTGTATAAAGATGATATGTACAACGTGTTATACCATCATAATCGGTAGTGTGACTTTGTATGAGTAGGAGATGGCCGATATAATGACTATATATAATGCCCCCAACACTAATTGAATAGTGCCCTGTCACAAGGCATAATTGGAGTGATTAAGTCGAATTGGCAAGTTGGGAAAGTGAATCGTTCGAACACCAGATTCAGCAGAAGCAGAATCAAGAAGGTTTGAGGAATTCATCGATATGAGTGGGATCGTAGGTTAGGCTAGCTGATCATACCAACCATATAACAAGTGGAATGTTTTTCCAGAGAAAATGATTTTGGATTCAACTTCTGAATAGTATCTGTAAGGTTAAAAAGACATAACCTTAGAGAGTAATTTCAGAGAATGATTGGGGAATAAAATATTTACATTATCTTATCATATTTATTAACATGTCATAACATTATTGATATTAACATACCAATGTCATAACACCAACGTAAGATCATGACATATCTATAACTCTCAAATATGATCTTTCACACCAGTTCAAAAACCAGAACTCGAGTGGTTAAATATTACATATTTTTTCACCCTAATAAACACACAACATTCTTGAATCCACAACAACTCCCTATAGATCGAAATTACAAACTCGGTCTAAAATTTTAATTCGTTACAGTCAGATCCCGATTTCCGAAACTTGAATACTTAATTCCGATGACATGTGAAAATAACTTAAATTACGTAAAACAAAACAAATGAAAGAACACCAATCATCACTTCTTGTTGTTGCATTCAGATGCCGATTTGGGGAACTTGAATTTGCAGTCGTCGGAGAGCTTATGGAGACGAGCCTTGTTGACTCGAGGAGAGTTGACCCACAATGATGCAGAGCAAACGCAGGCGGTCTTCTTATCATCCGTTGACTTCAGTTTTGACTGATAGTTCTTGAGGTCAACGCAACACGTGGCAGGGACGACCGTGGGAGTGTCCTTGGCCGTGCTAGTAACGTAGGCTATGCAGCTGGAGGATGCGTTTCTGTAAGCCTCGCAGTTTAGGTTTTGTACCGCCGGCGATGATGATCCGGCGGCGGCTTGGCTGCCGGTGGTTAGGAAAATTGTGATGAGGACATAAGAAGAGAACATGATGATTGATGGTCTGATTTTTTGATAAAATACCATGAGTAGGATTTAGAAAGCTGTGTGCTGAGTTTATATATAAATATAAGTGTCCTGAACTGCGGGAAACACGTTTAAATATTTTTTTCGTTAAATAATTTTATAACTAGTTATAAAAATTATCGTTCGTCAAGTAGAATTGGGAGAGGGAAAATTAAATTAACTAGAGAATTCACTTAGGGGTCGTTCGTCAAGTGGAATTGGGAGAGGGAGAATTGAATTAGCTAGAGAGACAGAGAATTGGAGAGAACTGTCTGTTTTGAAAATAGACTGTTCAGATGAGAGAATGTGGATTGTGGCGGTGGAGAATTGATATTAATAAAATAAAATAAAAATTAAAAATTGAATTGTAAAATACTAGAAATGACCAATTCTTCCAAATTCTCTCCCTACCATTGGAGAATTGAAACACACCTCCATTCTATGTGGGTCCCACAGTGTAGAATATGAAATCTCCGCAATTCCCTCTTCAATTCAACATGACAAAGGGGCTATTTCAACAAATTCTCCAACAAGCCTCAGTTCACTTGTTTCTTTGCACTTTTCTAGGTTGGGAGGTACGAGGCCAATAGGAAGTTGTTCAGCCAAAATATCTCGTTACGACTAGACAATTGGGAAACATATATTACGAAGTGAAGAAAGAGTTATAATAAATTGGGAATTGCGGCAAAGACAAATAATTAAATAGATGAAAAACAGAATTATATTGTAGAAATTATATATAGATACGTACGTAACAGAAATATATACCAAAAAATAAAAATAAATAAAAATTCGTGGTTATGGCTGTAGTGAATCGAACACTAGTATATATAGCTATTCCTTGCACAAGGTTTTCTTCGAAGCACCCCACACAGCTGACAGCACAGTAATTAGTTAATTAATTAACTAATTAACTAATTAATTAATCACTGTTGCTCTGTTGTGTGGATCAACCTAGCTTCCTCGATTACAATCGCAAAATCGACACGATGATCATGATGAACAAGAAGATGTATGCCATCGCCGTCGTTCTGATGACGACGATTTGCCTGATAAGCAGCAGCACCAGCGAAGCAGCCAGACTCACGGATGCTAACCCAGTTTGCAACACTTACTCACAAAAGGCAAGCGCCTGCTCATCCTATATAATGAGCAACATTCCAACTCCCGATCCGAAATGCTGTGATGTTATCAGAGAAATTCTCGGCAAATCGCAGCCGAATGTGAGTACTGTTTGCGGTTGCCTCGATGTGTATTTGAAGAGTAAAGGTGATAAGTTCAAGAGTCTTGGCAAAGCTTGCAATACTGAGGCGGAGCTCGCTCAGTGCGGCGTCTAAGGCATTGATTCGACATCGATTCAGAAGAAAGATACATCGATATATCGATCGCCTGCGTCGTCTACACTAGTATTACGTACCTTTTAAATAAGTTTCAGTTTCGAAATTACTTACTTACAATAAGTGGTGGATTCCCCACTAGCTATGTACTCGTAATGTTTAATTTGATCGTCTTCTTCTTTTTCGGTTATGATTTGTTTCCGTTTTGCCGAACTTATTATCTCGATCTTCATGTTTTATGTATTCGCGTTACTACAAGAAAAAATACTTTTAGTGACTGTAACTACCTTGATAGTGACCGTTTGTGGAATTTTAGTGACCGTATTGGAATTTTAGTGACCGTATTTGGTATTTAGTGACCGTATTTGGTATTTAGTGACCGTATTTGGTATTTAGTGACCGTATAGTAAACGGTCACGTAAAAACAGACTTGAATAAACGACCATACAAAAACGGTCACTAAAAAGACAAAACTAAACAAATTTAGTCACCATCAATTTAGATCGTTTACTCATTTACGGTCACTAAAAGTAAATTTTTTGTAGTTTACTTTGTACTCATACCACATCAGATCATACGTTTTTCTTCTTCCAATGTTTTCGACTTTACAAATAACCATTACTTAATGATTTTATTCCCGTCGCCCAAACTACGACAAAAATGTACAAATTTTGGCCCATCCAGTTCAACATGTACAAACGATTCATCATAATCACGATTTAAGCACTAATTATAATTGTTTTGTTGCCCTGATAAATCCAAGAAATCGCAAATAGTTCTTATAAAAATCTTGTAACATACATATATATCTAATCTTTAGATATTTCTACGAGAAACTGTATTGGTTGCTAGGATACTTTTTTTTTTTTTTTAACGATAAAAGCTCATCTCATCACTGAAGAAGCCATTAAAAAGCCTAAGAACCCAATTTTCAGTCTTGCATCCGACTATTTAACGTGTTTGTTGTAGTGTGAAACTGCAGGTCACAATAGTTGTTGCCTGGACAATGACCGTTGTGGCCAAGCATGACAACCGATCGTTGTGAACACAATGACCATTGCAACTTAAGTGGAAATGGTCGTTGGGGGCATGGCCGTTGTGCGGAACATAATAAAAGTCAGGAATACTCATTTCATGAGTTGTATTTCATTCCCCCTTCTTTCTCAACCTAAAACCCCTTGACGAACCAAGGTCTGTCAATCTTCAAACCGAGATCCGACTGAGGTTTTGTTTCTTCCTGCGGTTTTTTTCAAAGTGAGCAGAAGAGATCTCAAGCCTCAATTGGAGGTGGGGAGGAGCTAGATGCTGCCTGCTGTCGATTTGAAGGGGTTGAAAATGCAATATAGTTGAAACATAACATAACTTACTTGTAGTTGAAGGAAACAGAGACATTACAGAGTAAAACACTTATAATTATATAGTAATTAAGAAGGTCAATTAATTAATTAAGCAGAAGTTTGATGATCATGGAGTAGTAATTAAGTCTGTTTAGGACACTGATCAACCTCAGCCTTAGCATTGCAACTCGGGCCAAGATTAGCGAGCTTAACAGTTGCAGCAGGGTTACTCTTGAAAGTGTTCTTGAGGCAATCACAAACAAATGAAACCTCTTCTTTAGGTTTAGATGTGGCTAGAATGGATTTAACAGCATTGCAGCATTCTTCACTCGGTTTAGCATCATCAGCTGGGTCGTTAACATATTTCATGCACACTGTTGCACTTGCGTAAGCACCACAACTGTAATTGATGCTGGCATCGCTAAGTCTCGCTGCTTCGCTAATGCTGCTGCTGCTGATGCTGATGGTTATTACGCAGATGATCATGATGAAGACTGCTGTGTTCTTCATCATATCGATTATGGGGAGCAGATCCACACAACACTTAATCACTCAGTTAATTAATTAATTAACTAACTGTGTGTTAGTGTTGTTGTGTTGTGTGGGGTGCTTCGAAGATGATCTTGTGCTGGGTATAGCTATTTATACTATTTTATTAATATTATTTTTTTGGTATTTATGTTACGTACGTATCTATAGACTATATATATATAATTTCTAGAATTCTGTTTTTTGTATCCTTATGATCATATTATATTATTATCTTTCTAATATATATATATATATAATAAATATATATATGATTATTATTTAGTTGTCTTTTTTGCCTTATAATTTCTAGAATTCTGTTTTTTGGCTTTTTGCCTTATCTTGTATTATTACTTTTGTTGCCATTTAAATCTTCTGATAATTAATTTTCAGTTTCAATTATAATTATTAAAATTACATAATTAAATTAATTAATTTTAAATATATATCTAAAATGGTGTTTAGTTGTAAATTAAAAAATTCAAATTAATGATTATTAAATAATTTCTGCCATATTAAAAAATTAGAAAAAAAGTTACTTATCAAAATTTTAAAATTCAGATTGTATAATTAATTGTCAACTCAACGTAATGAACATAATTATTATTTTGAAATTAAATAATTTCAAATTTTACAAAACAACAAGTAAGCAGAATTTCAATTATTATTATAATTACGTAAATTTTCAAATTTCTCCAATTATAAAATTTAACATAATTGTTTGTAAACATATCAATAAGCAGTTCATGAATTGTTAGTTTTGGATCGATTATAAATAACTAAAAGAGATTTCACTAGATAAACAGAGAGACATAATGATTAAATGACTAGATTAGGGACTGCCAATTAGCAGATCAGCAGCAGCAGTTTCCTATCTATCTTACTCTTACAGAACAGAGTAAACAGGAAAGGACACTAATAATCACAACAAATTACAAGATTAAAAACCCTAGCTATGGACTATGGCCGTTAATTACTGTTCCTTCTTCACTAGCAACTTATCAATCTCCTGTGCAACCGATTGAATCTCAGGACGATTCACAAGACTCATTAGCAGCTCTCTTGGAACCAAGCAACTCCGTTCTGAATATAACTTGCCTTGAATCGTATCCAATCCCAGAACAACGCTGATCTGGCACTGCAGGAACTTGACATAATCAGCAGCAGCTTGGAACATCTCAGCAGTGTTCATCTTGCTCCCTCCAGGAATCAGCTTCCCAAGCTCCTGAGTCTTGTCCGCTATCCTCCTCCTCCTCTGCCTCGCCGCCTTGCTCTGCTCCGACAAGCTCTGTTTCTTCTTCACCTCGTCGAATTTCGGAACCAGCGGAGCTGGAATCGAGAAATCAAGCTCCCATGGAATTAGGGTTTGGTAGCAATTGTAGCTGTCAGGAATCTGATCATAGGGAGATGTTTTCTTACGCTTTGGGCAGTCGAATTGGAAGGCAGGGGATTCATCGGAAGCTGCGAAATCCAATTGGAGTTGAGCTTCGTAATCGAATGGTGGCAGCAGTAGCGTATCGGGATCGAATTCGGATGCCAATTGATCATACTCGAAATTCTGGTCTGGGTAGCTGGAGCAGAAGCTTAAAGCCATGGCGGAAAAACCTGATTTTGAATTTGACAACAGGAAGAAAGAAAGAAAAACTGTAAGGTAAACTGCCGAAATGGATTAAATAAATAATGGGAAAATAGCACTTAGCCCCCTCTACTTTGCCAACTTAACAAATAACCCCTATACTATAAATTGCTCGTTTTACCCCTCTTACTTTGACTACTTTGCCGTTTGGGTCCTTCCGTTCCAACTTCGGTATTCGTAACGTTAATTGATGAGCATTCAGTACACCACGTTAGCTCCAATAGCTATGTATTAGCTTACTAAGTATTTTTTAATTAGGAATATACGTATATATATATGGATAGATAGGATGAAATCAACAAATAAAATGTGGTTTTAAAATCATTCGTATTTCATCATACTTTTCGTGATCTCCCTCCTACTAACTATCTCTACCTTCCTTAACCAACTTACTTGAATCGATCAACACGTACTAGAGTAATCTTTTATGGTGGGGGGATGTTTGTTTAATTGGAAAAGAGAGAAAGTGCAAACGGAATGAATCAAAACGCAAGTATCAAAGTAGAGAGAGTAAAATGAGCTTATTAGAGGAGAGGGGGGTCAATTGGTTAAGTTTGGAAAATTGGCGGTTGGAGGGCTATAAGGCTTTGCTATTTCCATAATATATCATATTAACGGAGGAGAGGAAAGAGAGAGAAAGAGTGGGCGTTAGGTTCGAGAGAGGCGGAGATCAATCGATCAGCCGTTTGGCGCAAATGGGCTGGTTGGATTGGGCTATCACGGCTTTTATATGGCTTGTTTCTTTACAGCCCATTCTTGTACAGCCTGCTAAATCAGACAGATATTAGAATAAAATTATTAAATTTGCTCTGTATCCGTTACCCGTAAAGGAAGGAGGAAAATGCCGCCAATGGCAATGACGGCGGCGGCGGTAGCATTACTACCGCCGGGCGGGCTTCTCCGGCCACGCCATGGCTTCCTGGCTGCCTACTCGACGGTCCCCAAACTGCCTCGTGTCTTCTCTGGTTGCTAATTTCCTCCTTCTTTACCCTTTCTCTCCGTTTGTTTACTGTTTTTTTTCGTTTGGATGTATGGATTGATTGGAATGTCTGAAATTCTTTGGTGGATGAAGTACATGCTGCTGCGATTGGTTCGGAAGTAGGAACCGCAGTTGAGGTCGACGATAAACTGAGGATGATTAAGAATAAAATGGAGATACTCGAGATTAACACTGAGGATTTATGTGAGCCTGGAGAATTCAGTCACTTGCTTTGCCCTAAGGTAGGTTACTATTATTGATACTGTGGGTGATTGTTTGTGATGAATCTGGAATTCAGTATGAATTTGGAGTATTGAGAAATTGTCATCTTTGTGGCAATTAATTGTTGATGCTTGTCTTTGTTTCAGTTAATTGTGAGGTTTGATGTTAAAAATCAATGTAAAAGTTTCGATTTAGGTAACTGAAATTGATGTATCTTGTATTAAGAGTTTAGAACAAGAGTTCTCAGTGCATAATCCTTAGCTAAACACAATTTATTCACTGTTAACACTTCTTCTGACTGAAATGACACCTAAGATTTGAACATGCTTAGCAATTGTTCTTCACTTTCTGTTTTTTTGTGGGATTTCTGCAGTGCAAAGGTGGCAAGAAGATGGAGACCTGCTTATCTTTCCACATCATCCAAGACGGGTAATGCAGCTTTTGCGTCTGAGTCTCTACCTTGAACTTGATTTGTTTTGATCTTCCTAAATTCAGATGGGTTTTTTTACAATTTTGGGATATGGTTTTCCAGGGACTTTGCGATGTGGAGGTGTTTTCGTCCTAGTTGTGGATGGGCAGGACAGGTTTGGCTGTCATTCTTTTCCATTAATCCTCCTTTATTAGGGTTTGCAGGAACCTCAGAGCTTAATGTGGTAGCTCTGGCTGCAGGCCTTTGCTGACCACAGGGAAACCATTGATGGAATGAACTTGATTATCAAAGTCGAGCCCAGTGCCACGTTGACCGTTGAGAACTTGGGATTGAAACCCGTATGGGGAAAGGTATGCCTAATGCTTCTAATACATGTACTTAATTCCCTTATTATTCTTAGACCATGTGGAATTTTGAACTAACACTTCGATTGGCAGTTGATTGGTTTCTTCAACGAGAGAAAGATTTCTGAGGAAACCCTGCGCAGGAATGCTGTTATGCAGACGCCTCAGGTTATGAAAGCTTTTCCTTATATACGGTTCATTCTTTGAAACTGTGCTGCTCAATATTAATGCCCAATAGCTTACTTGGTTATCATCATAAAAAACATATCTTAGGCACTTCATTATATCAAGATATTGACCTTTCATTCATCCTACTGTCTACAGGGTGCCATTGCTTTTACTTATAGAGAAGGTGGATCGATTGTTGGCTGCAAGTACCGTACTCTAGAGAAAAGGTTTTGGCTGGTAGGTAGACTCGTAAGTTGCATGTATGTGATGGTGTGATGGACTTGGTTTGCTGGTGCAGTTTTAAAGGCAGGATTATCTGTAATCTTTTTAACTGCTCAATAAGCATCTTACCATTGATGTTTCAAGCATTACGGATCTTCTCCATTTTCTTTGACCAAATACGAGTTCTTCTTATCTATAACATTTGAAAATGTTCGCCATCATTTCAGGAGTCGGGGACAGAAAAATGGCTGTATGGGCTTGATGACATAAATGAAGATACGGAGCTAATTATAGTAAATGATCTTGCCTTGCTTTCTCTTCTATTTACCATCTATGTGATGCACTACCTTTCCTGATTCTTCTTTTGTACGTTCATGTGATCCTAGGTTGAAGGGGAAATAGATAAGCTTTCGTTCGAGGAAGCTGGTTTCCGTAATTGTGTGAGTGTGCCAGCAGGTGCCCCGGCAGCAGTTTCCTCTAGGGGTTTACCTTCACCAAAGAAGGTTTGTATCGCGACCATGTATTCACGACTTTGTATAATTTGTCTGAAATATATGATACCACTAGTATGTTTCGTAGTTCACAAAACTATTCCTTATTATTCAATTCTCTCATCGTTTCCCCCCTGTGCATGTATGGTGCTTGAAGCCAGGATAGAGCATTTAAGTTTATATGGAACTGCAAAGAGTACCTGGATAAGGTAAGCATTTGGATATGACTTATGTTAGCGATTATTAAGTTTCTCTTCCTATGTCCCTCATTTTTCTGATCCTATCTTGTTAGCCCTCACGCATTATCCTGGCTACTGATGGTGACACGTCTGGACAAGCACTGGCGGAAGAGCTAGCTCGCCGGTTGGGGAAAGAAAGGTTGCTACATCTCTCTGATGGATGTGATGTGATATTACGATATCGGTTGTAGAACTGCACGATATTACTTGTAGTATACTGCATTTCATCAACGGGAATCGTTTCCTATATAGCAATACTGCTCATTAGAAACTATACGCCTTCTAAATCTTGCATCTTCTGTGCTGCATTTCCTTGCCCCAGATGTTGGCTTGTACGTTGGCCCAAGAAAGATGACTCCAGTTTCTTCAAAGATGCAAATGAGGTATCTTTCTCATCTTTTCTCACCAGCCACAAACCGGTTTTGACGAGCTTCGTGGCGTTCAACAGAAAAATTCTGAACTTTATATGCTCTTAGTGAAGTATTACTCTGTCTGCATATAAGCCAAGTAACTCGAAACTGTTATCACCACAGGTTCTCGTGTCATTGGGACCGACGGCCTTGACAGAAGCAATTGAGAGCGCGGAGTTATATCGTAGTGATTTCGAGGATCCAGGAGTTGAAGATGGTCATGCTGATGGAGATCCGGATGCTGATGGAGATCTGGATTCTGGACATTTTGATGATGAAGATAGTTGACTGATGGAAGGTTAGGTTTGACTTGGCTGGCCATTTCTTCAAAGGATCTACAATGAAAGATGGAGAGATTGATTAGAGGCATTTATAAGTTTACTTGTACCACCTTGGTTTCAGCCTGAGCACCAACTTCATCTTGTATCTATCTGTAGTTTCGGATGACGGCTTGTCCAAAAGTTCTTATAAAACGTTGATAATCGTTGTTTCGTCCTGCAATCCTTGACTCGAACTTCAAGCACTGTCGGTGTCGAACAAACCTAAAATGCAGAAGCACCATGCAAAGTGTATACAGTACATATACCGTGTATGTATAAAGTTTGTACACGTTGTGTATCGAAGTCATACAAAATGGTATGCACGGTATATATATTGTATGATACAAAGTGTATGCACATTGTACATGCGTTAAACAAAATATAGACGCATATATTAAGTATCTTAGTGTAGTGCATACATATAAGTAGCACATAGTGTGTGTAGATGTCATACAAGTTGTATACATATTGTATGTATATAAACGTTCGTACTAACTGTATTACCTTGGTTCATACTAGGTGTTGACTGTTGGGGGTCGGTGACCGAACTTTAGCCTTGATGATATCCTTGGTTCATACTAGGTGTTGACTGTTGAGGTCCTTCGATCATAGGTTGAAATCGATGGACATTTTGTCACGGTCAAAGGTTGAAATCGATTGCTCAACTGTCTAAAGTTAGTCAACGGTCAAGTTAAAAATAATTCAATCAGTTTGAATTTTTTTTACCAGATTGATTTTTAACCAATTTTCTTCATATTTTGATCACAACTGTAGCCATGTTAATCGAAACCTACGTAACCGACTAACTTTTTTCCAATCAATCTGTCAATCGAACACCAAATCGAACCGTTAACGGTAAAAACGTTTGCAAATTTTCTAACCAACCAATTGACTCGGTTGGTTCGAAATAGTCCTAACCAAACGGCCCATTTGATATCTCTTGGGCGGGATGAGGTTCAGCTTCTTAAACCCTGGAAGAAGAACGCCTCCTCTATCTCTTCAATCTCTAACCTTTCTTCCTTCTGCTCATTCAGCCATGGAATCCAGTTGAACACCCGCCAAACCAGTAATCAAACAACTCAAAGAGTGACATGCTTCGTCTTGTTCATTCTAACCGCTGTCGAAAGCTAGCCTCTTCCTCTTCCTCGACAGCCTTTGCTGCTCGGATGGGCTCCAAGTTCTTCCCTAAACCCACCACCACACCTCCGTCCCTTCTAATCCCACCTCTTCCTTCTCTCTTTTCTTCCAGCCGCGCCGGTAGACGCTTCTACCAAGTGGTTTGCTCGAAACCTATCTCGAAAAGCAACTCTCGCTCGCTCTACTCCAATGGCCATGCCACTGTTCCTGTTCCTCCACCAGGTGATTGTAATTTCTGAGCCCCCTATTAACCTTCATAAGTAGGTACTCAGTTATTGGTTTCGATTTCAGTCGATATGTCCAACGGCGTCAGCTGGAAGAAGGGCGACGTTTTGCGGCAGCGATTGGCTGAGTGTGGAATTGAAATGGATGTCATGGCACCTGGTCAGTACAGTGGCTTGTATTGCCCAAAGGTGAGCTTCTCGAGCTCGAATTTTCGTGTATTTCCAGTGGAGATTTTGATATTATAGGATAAGATGATGTTTTATGTTTTGTTATAATATGTGGAGAAACTCTGCATCCGAATAAATAAATTCGAGTCGAGTTGCTGGGAGAGGTTAATAATTGTTTAAGATAAAATTCTTTAACATGTTTCAGTCGACTGAAAGTCTACTAGAAGGATTGAAGTTGTGCAAGTGAAATGATTATGTTTGGGTGTTGACATGATTCTTTCATCTCGTTCAAAGGCTCTGATATCATATGAAGAACTGTCTCATCCCAATAAATCGAGTTGCTGGGAGAGGTTCAGAATTGGTTTATAAAGATACTTTAGCACACTTAACTGAGTATCTATACTAGAAAGTTTGAAATTTGGAATGGGTACCAGCAGTAATGCTTATGTAAAATGGTGGTGGCTTTGGGATTGCTTGTTTCTTGCTTGAGTTTTGATATAGGAGAGTAAAAAACATTCAAATCAGTGTAGAGGCTGAAGTTTCTGTTCTATGACAGTGCGAAGGTGGTGATTCCGGGGAAAAGTCGTTCTCTATTGTCATCAGTCCTGATGGGTATGCTCTTCTCCTTCACTTCTGCGAACTAATTCCCGTGTTCTGTATATGTAATTATGTCTGGGGTTCTTGATGATACAGTGGAGGAGCAACATGGATATGTCACAGGGGTAAATGTGGATGGACTGGTGGAACCAATACTAAAGTATGAAATTTCTTAGTAACTGACTAACTGTTTGATGTTCTATCTTCTTGTATGCTATTAGTTTATGACTCCTCTTTTTGGCTGCAGAATGTTACGAATTCGCCGTCCAGAATCTCAGTCCAAAAAAATCACAAAAATAAAAAGAGAAATTACAGAGGAGAGTCTGCAGTTGAAACCACTATGCAATGAGGTTGTTTGTCTTGACAGTTTTTAGTTCACATTCGTTTATGTACTTGTACACCCTGTATATGTAAATTAATAAGGAACTTTATGCTTGCAGCTCATTGGTTACTTCAAAGAACGGGAAATATCCCATAAAACTTTGTTGAGAAATGGTGTCATGCAGAAGGCTTATGAAAATCAGGTACATGTGCTTTTTGGTTGACTGTTGCCTGTTAATTTGCTTATTGTTGTTAATCAGAAACCGGGCTTTTCTTTGTGTGTATCAAGTTGGACCACAATCACCTGCGCTGCTCATTGTTTATTGGAATCGACTGTTGTTTTGGTTTCTTCTATTTCGTGGGAGAACATTTGCAATATGGTTAAATAGAGAAAGGCAATGTATGGTTCAAGGTCAAAAGAAATTAAGGTTATCTTCATTTTGTTCAATTTCTTTGATCATATTAGTGGATGAGGAGCCATTCATGCTTAAAAGTGCATCTAATCAGCCTGCTTTAAACATTTGCATAGGAGACTGCAATATCAAGTCTTTGTTTGTGTCATAAGCAACACTATCTCTGATAGAACATTTCGTATAATTTAGTCGTACGTAATAAGAGGCATAACTCTTTTTCAGTTAAATGCAATTGGAAATTTGGAGGAAAATATAAAACACACTAATCTTGCTTTGACGATTTCAATTTTAGTCTTATGGAAAGGAATTTAGAACTATATTTCTGCCGTGAAGGGAAATTTGTTCTTGTTATTATGTTCTCTAATGGTATCTAATGGATTTTTGTGCCCTAAGGACTGTTCTTCTATTTTACTGCCAATTGTTTCAAACCAGGATGAGGAGGGTAGTTAGTTGCAGTAAGTACCTTTTATAACGGCTGGTATTCATTCTGCAGATTGTTATTGCTTTCACTTACCGAAAAAATGGGAATTTGGTAAGCTGCAAGTATCGAGATATCCACAAGAAATTTTGGCAGGTTTGTCTGGTAACTTTTACCTCAGTAGAAAAGACATGAAATGATTACTAATAATGACTTTATCTGTGCTTTAGAATTTATTATGATGAACTAACATATCTGCTTTGTTTATTGTCAAGCGTAATTGTACCAATGCTTGTTTTGCGTGAACTTTGGATAATATGTACTATTAATGTTATAAGTTATGGGAGCTTTGATCCCAACTCATTTGGATAGAAGCTTCTAAGTTTTTGGCTCAAACTCATTTGCACACGTGAAAAGTAGCATTTTTGCAGGATCTTTGCTTGTGAAAAGTTTTCAAAGTATCGCTTATGTGATCCCAGGTTGCTTGCTTTTATTACAGGAAAAGGATACAGAAAAAATATTCTACGGTTTGGATGACATAAAGGGAGTTGATGACATTATCATTGTACGTATACTATAAACTTTACAATTTTTTTATGGATGCTTTTCCATTTACCTATGTAATATTACATACAATCTATTTTTACATCTAGGTTGAAGGTGAAATTGACAAGCTTGCAATGGAAGAGGCTGGATTTCGTAATTGTGTCAGTGTGCCTGATGGGGCGCCTCCACTGGTCTCGTCCAAGGATGTGCCACCCGAAAGCCAGGTCTGTACACGATCAGGAATCTGCTATTAGGACTGTTTTGTAATTGTTGTCTCTAGTATATGTTGGCAAATGATAATACAAAGGAGGTTTGTTTTTTTTGTTTGGTTTTGTTCCTTGTTTATGCATTATCTTTTTCTACCTTTTCAATCTATTTAGAAACTCTATATCGAGGACATAAATTTTGGGAACTCCCAGACTCTATGCTCGAAGGATTGTGTGATTTGAATTGCATTGTTCAAATGTGCATTGAGAAACACTCATTATCAGGTTGTCTTCGGCCAGTTTAAAGTTTCAACAATGAACTGGAGCTTACGTTCGTTAATTCATTTTTTTCTGTATTTTGAGCAATTTAATAGAGTATCTGATTTGAACTTCTTTTGAAATCTTCAACAATTTCTGGAACTGATATCCCTTTTTCATGTATTCTGTGAAGCTAGGACACAAAGTATCAGTACCTCTGGAATTGCAAAGAGTATTTGAAAAGGTACGTGAAAACCGATGTCTGCTTTCACCTAAAATCATTATGCTACATTATAACTTACCGGCAATAACCATTGTCATAGGCATCTCGCATCATACTTGCTACTGATGGGGACCCTCCTGGCCAAGCATTGGCAGAAGAGCTTGCACGACGTCTTGGACGAGAAAGGTTGGACTTATGACTGCCAGTAGTGGTACATTATCAATCCATACTATGGCTGTAGCTACTTATAATTGCAATCCTGATCTCGGAACTGCAGATGCTGGCGAGTAAAATGGCCGAAGAAAACTGGAGATAGTTACTGCAAAGACGCGAACGAGGTCATACACCATAGACTTACTTATGTTAATAATATGTCTTCTTGTACCTCCATACTTATACTGCTTTTCCGCCTCAGGTTCTAATGTATTTGGGTCCTCAAGCTCTGAAGGATGCACTTGACGATGCTGAATTATATCCCATCAAAGGGTTGTTCCACTTCAAAGATTTCTTTGATGAAATCGACTCATATTATCATCAAACTCAAGGATATCACTTTGGCGTCTCAACAGGGTGGAAGGCTTTGGATGGGTTGTACAGTGTAAGCATAAGTTTCTGCGACTACTACTACTATTTCATCTTGAAGGCAGTATATAGTTGCAATTGATGTTATTTTATCATCGGTGATGACGAGCCTTTTTTATGTGAAAAAGCATGCAAGTTCTGTTGGTTTTCTGTAAGCGTTTAAGAAATGTTACAAGATGTTATCTGACATATCTAATGTTCAAACAATTAAAAGAGATTGTATGCATGTTTTCTGCAATTTAACATTTGAATTGCAGGTTTTGCCAGGAGAGTTGACTATTGTAAGTGGAGTTCCAAATTCTGGCAAGAGTGAATGGATTGATGCACTTTTATGCAACATTAATAGAACTGCTGATTGGAAATTTGCACTTTGCTCCATGGAGAACAAGGTAAGCTATGGAGAACTGATTTGCATGTTTGGCACAGTGATGATAGATGTTTAGTGTTCCAACGATAGAGTTACTATATGTTGCTGGGTTCTTCAGTTGAGATTGCTCGAATTGCTTATAATAGGTCTTTTAACCTCTGCAATTGTACACCTCCACTGATTTTTTCCAACTTCTGGTATGCTTATCTCTCATCCTGTCACTCTTATAGGTTCGGGATCATGCAAGGAAACTAATGGAGAAACACCTTAGAAAGCCGTTCTTTGATGCTCCGTGAGTTTGTGTTTGTGGACTTTTTGCTCTAAGCTCTGCTTGTCACTATCTCCACTGTTTTACACTTTGTCCCATGCTCTTAGTACCTTTTTTGTTTTTAACCTTGTCCTGTCCCTCCATCATAGGTATGGACAATCTGCTGAACGCATTAGTGTCGAGGAGTATGAACAAGGGAAGCAGTGGTTAAATGATACATTCTATCTCATAAGGTAATAAGGAAAATTAAATTTTGAAATTTCCAATCCTAATATTACTGGCCATTAGAACCTTAGTTGTCATGATGACCTTCCACTGGTCAAGACTGCTAATTCAAGCTCTCTAAGCTTGTTGTGGATCTGAGTCTGAATTTTATATTCCTGTGCATTATGTGCTTGCTCTCTCTGAATTCTGAGCTGCATCTCCTTGCAATAGATGTGAAGATGATGCTCTTCCAAGCATAAGATGGGTTCTTAGTCTTGCAAAGGCAGCAGTCCTGAGACATGGTGTCCGCGGGCTTGTCATCGATCCGTACAATGAACTTGATCATCAGCGTCCACCAAACATGTAAGAATTGGAACCGCCTAACTACCGTTAGTGTATGTCTTAGTTACAATAACTAAATTCGTTATCCATGTCATGCATACTGCATAATCATCTGTTTTTACTGTCTTAAGATTTTTCATATCATAATTTTTTATTGCTATTAAAGATTTTTAAGTAAAGTTTCTAATTTTATGAAGAGTGAAGGATGATCAATTAAATTGTGTATACAGGACGGAAACGGAGTATGTGAGTCAGATGCTGACTCTGGTAAAAAGATTTGCTCAACACCATTCATGTCATGTGTGGTTCGTTGCACATCCCAGACAGGTAATCCATCCAGCCATGGACAAATCTTGTATATATCTTTAACCTAGTTTAAGTTCTTACATTTACGGTAATCAGCTGCACAACTGGGTTGGAGGACCCCCTAACATGTACGATATAAGCGGGAGCGCCCATTTCATAAACAAATGTGACAACGGGATTATCGTTCACCGAAACAGAAATCCAGATGCTGGGGAAATCGATCAAGTCCAGGTTAGTTCAGTACTACCAAAGTCGATGATCACGACAGAGATACAACACTGATATAACACTTTTCTGGATCGGAATGATGTGCAGATTTGTGTCCGAAAGGTCAGGAACAAGGTAGTGGGAACCATAGGGGAAGGATACTTGTCATATAATAGGTGAGAGTTAAGCAAATTGCCATTACTTCTGTTCTGCTCATGCTACTGCTGCTGCTGTTTTACATGCTGATGCTCTTTGTGATGAACAGGGTGACTGGGGAATACTTGGACATGGAAGACGATCGCGGCCAAAGATGAGGGTTGCTGAGCTGGACAAAGTGGGTATGATGATGACTGATGAGATCATCTGGTATGTGATTAGTAGGATATTATGGTACATGTTTATGCCGAGTCAGCAAAGTCTGCAGTTTTGTTGTGTAAAGGTTTCGAATTTAGCCCTCTTTAATTAAGCTGTGAATCTTCTCCTTACCTTACCATAGGAGTCTTAGTTCTATGTGTTTGATCTGGACAGCTCATTAATCAATTGTTATTTTAATCACGTATTTTTTTGTTTATTTATTTTATGTTTATATAATAATTTTGGAAAATATGATATAATAAGGTTATTAGGTTGATAAAATATGGTTTGGTAGTTGGAATATAATTAGGTAAATATTATCCTGAGAGGTTTGATGGCCAGGTGGCAGGGATAATATAATATAATATAATATGCCAGGTAGGAAATTTTGACATTTTAGACAGAAGGTGCAGCGCTGTGGTTCTGCCAAGTGTCGTGCGTTGTCATTTATTTTATTATTTGTCCGGCTTTGTTTGATACGGGATCATTAAATACATGTATTTTAAGTTAAAAATTATTGAAATTGTGTATTTATTTGTTTAATTCAAGTCATTTTTGTGTCAAAATTGTAAATTAGATACCTGTTTTCAAGTCACAATCTCAAATCAAAGTTATTGTAAATTAAGTTGATTTGAATTTTTTTATACAAATACATATGTTGTGTCAAATATTTTGTGCAAAATGGTACATTATTACAGTGTTATCTCTATCGAAATAGTTTTTTTTTTTTTGTTTAAATTACATATACTCTCTGGAATGCTATATTTGAAAGTTCGTTTACATTGAAAAGGATGCGTAATAGGTAGCCAACATCTTTAGTCTGGACAACCTTTTTCTTGTTTCTAGGGGAGCTAGTGCTGACAATGACCTCTTTTATTTGTCTTCAGACGACTCGTCATTTTGCCAATCTATGATATGTTGGGCTCTTAAATATTTTTCAGGAATGTAACTGGTAGTTTTCACTCTTTAAGTAAATTTGAGTGATTTTACTAGTTACTATCTTTTTTTTTTTTTTTGTTTATGTAACTATCTCAAACAAAATATTTATCCATTGAAACTTTAGTGGAGGCACATATATTCGTGAAAGCATGTGACGACATTTAGTGGTTATATATTTGCATGTAACATAAAATCTTGAAGAATAAATGCTTATAATCAAACCATGATATAATTAGTAATAACATGATCATGTTTATAATCTATGTAAGTTGCTATATTGGTGAATAATGAAAAGAATTAACTCATCATTCCGTCTCGCAAAGAAAGGACAATAAAAGAAGAAATCCAAAATCTTAAAAACTGGAAAAAAAAAAGACACAATCATTAATCCAGCTCATACCGTGTTTATTTCGTGGGACCAAACAAACACCAAACGGCGCAAAACAAGGAAAAAAGCGAAAAAAACGGCTGATTCTTACTTCCCAACAACAAATTATAGATTTTATTGGGAAAATATCACTTTGGCACCTCTACTTTGTTAACTTAATACATAGTCTCCTATACTATAATTTTTTTTTTTACCCTCTCCTACTGTGACCAATTTGTTATTTTCGTGACATTAATTGATGCGCATTCAGTACATCACGCTAGCTCCAATAGTCATGTATTAGTTTATCAAGATTTTTTAATAGGATGAAAATGATTATTACAAATGTGTAGTTTTAAAACGCTCAGTATTTACTCTTCGTGATATCTTCCCAATTTATCTCACTGACCAACTCATTGTCTCCTACTTACGATATTTCTCTCTGTCGGTGTGCGAATATGTCCAAATTTAATGTCACGAAGACGAAAGTTGGAGCAGAAGAACCCAAACAACAAAGTAGTCAAAGTATGAGAGATAAAAAAAGCAATTTATAGTATATGGGGTTATATGTTAAGTTGTCAAAGTAGAGGGAGCAAAGTGCTATTTTCTCGAGATTTTACTAATTAATAATTATATACTGCCACCGCTGTCGTCCAGCTAAGCACATCTCCCACTACCACCAACGGCACTCCGTCTGCCTCGCCTGTCGCCACCCAATTCCACGCAGTCCGTCCCGGTCCTCTCTCAAGACCGTTACTATGGGCCCCACCACCACTCTTCTTCTTTTTTTATATATAAATAAACGACCGTTCTGCACAACTCCAAACACCATCTTCTTCCCAACTTTGACCTAACAAAAATCACATTCCTCTCCGCCAAAATGACCGCCGAGGTAATCAACGTTGAAGCATCTGCCGCCGCCGCCGCCGCAACTGTCGACGTCGAGACCGTGAAGGCGCCGGTTGATGTTGTCTCCTCCAAGCCTACCAAGGTGGAGAAGATATCTTCCTTCAGAGAGGAGACCAACTTCGTGTCAGATCTCAAGGATTTGGAGAAGAAGGCTCTATCTGAATTCAAATCCAAGCTCGAAGACGCCATCGTTAACAACACTCTGTTCCAGAAGAAGGAAGAAAAGGAGAAGGAGCAATCTGCTAAGCCAGAGGAACAGAGCAAGGACAATGAAGACGCAGCAGCAGCAGCGGCAGCCGTAACGGAATCAGATCGAACAGAGCAAGGACACTGAAGATGCAGCAGCTGCCGTAACGGAATCAGACTCAGCGGTTCATGAGAAGGAGGAAAAGATTATCCAGGAAGATAAGACCGAGGAACCTGCCGTTGCCGTCGCCACGGCGGCGGAAATATCTCTGTGGGGAGTCCCGCTGCTTCCGAGCAAAGGAGGGGAATCAACCGACGTCGTACTGCTCAAGTTCCTCAGAGCCAGAGACTTCAAAGTCAGCGAATCATTCGAGATGTTGAAGAAGACTCTGCAATGGAGGAAGGACAACAACATCGATTCGATCCTCGAAGAGGATCTCGGCCGTCAAGATCTCGACGCGGCGTTCTACACCGACGGTACGGATCGCGTTGGCCACCCTGTGAGTTACAACATATACGGTGTGTTCAACGATCAGGAGGTTTACTCCAAGGCCTTTGGAATCGGAACAGAGGAAGAAGCGGAGAAGAAGAAGAACGGTATTCAGCAGTTCATGAGGTGGAGAATCCAGCTTTTGGAACAGAGTATCCAAAAGCTTGAATTGAAGCCCGGCGGCGTTTCTTCTCTGCTTCAGATCAGTGACCTCAACAACTCGCCTCCTCCTTCCAAGAAGGAGCTCAGAACCGCAATGAAACAGGCCGTCGGAATTCTCCAGGACAATTACCCTGAACTGGTCGCCAGAAACGTGAGTTTGCACCTTTCTTCTTCTTCTTTCTAATTAGGGTTTAACGAATTGGGATTGTTCATTGTTAAACCTAATTTCTGAATTTGATAAATCTTGCAGATATTCATCAACGTACCGTTCTGGTACTACGCAATGAACGCCCTGCTATCCCCATTCCTAACCCAACGTACAAGGAGCAAATTCGTGGTGGCCCGACCAGCCAGAGTAACCGAAACGCTGCTCAAGTACATCTCAGTCGAGCAAATCCCTGTCCAGTACGGCGGATTCAAGAGGGAGAACGACTACGAGTTCACCGACGAGGAAATAGTCGAGGTTTCCGTGAAGGCTGGATCGACGGCGGTCATTGAGATTCCGGCGACGGAGGTGAGCGGCGGGACGTTGCTGTGGGACGTGACGGTGGTGGGATGGGAAGTGAGGTACAAGGAAGAGTTCGTGCCGGCTGATGCAGGGTCGTACACGATTATTATACGGAAGGAGAAGAAGATTGGAAGTGGTGGAGAAGCGGTGAGGAATAGTTACAGGAACGGTGAGGCCGGGAAAGTTGTGGTGACGGTGGAGAACTGCTCCGGGAAGAAGAAGAGGGTTCTGTACAGGTACAAGACGCAGAAGAGTGCTTGATTTTGGGGTTGAAGAGAAGGGATTTTTTTTTTTTGAAGCAAGAGAAGGGAAAATTAAGAACATAATTTCGTGTCACATTTTTTATATTTGCTTTTTATTTATTTTTTGTTTTGTGGAGTTTTATTTTGTGTTTGTTGATTGTTGATTATGGGGTTTATATTGTGGAGAGAGTGAAAAATATTGAATTTAATTAATTTATTCCATATGGTTATAACATAAGTTTTTGTGTATCTAATATTCATGTCGGTTTAAGATTTTCACTTTAAGGTTTGGGATATAAGTATTAGGTATCGAATCGTGTGGTACTTCTCACCATTTAGTACATACTCTACCGAAATTGGGTTACATGGTGGCTCTCCAATGGAATGGGAAACTGATGGGCCCGAGTTGAATCCGCCCTCGAACATGTTCGAGGGCGGTCCGTCACTCGAGGGCGGTCCTCCGTCCGCCTCAGCCAAAGGATCACCTGTCATAGCTACAGTTGGCCACCGCCCATTACTGTTGACGGTGACTCGCTGCGGCCCACCCAGAGCAGGACACGTGGACCCTGCCAGGCCAATGGGACCTATAAATAACAGGGTCCCCCATTCAGAAGAGAGGGACAGACGGGGGACCATACGCCTGATACTACAAGCTTTCACGCTGTACGCTAAAGGCTATCGGTTCCGCCCACACCAAAGGGCTCTCGCCCGGTACTTCTCTGTAACCTATTCTCCCTACATTACCCACATACTTGTCACCTTACATATACTAACCCCTTGCACGTCCGCCCTGCAAGGTACCATCCGCCGAGACACTCCGAGGACGGATTCATTGCCTAAACCTCCAAAGAACCACAGTATTGATCCACCGGTCCAACTGGGCGGATCAATTGGCGCGCCAGGTAGGGGGGCAGCTAAACGTTTTGTTCCCAAAAGACAAACAGCATGCAGAATTTGGAGGAAAATCCCACGAGTGGTGTCCCCACGGAAACGCTCGTCACCCCGGCCAAACAAGTCGTATCGGCGGGTGTCCCCCGAGACCGGGTTCGAACTCCCCTAGGAGGAACTTGACCCCTGTGCCAAGTTCGGGTTCCCCAAGGCGGAACCCAGCACTTCCTCCAAGTTCGGATTCCCCAGGGTGGAATCTAATTCATCATCGTTCGGGTTCCCCAAGGCGGAACCCAACTCTTCGTTGAATTCAGTTTTCCCCAGGGCGGAATCTATTTCATCAGCGTTCGGGTTCCCCAAGGCGGAACCCAACTCTTCGTTGAATTCAGTTTTCCCCAGGGCGGAATCTAATTCATCAGCGTTCGGGTTCCCCAAGGCGGAACCCAACTCTTCGTTGAATTCAGTTTTCCCCAGGGCGGAATCTAATTCATCATCGTTCGGGTTCCCCAAGGCGGAACCCAACTCTTCGTTGAATTCAGTTTTCCCCAGGGCGGAATCTAATTCATCAGCGTTCGGGTTCCCCAAGGCGGAACCCAACTCTTCGTTGAATTCAGTTTTCCCCAGGGCGGAATCTAATTCATCATCGTTCGGGTTCCCCAAGGCGGAACCCAACTCTTCGTTGAATTCAGTTTTCCCCAGGGCGGAATCTATTTCATCAGCGTTCGGGTTCCCCAAGGCGGAACCCAACTCTTCGTTGAATTCAGTTTTCCCCAGGGCGGAATCTAATTCATCATCGTTCGGGTTCCCCAAGGCGGAACCCAACTCTTCGTTGAATTCAGTTTTCCCCAGGGCGGAACCTAATTCATCATCATTCGGATTCCCACGGCGGAACCCAACATTTCCTCCAAGTTCGGATTCCCCAGGGCGGAACCCAACACTTCGTTGTCCAGTTTTCCTTAAGGAGAAATCTACCTCGGCAATCATGCGAATTTCACACAAACAAAAAAAGAAAAGAGAAGAAGGGGATGACAACTGGATAACAATGGCATTTCATTTCTGACATGGCGGATTGACACGTTTGATACAAATGACAAGTCAAAAGGAAGAGCAAATTTACAAGACAGAACTACGAACGCCCGCCCGACGACCCTGTCTTGTCCGCCCGCAACCTATCAGCACGAGCTTTCTTCCTCAGCTCCTTATGGCGAAGGCTCACCTCAGAGAAGGCCTCGGACAACAGCTCCTTGCGGCGGTCCGAAGGAATCACCTGGGAGTCAGCCGATTCCTCTTTGTACTCCTGCGCCATCAGCCGCCGAGACGCCGCAAAGAGCATCTGCTCTTGATTCCAGGAACAGTCCACATTCCCCCGTCGGAGTTCGTGGCGAACAGCAGCAAGGGTGTTGTCCAAAGCATCTTGCACCCGATCGCCAAGCTCCTCCGCAGTTTTCTCGGCGACGGCCTTCTCCACATCCGCCTTCAGCGCCTGAAGGGTCTCCTCGGTTTCTTTCAAGGCATGGTCGCGGCTTTCCACATCCTTGGTTTTGGCCTCCAGGTCCTCGGCCATGACCGCCTTGACGGTTTCCAAGCGGACCACTTCCTCTTTCAAGGCGTCCCTGTCAGCTACCGCCTCCGTCAAGGCGTTCTCCACCTTGAATCGTTTCTCCTGCTCCGCCTGTAAGTCCAACATGTGTTCAGTAGCTTGGTTAGCGTGCGCAACACGGAGCAAGTCCAATTGATAAGAGGTAGTTACCAGAAGCTGGGCCGCCTCCTCTTCCATTTCCTTTTTGGCCCTGGAGTATTTGGCCTTCCATTGTTGAGAGGCGGCCCGGGCCTCCCTCAACTCAGCCTCCATCTCCTCCACACCTTGCGGCCGCTCTGCCCTGTGCGCCTGATCGGCCGACAGCAGGGCCCCGGCGGTACCTAAGAGCTGCAACAGAATAAAATCCAGGCGGGTCAGACTGTGAAACGAAACAAGTACACAGAACCAGGAAATTTGAGCTTACCCTGGCCCCAATCGCCATTTGCTCCATCGCCAAGCGGCGAACCCCGTCCTCAGTACGGGGGTGGTCGATATCCCAGTCGGCCGCCAGTTGAAGGGCGGCCTGGGTGAGAACCTCACTGCCGCTAAGTGTCGGCTGCATGATAGGGAGGCGGGCAGCGCTGAACTCCCCGGACGGGGTCTCCGACCTGGCCCTGCCGCCGGTTTTCGCCTTGCCAGAGTCCTTCCTCATAATCGACTTTCGGCGTTTTGAGCGCTCCAGGTTCTGTGCGGGAGGACTCTGCTTAGAGCGTTTTCTCTCAAGGCGTTCCTTTTCCGCCCTCTCTTGTTCAGGGCGCGTCTGGTCCGCGTCCTTCTGCTGCTGACGTTGCTCAGCTCCCGAACCTTCAGGTTGAGGCTGTGTGTGGCCAACCGCCCTCCGGGACTTAGCGTTCAGCAACGCAGCGAAGATGGAACTCTCTGCAAGAACAGCAAGACAAGGAAACAGTTTAGGCACCATCATCACAATCAACATGTAAAATAGCGGCGCACTACAATGGACGCATCGCCCTCAGTTGTCGTCTGCTCACCACCGCCATCTAGCCAGTGCTTCAGAGCGTTTAGGCCCCGCTTCTTCAGATTGTAGTTCCAGGTATTCGCCCAGTCTACAATGCTGGCGTCATTCCCCTGAAGACGGTGAAGTCGATTGAACTCTTCAATTGCGCCATACGACCAAGTAGGTCGAAGGCGCTCCGCCCAGGAGGCATCCTCCGGCGATTCAGCTCTCATAAAAAAGAAGCTGTGAAACCATACCGAGGACGCCTTGATGACGCCGTAGACTCCGCTCCCAGAGTACGCTCTCCTCTTTGAGAACGTAATGCCATTCTGCCCAATTTTGGCGGAGTATAGCTGGCGGAATACTCTGGCGCTGGGAGCAACATGCCTTTTGATGCATGACACCTTGAAGGCGGTCATGACCGCCCAGGCATGGGGTTGGAGCGCTCCCAAGGACGCTCCCAGAAGATCAAGAACATCCACCTCCCAGGAATCCAGGGGGAAGCGGAGGCCGTACCGAAGCGCCTCAACCCACACTCCCACCCATCCAGGTGGACAATTCCCGATTGAGCAGACTCGAGCGGGGGCGGCGTATGAGAAACGCTGAGGCATGTCGCACTCGTTCAACATTCTCGCCAGGGCGTTCGTCTTGACGTAGGGGAAGTACCCCGGCCCATACACCTCTCGGCAGTCCGCGGGCGCGCCATCCCACATCTGCTCCCAGGCTAGGACCTTGTATCCGTACATTCCCACGGCTTCGGTCTGCAGCTCAAAACCCCAAGCCTCCTTGGTGAACCCGACCTGCCACGAGGCGAACCGCCGACAGACATTGGAGTTGGGTGCTTGGAACCTGGCCTCTGCCTGCCGGCGGAGCTGCTCCGCCGACGGAGTCGGCAGCGTTTCGTCGTCCTCCGAAAACACGTACTCGGCGGTGAAGTCCGCGTACGGATTAAAGATGAGGTCGGAGTCCTCCGGATAGGGCATCTGCCCTTTCTGTTTGGGATCGGCGGCGTCTGATCCCTCGTCATCGACTTCTTCCTTGGACGGTTCAGGAGTCTGAGGAGGACTCGGTTGCACGGATGGGGCTGACGGCGTAGATGTTTCGGCGGAAGAATCCGCCCCTGATCCTCTCCTCCCTTCATCATAGCCTCCTACAACAGAAGTATAAGGGGCGCAAATCAGAAGAGGAGGAGGAATGAACACCAAAGGGCAGGCAGATACAGGAGCAGTTTCCGTCCTCGCCTCTCGAGAAGGGCGCGCGGTAGACCGCCGTCGTCCCCGCATGCCCCTCAGCAGACTCTCTAAATGGTCATAATCTAAGGACGACGACGACCCACTAGACGACATCTCACACGCCCAAGGAGGAAATAGAAAGGGCGAAGCACGCAATGCAGAAATGCGAAAGAACAAAAACAAACAATGGGCGGATATAAAAATTTGAATGCAAGAAGTTTCAAAGGAACATACTTGCTTCGGCGGAAGAGGACGACTCAACATCAGAAGGCATCTTCGGTGGATGTTTTGGAAGATGGCGAACAGAGTCAAAGTAATAAGGGAAGGGCGAACTCGGCTGACAAGACAGACACGCTCAAAGAAGTTGGCAAGAAGAAAGGGCGGATGCTCTCAAAAACTAGTTTTCAGTCTAAAGTGCCAGATCGGAGGGGGGGAAACCCCATATTTATACTGGTGACGTGGGTAAGCGAAACGTCGCCAAATAGAATCGAGCCACGTGTCCCCCAGGCAGTGGGCGAATAGGCTAGTAGCCTGCACAAAGGAAAGAAAGCGTGCAAAAAGGGTGGGACACGTGCAAGTTCACCTCAAAAGAAGAGCTCCACCCGTTTCGATCACCGGCAACAGCATCGGCAACAAGTTAGTGATGGGCCCGAGTTGAATCCGCCCTCGAACACGGTCAGGGCGGTCCGTCACTCCAGGGCGTTCGAAGCAGTTCCATAGTATCGCCTCAAGCCTCTTGCGGCCTCGAGACCATACTGGGGGCAATTGATGGGCCCGAGTTGAATCCGCCCTCGAACATGGTCAGGGCGGTCCGTCACTCGAGGGCGGTCGAAACAGTTCCATAGTATCGCCTCGAGCCTCTTACGGCCTCGAGGCCATACTGGGGGCAATTGATGGGCCCGAGTTGAATCCGCCCTCGAACATGTTCGAGGGCGGTCCGTCACTCGAGGGCGGTCCTCCGTCCGCCTCAGCCAAAGGATCACCTGTCATAGCTACAGTTGGCCACCGCCCATTACTGTTGACGGTGACTCGCTGCGGCCCACCCAGAGCAGGACACGTGGACCCTGCCAGGCCAATGGGACCTATAAATAACAGGGTCCCCCATTCAGAAGAGAGGGACAGACGGGGGACCATACGCCTGATACTACAAGCTTTCACGCTGTACGCTAAAGGCTATCGGTTCCGCCCACACCAAAGGGCTCTCGCCCGGTACTTCTCTGTAACCTATTCTCCCTACATTACCCACATACTTGTCACCTTACATATACTAACCCCTTGCACGTCCGCCCTGCAAGGTACCATCCGCCGAGACACTCCGAGGACGGATTCATTGCCTAAACCTCCAAAGAACCACAGTATTGATCCACCGGTCCAACTGGGCGGATCAGAAACCACCTTTAGTTAACGCTATTGAACCAACTGGCCCTGAACTCTGGCAAATGGCAATCGCTTTGGTCAATCCAAGTCTCTCCAAAATTATGTTTTTTCTTATGGCGGCTCTACCACCCTTAGATGAGGCACTTCAGTCTCGCAATATGGATATTCCAACTGAGTGTCAGGTTTGGCACGAGGCCTTCGAGTCCGTGGGACACGTCATTTTCTTCTATTCAATTGCTAGGATGTGCTACTCTCGTATCGGGTTGGTCGTTGATTCGCACCCCCTAACTCATCTAGTTATAACGAGTTGTTTCTTGTTAATCAATTGCTAACATCCATCTTTGGGTTCTTAGGTTGGGTTAGATTAGAAAGATGGAGAAGGAGAATGTTATGATAGATTGAGTATGTGAGTTTTGGGTTCGGTTGGTTTAGATTGGGTTTGGTTGAATTAAATTGGTTAGTTTTGGACATGACATGAGGTGACGTATAAAAAACTGTTGAATTGACGTATATAAAACTGTTGAATTGGCTTATTATTATATGAAGAGTTGACGGAATGATCACATTGTTAGAAATGCTATAAGTTAATGATAACTATGTTACAAATTATAAATTAGTGACCGCTATATTACAACTATACAAGTTATGGACCAAAATAACAATAAGCCCTAATTAATTATACTATCTCTATCTCTCTTGTCGGGTCATCTTATTTTTGGTTATATAGCGCCGGAAGTTAATTCCCAATAGCCAAAACCCTAATTCAGCACTGCCATGGCGGACGCTGTAGCAAACGGTGGTGAACCAGAGCTAAAGGATGCGAAGAAGAAGCACAAGGGAAAGCACGACAAGCCTAAACCATGGGACGATGATCCTAACATTGACCGCTGGAAAGTTGAGAAGTTCGATCCTTCATGGAACGAAGGCGGCCTGCTCGCCGAGAGCTCCTTCTCCACTCTCTTTCCTCAGTACAGAGGTTTCTCTTCGTCTTTCTTCTCTGTCCACTTAGTATCGTCTAATTAGGAGCTTCGCTGTGTCCTATTATCTATGCTCATTGTTTATCATCTCCTTTTTTGCAGAAAAGTACTTGCAGGATGTTTGGCCGACGGTGAAATCTGCCTTGAAAGAATACGGCATTTCAGGCGAACTCAATCTCGTAAGTTTCTTAGAGTACATATACACTTACACCTTACTAGAAATTAGCTTCATCTGAGACAAGATACTGGAGCTCAATCTCATATATTCATAGTATCTTCTCATCCAAATGTATGTAATGCAAGAAATCTGACCAAAGCACAAGTTCTAGCATCTATGGTTGCCTCCTGGATTAATATGTAATGAGCTTCTGGAGGCATGATCTCCCTATGCTCAAACTTGTCTACCTGATGCCATACAAGCCTAAACATCTTCCATAATACTTGTCAAATTCCTTGTAGGACTTCAATTCATGTATTGTTAATGCTTATTTTCTTTGGTTAACTTGTTCTATATTGGTTATGATCAGGTTGAGGGTTCGATGACTGTTTCAACTACTATCAAGACTAGGGACCCTTACATAATCATCAAAGCTAGGGATCTTCTTAAGTTGCTATCCAGAAGTGTCCCTGCACCCCAGGTATGAGGAAACCTTATCCTGTTTACTTCAACGTCTCCTTGCACATTAGTTTTCATGGCTGAGATTTGGATTGACCATCAGTATGAAGTTTCTGACTGTAGTTGTGTTTGGTATTTTTTGCTGATTAAATTGATTCATTTTTTCATTGGTTTAGGCTATCAAGATTCTCAATGACGAAATGCAATGTGACATTATCAAGATTGGTGGTTTTGTTCATAATAAGGTAATGCTTAATGACACTATACTATTGTACTGACTAGTGTATGTTGTGTTTATCCTGCTATATCAGTAGTTACCTGAGTTTTACTGTTACAAAAATGTTAGAGCCTTCAATTACCTTATGTAATAAAAAGAAGACTAATCAAGCATGGACGGCATGTGTTACTAGAGTAGAAAATGAGTCATTAGAATCCGATCAATTGTGTAGCTTTGAGTTTTATCTTTGTTTGTCAGTTGCATGAGCTCTTACTAATGTGCTACATTGCAGGAACGTTTTGTGAAACGAAGGCAACATCTTGTTGGGGCAAATTCAGCTACTTTAAAGGTGAGGATGCTTATTGATTTATCTAGAATTTGTGATAGAGGATGGTAAATTTTCTTTATATTAGCTTTTGACCATCGCCACAATGACCTGACATTTGGTAAATCTAGTACAACTTAAAGAATGCAATGCTAAGGCGAAGTATTGTTAGCCAAAGTCTTTCTCTGCCTTACCTTCTCTGATCTGATTATTGTTTCCAGGCACTTGAGATCTTGACAGGCTGTTATATTCTAGTCCAGGTAGCCGCTTCACCATATTCAAACGATTGTTTTCGTTAAGCTGCGATGGAAAATAAAAGGATTTTCTGTTTGCACAGGGGAACACCGTTGCCGCTATGGGTTCATTTAAAGGATTAAAACAAGTTAGAAAGATAGTGGAGGAATGCATGCAGAACAAGATGCATCCTGTGCACCAAATAAAGGTACACGTTTGCATATTTCTCATTATGGTTATTCCTTGCGTATATGAATGCATGCATTTCTTTGTTAAGAAACATGCTGATATTTACTCTCTTCTGCCTTGGTTTTATCGGAATTTTTGTGCTTTATAGATTCTTATGGTGAAAAAAGAACTTGAACAAGACCCCTTGCTGAAGAATGAAAATTGGGACAGATTTCTTCCAAAATACAATAAGTAAGATACATACTGTTTTTTTTTCTTCTTTCTTTCAAAGTTTGCTATTTTAGTTCCTGGTTCCTACTCTCCCTGCTGTTTCTGAATTTGCATTTTATGTGGTTGAATAATCTTTCAGGAAGAATGTGCAACGGAAGAAGACTAAGAAGACAGTAAAGAAAGAATACACTCCATTTCCTCCTCCTCAACCGCCTAGTAAGGTGAGATCAAGATTCTCGAACATCAAATGCCGATAAATCAATCTATATTTTTCCTGCAAAATTTTGTTTGCGAAAAAATGTGTTGAGAACTGTTCCAAAGAGCGACCACATCTTAGAATTGTATCGACTGTTGGTAACTTGCAGCAGTAGGATTCTAAAATGTGCGCTATGGATCTACTTGGTTTGTCAAAATGACAGTCTTCATGAGACAATGCATATAATCAATGGTTCTTTTAGTTTTTGACGTCAATTGTTCACACTCTCATCCATCTGTTGCAATATGTTAAACATAACGGCACTGTGATCGTCTCTGTATCTGCAGGTTGATATTCAATTAGAGACAGGAGAATACTTCATGAGTGAACACAAGAAGCAATCTAATAAATGGAGAGATAAACTTCAGAAGCAAGCCGAAAAATCTGCTGAAAACAAGAGAAAAAGAGAAGAGACATTTGTCCCTCCGAAGGTTCGTTCTTTCACGGAACTTGTTTCTATTAGTGTTATTAATATATTAATTTTCCATAATTGTAAGTTGGTACACCGTACACCTCATCTCTTCTTTCATCTGGGATCTGCTATGCTGTTTCAGGAACCCGTCGAGGCACACACCAGTAGGTCAGATGACAATGGCAGAGACCTGGCCGCCATGACCATGTCTGTCAAGGTACTGTTTCCATGCTTGATACTGGTTTGAAGAATGTTTTGGGACCTAGTGTATGTTTTCTTTTTTGAGCTTCTGAACATCATGTCCCATTCTAATTGTGCAGCAAAAAGCAAAAGATTATGGGAAGAAGAAAAGTGGGGAGAACGTCAACGCAGAGGATTTTATAGCAGTAGCTCCAGGTGAACAATCAAAGAAGAAAAAAGCAAGGAGAAGTTAAGTCTCCAGAACAAGTAAGTGCCTAGCTTTCATCAATGTTGCTGTACGTGGTTCACTTGCTTGGTTGGATATGATGTTCATTGCTTTGCTCATCTAAGCTACTTGTTTCTTTGAATTATATATTCTGTTACTGCTTTCTATCATTAAATTAAGAGTAGTGGTCTAGTGGAAGATGATGATTGCAGCAGGTACTTATGATGGTTATGACATAACCCGAGATGTTTCTCCTGGCGCAGCCTTTTTCGCTGTGCCGAGCTTCTCCAGTGGTGTGTCTGTACATGACTATACCCATTTTCTGCTCACTGATTCCTTTTCTGTTTGTTGTCTCAAAGGAACATAACTGTAGCTAGGGCCGAGAGTTGGTTCTTGGTTTAACACTAACCAAGACCAAACAAATTGGGTCTTTGTTAATAGTTCTAGATTCCTAAGGAAGTGATGGCTGAGTTTTTTCACTGGTTTGCTTACAATTAGTCTAATGAATGTTTAATTCTTCTACATAACCAGATAGAAATAGAACTTGTTAGCATCCCTATAACTCTGGTAGCTTGTTAGATGGATGGTCACGTTTGTAAGAAGTTTGAATCCATTTTGTAATGTTTCTAATGAACTGTAACTTTCTTATTAGAGATGGATACAAGTGCAGTTGGAGCTGAATCGGCGGATAAGATTAATAATGCGAGTTCCACGACTTGGACAAAAGGAGTTTGAGTTGAAGCAGAAACAAATATTGCTTGAAACTACTTGGAATAAGTCGTAGAGGAGAATGAAATCAAGGTATTTCGATTCGATGTCTATTCTATTGAAATATTTGTAAAAGAAGTATCTTTGTTATAAAATGAAAAGAAAAGAAGGTAGATGAACAACTTGATAATGACTTTTCATGAGAATAGAGTAATGGTGAACCTTTTGATTTTGATTTTGAACTACTTAGTGCTGTTGACGAGTTAACTAGAAATGGAAAGAGGGCCTTGACTTTGACTTTGATGCATAATGCTAATGTTGATGATTACTTCCTTCGAGGTTCACTTTGATGCATTGTACTTTATGTGATTCTTTTATGATGTTCGGTTTGATTGTAATGGTGTGAATTGCAGAATTTCTAACAGCAAGCCGACACAATATTCCGTGCCAGACAAGTGCAATTGTGTTAGAAATTCTGCAATTCACTCAGAGTTTACGTAACAATATACTGACGACGACACATTGTCAAACTATGTCCATGACACGCAAATGACCCTGTGCCAGCTGAGTCACGACACCACCCAATCACACTAAATAGTGCTACTTACTTAATCGGCGCAGCGCTATCTACGTGTCATTATCAACCATTTTTGGATATAGTATTAGTTTGACAATGTGCAACTGACGATACATTTGTTAGGTAATCTTGTTCACAAAACTACAAAATTTCGGGTAAGACTTTTTCGTCGGAGTCTAACAACTATTAGTTTAATTAATTATATAAGTTTAACAACCAGCGCACAATCATTAGAGGCGTGATTGATGTTGAGTTGCGTGATCGCACACAGAAAAATCAATATCCGAATGTTTGACCGATGAAATCGGGCGGCGGCCCTTTAATAGTTATGGATGCATATCTTTTGCGATTTCATGTGGATTATGGATACATATCTCAATCAAGTATTATAAATTGATAAAACCATTTGACTAAATTGTTGCATCCACTCCAAACTACTTGAGGGCTTCATCAAAAAAAAAAAGCTACTTGAGGGATGTATTTAAATTTGTAAGATTGAGTTTGGAAGATGGAAGGTTAACATATGAAAAATTGAAAAAAAAAACTTAAAAGAGCTAATATTCTTCTGGATGGTAGGGAATATAGCATGGAATATATGTCTAATCATGTCTTGACTTGAAATTTGGAGAAAATATAAGCATTTAATATATAATATTGCCTATGAAAAGTTGGAAAAACTTAAAATGGCTAATATTTGTTTGGATGGTAGGTAATTTCTTGTAATATATTCAAAATCATGTCTAGCCTCAAAATTTGGAAAGAATCTAGATATTAAAGTCATAATATCGTATTTTTTTTCAAAAATCTAGCGCATTTTGTGACAAATCTAGCTCATATTCTTACAAATTTAGCACATTTTTTATTGAGACAAATCTAACACATTTTTTGGAAAAATCTAGCGCATTTTGGGATAAATCTAGAGCATTTTTTTGGACAAATCAAGTTCATTTTGTGAAAAATATAGCGCATTTCGGGATAAATCAAACTCATTTTGTGAATATAAAACATTTTGGGGGGAAATCTAGTGTTTTTTTTTTTTTACAAATCTAGCGCATTTTTGAACAAATCTATTCCAAATTTTTGACAAATCTAGTCCAATTTTTTTACAGATTTTGATAAATCTAGTTCAGAATTTGACAAATCTAATCCATAATTTGAAAAATCTAGTTTAGAATTTTGACAAATCTAATCCAAAATTTGATCAATCTAGTTCAGAATTTGACAAATCTAGTCATGATTTGACAAATCTAGTCCAAATTTTGACAAATCTAGTCCAAATTTTGACAAATCTAGTCCACGATTTTGACAAATCTAGCCACAATTTTGACAAATCTAGTCCACAATCTTGACAAATCTAGTCCAAAATTTTGACAAATTTAGTCCAAATCCTAACAAATCTAGTCCAAAATTTTGACAAATCTAGTCCACAATTTTGACACATCTAATCCATAATTTGAAAAATCTATTCTAGAATTTTGACAAATCTAATCCAAAATTTGATAATTCTAGTTCAGTTTTTGACAAATCTAGTCCAAGATTTTGACAAATCTAGTCCAAATTTTGACAAAACTAGTCCAAAAATTTGACAAATCTAGTCTGAACAATTTGACAAATCTAGTCCAAAATTTTGACAAATCTAGTCCAAATTTTGACAAATCTAGTCCAAATTTTGACAAATCTAGTCCACAATTTTGACAAATTAGTCCAAATCTTGACAAATCTAGTCCAAAATTTTGACAAATTTAGTCCAAAATCCTAACAAATCTAGTCCAAAATTTTGACAAATCTAGTCCAAAATTTTGACAAATTTAGTCCAAATCTTAACAAATCTAGTCCAAAATTTTGACAAATCTAGTCCACAATTTTGACAAATCTAGTTCAGTTTTTAACAAATCTAGTCCATGATTTTGACAAATCTAGTCCAAAAATTTGACAAATCTAGTCCAAATTTTGACAAAACTAGTCCAAAAATTTGACAAATCTAGTATAGAATTTGACAAATCTAGTCCAAAATTTAGACAAATCTAGTCCAAATTTTGACAAATCTAGTCCAAATTTTGATAAATCTAGTCCAAAATTTTTACAAATCTAGTCCAAAATTTTTACAAATCTAGTCCAAAATTTTGACAATTATAGTCCAAAATTTTGACAATTCTAGTCCAAAATTTTGACAAATCTAGTTCAAAATTTTTACAAATCTAGTCCACAATTTTGACAAATCTAGTCCAATTTTTTTACAGATTTTGACAAATCTAATTCATAATTTGAAAAATCTAGTCCAAAATTTTGACAAATCTAGTCCAAATCCTAACAAATCTAGTCCAAAATTTTGACAAATCTAGTACAAAATTTTGACAAATCTAGTCCACAATTTTGATAAATCTAGTCCAATTTTCAACAAATCTAGTCCAATTTTTGACAAATCTAGTCCAAATTTCGACAAAACTAGTCCATAATTTTTACAAATCTAGTCCAGATTTTGACGAATCTAGTCTAGAATTTTGACAAATCTAGTCTAAAATTTGACAAATTTAGTCCATAATTTGATAAATTTAGTCTAGAATTTGAAGAATTTTGTCAAATTTTTTACGAATCTAGTCTAGATTTTGACTAATCTAGTCCATAGTTTGACAAATCTAGTCTAGTTTTTTAAAAATATAGCGCATTTTGGGACAAATCTAGAGTATATTTTGGACAAATCTAGTGCATTTTGTGAAAAATTTAGAGCATTTTGGGACAAATCTAGCGCTTTTTTTTACAAATCTAGTGCATTTTTTATGAACCTAACTCATTTTTGGACAAATCTAGCGCATTTTTTGGACAAATCTAGCACATTTTGGGGACAAATCTAGCGCATTTTTTGGACAAATCTAGCTCATTTTGTGAAAAAACTAGCGCATTTTTTTAAACATCTAGAGCATTTGGGACAAATCTAGCGCCTTTTTTATACAAATTTAGTGCTTTTTTTTATGAACCTAATTCATTTTTTGACAAATGTAGCGCCATTTAGGACAAATCTAGCGCATTTTTAAAAAAAAATCTCGCGCAATTTGGGACAAATCTAGCGCATTTTTTGGAAAACTATCGCATTTTTTGGACAAATCTAGCACATTTTGGGACAAATCTAGCGCACAAATTTAGCTCATTTTGTGAAAAAACTAGCTCATTTTTTGAAACATTTAGAGCATTTTGGGACAAATCTAGCACCTTTTTTTTACAAATCTAGTGCATTTTTTTATGAACCTAACTCATTTTTTGATAAATCTAGCGCATTTTAGGACAAATGTAGCGCATTTTTTAAAAAAAATCTCGCGCAATTTGGGACAAATCTAGCGCATTTTTGGACAAACTATCACATTTTTGGGACAAATCTAGCACATTTTGGGACAAATCTAGAGCATTTTTTGGACAAATCTAGCTCATTTTGTGAAAAAACTAGCGCATTTTTTGAAATATCATAGTATTTTGGGACAAATCTAGCGCCTTTTTTTTACAAATCTAGTGCATTTTTTTTATGAACCTAACTCATTTTTTGACAAATCTAGCAAATTTGGGAAAAATCTAGCGCATTTTAGGACAAATCTAGCGCATTTTTTGGACAAATCTAGCACATTTTGGAACAAATCTAACGCATTTTTTGGAACAATCTAGCTCATTTTGTGAAAAAACTACCGCATTTTTTGAAATATCTAGAGCATTTTTGGACAAATCTAGCACCTTTTGTAAAAAATATAGAGCAATTTGGGTCAAATCTAGTGCATTTTGAACAAAACTAGCTCATTTTGTGAAAAATCAAGAGCATTTTGGGACAAATCTAGCGCATTTTATGACAAATCTAGTTCATTTTTTTTGACAAATCTATCGCACTTTTTAGGCAGTGTGGGAGGTTCCTCTTGAGGTGTATGACAAGGACTTAGTTAGGCAGTGTGTGTGGGAGAGAGTATTAGAGGGTGAAAGCGTACAACGAGCTGATAATAGAGAAGTGCTAGGGATTAGCACTTTAGTGAGGGAGTAAGTCCACAACCTTTAGCCTGCAACGCGTGAGAGCGTGCAGTATCAGGCACGTTGTAACATCCCAACCTCTTCTGACAAGATATTGTTCGCTATGATCCCAATGAATGTCGTCCTTTACTGAATGCGTGATCCGACATTTATATGGCTAGTGTGGCATGAACCAAACTTCCACGTGGCATACTTTGAGTGGTACTTTTCAGAGACAACATCCCTATATCATTGGATGAGGGTCTATCTCGTAGGGTAATAGAGCTGGTGTCAGATCCTGCAGAATGTAGGAAATCTGTTGGGGGGCTGATGGACAGGACAGGCGCCTTACTCTTGAGGGGAGACAACACAACACTCCTCAGTACTCACATATGTCATTAATTCTTCTTAGGGCGAAAAAAGATATGCTAGAGCAGATCTCGAGGCAAATTGGTACACCCCGAGGATCCGTGAGCTGATGGCCCAAGGGCCATCAATAACACATAATTATGACGCATGCATGACGATTCATGTTACTTCCAGATAAGTGGATCATAACAAAATGCACGTCCATGTGCAAAAATATTTCACAATAGTCAATCCCCACAAGGCAGGTCAACGCCCAAGATGTTTCTATTACACATTTACGTTTAAACGACATCGCCTAGTCAAACAATCCCAAGTTGATTAATTTAAAAATTATTTTAAAATTTCCTTTGTGTATATATATAAAATTCTCATATCGTGGTTGAGGAGTGACCAAATCACCCCCAAATATCTGATGTGACACCATTTAGTTATTATAAAATACCATTTTGCCCCTCTCTATTTTTCCAACTTAACAAATAGCTCATATACTATAAATTGCTCTTTTTATCCCTCGTACTTTTATCATTTTGTCGTTTGGGTCCTTTTGTTCAATCTTTCGTCTTCATAGCGTTAATTGATGTACATTCAGTACACCATGTTAGCTCTAAGATTTTTTTTAATTAGAAATAAAAATATGTATAATTGGATAGGATGAAAATCGTCGAATAAAATGTGTGGTTTCAAAATTCTTCATATTTCATCTCTAACCAACTTTTTGTCTCCTACCTCCGATATATCTCTCCGTCGATGTGCGAATGCGTTCAAATTTAATATTAAGAAGACAATAGTTGAAATAAAAGGACTCAAAACGTAAAGTAACCAAAATAGGAAGGGAAAAGAGAACGACTTATAGTATAGGAGCTATCTATTAAGTTGAGAAAATAAAGAGGAGCAAAGTGTTATTTCCCCTTTAGTTATAAAGGTAAAAGTCAACTCCCTCGTCTGAAGATTCAAACCTATTCAAACCTATTCCAAACCCTACACGTTTCTCTTCTTTTTCAATTTTCTTTATAAATATACGCCTCAAAATCATAACCCACAAAAATAAAAAACCAAAACACAAAACCAAAATGACCACCTTACGCCTGTCTTTAACGGCGCTCTCCTTCCTATCCATCACACTGTTAACCGCCGTTCCGGCAACCTCAACGTCAAGTTTCATGCAATGCCTCCATAACAGATCCAACACAATCTCCCAAGCCATCTACACACCAAACGACGTCGTTTCATTCTCCGCCGTCCTCCAATCCTACATCCAAAACCAACGCTTCAACACCACTTCCACCTCCAAACCTTTCCTCATCATCACAGCCCTACACGTGTCCCACGTCCAAGCCGCCGTCATCTGCGCCCGCCAAAACAACCTCCAGATGAAGATCCGCAGCGGCGGCCACGACTACGAGGGCCTGTCCTACATGTCACTGACGTCACCATTCTTCATCCTCGACATGTTCAACCTCCGAGATGTCGACGTGGACGTCGAATCCGAAACCGCATGGATCCAAACCGGAGCGATCCTCGGCGAGGTTTACTACAGAATCGCCGAGAAGAGCAACGTGCTAGCTTTCCCCGCCGGAGTCTGTCCCACGGTGGGCGTCGGAGGACACGTCAGCGGCGGAGGGTACGGAAACATGATGAGGAAGCACGGGCTGACGGTGGATAACGTCGTGGACGCGACGTTAGTTGACGGTAACGGCAGACTGCTTGACAGAAAGTCAATGGGCGAGGATCTGTTCTGGGCGATTAGTGGCGGCGGTGGGGCCAGCTTCGGAGTCGTGATCTCGTACAAAGTCAAACTCGTCAGAGTTCCCGAACTCGTTACCGTGTTCAGCGTTTTCAAGACCGTTGACGAGAACGTGACAAATGTAATTGACAAGTGGCAACACGTGGCTGACAGGCTGGACGATGGGCTTTTCCTTAGACTAGTCCTCAACGTGGTCAATACCACGGTCAGAGCACGGTTCCTGGGCTTTTATCCTGGCGACTCAGCCCATTTGCTTTCCATAATGAAAGCCCAGTTTCCCGAACTGGGCCTGGCCCAATCAGACTGCATAGAAACAAGCTGGATCAGATCCGTATTATTCTGGACGGATCTCCCCGTGGAGACCCGACCCGAGGTCCTCCTACGGCGGACGACGACGACGACCCGACTGAAGAGGAAATCCGACTACGTACAGAGACCGATTCCAATAGACAGATTGAAGAACCTATGGAAGAAGATGGTGGAGCTAGGAAACGTGGGGCTGGTGTTTAACCCGTACGGCGGGAGGATGGCGAAGATAGCGGCGGATGCGACGCCGTTTCCTCACCGGAAGGGGAATCTGTGGAAGATTCAGTACCAGGTGAACTGGAGCGAGGAAGGGGAGGAAGTGGAGGAGCGGAATCTTGAGAATGGACGGAGGATGTACGAGTTCATGACGCCGTATGTGTCGAAGAACCCTAGAGGGGCGTTTTTGAATTACAGGGATATTGATTTGGGGGTGAATCGGAATCGGAACGGGAAAGGGAGCTACGAGGAGGCGAGAAGTTATGGGGTGAAGTATTTTAAGGGGAATTTCAAGAGGTTGGTGAAGATCAAGACGAAGGTTGATCCTGGGAATTTCTTCAGGAATGAACAGAGTATTCCGGTTGCGGCTCCGGCGTATTGAATTGGTTTAGTTTGGTAATTGTGATTACTGCAGTTAATTGTGTATGGTAATTACCGTATTAGTCGTATTATTGATTATTGTTAGTACCAATTATTGTAATGGTATATAAAGGAGTAAATAAAAAATAACATTGGTATCAATTTGATGAGACCTATTTTCTTCCATAGAATTCAGAGATGTAACAATAGTAGGACAATCCGAGAAAATTAGTGAACTATGAGGAAAATTTAGCGTTTAGCGACAGACACTTGAAGCAAATGGCGTAATCGGGGGTGGGTCAACTGACGGGTCCAAGCTTAGTAGTCAGGCCCCGCATGGCATACACAACCAGCCAAGGGCTAATAGCAACACAATAGGAATCCTAGAGCATCCATGCGTCTAGGGTTCCTCCAAAGGTCGTTTGTGGTCATTTAGCAGTTAAGGCCCACTCGGGGTCCCCTAAGAAAACCCTTGCAGCTAGATGCTTAGGGTTTCTCGTAAGCCAACTGGGTTGTCCAGCCGCTAACGGCCAATATCATCTTGCAGGCGGTTCACCAACCAGCCAGCGAGACGTGGCAATCTAAGCCGGACTTCGAGACACTATATATAGAGATCTGACCCCAACATTGATGGAACATGACCCAACACTCAGAGGTTGCGCCATAAGCAGCATACGCTCGCTAGTACGCTTAAGGCTCTCTACTAAAAACCCTAAGGCGTACCCCTGGTACTTCTCTGTCTCTCACTCATATACACCCATGCCTCTTTTACTCACACATAACTGCTCGTCCTCTCACTATTGTCTCTTGTACACATTACGAGGCCTGCACCAGACTTCCTCTGGTGGACCTGAACATGACTCTCCAGGTTGAACCTTCATTGCACGCCTATATTATTTTAGGCGGAACACATGCTTATTGTATTTCAATGGTGCAAGTTTCTTATTTTTGAAGTTAAATAATGTCATATTATTAACGCTCATGTTTTTTTTTTTACTCAAAAACTCAATCACTTTATTAATGGCCTTTGTAACAATTGTATAAGTCGTACAATAACCACTCAGGAAACACCCCCAATAAATGTTTGGGTTGAGGAAATAGCCCCACGCGCTAGAACATGGCAACACTATTATCACTCCTCCTCACAGCACCAACCTTGGAATCTCCTTGGTTAGACAGCTCTCTCCGACACTCGATGACAATCCGTTAATGCGCATGTTTATTCTACGTGATGTACAAAATGAACGTTGATTTACTTTCTTATGTTAATCCATCAGTTAACCATTTCCACAAGTTTCAATTAGGGAATGGAGGAATACTCTGTTGGTCCCTAAAGAAATTTTCAGGATCAAATTGCCTCTTAATCTTTGACAGTCTTTCGAAATGACCCTTGAAGTATTTCTCCCCGTACACTTTCGCCTTCTCCCAGCTAGGCTCGTCGACGGAGTTCTCCCCATTGTCGAGATCCCTGTAATTGAAGAACGCCTCCCTCGGCTCCTTCGTCACATATGGCTTCGTCGCCTCATTTAACGCCGACAGCGCCGCAATATGCTCCGCCTCCGCTTTCTCCCCATCTTCGAACCAACCCAGATAATACTCCACTTTGAACAGATACCCTGCTCTGTGAGCGTACGCCGTCTCGTTCACCGGAATCTCCGCCATCCTTCCGCCGTATGGATTCCACTGCGTGAAGGCGCCGCCGGTCTTCAAAATCGCGTCCCATATTCCGGGCAACGCTTCCTTGGGTATCACCTCCGTCACGTAGTCGGATTTTCCCTTGTAGTTCCACCGGTTCTCCTTCCTGCTCAGCAAAATTTCTGGGTTACCTGTTGGTAAATTATTCCACGACAAGACAGATTGAATCCAGCTAACTTCCTCGCCGTCCGCCGCCGTGAATCCCAACTCCGGGAAGCTTTCCTTCAACAACGGAACAAGCTCCTTCACCTTGCCCAAATACTCACCAATAAACCAAACCTGCACCTCCTTCTTCCCTCCCTCACCGGCGACAACTTCCGGCACCGCTCTTATATAAAGATCTCTGCTCAGATTCGTCGACACCTGCTGCCACCTATAAAACACATCCGTCGCTCCATCGTTCAGTTTCCTCTTCACAGTAAACGTAGTAACGATTTCCGGCACCTTAACGAGCTTAATCTTCCACGACAGTATAACGCCGAAGCTAGCTCCGCCGCCGCCTCGAATCGCCCAAAACAGATCCCCCATCGTAGATCTATCAAGGACATTCCCCTGCGCGTCGACGACGCGCGCATCGAGCACGTTATCGATTGACAGGCCGTATTTCCTCATCAAGTTACCGTACCCGCCGCCGGCGAAGTGTCCGCCGACGCCGACTGTGGGGCAGACACCGGCGGGGAAGGCTAGGGTTTTACTCTTGTTGGCAATCGAGTAATAAAGCTCGCCCAAAGTAGCTCCGGCTTCAACCCAAGCGGTTTCCGACTTAAGATCGATGTCGATTGATCGGAGATTGTTCATGTCGAGGAGGACGAACGGCGACGGTGATCGGTACGAAAGTCCCTCGAAATCGTGGCCGCCGCTGCGGGTTCTGAGCTGGAGTTTGTTGAGCTTGGTGCAGAGGACGACGGCTTGGACGTGGGACACGTGGGTGGGGACCACTATGGCTAAGGGTTTGGGAATGGTGGGCCCAATGAAACGGCCGTTACGGATGTACGCCGTTAAGACGGAGGTGAAGGAGGAGTTTGACGGGAGGTATGAAACGGCGTCGGTTTGGTTGTGTTGGTTTAGGCATTGTTGAAAGGATTGAATTGGGGAAGATGAAGAAGATGAAGTTAGTGAGAGGATGATTAGGAAGAGAGTGATTATGATCATCGCCATTGTTGATTGTGTGAACGATTAGGATTAGTGAGGTGTAATTATAAACGGATATTGATCGTTACGTATACAAAAGTTAGAGATGTGTGTTTAATATTATCAATCTCAGTTTTGATTTTTCCAAGCTATTGTTAGAGTTAAAAAAAATATCTCTAACAATCGCGTCACGAATTTGTAACCGTTTACTCAGTTTCTCCACAAATTAAGCATAGTAAAAAATACAATGGATCATTATAAGGATCTTGGATAACGTGACACTAAGCTGAGGAACACGCGACCAAAAATCATAATAATATGTATTATGTAACTCCTATACTTTAGTCTGCACATGTTGATACCAAATTTCCTTATTTGTCAATATAGATAGAAGATAGAGTGCATATATATCAAATATAAGAACACTGTATACCCACAACATGTCCAATTGAACTATGAGGTACAGGTCTTTTTACTTTCGTTTGGGCCATGGCGGCCAGTGCTCCTAAGATCATAGAAGCAATGCTGCAAAAAAAGAAAATTTTTTTGCAATGTTGCTCCATAGGAACCATAAATAGAAGTCCGTAAAAAGCTAAATCGTACAGTGGAAGGAAAGTTACTTAGTTTAGGTGCATAGCAAGGTAGCCCTATAGTCGTCATCTCCTATTGTTTGCTAGAATGCATGATCAAACTACTTTTTTTCTTCTAAATAGATTTACCAATCTCTGACTTGATAGATATCTGAGAGCTTAACGCGTCACACAACAATGGACAGCTCTATCTATCGTACGGGGAACAGTGAGGAACCAGAGCGAAGACGCGGCCAGAAAAAGGAAAAAATGTCAGAGATGTGAGAAAAAGTTGGGGAATTTGTAATTAATTGAAAAAATGCATTTGCAATTGCAATGTGAACTAGGGAAATTTTCACTTTGAGTCCGTCTACTATGGCATTTTAACAAATCACTCCATCTACAATAGATTTGCACCGAAAGTGTTAATTAAGTTTTTTTTTTTGAAAGTGTTAATTAAGTTTGAGATAATCTACTTATTGATCTTTTCATTTTTAAAATAGTATATTTCCAATCATAACCAAAGTGTTGCAATTTACAAAGCACACGAAAACAAATTCTAAAAGTGTGTTACCCTTCACGAAATTGGTCTGAGTCAGCCGCCGCCATGTTTCCAAGGCTTGTCGTGAAGCATACCATGCATAAAAGCTTCATCGTATGCTTGTAGTAAGGGCGACATGTATATAATTCCAACGACATTGATGGATAGTGCAAATAATTGGGCACCTCTAACAAGATCGTTCTTTCCTAGGTTTTGGTTCTATTAGTCAAAAAGTGAATTAAGCTAATTGGAGATTCGTTGTTTGGTTTAAAAGTGTTTGGGGTTTTAAGATTGATATTAAAGTGGTTGTACAAACTCGAATCCGCTCTAGTTCGGTTAAGATGGATAGACGGTATGCAGAATTGGATAAACATACTTGGTGTCTCGACATTCCTTAGGTAATCTCTACTCCAGGGTTAGGTCGTATTGATACTATCCAATCCAATCCAAAAGGTTCCAAGGCTCTAATCCTGAGCTTTGCAGTTTTTCTCTTGTATGAGAAACTCGATATCTCACTTTCTCGATCTATTTTAAGTAATGATTAAGACGTTTTGACGCGGTTCTTCTACCAAATTATTGTTTGAGGATTGTAGGATGAATGTATTGTAATTTTGTAATAATAGTATAATACATTGTTTGGTATAATCCGATCGTAAGAATGAAATGGAAAAACGGTATGGATTCTTCAAATCTTTACCTAGAATGGTAAGATTCTCAAATACATGTTATCATGATGAATTCGTATCCATCAAATCCATGTATTTGGTAAAAAAGTAATTAACAAAAAGACCAAGGACAATTGTCACAATACATGAATTTAAAAATTTTTGGCAATAAAACCAGCGAGATTCTATTCATACCAAACATGAAACATGGAACCAGAATTGGGTAAACTGTTGTGAACTTTTTTTAGAAGAACTGTTATGAAATATGAATTTATAATAACTAATACGTGAATGTTAGAGACGTTTCTTTTTTTGGCTCTAGCAATAGTTAGAAAAAAAATCAATACGGTCATGGACAATATTCAACGCACATCTCTAACTTCCTTATATAAATATCAATTTCATTATTGCTTAATAACGTACAATTAACCTTCTACCTATATAATTACACCTCACTAATCCTAATTCTTCACACAATCAACAATGGCGATGATCATAATCACTCTCTTCCTAATCATCCTCTCACTAACTTCATCTTCTTCATCTTCCCCAATTCAATCCTTTCAACAATGCCTAAACCAACACAATCAAACCGACGCCGTTTCATACCTCCCGTCAAACTCCTCCTTCACCTCCGTCTTAACGGCGTACATCCGTAACGGCCGTTTCGTGGGGCCCACCGTTCCCAAACCCTTAGCCATAGTGGTCCCTACCCACGTGTCCCACGTCCAAGCCGTCGTCCTCTGCACCAAGCTCAACAAACTTCAGCTCAGAACCCGCAGCGGCGGCCACGATTACGAGGGCCTTTCGTACCGATCACCGTCGCCGTTCATCCTCCTCGATTTGAACAATCTCCGGTCGATTGACATCGATCTGAAAACGGAAACCGCTTGGGTTGAAGCCGGAGCGACTTTGGGTGAGCTTTATTACTCGATTGCTAACAAGAGTAAAACCCTAGCCTTCCCCGCCGGTGTCTGCCCCACAATCGGCGTCGGCGGACACTTCGTCGGCGGCGGGTATGGTAACTTGTTGAGGAAATACGGTCTTGCAATCGATAATGTTCTCGATGCGCGCGTCGTCGACGCGCAGGGGAATGTGCTGGATAGATCTACGATGGGGGATCTGTTTTGGGCGATTCGAGGCGGCGGCGGAGCTAGCTTCGGCGTTATACTGTCGTGGAAGATTAAGCTCGTTCAGGTGCCGGAAATTGTTACGACGTTTACGGTGAAGAGGAAACTGAACGAGGGAGCGACGGATGTGTTTTATAGGTGGCAGCAGATGTCGACGAACTTGAGCAGGGATCTTTTTATAAGAGCGGAGCCGAAAGCTGTCGCCGGTGAGGGAGGGAAGAAGGAAGTGCAGGTTTGGTTTATTGGGGAGTATTTGGGGAAGGTGAAGGAGCTTGTTCCGTTGTTGAAGGAAAGCTTCCCGGAGTTGGGATTCACGGCGGCCGACGGTCAGGAAGTTAGCTGGGTTCAGTCCGTCTTGTCGTGGGCTTTGTTACCGACGGGTACGTTTGACGGTCATTTTAAAAATTAATAAACTATTGTTTAGTCACTTAAACTTTATGAATTACCAGTAAAGTACTACAAAATTTTAAAAAATATTTTATTATTTTATAACTCATAGGCATAGTAGCGGATTTGGGGTGCGGTTCCCAAGGCCGCGGCTCACCCCACTATCGGATCTAGAGCTACGAAATTATGTATATTTTTGTATGTCTAAGTAGACTGACCTAGTGATTTTTTAGATTAAGCCCAGTACATGTGAAATGGTCGTTGTCTTTGATCCATCCTGGATTCTCCATGCATAATAACGGTTAAAATTGCCTATCCATATACAGGGAATCTAGAGATTCTGCTAAACAGGAAGGGAGACACATCATGGAAATTCAAGAGCCAATCTGACTACGTGACGGAGGTGATCCCCAAGGAAGCGCTGCCTGGAATATGGGACGCGATTTTGAAGACCGGCAACGCATTCACGCAATGGAATCCATACGGCGGAAGGATGGCTGAGATTCCAGTGAACGAGACGGCGTACGCTCACAGAGCAGGGTATCTGTTCAAAGTGCAGTATTATGTGGGTTGGGTCGAAGATGGGGAGAAGGCGAAGGCGGAGCACATTGCGGCACTATCGGCATTACATGAGGCGACGAAGCCGTATGTGACGAAGGAGCCGAGGGAGGCGTTCTTCAATTACAGGGATCTCGACAATGGGGAGAACTCCGTCGACGAGCCTAGCTGGGAGAAGGCGAAAGTGTACGGGGAGAAATACTTCAAGGGTCATTTCGAAAGACTGTCAAAGATTAAGAGGCAATTTGATCCTGAAAATTTCTTTAGGGACCAACAGAGTATTCCTCCATTCCCTAACTGAAACTTGTGAAGATGATTAGCCGTTGGATTAGCATAAGAAAATAAATTAACATTCACTGTTATCAAAACTGCATAATCAAAATTAATTAATTTTAAAATATACCGGTGTTTAGTTATAAATTAAAAAATTCAAATTAATAATTATTACATAATTTCGGTCATATTAAAAAAGAAAAAAAAAGTTACTTATCAAAATTTTAAAATTTAGATTGTATAATTAGTTGTCAACTCAACGTAATGATTATAATTATTATTTTAAAATTAAATCATTTCAAATTTTGCAAAACAACAAGTAAACAGGATTTTAATTATGTATTATAATTACGTAAATTTTAAAATCTCCTCAATTATAAAATTTATAGCCTAAGTTGACGTTCATTTTTGTAATTTGTACATCAAGTTGAATAAATATGAGCATTAATAATATGACAAACTATTTAACTTGAAAAAAAACTTGCACCATTGAATAACAATAGGCCTGTTGACGAGTCCAATCATCGGAGGTTCGACTCATAAAACCTAGGATAAATATAGCCTCATGGTTAAACCTTTCATCGCTTACTAAAAAAATAATGAAATTATCAGCGAGCTAATATGTTTGATCATATGATTGTATTTACCCTAAAAACTATTACAAAGCTCACTTGAAATTTGATAACAATAAGTCAAGTTAGAGTTTTTTTTTTTATGAATATAAGTCAAGTTAGAGTTAATCCATAATTTACTCAATAGGCAAGCAAGCTAACTTAACTCATGAGCATGACTTACAAGACAACTTGTTTGTTGCTCATAAGCCGACTCAACTATCGTGAGCCAACTTATTTATGACTCGTACAAGCGCTCTCGTAATGAGATGGCTCATGAACCAAACTAGTGATTTATATTTTTGTCATCATAATTATCGAGTTGACCTGGTTATAGACATTGAACCAAACTCGTTAATAAGGTTATCTTATCGAACTCATTACTAGTGATTTTGGATTGAGCCTGAGTCGAACTTGAATCAAACTCAAACAAGATTCATCATCTCTTACCAATTAGTTCGAATCTCAGAGTTGGACGGCGTCGAGTTGAATCCTGTAAGAGCAAGTCAAATCCTTCTTATTGTATCCATTCCCTTGATTAACAAAGAACAATTCTATTGATGTAGATCAAAAGAATACGGACACACAAAGCACGAACAAATGTGACATGTACAAGAAGAACGAACGAACTACGATCACAAACGGTTTCCAGATATCGCATTCCCGCGCTACATGACATGAATGCATCATTGTCCTCTGAATTGACCTACAAGCGAGACGAAGAAGTAGTATTCGGAGATAAAACTCGGACAAAGTATTCACTGCGACGATCTCGATCCTGAACAACTTCTCGAGACTACGATGATTAGTTGGTTCTCTAATGATGAGCAAACAAGCAAGGCATGTATTATGACCTCTTCCTCCCAAGAGAAAGGCAAGCTTCATGCTTAGTTATCAGTCTCAATTCCATGACAAAGACATGCTCCTGCTTAATTAATATGATGATTATTGATTAAGTAGTGTTCAAATCACTAATCACAATCTCTCTTTAAGAAAGCAATGTGAAAGCCAAACACAAACAAGGACTAAAATGCCGAATAGATATTACCATATGATCAACAAAGATCCTTCGTATGATTTTGATTGACTTAGACTCTATAAAGATTGCCACTTTCTTCTCTGGACCCATCAGTTTTAACGACTTTTCCCAGCTTTTGTAACCATCAATTCTGCTAGAAATGGACTGCCAAGAAAAACGAAACAAATCAAGAGCAATACGCACAAATTTAATGTAAATTAAACCCTTTCAGGCGAAAACCACGAAAATCGCTTCAAAATGATAGAAGTGTTAGGATGCATAGAATTTACAAATCGACACTTGTGCAGCATACTATGACTCTGTGAGTGTCTATAAACAAGTAAGCCTAAAATCCTAATAGGTTTGGTCGACGGATTCGATCCCTAAACTAGGGGAATCGAGCTACCAAGCAACAACACAAAACTTCTCAAGTGTTCTTACCACCAAGAATGATAAAATCATCAGCTTCAAATTAAGTTCGAGTGGACAAGACGAATGAGAAGTCGGTGTATCGACTTGTATGGTAGCAATTGTCAGATTGTGGTTCTTTTGTTCTGAAAATGAAACAGCAGTGATAAACGTACCTGCACAAAATATCTTGTGAGATATAGTAGAGCCAAGTCTTCAATATTGTAACCTGAATCCTGACAAAACCAGGAATGAATTAGAGCCAAAAATAATATAAAACATTTGGATATTTTCAATAAAACAGCATACAAGAAAGAATTACAGGTGTCCCCAGACCTTTGAACACAGCCACAGAATTTGCATAACAGATAATTAACAAAGAAATGACACATCACAGCTAATAACGTTAGCTGTTAATCTAGTTTTTTTTTTTTCTCTTGGTTGATGTCAAAACTTGATCCTAACCAAGTGCTACAGATACACGAACAAACGAGTCGAACCGAACTAAGAGAGACAACCAACCAACCAACTACATACCTACCAATTCTATCACAAGCAACAAGAATCCTGTAACAGGTTTCAATCAGATTTGTTAGCTGTTAGTATTTCGGTTTGATTGCCAATTTTCAATTACAAAAATGGTAACCGCTACATGACTTGATTTCATTTTGTCTATATTATCTTTTCTTACAGGAGGCGCTTTCCAAGACGGAACCCCCAGATAAAAATACCACAAAGTAAACCATTCCTAAAAATCCAAAACAGCATTAAACTCAGCGGATAGATGATTCCACCCAAATCCAAACTACCATTAATATGAGAGAGAGAGACAGGTAGACACAGAGTATTAATAAAAACTTATGCTGTGAGTTCAGCCAGCCATAGCTGTTCGCTGTAAGTAACTTCCCTCTTAGATGGAAGTTGACTGACTGCTAATAATTATTAATTCCTCTGTTCATTCTTCTTCTCACACATAAACAAAAGAGATAAAACCATTCATTCCAACTCAAAGTCCTTCTCCCAAGGAAGTGAAGGAGAAAGCCATAGAAAGAGAAGACAGAAGAAGAAGATATGGCAGGAGGGTCGTTTGGCCCAGCTGGGGTGGCAAAGGAGAGGGCACAACAATACCAAGGAAAAGTTACTACCTCTGTCATTATCGCCTGTTTTATTGCAGCAATCGGTGGATCTCTATTTGGCTACGATGTTGGGATTTCAGGCAAGTTTCTGCGCTTTTCTAAGCTCCTCTCGCTTCTTCTCTTTCTCTTTCCTGAAATTGCAGATATATATATAGATAGAACGAAAAAGATGATGGTAAACTAGAAGAAAGAGAAGGAAAGGTGATGAAAATGAACAAAGATGATAAAATACTTCTGTTTAGCTGAGTGAATTGAGATGGGATTTGGAAATGGGGAAGCTTTTTCTAGAGGGTCTTTTAAAACTTCAGTTGGATCTGAAAATGACTGTTCCAATGATGATGAACAGGTGGGGTCACATCCAATGATGAATTTCTGAAGAAGTTCTTCCCTCATGTTTATGAGAAGAAGCAACAAGCCCATGAAAACAACTACTGCAAGTTTGATGATCAGGGGCTGGCAACTTTCACCTCTTCTCTTTACTTTGCTGGTCTGGTTGCATCCCTGGTGGCGAGTCCAATAACAAGAGCTTATGGCCGGCGCATCAGTATAATAATCGGTGGCATCAGTTTCTTAATAGGAGCATCGTTAAATGCTGCAGCCGTCCACATAGCAATGCTGCTGCTAGGCCGCATCTTGCTTGGCATCGGCATTGGATTCGGAAATCAGGTAAGCTTGCATTTGCAGTTGTCTAAGGAGAGCCAAGTTTTGAGCCATGCTGACGGATTTTTTTTTTTTCCAGGCTGTTCCGCTTTACCTATCAGAAATGGCACCAACCCATCTTCGAGGAGCACTGAACATGCTGTTTCAGTTGGCAACAACTCTCGGGATCTTCTTGGCAAACATGGTTAACTACGGAACACAGAAGCTTGAGCCTTGGGGTTGGAGGTTATCATTGGGATTGGCAGCTTTTCCAGCTTTTTTTATGGCAGTAGGTGGAATGCTGCTTCCTGAGACACCAAACAGTTTGATTGAAAGAGGATTACATGAGAAGGGAAGAAAGGTACTGGAGAAAATCAGAGGAACAACCAATGTAGATGCAGAATTTGAGGATATGGTGGATGCAAGTGAGATGGCTAACTCGATCAAGCATCCATTCCGAAACATCCTCGAACGGAGGAACAGGCCACAACTGGTTATGGCGATCTGCTTGCCAGCATCCCAAATCATGACTGGCATAAACTCAATCCTCTTCTATGCTCCGGTTCTGTTTGAGAGCATGGGATTCGGGAGAGACGCTTCCCTTTACTCATCAGCCTCAACAGGTTTAGTTCTGTTCCTCTCAACCTTCCTATCTATTGCAGCAGTTGACAAATTGGGCAGAAGACTGCTACTCATCAGTGGCGGAATCATCATGATCACCTGCCAGGTAAGAACAAAACCTCAGCCAAAAAGATTCTTCAATGATTTTTACTTAAGCAGTGAAAGCGTTACGGTAATAGCAAACTGACCATGGCTGTTCTGGTTTTGCTTTCGAAACAGGTGATCGTCTCCATAATCCTGGGGCTGAAGTTTGGGGAAAACGAGCAGTTGTCGAAAGGGTACTCGGTCTTGGTAGTGGTTGTCATCTGCCTTTTCGTGCTCGGATTCGGATGGTCATGGGGTCCTCTTGGATGGACTGTTCCAAGTGAGATATTCCCACTGGAGATCCGTTCAGCTGGACAGAGCATTACTGTGTCTGTGAACTTCCTCTTCACATTCATCATAGGCCAATGCTTCCTTTCCATGCTTTGTGCATTCAAATTTGGCATCTTCCTTTTCTTTGCCGCCTGGATCACTGTCATGACTGCATTCGTCTACCTATTCCTCCCTGAGACTAAAGGAGTCCCCATCGAAGAAACCGTGTTCCTGTGGAGAAAACATTGGTTCTGGAAGAAGATAGTTGGAGAGGAACTAGAACCACGTAGGAGTCAGATATGACGGTCCTGCTGAAATGTGCAAGGCAGTAAAGAGCAGTCCAATAGCTATGAATCACAGGAGAAAGTAATAAACATAGAATCTGTGATATTTGTAATTTTACCTGCCTACTAGCAGCATTAGCATATGTTAGCAGATCATAATTCATTAGTATAATCCAGCAACAATGGTTTGAATGAATTCCAGCAAGCATTCTTTGCCAGAGATCTCAGCAACAATAGTCATGAAAAGAACAAACAAATTACACTATCGGAATCCCAATTCTCAGAGATTCCCAACAAAGAACCAGAGCAAGAATAAGAACCAAGCAAGAATTCCAGTCTGCAATCTGTATAACAAAGGAATCAAGATATCATTGGCAAACAAAAAGTACACGATATAATGAGACACACAACTATATAAATACTTCAAATTTTATTGCACGAGCTTATATATATGAAAGGCTACTACATGAACCAAAGCAAAGAACCCAGAACCCAAGGCTACTTCATGAACCAAAGCAAAGAACCCAGAACCCACCCAAGAACACCTAATACAGAAAGAGCAAGGTAACATAGTAATGAGGAAAACTACAAATACCTATACAGCACTATCCTGATCTAATAAACACAAACAAAATACTGAAGCAAGCAGCCAAGTAACTACTATCTAATCATTCCCCAGGTACACCGTACGCGAGAAATCTGATCTGAGTTAGGGGAGCTTCGATCAACTTCCTCTTGAAAAAATAAAGGAGAGATCACAAGCTTCTTATCCAAACGAAAGCATAAAACTAAAAGATCAGCAGGGCACCAACACCAACAGCAGCAACCAACTACTCCGTGAACTTCGATCCTTAATTTCCAGCAACCAACTACTTCGTAACCTTCGATCCTTAACTTCTTCACAAGACAACCGAACTAAACCAGATTCAGCCCCAGCAATCGCCGCAGGCCAGCGGTGGCATCATCTTTCCCGAGAAAAGCCGGGACAGGAAGCGAACTCGGAGGCGGCGAGGTGAAAAACGCCGATCCTGCATACACCATCCCCTCCACAACTTTATTGCTATTGAATTCCTGAACCCTAATCTCCTTCTGTACTGTCTCCGGTTCCGGCCCTAGCCGATCTGTCGATCCCAAACCTAGATCCGCCACCACCTTCTCTTCCTTCTTCTTCCCTTTCTCCATTTTCAGACCCCCTGTTGCCTGAGTCGTCGTCTTCTTCTCAACAGAGTCCAACAACTCCCCACGCTTCAGGATCTTGACCTCCCCCATCACGAAGTTGTTACCAGGAAGCTTCGCCACTAGGGGTTGAGATTGAGACCGCGATTGGTTTCGATTCCCGGTCAGACTCCTCTTCCGTCGGCGAGAGTTGGCCGAGTTAGGGTTAGGGTTAGCGATCAGATCTCCATCGATTCTTCTGGCGTGAGATAGGGTTTCGCGACGGAACCGACCTTGGAGGCAGTCTCGAGGGGGAGAATCGCTGTCGCCATTGCTGATTTCAGAGCAAGCAAAGATCGGATTGAACTTTTTTTTCTCTGAGAGGATTTCTTGACTATTAATCAGAAATCGCAATAACTTGGAATATTTGATAATCGAGTTCGAATGAAGATGAGTCTTAGGCCAACTGTATTTATAGGGTCGGGAGCGTGTGATTGTGTAGCACTTACAACTCCGGGAATATATGTGGCCGTTGAAACGGATTGGACGATCTTGGACGTTGATGGTGTAGAAAATTACAAGGGTGCCATGGAGTGGTTGAATGAGTGATGACATGGCCATTTTTTTGAGATTATATTCAACTGTCACCTACGGTTGCGAAATTATTTTCATTAGTGAACGTTTGATCGACGACATTACTTATTCGATAGTTTTTTTAAATATGTAATATCGTATATTTTTCACGGTTAAGTTGTATATGTGACATGAAAGTGTTAGATGATTGTGAAAAAAATTATCAAATGATATTTTACATAGAATTTTTTCTTTATTTTAATTATTTTAAGCGAGATAATATTAATTAATTAAAAAATAAAATGAAAAGAATAAGTGTCTTTACAAAGATCTTGATTTCTTCTTTTTATTATCTCCTCTTACCTCCGGCGACTGAGACAAATCTTTTATTTATCCTTGACAATTGAGGAAGGAAGAAGAGACTGAGTTCTACATAAGAACTTTACGATGCGGTGAAAGTTGGGGAATCGTTATAGAACTTGGAGGAATTTCAAAATCGGATTAGATGAAGTGGTGGAAGGAGGGTCATAGATCGATAGGCAGAAGGTGGAGTCAGAGTAGATCAAGTTGAACGATTTGGATCCGAAGATTAGGTTGAACTTGACGATGAAAAAGATGACGTGAAATTGTACAATATTGTTATTGGTGTTTAAGGTTTCAATCATGATGCAGTTGTCGAAATTGGACGAGATCGACCAAGTGATGAGGAAGTTTCAGGAGATATCAACCATTGTGATCGAAGGAAGTAGAGATTTGAGATCTCTCAGATGTGTTTTGGCAATCCGGTCAAACTTGTTCATCAAATTTGTTGAAGTATTGCAACACTATTCGAGACCTCTCATGATAATTCCCCATTACACCTATGACATAAATTCAAATACACAAATATTTAACTTCGAATTTGTGGTCTTGTTATAGTCTGCTTGACGAAATCTATTGGCCATTTGTTTTTTTCTTGCCACATTTGCAAGAACATATATGAAACACAACTACTCCAACAATTATGCCCCCTCGACAAATGTGACATCAGAGTTTAGTTTATTCGTAGTCATGATGATCAAACGTTGGACAGTTTGACAGTTCAAAACTAGGGAACACGAAGGATTTCGAGGATAAATAACCCCAAATTAGATTAATTGAAGCTCGATTGAGAATGAAATTTCACATGTGGCTCACTTATGCAAATTTCATCGTGGTGATATGAAAATTAAAGAAGTCGTTCGCCATATGGTCGTCCATGCCAACATATTTGATATTCTAAATAATCGTTGCAATTAAATTAATTATAATATTAATTTAAATTCAAAAAAATAATGTTAAAATGAAAATAATGTCAGTTCCGACCAGTTACCGCGTATTCCCGTGTGGGACCGTTAAAGGAAACTGCTTTCAAATTTCCGATCGAATCAACAATATTTTCCGATCGTTTTGCCACCGCGCCGCCGCCACCTGTCGGAATCAGAGACAGCCACGAACCAGCCAACCAACCAACAAGAATTGTGAAGGAGCGACCAATAATTCTCTCATCCTTTCTTTCTCTTCCCTCCATTCCCTTCCGCTCAATCTCTCTCCATTGCCCTTCTGAGAAAGGGAGGAGGGAAAACAATTTCAGAAAACGGAAAATATTCTAATCGAAGCAAAAAATCCGAAACCCTAGTTATGAGAACATTATTTTGAAATTTCCCGATCGGATCATTGAGATAATCGCGGCCGCTATAGAGGAAGAAGGAAAATGGAAGGGGCGGCGATTACGGAGACGGAGGTGACGGTGAGGAAGGCGAGAGGAGGGAGCATTGGATCGGAGAAGGAGATGTTCGATGGCGGCGGCAGCAGCAGCGGGAGTGGAAGCAGCGGCAAGACCGAGGATAAAGAGAAGGGAGCGTTCGAGTATTTTGGCTGGATTTATCATCTGGGGACGAATTCGATTGGCCATGAGTACTGCCATTTGAGGTTCTTGTTCATCAGAGGCAAGTATGTGGAGATGTACAAGCGTGATCCTCACGAGAATCCTGGCCTCGTACGTTCCCTTATCTCTTATTCAATTCCATTTCGATTTCCCCCTTTGACGTCCAATTTGTTCCCTACTGTGATCATTTCGTTAACTGGATGTTGATCATTAGATTTTGAATGATATGAATCGTCTTTTCTCTACAATAGGTTCCTTTCTGATTTTTATAATAGCAGCTTTCAGAGTTTTCTCTAATTGGTTCAAGTTAGCAAATCATCTATGATACGTAGAATCACGTCCTTCTACATCTCGTTGGCTGAGAGGCTGTAGCACCCTTCTGCTGGACTCTAGGTGATCGGGTTTGCCTGGCCTTCAATGGGTTTAAACTTCAAATGATCAAATGCAGATATCTGGTTCATAAGCTCAACAATGTGTTCGTGTTTTTTAGCTTTAGCCCTGTTATTACGTAGTAACAACGTTAAGATCGAAATTAGATGGGGGTACATTCCCTAATGGATTTGGAGATAGTGCCGGAGAGATGATTTCATTTGTGACCTGTCATTGTTACATCATTGCAAACTTTGCATTTCGATTTTACATGTTCGCAAGCTTGCCACAAATGGTAGGTTTGAAATATGTTCCATTCGTTTGTGCAAATTCTAGTCAATTGGTTAAAGTGCTTCGTCTGCTGAAAATGCATTTCTGTGAAGCTACATAATGATATAAGTGGCGTTCAGTGTGTGTTTCTAGACCATGCCAAGCTAGTACGTAAGTTGCTACCCACATCTGATGCTAAATCCTTTTGTTTGTCCAGAAGCCCATTAGGAGGGGCATAGTAGGGCCAACACTGATGGTCGAGGAGCTAGGACGTAGGAAGGTCAATCATGGGGTATGCCTCTCTTATGTCTCTTCTTAGATATTGGGGCCTTGACCACGTGAGGGGAAGATAATTGATAATGTATCTTATTTACTGACTCGTTAACTCTTTCATTTCATTTCGTAGGATGTTTATGTCATACGCTTCTACAGCCGATTGGATGAGACAAAGAAAGGAGAGGTAAATTGCGACTTCATTATTATATTTGGAACTTCTGATACAAATGAGATACTAGTCATTGTGGTCAGTAATGGATGCTTAAAATCTGGTAATGTGCGTCAAAGGGTTAATGTGTCTTATTAGAATGCGTCATGATGTTCACAACTATTTATCTGGTTGTTTTGGGCTTGCTTGTAAACCTAATATGTCCTTGAATTTGTAGGGGTTGATACACGTTTCTAATTTTTCTTTTGAGTTTTCTTGTTCTGTATGCCAAAACCAAGTTACGACTGACTGCTTGTTTTGATTAAAGATTGCTTGTGCTACAGCTGGAGAAGCTCGAAAATGGATGGAAGCATTTGATCATGCAAAACAACAGGTAGGAGGAAACTCAATGTGAATCATGAATTATACTTCTGTTTTTCTGGTAGGATACATAGTTTTACATTTGATATCCATATCAATGTGCCTTTCAATATTTTCTTCTTTTTTGAAATCAAGTTATTATTCATAAAAAAAAAGAAATCAAGTTATTATGTGTGCCACTTTCTAAAGATTGAGTTTGTACTTTAATCTTTATGCATTCAGTACTTAGTACTCTTTTATTTACAAATTATTTAGCACAATTTTGAAAATATTCTGGGAAATTCTCATACTTATCTTGTACATAATGTTTCACTGACAGGCTGAACTTGAGCTTTCATCCGGTCGAGGTCACAGAAGCAGGCTAAGCATTGAAAATGAGTATGACTACTGCACAAATATTATGCAATTATGGTCACTTACATAGACAATTGAAAGTTACATTTATTTTCTTCCCCATATCTATAGGGACATCCATTTCAATAGGAACTAGGCAAGTCATATTTGTCTGATATCTTGTTAACTCTCTTGTTGTGCAAGAATCAATCTAGAAAGTCATCGGCCAAAAATGAGGCGCTATGCACACGGATTAAAAAGGCTTATCAGAATAGGGCAAGGTAAGACTGTTGCCTCTTTATGCTGTCTAGATAACAACTGAAAGGAAGGTGAGGGGGGGAGTTGAGCTAGGTGCTAAGGTTACATTGAGCAAAATCCACAAATTGATCTTGTTTCTTGACAGTTGAGATGTACGTTCAAAAAAAAAAGACAGTTGAGATGTAGGAAAGACAAAAATCGTGGATTTCTCTTAGATATGTTTTCTATTGAAATCTGCATATGGATTGTTGAATAGGTTGATCACTTTGTTTGTATGAATGTTACAGAAAAGAGGAGATAATTTTTGTTTCATATAATGAGAGGAACTTGGGTTTTACTTGAATAGTTGCACCATGCATACACGTAAAGGATTTAATACTCTCAAATTTCTGTTTATTTTGGTACTACTGTGAAGGTCTTTAAACTGTGATATGTTTATTGAAGGTCCGGAAACATTGGTGCGGCAAGCCTCAACTTTGGTTTCAGTTTCTAAGTCGGAGGGATTCTTTGAAGCTGAGAGTGAAGATGTAATCGATATACACCAATGGAGATGTGTCCGCACAATAGATGGTGCTCGTCTATTTTCTATGCTATGCATCTAGTTGACCTTTCTTAGTTCTCTTATCTCACCCAGCCTAGTAAATAATTCAGGAATCTCCCTTGAATTGAGAATATCATATTTGCTTGACTGCCTGATTACCCATCTTGACTTGTTTCAGGTGTTCGAATCTTTGAAGATGTGGCTACTGCAAAGGTACTTTACATTGTCTCTCCGAGGATGTCTTATATCTGTATATTTGGGGGTTTTATTGCTCAAAAAGGTTAACTTCAGTTTATGTGAATGTGTATTGCAACCAAATTTTTTATCTTCAGGGATAGATAACTTCTCCCCCTTAAGTTTGATGAGCTTTGTTTTGAAGGATCTTCATGAATTGACTCTTTTCTCCAACTTGTCTAGCTTGTAATTTAAATGAAAATGTGAACTCAAGGATTATGGCACATGTTAACAATCCAATCAAACAAGGATTGCAGAAATTTTCGTGTGCATTTTCTTATTTTCAGCTTCATTTTTTTGTATTGCGGGTGAAATTTTACTTGAAGTTTAGTTGTTGGGTAGGAAAATTTGATTAAACTAATGCTGGAAATTTGATGTAGTTTGTTTTTATTTGCTTCATCTGTTTTCTCTTCTTCTTCCATTATTATGTTTCTCAGTTGAATATGTGTTTTTCTTTTCTGTCACAATAGAGTGATAAAGGTACTCTCGTAAAAGCGGTGGGTGTTGTTGATGCAAGTGCTGATACTGTTTTTGAGGTGTTCCTTAATCTTGATCAACTGCAAAGATATGAGTAAGTTCGATGATCATGATTCTGGAGATCCTAGCATAACTTATAAGGTTAAAAAATCTCCCTAATACTTGTTTACAGATGGGACACATTGACAGGGGACTTGGAGCTCTTAGATTCCTATGATGGGCATTATGATGTGCTGTATGGAACTTATGATCCGAAGTATCTTACACGGTAATTGGAATGCTACGTTCCAAATGCTTTCTTTTAAGTCTACACATCTGACAAGTAGATTATCGCTGCGGTATTAGCAATTTTTTTACTGCATTGTCTTGTTTTTAATTTTGCATATCATGTATTTTCGACAACCTTCTCTTGGATTATTCAACCAACAGGGAGCTGAATGCATATCATGTATTTCAGATATAGTTCTTCATCTTTGATCCTGGAAGCACTCAAGGGCAAAAAGTTAGAGAGTGCCATGAATGTCTTTATTTTTTACTGAGCATGAATGGTTATTGGTTAACCTAATATTCAGGGTATTTAGATGCGAGTTACTTCTGCCTCCCATCTAAACAATAACATGCCAGGGTGGTGAATTCACAGAACTTGCTTGTGATATGATGCCGCCAGATTCTATCTTTAGAGGACTGTGTTCTGAGCTCTAAGTTGCTTATCTATCTAGACCTCGAAAACTGAAAACCATAGTCTTCTCAAACTGGTTTTTTCCCGAACAACCAATATGCTGTTACTGGCATTATTATTCTAGTTAATATGATTATTTTGCTGTATGTCCCATGCTTCGTTCCTACAATTGAAGCTTGCACATGCAATAATGTATTAATGTCTTATGTGCCTAATATTTATTCGGAGTCTATCAGCTTTATGTAGACAATCTACTTCTTGTGCAAAGCTGTTTTCATTCAGTCTGTAATTTATAGGTGGAAATCCAACAGAGATTTTGTCTTCTCGAGACAATGGTTCCGTGGACAAGATGGAACATACAGTAAGAACAATTGCAACCATTATATTTTTTGTAGAAATTTGCATGGTCATGCTCGTATATCATAAGTATTACATTTTTCTTATGATCTGTCCATGCCCTAGTTGTCTGGATTTAAAGTATGGCATATTGTACTTCTATTTAGCTTTGCATGATGGGTAACTGGTTGTTTTTGTTTGGCACTGATTTCTTGCAGCAATCCTGCTTTTTCCTGCTGTACATAAGAAGCGACTTCCACGATCGGGATATCGGCGGACAAAAATTATCCGTAAGAGTGTTATTTTCATGAGCAGAGTCTTGATATTAGAATGCTACTTCTGCTTAGTCTTAACTGTTAACTACCACACGATGATGCGTACAAGAGTATGTATGTATGGGATAGAAGTGATAGATAATCTGATAGTAGAATCCACTCCAAATCTCATTATCCTAACTAATAATCAGCCATACAAAGAGTATTTGCTCAAAGTAGTATTTCATTGTTAGTAATTCTTCATTTATCACTGTCATAGATCTAGACGTTCCTTTAAATAGGCTATTACACCAACAGCCAACTAAACCTAAAAGCCCTTAATGGTAAACATTGCCGCCAACTAATCCTAATAATAATAAAAGTAAGGCTACTTAGACTAGGAAGCCTGCAATCACAGGAAGACTTACTAATAATAATAAGGAAGATGTGATGGGTGGATACATAACCATAATCATAATCGTATCACGGTAACAATATCGGCCTAGGATTGGCGAGAGACAAGACATATAATTTCTTAGAAATACTGTGGATCTCGAAGAATAAGCTGAATGAGATAAACATTGGGAGTTGTGAGCTGGTAAAGTGTGAATTGAGTTATGGTTCCACTGGTTTATGGTTCTGTTTATCATTTGATTTTATATAATGAAATCACATGCCTCTTTGTTAACTAGCTTTCTATCCTTTATTTATGTTGGTTGCAACTTGTAGCTTCCAGTTGGGAGATAAGGAACCTGAGTCCGTCAACTGGTTCCAACACTGCAAGATGTCTTGTGAGCCAAATGTTGGAGATAAATCAAGCTGGGTGGTTTAGATGGAAACAGAACCGCCGCAGCGATTTTGAAAAAACTACTCCTTATGCTATGTTGACTCAGGTGGCAGGTTTGTTACCTTGTTTCTTTCTCGTCAAGATGGAAAGTCTTGTTGTGGTTCAAACATGTTTCTTGTTGTTTTTTGACACTACACAAGGATGAGCATTTAAAGAAAACAATTGTTGGTGGTCAGGTTTGAAAGAGTATATCGGAGCGAGTCCAGCATTGAGAGTTGAATCTTCCACAACGGTTCTTCGTACAAAAAGCTCCATAAGCTCCATTGACTTCGATGATGAAGGAGTCAATGATGAGTTTTATGATGCAACTGATGGAGAATCATCATCTGATGAAGAGGAAGGCGATAGTGATGGTTCACATGCCAAGAAGGTTCTTTTTTATGCTTATTCTTTACCTTTGTCACTACTCTTGTTGACGAATGCAAGTCCACGAATAAAATGAAATTGACTTGGGATCTAATAAATTTTATTCAAACAGGACGGGAGCGTGAAGCTCAAAAATGTTTCATGGGCCATTGCTAGTTTAGCTTTGAAAAAAGCTTCAGGTAGTTTTTGTGGCAACTTCTATTTAGTTTAATATCATGGCCACCAGCAGTCCTACAGGAACTGGGACTAGTTTTAACGGTCCTTATGCGCACTAGTCTTGTGTTATGTTTTTCTGTATACAACCTGACTAACGAAACACTTTGAGTACAGCCCCGGATGCAAATGAAACATTAGATCCTGATGTACCTTCAATTAGTATTGAAGCAAGTGAATTCAATGGCTCCCTTCACAAAGGAAAAGACGAAAAGGATTCAAACTGCTGGACTTCTCCAAATGGCTCAGGATTCAAGATCAGAGGGAGGACTTATCTCAAAGATAACTCCAAGGTTAGTGTTTGTTTTCTCATGTTTGACTAGCAGTTTTTCATTTTATGTTTTTGCTCATTCTCATATACATTCAGGTGGTTGGTGGAGATCCCCTTCTAGAGCTCATAGCAGTTGATTGGTTCAAAGTTGATCGAGCTGCAGATGGGGTTGCACGGCATCCCGAGTGCCTATTACAGGTCGATTCTCTATACTCTGTTGATGATAGGATGTACCCTTTCCTCTGGACAAAGCTTTGTACAACATACTTGCATGGATATGGATATTCCTTAATTGTATATAACTTAGGCTGTTCATGCTTAATAGTCCTCTGCCATTTTCATTCGTCAGTCATTTACCCGCTGACCATAGTTTCATTATCGCAGACAGAAGCTGGGAAGAAGCTTCCTTTTGTTCTCATTATCAACCTACAGGTAGTTTCATGTAAACTCATTTTGATGTCCTCCACATGAAATGTCTTGTAACAATGATTATTTTATATGAAACCTTCGAAGCTTCAACAAGTGAATTCGTTCTTTCTATTCCAGATTCCAGCAAAACCTAACTACAGTTTGGTTCTCTACTTCGCTGCTGATAGACCAGTAAACAAAGAATCTTTGCTGGGAAAATTTATTGACGGAACAGACATGTTTCGAGATTCGAGATTCAAGTTGATTCCCAGTATTGTCGAGGTAATAAAGAGATATATGCCCCCCAAAATCTTATTATTTTGTACACAATTTCCATCTGCAAGCTGATATCTTTTCAGGGATACTGGATGGTCAAACGTGCTGTTGGAACAAAAGCTTGCCTTTTGGGCAAAGCTGTAACTTGCAAGTACCTCAGACAAGACAATTTTCTAGAGGTAAAATAAATTCTGAAACATTGATCGACTCGTTAGCGTACATTGTTGATTATCTTGGTTAATCTTACATTCTTGCTATTGTAGATCGATGTGGATATTGGGTCATCGTCAGTTGCAAGGAGTGTCATTGGCCTGGTTCTTGGATACGTTACAAGCCTAGTCGTTGATCTTGCGATTCTCGTTGAGGTTAGCATCTTTCCTTTCACGTTCGGGTTTGAACAGCAACTGCATGATTGGATTTGTAAAACCGAAATGACTATCTGCAGGGGAAGGAAGAGAGCGAGCTGCCGGAGTTCATCTTAGGTACCGTCAGACTAAACAAACTGAAGCTGGAAACTGCAGTGCCTTTGGAGGTTTGACCCCTATGATTAGTAGTTCTGTCTAGCTCTCCCAATACACACACTGTATATTTTGTACCATCTTTTCTGCAGAGAAAATCAATTGTTTACTACTACATAAATACGATTTTGCATGAGCAGCCTAAGTATATTCATTCTTTTGGCTATGAAGAAACTGGCCTTTACTTGATCACACGAAACACATTCATGGCTGTTCCTGTAGTTACTGGGATCTCTTGTTGTGTACTTGTGTTGAACAAATCACATAGTGTAGTCTAGTTTGAAACCGAAATTGAAACCGGGTTTGTACGGTTCTTGGTTAATTGTGTACTTGTGTTGAATGAATCACATAGTGTAGTCTAGTTTGAAATCGGGTTTGCTCGGTTCTTGGTTGATTGCTTTCGGGCTAATGTTTGGTTTCATGATTCAGACTTGATTTGGTTAACCGAACTACCGAAGTCAAAACCAGGTTCGAAACCCCTCGCTATTCTTCGTTTTTGTTTCGGCTAACCAAGCCCGAGTATATTCTCGGATCGGGAGGTGTGAAGAAGGGTGAAATTAGACACCTTTTGTGTACTCCATTGTTGTCATAAGCGATCGTAAAAACCTTGAACTGTTTGTCGACTCTATTCAGTCCACTCTAAAAAATCATCGGAGTTGATGTTATAGAACAATGAAAATTTCTAATACCGTTTAACCATCCAGACCATTTTTCACAGTTCATTGATTCAAACGAAACAGTGTAACGCTTAATTCATTGCATCAACAACAAATATAAGCCACAAGTGAAAGGATTATGATTACTAAATCTTATTCGATTCAACGTCGGGATCAACTAAGAGAATATTGCTTTTAGGCAAACAACCCCACAATGTCTCAACTTTATTGATTGGAAATGCATGCTCCAATGGCCATGCACAAAAGAAGAGAGCAAATATAGCTTTATTGCTTGATTGAAGATGTACCTAAGAGTGTGGCCTTAGTGCTATCTAAGGCCAAAAAGGGTCAAAGGAAGATAGTGGAAAAGGGGCCAAATTTATGGTTTTTGTTTCATTAGTTTCTGAACCCTCTTTAAGTCACATCTTCCCTAATCCATTTGATTTCAGGAATGCCTTTGTTCTTTGCTTTTACCCCTCAACTATCCAAAGTAGCCCTTCTTTCTATGAGCTTTTGGGATGAAGTGGTCATTGTGGGTGGTCAAGTGGTGTCTTGTTGTAGTGTGTTGTGAAAAGGGTATATTTTGAGACTCGATGATCCTTCAAAATGGTTTATTTAAAAAATTAGGGAGTAGTTGAGATTAGAATACGTTGTGTTTTAGTTAACTGGTTTGGAGATGTGTTGGTAGTTTGCGCTTGCTAGAGAAAGTATATGAGGATTCAGGTTTTATTTTGTTACGATCTTGTCTTCTTACTATAGAAGGATCAATGTACGTGTCATGGTGTCAGGGTTTCTTACTTGAAAAATAGGCTAATGCAATGTCTCAAACGTTGGAAGAAAAATAACTAAACATTTATTTTTATAGGACAAAGTATCTCTTATGTCATTTTAAATCTGTATTCAGACAAAGAAATTCCAAATGAACTAGAATCACATATGGGTTCACGGGGTAATTTTTTACATAAATACACTGTCCAAACACGCTATCTTATACAAATCACATGGACCATCAAATCACCTCCTAAAATACCCTTCAAATTCCAGAATCAAACGAGTCCAAATGCGACACGAGCAAACTCAGACTGCATGAATGAAGTACATCGAGTTCAATCATGTGAATGACTAAAAATGGTTGATTAAAATTGTAAATGATTCCTAGTTGTGTTTGGTATTGTAGATTGGATTGAACTTGATGAGAGATGAAGCCTTTTAATTAAAATTAGGAAGCAATAGAAATTGTCATGTTTATTTATATAGGTTTCTTAGTTCTTCTACCCTCCACAAATTGGTCTATGATTAGTAGCTTTTTGACTGTTTGAAAAAAAGTAAATAAGAAGGAAATAAATTTTAATTAAATACTAATAATAAATCCAGAAGTAAGCAGAAATTCCTCCTCTTCCTTTTATGTTCTTTTGACCTCAAAAGATGAGATTAGATTTCTTTCTTCCCTTGGACTCCCAAGAACACACCAACTATTAGTAATTTGAATTTGGTGTCTATTTTTGAATTTTGTACGGTAATATGTTGGCGCCTCATCACCCACGTGTGACGTGTCATCATTGTCTTTTTTCAGACTTTTTACTGTAATGTGTCATCAACGGTAACGTAATTTTGACTACAAAACTCACTATTGACATACAATGTGTCATCAACGATTTCATAGTTCATACGGTGTAAGTGGGTCAGCCCATGATCCAAATTTAATGTGTTTTTCAATTTGGCTATCAGTCAGCCCATTTACACCCTCAGTTCGTACAATATTTTTTTTATATATATCGAAACTGCTTATATTATTCATCAATTGAGGGAAAGCCACCTTACAAACTCAACATTTCATTTACATTACAAAGCCAGTTGAAAGGGAGAGTTTTACGGCGTGCATGTGGTTATCAACCCAGTTAGTTGTCTGGTTAAGTTGACGAGGGACGAAAGACAAGGAGATTCGATCATGAACCACAAAATGCGACAATCAAAACCAAACAATTTTGGTGATTTAGTGGTTGCATTACATTGACCCAAACATTTTTTTGTTACAAAGTTTTATTAAAAGCAGAAAGATTTGAAAGTTGGATCCATTTCTAACACAGAAATTATGTAATCTGGTGAATTATGATAAGCAATAAGTAGTAATGAGGACAAGAAGTGGTTAAATTATTATGTCATTCACAGAGTTTCATTTAAATGGAATTGATATCTTCACGGGCACTCTCCCTCCCTCTTGCAGTGATTGTTAGTACCTCACCTCTCGTGACTCTATCATGTGGAACTTCTGATTGAGAGCCTCTCCCTCCTTTTCGCTTTTTTCCATGCATTAGTTTATGAATAAATTATCAAAGTTCAAAGCTTGCTTTCAAGTTTACGTTGAGCTCGAGTCTGACTCATTAATTATTTGTGACGAGCTGAGTTTGATCTTAACTCAAAGATCACTAATTTCAAGTTTTTTATGATTATAGTTTTGGCTAAAATTGAGGTTTGTACGTTAAAAGGAATATAGATGACTCGAGCTGTAAAACAAATAATCTTAAACTTTATGAAATTTTACCATTTTTAATCTAAAATTTATAAGTTTCTACCCACGAGCCACTAATCAAGCTGCTCATGAGCCATAAATGAGTTGACTTGTAAGTCATACTTAAAAAGCTCGTGAGCTTGTCAATCCGAGCCATAGTTGGCTCGGGTTTGACTCGTTTACAATTGAGCTGAGTTTTCCATACAATTAAGTTAGTTGTTTTATAACACCCCATCTTAATTAAGGATTTTAGTTACACTAGCTCACAAAGTCAAAAGGTATTAGACCCATTGAATCATTTCACAATCACCTACATATCTTTGATAACTTTCACATTAAGATTATTAATTATTTAGGAACTACTACTTTCGGTAAACTCTTCATAGGATTCTATAATGGATTATGTGAGCTTATAATTGATTATGATTATATGATCGGTTGAACAAGGTTTGTTCACGAGCCAAACACCGTTTGTCATTCGGCTTGGAAAAAGTACGTTTGTAACTCGGCTAGACTTTAAATGAGCCAAACTTGAGCCAAGGTATGTTCCACTCAGTAGGCTCATGATTCGGCTCGAGTACTAGCTCAAGTGCCAACTCGAATACTAGCTCGACTACATGGCTCATTCATGTGCTCAATAAACCAACATGTGTTTTTGTCCCGAATACCATGGACTATAGATTATATACAACGAGTGATTGTGCTAATGAGATGACAAGTAGTACCTAGTTTAAGTTTACGGTTTTCAATGAAAAAAAGTAGAAACTTATAAACATTATGATCACTTATTTTTTACCTTGACTCATCCATGTTCTTTTGAACATATAAGAGCTCAAAATTGTACTCATCAAGATCATTAATAAGCAGAGTTCGAGTTAAACTCAATCTTGACTCGACAAAGAAATTAACGAGTCAGATTCGGGTTGGCTAGAGTTCAACTTTTTAGCTCAAATTCAAGTTCGAACTCACCTAAAAAGTAACGAGTCGAGCCGAACTTCGAGCTTGAGTTGCCTCACTAAAAAAGTGGTTGAGGAGATGGGAGATATTTACTATACTGTGATTCTGCACTTGTCATCGGCGTATAAGACAGACTTCCATATTAAAGCCATTTGCATAAACAACAAACCTAATTCTCATAAAGGACCTCTACCATGAATGCCAATTGCGTAAGGCTAAAAACAAAAGGTTCTGTAGGAATCAATTTTACCTTTTCCTTTTGGCTCTGTGGTGTCCAAAGCATTCATTATTCCTTGAAGCACTCAACAGCAGCAGCAAACAGAACCCTGTTCAAATGCCCTGCATTATAGACGTTATTAAGTTGAATTCTCCCTAATTATTCCTTCCAAGCTGCTTCCCAGACACAAAAGGTGCATAAAGCTGGACTCTTTAATCATTATAGATTAACAGAATAGTTGCTTAATTCATAACACGAATTTTGTTGTCTTTACTCTGTTCCTCCAGTCTTTTCACTCTTTTGTTTGTTTATAATATGACCCGTTTCCCATCACATGATAATACGTACAAACTAATAGGGTCCAAAACAAAATACAGAAAGTTACCTGAATTTCCTGCTTCTGGGATTCAGCCTTTTGTTGATTAGATTTGGATTACTGCAGGCTTTCCCACAGCTTGCTGCTTTGTTTTATTATAACCAATTGATGGATCTCTTGACAAAACCAAGCATATAGGACAGATGAATCAAACACATGACCCGATCACTAACCTGCCCCGCAGCAACTCGAATCTCGAACCAGATTGAGATGAAGTCTTGTGACAACCAATTGATAGATATCTGACAAAACCAAACGACATGTTAGGAGTTTGGGAAGATAGAACACAACCCGATCAATGAATCAAGCACAGCAGCAGCAACTCAAAGGTCTAACCAGAGAGCACAGATGATGAAATGTTGAGAAGTAAAAGTGTAAATCACTAAAGTCTAAAACCATTTGGGTCAAAAGTAAACTGCTGTTATGTTCTTTTCAACCTTTGGGTTTTGGAATCTAAACCCAACGGCTACGTTACTTACTGACAGACAATTAGTCTTCCTTCCTTTCTTTAATATACAGTTGACCTATTTGGCTCGATCCAACCCCCCCAAGCTCCAGCTGTAATGATCTTTGCATCATAGAGATTCCCACTTGATTTATACCCTGAAATTCTATCCAATTAAACGGAAAAAAGAAAGGGAAACACTGCCGTCCGTCCGTCCCCTTTAAAATAAGTTAAACACAGATGTGGTGGATTAGGTTGCTGTCTCATAATTTTTAAAACCCTATACTCCAAAGTTGGCAAAAATAAAGTTATGCAGTGAAAAGCAGGAAAAGGACCCTTCAAGATATACTACTCTACAGAGGTGAAGTCCATCCCAATTAAATGACCTCTCTTAAGGGTCCCAAAAGCAGGCTCAATAATATACTCAAAATCAACTAATCCCTATACGTCATTCCCTTCTCTTCTCTCTCTTTCTCTAGTCCCCATGCACCTCTCATCCAACAAGAATAGACTCAAATTTAAAAGTAAAGAGTTGAAGACTGAAGAACTTACTATAAACCGAGAGATTTCTCTCCTGGCAGTGCGGCTTTTTTCGGGTCTTTCCTCCCTTCTCTCATCTGAGAGTTCCAATGGAGATCTTACACAGTCTCTGCTTGAAGCTGTTCTTCTTCACTTGCTTGTTCATTACTGTGACTCTGGGTAGTATTGATCCTTACTCTGAAGCACTTCTGAGCTTAAAATCCGAGTTCATAGGTGATGATGCCAGTCTGAGTGATTGGTTAGAGCCTTCTGGAGGAAACCCACCTGGAGAAATCTATGCATGCTCATGGTCAGGAGTGAAATGTAATGATAACTCAACAAAGGTTGAAGCTTTGGACCTGTCTTTCAAGAATCTTCGAGGTGCATTGTCAGGGAATCAGTTCAGTGTCTTCACTGAGCTTGTGGATCTCAACCTCAGCTACAACTCCTTTTTCGGGCAGCTTCCGGCGGGGATTTTCAACCTGACCAAGCTACAAAGCTTGGATATTAGCAGAAACAATTTCTCTGTTGAATTCCCAAATGGGGTTTCCCGTCTACAGAATCTGGTTGTGCTTGATGCCTTCAGCAACAGCTTTTCGGGGCCACTGCCGGTTGAACTTTCCCAGCTTGAACATCTCAAGAACTTGAATCTAGCTGGAAGTTACTTCAGTGGACCGATTCCATCAGAATATGGCTCCTTCAAGAGCCTTGAGTTTATTCACTTGGCAGGTAACGACTTCAGTGGTAATATACCGCCTGAGCTTGGGCAGCTTAAGACGGTGACGCATATGGAGATTGGCTATAATTCTTACCAGGGAAGTATTCCATGGCAATTGGGTAATATGAGTGAGCTTCAATATCTGGACATAGCTGGGGCAAACCTATCTGGTCCGATTCCAAGTGAATTCTCCAATCTCACCAAGCTTCATTCATTGTTCCTCTTCAGAAACCAGCTCACTGGACTAATTCCATGGGAACTCAGCAGAATCGTGCCTCTGGCAAGCCTAGATCTTTCTGACAACCAACTCTCTGGACCTATACCTGAGAGTTTTGCTGAGTTGAAGAATCTAAGGCTGCTTAGTCTCATGTACAATGAACTGAATGGGACTATCCCTGAAGGCGTAGCAAAGCTTCCTTCATTGGAAACTCTCCTTATATGGAACAATTTCTTCTCTGGATGGCTTCCAGAGAACTTGGGCATGAATTCAAAGCTCCAATGGGTGGATGTTTCCACCAACAATTTCACTGGTAGCATTCCGCCGGGCATTTGTTCAGGAGGTTCTCTACTCAAGTTGATCCTTTTTTCAAACAAATTCACAGGAAGTCTTGAGCCATCCATCTCAAACTGCTCTTCCCTTGTGCGACTAAGACTAGAAGACAATTCCTTCTCTGGAGAAATCCCTCTGACGTTCAGCCACCTTCCTGAGATCGGATACGTAGATCTCTCAGGAAACAATTTCACAGGCGGAATTCCTAATGACATTTCTCAAGCTCCTAAGCTGCAGTACTTCAACATTACAAATAATCCAGTTCTTGGAGGTAAATTACCTACAGAAATATGGTCGTCGCCAGTACTCCAAAACTTCTCTGCCTCAGCTTGTGACATCTCAGGGGATCTTACCCGATTCCAATCATGCAAATCCATTTCTTTCATTGAGCTAGGCATGAACAATCTTGAAGGAAGCATCCCTGTAAGTGTTTCTAACTGTCGAGATCTTGTGAAGATGAACATTGCCAATAACAAGTTATCTGGCACCATACCTGACGAGTTTGCAGATCTTCCATCCTTAGCTGAGTTGGACCTGTCACATAATAGTTTTACTGGGAGAATACCAGAAAAGCTTGGCGATTCTTCGAGCTTAGTACTTTTAAATGTATCCTTCAACGATATCTCTGGTTCCATTCCTTCTACCACCATGTTTAGAGCAATGGGTACCAGCGCATATGCTGGAAATCCAAAACTATGTGGAACACCTCTCCAGCCATGCGCAGCTTCAATGACCATATTTCATGGTAAAGGCACAAGGAAGCTCGCATGGGTATTGTTATTGTCTGCAGCTGTGGTCGTATTAGTTCTAGCCTCAGCATTGGGAATAATCTACATCCGCAGACAAGGGAAAGGCGAATGGAAAATGATATCCTTCGGTGGACTGCCTCAATTCACTGCAAGCGATGTTCTGAAGAGCTATGGTGCTACGGAATCAATCAAGGCAGTGCCTCCTTTGTCAGCTACTGTTTGGCAAGCAAATCTTCCCACAGGAATAACAGTTTCAGTGAAAAAGGTTGAGCTGGAGGCGAAGACAATGAATGTCAGCATGGAGTTCATAATGCAAATTGGAAATGCAAGACACAAAAATTTGACCAGATTGCTTGGAGTTTGCCATAACAGGCATCTAGCTAATCTTTTGTATGATTACTTCCCAAATGGAACTTTGACTGAGAAGATAAGCACGAAGAGCCACTGGGCAACCAAGTTCAAACTTATAATTGGGATTGCCAGAGGACTCTGCTTTCTTCACCATGATTGCTACCCTGCAATTCCCCATGGAGATCTGAATTCAAGCAACATTGTCTTTGACGAAAACATGGAGCCACGTTTAGCACAATTTGGACTGAAGTATCTGGCGGAAGGTAGTGGCATATTTACAGCCATACTTTCGGGGAAAGAGACAGGTAAACTTCACATATCACATGTAGCTCGTTATTCCAGTTGCAATGTTGCATGCTGCATACTTAAAATCAGACAGAAAAGTCCCAGGGGACGAATCATATCTTTAATCAAAAGTCATATGATGCAAGAATGTTTCAGAAAAAGAAGAAAACCATGTTCACCTGTTTACATTCTAGGAATCAAACTAGTACAATTAGTACAAGTCAGAAAGTTGATGGTTGTTTTCTAGAGACACAAGTAAACAGACCACTAGATTCTAATATATTTGTCCCTTGCAGTTACAATCTAACAAATACCAGGCAGCATTATTTGACTTTTGAATTTGATATCAGAATCACTATTCTATTAAATCACATGCCTAGAGTTTCTATTACAAGGCATATGAAGCCAGCAGTCCTTAAATTAACTTATTATATGTTTAACAGGTGAATTCAATGGCCCCTTAAAGGACGAGCTTTGCAATGATATATACAGCTTTGGGGAGATAATTCTGGAGATCTTGAGTAATGGTAGACTTACTAAAGCTGGAAGCGGTACCCAGAACAAGCCCACGGAAGTACTGTTGAAAGAAATGTACAGTGAGAATGAATCTGTAACTTCGGATTCAACTAAAAGGGAGATAAAGCAAGCTCTTGAAGTTGCTCTGCTCTGCACCAGAAGTAGATCATCTGACAGGCCAACCATGGCAGATGCACTGAAGCTTTTATCAGCCTCGACCCCACATAGCAAATGATGAAAAACATCAGATGCCAAAGGTGGCTATGGTTAATTCCAGATAGACGTATTAGCAAAGTTTATATAGATATAGCGAGTTTACTACAAGATGTGAGTATCTGTTTGCAAGTGAATCTCTCGCAGCATGCCTTCTAAACTAGAGAATTGCACATCTACCAGAAGTTCAAGATCCATAAGAAAACTGAGAAAGCTGCAATCAATAGAAAGGGATGTTGCTTAGTATTTCTCATAGTATAATTATAATCTCCTAGCAGACAGTACAGATGGTTCCCTGTGATGTAATGGTTTTGCAAGTTTGTTTATATCAAAAGAGTAGTGTGATAATATTATAGCAGTTTCTAAGTTTGTTTTTGATGGATGAGTCATGAATTTATTCAATAATATGATTGGTTTCTCCTATCTATGATCTGAATCTGGTACAAGGATCAATGCTCTAGAGTTGACAGTTAAACTGAATTCAACTAAGCTCACACCTATGAAGCACGTAAACAAATGAAAACCTTCTACATTGAGGGAAAAAAAAGTCATTCAGGCATTTTCACAAACACCTAGAGCTCAAACCTTGCAAATGAAGAGCATTTGGAGAAATGCCTTCAAAGCTGTCATAGTTCCCACTCTATCGCGTCCACTCTCCATCTCTAAGCCTCTTCAGCCGTCGCCGGTTACTGCCACCGTCTCCCGGTGACCTCCGAGCTCACTCAATCCATCAACTTCCGCAGTACTTGAGAAAAATCTACAGCATCTAGTTCCTCTTAACTTCTCTCCATCATCCCCGCCGCGGACTCTGGCTCTTGCAGGAAATAAGGAGCCATCGGCCGTTCATGTCCGCCGATCACCTATATAAATTTCTTTACCGGTGGTCATCGTGTCCGACTAGCCCCCAACTCACAGTTGGGCTCAAAATTTTGGGCCGTTCTTTTTGGGCCTACATACATTTTAAATGGATTTTTTATGTTTCTCCTTCAAACTAATCATAGCCGTCAGATCTGTTTTATCTTTGTAAAGCAGGCGGGGAGAGATTGGGTTACCGTCCTCCGGTTTCCCGCCGCCGTAGCTCCACCGTGCCGCCGGCAAACAGCTTTTCGGCGGTAACAGACTTGTAGCCTGAAATTTTGTCTCTCCGTATTCATCTCAACCATGTCGCAGCTTCTTCCGTCTTCCATTACCTCTTCTCCAATTCGTCCGGTCAAGTACACTCTTCGTTTTATCTTCTTAAACCTCATTTCCACCTTGCCTAATCATTCGAGTCAATCGCGATAAGTTCTCGATACGATTTCAAAGGCATTAAAACTACGTTGCAGGTACGCAGTTCTTGGGGCTGGTTTCGCAGGTCTCTCCGTAGCTTGGCACTTGCTGAAGGTAGATTTTGGATGCTCAGTTCTTACATTTCATCTGCATTTCTTGATAATGAACTGGAGGTCCCTTTTTCTGGTCAAGCAGAACAGTCCTAGAGAGCTGAATCTTCGAGTTGATCTTTATGATGAAGCGGGAATCGGAGGAGGTGCTTCTGGAGTTTCTGGAGGTCTCCTTCACCCTTATTCTCCCAAAGGTTTTGCTCTCGTCTGTCTGCCTTAAGGTCTCCTTCACCCTTTGTAGATGAAGTGGATAGTTAAATTTCAATGGGGAAATGTTTCCTTGCAGGTAAGCTTCTATGGCGGGGTTCTGAATGTTGGAATGAAACGTTGAAGCTTCTAAAAGTTGCAGAAATGGCTGGTCTTCATTCCAAGGACTCTAGTCAACATTCTCATGGTTCCATTGTTAGAAGGAGGTTAGGGTTTTTGTCTCCTTTTTCCTTCTATTTTTCTCTTAGTGTTCTTCAGTCCCTATTTGAATCAATCAGAAGTGCTTCATTGAAGTTGGAATTCCTGCTGATTGTCAATGGAATCTTTTATTTATTTGCTGCAGGGGGATCTTGAGACCAGGAGTGAATGTGAAGAACTTGGAAACCATGGCTGATGTAAACAGTAAACCCCTTGGTGATCGATTATCTTTCATTAAGCTTGAATGAACTTTAGAATCGTACTTTAGAATAATAAATCTTATATCTTCTTCTGCAACTAGAATGCTCAGATTTGCGATCCGAATTGCAGAGTCTACACAATTGATAACGACTTTGCTCAAACACTAGTACCCAATATATGTCTGCCACACAACGTAGCCTTCTATCTGCCTGCAGCAGTTAATGTCTACCCTCTGCAGTATCTGCAGGTTAAGAGAATCCACCTTCTACATGGAGTAAATCTTAGTTTCATGTCCAGATTTGTAGTCTGCAACTGTTTCTTTACTGCCTATTTTTGCAGGCATTGTTCTTAGCTTGCCAGAATATTGCAAGAGACCAGGATGATGGACAGAAGGAGGTATATTTGCATAAGAATTCCATTGAGAAGCTGCTTGATTTAGAAGGTAAGAGAAGTGAACATCAATGTTGTGAAGATCTAACCAGTGAGATTAACCATGTATATACTATGATCATGTATATATCTATCTTCTTCCTGCTCACTGATCTCTACTGATTGACTATATCTTCTGAGATCTTTGTAGGAGAATATGATGCAGTGATTATATGCCTGGGCGCAAAAGCAGATACGTTACCTGAGCTATCGGGAAAACTTCCTTTGAGGACATGCAGAGGAGTCATTGCCCACATGCAATTGCCTGCCGAAACAAGGTAACTAAACTCTCACGATCCAATATTCGCCATCAAATTAACAACGGCATGTTCATTCATTTACAACAATCCTCTGATATTATGGGCAGTGACCAGTATCCAGACCATGCACCATCCATACTCTCAGATGCATGGCTTGCGATCCAAGGAACACACAGCTTGTACATGGGTTCAACATGGGAATGGCAATCGAGGAATTCATCTCCAGATGTTTCAGCAGATGAAGCATCAAAAGCTCTGAAGGAGCTCCTGCCGAAAGCATCAGCCTTTTACCCAGGAATCAGAGAATGGAGCTTCAGCGGAGCTAAGGCAGGTCTTAGGGCAATGCCACCGTTAACCCCCCATGGTTCGCTTCCGCTTTTGGGATGTGTAAATGATCTTGTAGGCCGAAATTGTAGCTCTAGATACTGGCTGTTGGGTGGACTTGGTTCAAGAGGGTTGCTGTACCATGCTTGGATGGGGAAATTGTTGGCTCAAGCTGTACTCTCCTGTAATGAACAGCTAATTCCTCCTGAACTTGTTGCTTGGAAGAACATAAAGAAATGATCGATTACAATGCATAATCTCACCGGTTTAACGTCCCGATATAGATTTAGACTCAAAATGCAGGAGATAAGAGTCTAAAGATTCACAGAAGAACAATTTAAAGGCACTAACAATACAAAATCTGTGTTGAAGAAACAGGCAGGTTTAAATCCTACTGGTAAAGAAAACCAGAAGCTGAGTTTCTCTCCTGAACAAATGGAGTGCCTAACCACTGTACAAGAAACAACTATGAAGAAACATGAACTTCCTAGCTTGAGGTCCAAACATAAACCTGGCCGCCACTGGTGGCTCCTGCAAGCATCCCGACCTGGTAAGGATGTGCATCGAATCGGCATGGAATCGCTGTCATCTCGGGACTTTCCAAGGTCGTGACTACTCTTCTATGAACAGGAGATATGACATCGATTCCTCTTTTCATGTTGCCGATGAAGACGTAAGAGTCATCCCATCCCCAGATTGCTCTGGAACAACAGTAACAGATAGTGAGAAACACGGGCAGCGAAAGGATCTTAACTGCGACACTTGAAAATTGAACATACCTGAATGTAGAGATCCATCTGCCTGTCTGATTATAATGAGGTATCATGGAATTGTCTTCGAAATCGATCCCACTTTGTATCCCCACGAAATCATCCAGACTAGAAGATAACAGAGGTACGCATAAGCTAGTCAGCAGCAGTAACTTCAAACAAGTTTATACATGGCGATTGGCTAAACAATACACAAAGCATGTACCTTGACGTTACGATGGAGTTTCCGGAGGGTGAGAAGCAAGCGGAATGCACAGCTCGATTATGACTGATCATGTGCAGACATTTGGGTTGCTTATCTGAACTTACATTCCTCAAGTCCCAGATACGAGCAGTTCCGTCTGAGGAGCTTGTAGCCAAGAGATTAGGGTCCCGAGGGCTGAAATGTATAGTGTTGATCCTGTGCTCATGAGGGAACCACTGTGCTGAAGTTTTCCCCATCTTCTCATCCCATACCGTTAATCCTCCTAGACCTTCCCCGAAATATAAGCTCTTGTCATCGTTTGGCCTCCTCGAGAGGCAAAACACATTCTCGTCACTGTTGTACACGTGATCGAATACTTCCTTCTCTGCGTCCATCAAGCGTATGTAACCATCATAGCAACTGGTATACATCTGCACGATACAGTTTCGAGATGATCACTTTTCGTCAAACATTATCACAGAATCAAGCAATGTTCATTGATTCTCAACCTAAACTTTTATGGCACTTACATCCACAACACAGCATTATGAGAAATCACATAGTAGGCATGGAACACTGTAAAGGTACGAGATTTGGAACCAAGAGTTACCTTAGAGAAGCAGGATTCCTGGAACACGATCCCAGAAATCGGCCCGGTATGAGGTCTATACAAACATATGCCATCATCTTCATCGCTTGAATCCAGATTCCAGAATCCAACATTCCCCAACTTACTACCAACTGCAACCATCCTCACATCATTGCAAGGCAAGAACTTCACGTTCATTATCCTCCCTGGAACCACTCTGGCAACATTTTCAGGCTCCAATTTCATCGAACCCAAATCCAGAATGCTCTCAATTTCATTCTTCTCTTCCTTAATACCACAATCAGGATCTTCAGTTTGTGCAGCTTTAACCGAATTGAACGAGACGCCATTTCCAGATTCCTCCTCCTTAACAACGTTTCCTCCATCAGAATCCTCAGCCTGTGCAACTTTAACCGAACTTAACGAAATCCCATTATCCGATTCCTGCTTCTTAACAACATCCGTCTTACCAATCGACAAAAGAGTATCAACCAGCGTCCGAATCGACCCAGCTCCGTCGTAAGCATCGCTCATACTAAACGGACCCAAAACCCGAGGCGAGCTGGAAACTTTTAGGGTTTTGCTAGCAGGCTCGTCGGAAACGACGCCGTCTAACAGCTGAGGCGGCATCCCGCGAGTTCGGAGCGAGCGTCTGATGATCACCGGTGACTCCGGTTTGGATTTCTTCTCCGGGGAAAGCTTGTAGGACTTCGATTTCCCACCGTCGACTCTGTAAACACACACCGAAATGAATACGAAATCGATAACAGAGAAGAAGACGATAAAGGGGAAAAGAGGAGAATATAAATAAACCCTAAACCTGTGGCGCTTGGAAGACAAGGAAAGCTGAGAAGCTTTGGAATGGACTTTGAGCGCCGCCATCATCTCGTCGTTGCGGCGGATGTTCTCGAGGCGCTGGCGCTCGTACTCTGTCATTTTGTTCTTGGGCGCCATTGATATGTTCAGAAAGCAGTGGAGCAGAGGATTATGGAGGGAATTTAGGGTAACTCTGTACTGAGAGGATGAAATGGGATTGGAGAAGCAGTGGCGGCGATGATAAATGGTGAGAGGAAAACAGGGAAAGGGAAATTGCGCGAACAGGGGAAAGGTTTTGTGGCGGCAAAATCAATTTTTTTGGCGCGGGAATGGTTAATTTAGTAATTTGCTGTCAGACTAAAATGAAAAATCTGTTCAGATAATAATAAAATAGTGAAGGACCTCATTTACTAGATATTTTTTAAATTTTTTGGTAATTGTCTAAATAATATATTCAATTATTAGCTTTTTTTTTATCTTTTAACTAATTTTAGAGATAATAGGTCGGGAGGCCCCTACACTATGAAATGGTAATAAACAAGTCCTTCTATAATTATTTGCACATAATAAACTCTCATACTTACAACATTTAACGGCAAAGGATCTGCGTCCAGGAATTGGAGTTTGGACTGTTCCAAACCCATTAGCCGGAGGGGTATTTTTGTCATTTTGAAAAATATATTTAAAACCCTATTCCTAATTAACTAAGCCCTCTGACTCCTTCTTCTTCCACGCACGGCCGCCGTCAAAGCCTTTTCGACGGATCCCCCTCTCCCTCCGACCTCCTCCTTGTCCGATCCACTCTCCCTCTGACCTCCTCCTCGTCTGATCCACTCTCCCTCCGACCTCCTCGTCGGATTCACCTCTCCCTCCGACCTCCTCATCGTCCGATCCCCCCTATCCCTCCGACCTCCTCCTCGTCCGTTCCACCTCCTCCTTGTCTTCTCATCTGATGCACTCTTCCTCTGGCCACCTCCTCGTCTTCTCTTGCAGCGACGAAGAGTAGATCTGAGGCCAAGCAGATCGGAGGCGCAGTTCAGATCCAACGCCGGACGACAATTCGGAGGTGGGATATAGTAGATGCCCATTTCAAAGCTTGCCTTTATGCAGGGATCAACATTAGTGGCATCAATGGAGAAGTCATGCCAGGACAGGTAAATCTTTTCGATCTTTCTCTCATCTCTCTCGGTTTTTGTGTATTTTTTCAGAGCACTTTGTTTCTTATTCGGTGCAGTGGGAATTCCAAATAGGGCCTTCGGTTGGTATTTCAGCAGCAGATGAACTGTGGGTGGCGCGTTGCATCCTCCAGGTATATATATATGTTTACTTGTTTGGTCAATTTTATATTTGTTCTGAAATTTAATTTGGAAAACAGAGGATTGGGGAGATTGCTGGAGTGGTGGTTTCCTTTGATCCGAAGCCTGCTCAGGGTAATTGGAATGGAGCTGGTGCTCACACTAATTACAGGTGCTCTATTTTACCATTTACCATTTACCATTAATGGGTTTGTTGAATGTTGATGAATGATTTGTTGAGGTGGGTCAGCACGAAGTCGATGAGGAAGGAAGGAGGATAAAGAGAAAGCGATGAAGGAAGCAATAGAGAAGCTGTTGTGATGGTGGTTGTAATTGGAGGAAGTGTTGTATTGCTGCGGTGGGATTGTCGGGTGATTTCGGTTGTCTTGGTGGTGGAATCGCTTGATTATAATTGATAAGTCTTATTCTAATGATGATGATGGATGATGCTTCAGATAAGAAGAGGAAAGGATAGGAAGAATATGAGAAAGAAAATTGGTCGTGGAACTGTGAAAGACTATTGTTTTTGGTGTGACGTTATTTGTTTATGATATGAGGATGTGTAGATGATGATGACGATGTTGAGATGATGATGATGATATATAGATGACGATGATGATGTGTAGATGATGATATTGTTTATTTTCAGCATTTGTTTGGGTTAAATGTTCGATTTATTCTTGCTTTTGGTAGGTAGGGTGGTAGTTAGCTGGATTGGTTAACTAGTTAACTCAATTGGTTAACTAGTTAACAACTTGATAACTACCAAGTTAACTAGTTAACTCGATTGGTTAACTAGTTAACAACTTCGTGGTGCAATGATGGGAATGATGTTAAGCTTCCGTATTGCCAGATAAGAGGGCAGTACAGAATGGAGTTACCAACTCTGTGATTTTGTTTGTGCGTGCTGTAGACATCAGAGGGGTAAATCCTATAATGAAGAACACAATGTATGATTATGAATCTTGAATTCTCTTCACCTGGTCATGGAATATAGAGTGTCAACTTCTTATGAATACATAGACTTTCTAGGAAGCAATTAGAGTTCTATTATTCTTCTTTCACAGATGATGAGTTTGCAGCATTTAGTACTGCCAAATTGGTTTCCTTTCATGCTATTTGTTCCCTGGTAAAAGTGAAAGTTACAATTAAATTAAGAACTAGTTAACTCGGTTGGTTAACTAGTTAACACGGTTGGTTAACTAGTTATCTCGATAAGTTAATTAGTTAACTCGAGTAGATAACTAGTTAACTTGATAAGTTAACTAGTTAACTCGAGTAGATAACTAGTTAACTCGATAAATCATGATGTTAAACAAGTTAACTAGTTATAAAAAAATATGGTTAACTAGTTAACTAAAGTAGTAACTAGTTATCTAATCGAGTTAACTAGTTAACTAATTACAAACAACATAACTATTTAGGTAACTAGTTAACAACAAATTTAATCAATTGTTGATAACAAGTTGAGTACAAATTGGATGATCAGTTAACTAGTTAACTCGATCAGATAACTAGTTAACAACTTGGTAACTCGTTAACTCGATTGGATAACTAGTTAACTTATCGAGTTACCTAGTTAGCTCGATTGATTCACTAGATTAACTCGATTGGTTAACTAGTTAACTCGAATAGATAACTAGTTAACTCGTTATCTAAATCATGATGTTAACTAGTAAAAACAGGTTAACTAGTTAACTTGTCCTCGCCGGAAAAGTCACCGGAGTTTGGTCGGTCTCCGGAGCCTCACTGGAAAACATGTTAACTAACTAGTTAACTATAAAAATCCAAGTGAACTAGTTAACTAGTTACGAATAAAAAAATCATGCTAATAAGTTAATAGTAAAAATCAGGTTAACTAGTTAACTTGTCCTCGTCGGAAAAGTCGTAAGAAAAAGTCACCGAAAAAATCGCCGAAAAAGTCACCGGAAAAAGTCACCGGAAAAGTTACCGGCGCGCGGCGCGCCGGGACCGGACCGGCGCGGCGGCCGAAGACGGCGCAATGGCGGCCGGCACAGTTTGTTGCCAATGTAATAAAATAATATATTTAAATAATAAATAATAATAAAATATTTAAATTAAATATAATAATTAAAATTTTTGTGTAAAGTCCAAAATACCCCTGACAAATCTGGACCATTAGATTGGTCAAAGGGTCAAACTAGATCTAATGGCTGAAATTGGGTTTGGAACTTTCCAAACCCAATATCTCTTGGACGCTGATCTGCTTCCACATTTAACATATTAGCCCTTCCATTAGAATTTCGTTAACACCGTTATGATTTTGCTGACACTAAATAAAATTTTGGTTTATAGTTGCTTAACATTATATAATATTGTATGAATATATAATATTTGAGTGATTATTAATCGAGTTGGTAAATTTTCTAGATTTTCTTTTAACCTCTCCTCTAAATGCTTCCTATCCTCTCTTTTCGTTTCTTTTTTATTTTTATTTGGCGCATCTTCATCAACTGTATTTTGGCCAATTACAAATCTAGGTGGCACCTAAATGCAAATGAGAAGATGAATGACATTCACGAGAAGAGGATACCATTTTCTGCAAATTTGCATAAGTTGTAATTTGCTTTGCAATTGAAATTGGTTCAACCATTCATTTTTTTTCCTCTGTCATGTTTTTCTAAAGTAATTGGTTGCCCATTCCATTTGGAGATAATATGAATATTTTAGTTGTATTTAAAAATAATTTATTTCCATCATTTTGCAGTTACTTTTGAATTACATTGATAGTGATAGCATAAAAATGGGAAGTGAGATAATTGAAAAGTTGTTGGTTTGACCACATTTGAAATTGCAAAAGGATTGCATTGGTGTGGATGCACAATATCTCCTAGGTTGGCTCGCTATCTATCGTTCTACCTCGCTAGAGTGTGCCTCGAGAAAAAAAAACCTTTACCCCCTATTATCAAATAAAAAATCCCATCGTTTCCTTTTTCCTTCCTACACTGCGTTACTATACCGGTGCGTATCACCGTCGGCAATAAGGACGGCGCCGCAATCATCCTTCTGTTTCAGTCCATTGAGGGTCCTCTGAGCTTCAGCCCAATGAGCTTCCCTCTCTCCCGTCCCGGAAGTCGTCTGAAACAGAATTTTGAAAATCGTTAAATCTGAATTCGAGATTATTATAAGTAAATCGAAACCAATTTCTCTGAGACAATGAAACCTTATTCTCGAGGTGATTTCCCCAGGCGTCCCCAGTCAAGGCGTAGCGGATGAGGAACTTCAAGACGTCGAGAGGGATGTATGTGATGATACTGAAGAGCCATATGACTCCTGCCCATCCCCACCCGATTCCTTCGATGCTGGCGAAATTCCACTTCGCATATACGGCGATTATAGTTGCAAGCTTCGCAGAAAATAAAAGATAAAGTATTAGGTAAGAGAACAGACTCCAAACAAAAGCGTAGAGTCGAGTGTAAGGTGTTCGACGTATTGCCTGTTCGACTAAAGAAAAAGGAAATGCAAAAGTTTTTCTCAACAATTTTACCAACTGGGCTATCAGGAAAGCGACGATTAGCATGATTCCAGGGCGCTCGGCGTAGGAGATTGACCAGCCTCGTGTTCTGGTGACGAAGATGAGTGCTTGACTGATAATGCTCACTTGCAGGTATAGTGCAGCTGTAAGCTCTTCATGTTGTCCTCTAATTGATCTCACCCCAAATGTATTCTATGCAAAAAAAACAAACAAAATTATTATCATTTCACGTTTTTGCTGACAATTTTTATCATAGTGATCCCAACTTACAGAGAAGAAATCAGTTTCCTCAGCGAGCCAGAAGAAGAAGACAGTCACGATCGCCATGTAAGAACCAAGAACAATACCCGTCGTGAAGATCTCGTTGAGCTTCCACGAATCAGGTACGGGAGACGGCTTCACCCTGTCTGTAGAGATGGTCATAATTGTTCCGTCGTTTAGGATTGCAATGATGAGGACCATGAAAGGTGAGAAGTCGAATTTCCAGATTATTGCAACGAGGAGGAATCCGAACACGATTCGGATTGTGATTGAGACTGCATATATGGTGTAGTTCTTCATCCTCTGGAAAATGGCTCTGCTTGTTAGCACTGCACTGATGATGACACTTAGCCCCGGCTCCGTCAAGACAATGTCAGATGCGCTCCTGGCGGCGTCAGTGGCATCTGCTACAGCGATGCCTATATCTGCCTTCTTCAGTGCCGGAGCATCGTTGACTCCGTCTCCAGTCATTCCGCAAATGTGGTTTCTGTCCTGGAGCCTCTTCACTATCTCGTACTTGTGCTCTGGAAAATTATGAGAAACAGTTACATATTTAAGTCTTTACATGGCAACGATTCTTCTACTTGAGAGGAAATAGTGTGATTATGTTTTCTAACCAGGGAAGACTCCAGCAAACCCATCAGCATTTTCTATGAGCTCATCGATAGTCATGGAAGATCCATTGTTCTCACTAAGGAGGGCAGATGAAGGGTACATATTGGTGCCCATTCCGAGTCGTCGTCCGGTCTCTTTCCCGATGGCAAGTTGGTCACCGGTGATCATCTTAACACTAACACCAAGCTCAAGTGCACGCTTGATCGTCTGTGCACTATCGTGCCTCGGCGGATCAAAGAGTGGCAATAGACCAACAAACTGCCATGGCGCTCCTTCGCTATCCTTACTCTTCTCTGGTACAATCTGCTAGAAAACAACTATGTTTAATTCTAATAACACTATTTCAATATTATCATGGCTCTCTGTATTACATATTATATATCTCAATTTTTATGGACCTGATAAGCAACTCCTAGAGAACGAAGGCCACGATCAGCGAAATCAGCAATGATCTTATGAGCTTTCTTGTTGGTTTCCCCCTTGAGATCGCAAAGTTCGATGATTTGCTCCGGTGCACCTTTGCTGGCTCTATGCCATTCGCCTTTGTTGTCGTGGTAAGTGATTGCAGTTCTCTTTTCGACAGGATTGAACGGCAGGAAATGGACCTCTTTGATCCCCTCTCTTGCCTGTATAAATTACAAAAACCGTAGTCAAACTATAGATTCTACGAATTTTGTACTGAGTTTCATGACTTACTTGTTTGGGATCACTCAACATTCCCACAATGCAGGCATCAATGGCATCTTGGTTTTCAACTCTAGAAGCTCTTGCGGCGAGTAAGAGCAGGTGGTCAGAATCCTTTCCCTCTTGGAACACCTAAGGAAGGAAATCAACGAAATCATATGCAAACTTGAGCAAAAGGAAATGTAGAAGTTTCATTTTGAGGCACAAACCTCGACGAGTGATTTGTCGACTGTGAGCTTGTTAAGAGTGAGTGTCCCGGTTTTGTCACTACAGAGTATGTCCATGCCAGCCATTTCTTCGATGGCGGTCATCCTTTTAGTGATGGCACCTTGCTTCGAGAGCGTGTGAGATCCGATAGCCATGGTCACAGACAAGACTGTAGGCATTGCAATTGGGATTCCTCCAATCAAGAGCACCAATAGATTGTCGATTCCTTCTCTGTACCCTCTATGTTGTATCATGTACATCACTACTATCTCGATGATCACTCCCACCGCGATTGAGCAGATGCAAAAGTTACCAATTGATGTCAACACCTATATTGCATAGGGGAAGAGCGTATTAACTAATGTTATATACATCAATTATGAATCTCTCACAAATGTACAATGTATACCTGCTGAAAATGACCGACGTTGTTGGTGCTATCGACGAGATGGGCTGCCTTGCCGAAGAAGGTATGTACACCGGTGGCAATGACAACCGCCTCAATTTCACCTTGCTTGCAAGTTGAGCCGGAGAAGACTTCGTCGCCAGGGTTTTTCGTAACCGGTAATGACTCACCGGTGAGGGCAGCTTGGTCAATTTTAAGAGGATCACCTTCCAAGAGACGAGCATCAGCGGGTACAATATCTCCCAACTTGATGGAGATCACATCTCCTGGAACTAGCAACTTTGCCTCCTCTTCTTTCCACTTCCCATCCCTCAATACCTTTCAAATACATTAAAAAATCATTGAACATGTCAATCTATTTTTCTCCTCGTATGAGATTGACTTTGTTGGTCATTACTGTTCGTAACATTGTGCACGGATGTTATCGACATACCTTAGCTTGGGGAGCAAGATTCGCCATCAAAGCGGCAGCAGCATTACCAGCACTGTTCTCCTCGATGAAGCTAATAGTAGAGTTAATGATCAACAACACGACAATGCCAAGAAAATCCTGCCAATCCGGAGGCTTCCCTCCTCCGTTCGCCAACACAATCGCCATGATAGCTGCAGCCTCCATAACCCACGACAACGGGTTCCACATGAACCCTAGAAACTTGAGTAACTTGCTCTCTTGCTTCTCCTCAAGCTTGTTATACCCGAATATTTGCAGCCTCTTCCCCCCTTCCTCGCTCGTCAACCCTTGTTTCGTGCATTTCAATTGCCCGAAAACTTCTTCCACTGGTATTTTCTCTAGGTCTATTTTCCCGTTCTTGATCTCCTCTAAAGATAAGTCCCCCATCTTTGGAATCGTCTCAGGGAAACCACAAAGAAGAAACAAAAACGAGAAAGCAAAAAAATAAATATTTTTTCAACCTATTTTTGTGATTTTTATTAGATCCCCGCGATTGCTTTTCCAGAAGGAAAAGATCGGGGCGGGGATCCACGAAGAACTACAACAATGTCAAAGTTATTTGTTTTCAAGATCGGGGCAGGGTTTGAAAGGAAGGAGAAGGGATTAAGGTGATGGTTAGAAAATAAATTATTAGGCGATTTATTTCTAAAGGAGAGACAAAGTTTAATTGGAATGGAGGGAATTTGTTTGTATTTAAAGGGTTTGAAATTAATTGATATTTTGAAAAATGGGTGGTGGGAAAGTTTAATGTATTTTTCTGTGGCTTCTATTGACCATCGTCGATGTGTTGTCGGAAGCTAAAAATGAATAATATAGCTAGAGGTAATATATTTTATACTTTGATAAAAAAAAATAATTCATATTCTACTGTTAAATATATTTTGTACATAGGAATAAAATCATCATATATAGTCTTAGTCCAATAGCCTCTTTGTGACATTCATAGTACATAATACACCAAAAATTAAATTAAAATTTAGTAGAATCAACCTTAATCGTTTGCATAGTTTAGATTGTGGATTTAATATTTGAGCTAGATTGTCAAAATCCATTTCAAAGGATAGTTAAAAGATGGGGAAACAATATTTTGTTAATCGTGAAGCATCCTCCTTTCTCAAGGCCACCCTATAAAATTTCTTTGTCAATGTTATGTCCTTCTAGGATACACTGATTCTCCTATAGCGTGGAAAATTTCATGACTTGATGCACTGACGAGGAGAATGCTTCAAACACTGCCAGACAAAAATGTCCCAGGATGATGTTATACGTCGTGTTGCAGATGGTGAGGTAAAACTTGGTGTGTTTAGTCTCCTAGTACTCCTCGTCACCCAAGGTCTCAAGTAAGGTGACAATGCCCTAGACGGGCACATCATTGCTAGCGAATTCAGTAAACATAATCTTACAACGCTTCAGGCGGGCGAGCTCGAGACCCATTCTATTGTAGGCGTCTGCCAACAATAATGATTCATAAAAAACAAACCTTAATCATAAAATAAATATCTGAGAATGAGTAGACAAGTATAATATCAACTAACAAGCAAAAAATATTATTAGAATATAATGTAGTAGGACTAATGTAATCAAAATCGACCCGAATCGACCGGTCAAATTGGTGACCGGTCCTCAAGCTGGTCCGGTCTGAGGCTAAATAACTCAATATTTAATTTGAACTGAATTTTTTAGCCGACTCGGTAAAACCCAAAAAAAATTTCGGATCGGAGAAAGCGGTTTGCCAATTTTACTTACAAAACATCGAGAATTCGACTACTTGCAAGTTCAAAATCAAAAGTGGAATCAAAGCCAAGAAAACATGAAGAGCTTGATGAAGGAAAAATGGATTTGTCCAACTCCAAATGTTAAAAGCCTTAAATTATAGAGGTGTTAACGTTTTTGGTATCTTAAGTTTGGCCGAAATCTATTTTGGTACATTATGTTATAAAAGTTACAATTCAGTCACGATCGTCTCAGGAAATTTCGAAATGGTATTTCCGTCCAACTCCATCCAAAATTTCCGTTAAATGCTGACGTGGTAACTTAGTCACACATCCCAGTCAGCTAAAGTACTAATAAAATAATAATTTTATTAATTTAATATTATAATTAATTTTTAAATTAAGATAATTATTATTTTTACAAAAATTCTAAACCCCTCTCTCTCCTCCCTCCACCTCCTCCTCTCATCCACCTCCAACCGTCTTCCTCCTCCCCTCCACCTCCGACCGTCTTTCCTCCTCCCCTTCACCTCTGACCGTCCTCCCTCCTCTTCTCCCTCTACTTTCGACCGTCCTCCATCCTCCTTCCCCTTCTTCCTCTCCTCTTCCTCCTCCCTTCTCCTTCCTCCTTTTCCTTCGCCTCTAGTCTCTCCTCCCTCCTCCCTCTCCCTTCTCCTCCTCTTCCTCCCTCCTCATTTGTCTTCTTCCTACTCGAAAATCTAGATCTAAACATTTTAGTACTAAACGTTTCGCCACTTTTTCATTTTGGTACTTTTTGTTGTAGATCTAAACATTTCAATACTCTTTGTTCGATGAGGAATAGGAGGAGGGAGGTGGAGGGGAGAAGGAGAAGGAGGGGAGGAGGGAGGACGGTCCAAGTGAGGAGGGTCGGAGGTGGAGGGGAGGAGCGAGAACGGTTGGAGGTGGGGGGAGGGGGAGGAGAAGGTGAAGAGGGAGGACGGTCAAAGGTGGAGGGGAGAAGGGAGGATGGTCGGAGGTGGGGGGAGGAGGAGGAAGGGATGAGATAGAGGGGTTTAGAAATTATTTTTTTCCAAACATAATTATTTTAATTTAAAATTTAATTATTATATTAAATTAATAAAATTATTATTTTATTAATATTTTAGGTGACTAGGATGTGTGATTCAGCTGCCACGTCAACATTTAAAAGAAAATTTGTATGGAGTTGGACAGACCGTTTTGAAATTTCCTGAAACGATCGTGACTGAATTGTAAATTTTGTAACGTAGTGTACCAAAATGAGATTTCGGTCAAACATAAGGTACTAAAAAAGTTAACACCTCCCTTAAACTAAATCCCTAAAATCTAGTCTCGTGAAGTAGGAGGTGGAGGGTGGTGGAAGAAGAACAGGAGAATGAGGAAGGAGAAGATAGAACCAATAAGGAATGAGAGGAGGCCGACAGGGTGTACTTGGTGTGCGTGGGTTGGGGTTTTACAGGTAAACATTGAGGGTGATGTCGGATTGGTCTCCACAAGGTTACTAGCTGATCAGGTTACTTCCAATCTTGAAAGCACTATAATCAAAGAAATTCTACAGCTAAAACGCAGGCACCGACTTGATGCTTTCAAACGGTTCGCTGTTCAGGTAACAGGGTCAGTAATTACTTGGCACGTATGACCCTGAATAACCCCTAGGGTTCATGGAGGCAGACATGACCTCATGGATTGGGACTTGTTGTTTTTTCCTATGTGTGTTTGCTATCTTTTTATCTCCGACAAAAGCGATCTATGCCAAAAAAATAGAATGAGAGAAGGCGACAAGATGTAGATCCAATAATTAGGTTTAGGGTTTATGGAAAGATAATAAATTTATACATTGAGTCTTTTACATTTTGGTACCCAAATTATACAAAATAACAAATGAGTGCATACAATTTTTTTAAGGGATACTGTAACCAGTTTTTACGATTCAATCTCGTTTGAACCTTTAACCCTTAAACTTATCGCTTGACCAGTTCGATATCCAGTCCGATCTTGATAACATTGAGTAGAGCAGTTATCACTATATCATCATGATATCCAAAAATATAAAAATGTTCAAGGAGCAACTTTTACAATAGATTGTAAACAATAGAGAATCTTTGTTGATAATAACAATTTAATATATACTAGGATGCCGCGGGGATTTAAATTAGGGTTGGCATGATGATACTCACTCGTCGTGAAACTATAAATATCTATATAATCATGAAAGCAAGGCGATAGATAAATTTTTTGAATGACTTTAAAATTATGATAAGTTCATTCAAAACATGAATAACACAAAATTAGCGCATTACATGTGTAACAAATGTAGAACTAAACTGCCCGTCCAAGCTAAATGTAGAGAATTGATCTAGTTTGATGGATTGTCGAGCCTCCAAGACCGCATAAACTTCAAAATACTATTTAGTCTAAGAACATCCTTAGGTATAAAAGTGCATAAACTAAATGGATTAGTTAAAGGGGACATAAATATAAAAAGGAATGCAATCAAACATGACATGTTTTCAACAAAGCCACCCATGATCAATAATCATTTGTATTGTCTTCTCTTTATAGAACCGCTTTCGACTCCCAACATTTGCTCTCAATATAACCTTTGGCCATTTAACAAAAGTGCAGCAACAACATGTAGACTCACATCTGTCCCAGACCGAAAAGCTTGGGAGAGGGATAGCCTGGTCTGTCCTTCCACAGGCTTCTGAATAGATCTATCAGGAAATTGGAAAAGGGTAGAACTGTTCATGGAATGATAAAGTATCATGCAGCTCAATGAACTCGGTATTCAAGACTCATTCATTGTACAGTCTCACTTAGTGTTATGAGTTTGAAAGTAACAACAAACCTCATTTACTATAGCAGGAAATAGATAATCTGTAAGTATGCAAATACACACCATGGCCATCATAAATAAATAACAAAAATCTCTCACACGTCCTTCATTTCATTTGTACAAATTTTACAACATGATAACCTTCCATGTGATGATTTGCTCTCTCTTACCAAGATGAAATCAAAATTCCCATGTTAAACTAAGATGTACAATTGACAGCAGTAGTGTAATGTTTTTGATGAATGATGGAGATTCCATTAAAATCATATTTCAAAGTATGTACAAAGAGGATGGCCACAACAGCCTCCTCACCCCACGACTCCCAAGCCTTCATACAGAAACCAAAAACCCACCTGGAAAGAGCAGTCCTCAACACTGCCAATCCAAACCCCCCAAACAAAACAAAACTCTAGCACAAACAGGTTCACAACAGTAGTTTAATGTTATCTGTGGGAGCATTAAAAACAAAAGCAATATATGTTGTGACAAAGAGCCAGGACAACATAAGGTACTACAGTGAAAGAGGATCAAACCACCAAATCAACTAATCACAACAATCAATGGACTAATTAGCCTGATCATCGAGAACAATTGTATAAACATCAAGAGCATGAGCCATCTCTCCCCACAATGAAACAACAACCTAAGGTCTTATGAAGTAGAAAAGAGTATGGATCAATTATAAGAAGTTAAATAGGTCTACAAACACAGAAGATACCATCCAAGTTGAATTTATAGCAAAGGAAGACAACAATTATAAAAACAAACTTGCTTCCTCTGCATCCAAGTTCAATTTAGGGGATAAAACTAAGGGTTGCTCCATAAAAAGGGTGGAAGACAAAGCACAGAGAAAGCTTAACCTTGTCAAACACAGAAAATTCATATGGTTCACAGATTTTCTCACAGTTCAGCAGCTACAAACTAACTTGAAAGACAAACAGCTGCAACAATTATACACTTCAGCAACATTTCTCCTAGCTGTTGTACTAATTTCAAGTGATCCAACAAAATCTTACAAAACAAAGCAACTGGAGAATAGAGCAACTGTTTACCTGGTCGGCCGTGAGAGTGATATCAAAGGGTGCTTATCCAGCTCCTTGGACACCCTACAACTTGCAAGAGCAAAGAGAACCCATTTTCTCTAACTCAGGTTTCAACACTGAAGTTTTGAACTTGACTCACAGTTAGAACGACGACGAAGAAGATGAAAGCAGAGGGGGAGATTGAAACCTCGGAATCGAAAGGAAAGCAGAATCTTCATCGACGAAACCAGGTCGTACTCTTCAATCAAGTTCGATAGATCCTCGTCGAAGACTATGGAGACCAGTGCGTAGTCCAGATCAGGCTCCAGCAATTGACACCGCAGGGTCAACGGACAAAGGCCGGGTTCGCCGGTGAATTCACCCAATTTCGTAATCACGGATCGATTGAATCAAACAGATCGATTGAATCGATTAGGAACCAGAGAAGGAGATGGAGCGGTGGACGGCGAGGACGCGGGTTTGGCCGCCGAAGTAGCGTAGCTTGCCGTCGAAGTAGCGGGGGATGAACTTGCCGCCGTAGTTGCGGAGGAATTTGAGATTCTTCTGCATCGGAAAAGGGTTGGTTTCGTGATCGGAGATTGGAATTTTTGGAAGATTGAAAGGATTAGACTTGAGTTGGTTGCTGCTTGAAGCCTAACTGTGAGTCAAGTTCATAATCGACACTCAAGTCTCTCAACTTCGAACTCGGCGGCAACGGTGCTGGTTAGAGATGGCCTAGATGAAGATGAACTGCTAGTACACTCTCTCTCTTGGTTTGAGAGAGTTGAAAAAGGTTAAAAAAGAAATCCAGAAGAAACTAATAACAGGTGTTAGAAAAGGGGCATGGGACACACTATTCCTAAGCTACAGTACGAAACAGTAATGAACAGTCTAAATAGTTCATGCTTTTTTTTGTCTTAAACTAGGTTATTGAAGCCGCGCGATGCCGCGGAGGCTTTCATCGAAGTTGATGTGACCCTGCTCACTCGTAAATAAAATGATTAATATGTATAATTATAACTAGCATTTTTTCGGCCCGTTGGCCGATATGTTATATAACTTATATTTTAATTTTATATTTAATATAATTTTTAGGCATTTTGTTTAGTCTAATTAGTAAAAAAAATATTTATTTAATATTATGTTTAATAAATTGTAAATTAACAAAAAACTTGAATTGAATGATTAAAATTAAATGAACACTCAATGGGTCAAATTAGTTAACGTATTACATAGTGGAGAAATTAAACAGTTTAAAGTAGAAAATATAGAAATAAACTTTAATTGAAAAGTGAGTTGCACATTATCTTTGAAAATATACACTAATAATTTAAATTAAACTAAGTTAAATGGAGAAGTTTACTTTTTTCCTAAACTTCATCATGTTTAAAAATATTTGGAATTTTATTTATTAATTACTTAATTTATTGAATATTTTTATTTTTGTGGAGATTTATTGAATAATTTAAAATAAGAAGAAATAAAATAATATGATAGGTTAGTATCCTATTATTAAGGAGAGAGTTTTCAATTATATCTCTCTAATTTTAAATGTTCATATAATAGCTAGATAATTCGTTCTAAAATACCAAAAATATATTATATTTAAATTGAATATTGTGATTAATTATATGATATTTTTATATTTAATAATTTTAATTACATTATAAAATAAAATATGTCATTTTATGATCACTGCAAAGGAGAAAATACATTAGAATTATACATTTTATTCAAACAAAATTTTCAAATGAGTGATGTCCTCCAAACCAATATGCATTCAACTTTTTTACCAACAAAAGTAAGTTTAAGAAAAATGGAAAAAAAATTGAAGTCTCTCGAAACATTTGCAAACAAATAAAGTTGAGACTAAAGAAGCCATCACTTTAAAAACAAATTGAGGAATAGTTAAACATAAAGAAAATTGGAACCTAAATTGGCCCATTAAAACTTTAATGAATTTGGAAATAAGGATCATGATATATTAATATATATTTAGGTTTAATGAATATGTCTAATTCAAACTAAACAACTCGATCAATACTCTAAATTTGTTAATAGTTAATGACATGTAACCTGTTTTACTTACGGTCTCATGACTCATACTCTTATACACTCATGACCTCTCTCACCATTGATCTTACTAATACACAACCTTATTTCTTTAATTTTCTCTTGATCAATAAATATATTAATCAAAAAATAATTATCTTAAATTTTCATGATTTTTTTATAATTTATGCAGCTTGATCGATGATCAAATTAATTAACAACTTACCAACTTTGAGTCATTCAGATAATTTACCAACAAATTCAATTCAAGACAAATGAAAAACAAAATTGCAACTCTCTTAAAGCATTTCCAAACAAATAAAGTCGAGATTAAATAATCTATCAATGTAAAAAAACTATTTTTAGGAATAGTTGAAAATGATGAAAAACAATTGGCCTATCAAAACTTAAAAGAAATTTGAAAATAAAAATTATATTATATGAGTGTATTTAGGTTTAATGAATATATCCAATTTAAACTTGACTCAACTGGATCAATACTCTCAAATTTTAATAGTTAATGACATTTAACCTGTTTTACTTATGATCTCATGACTCATACTCTTATACACCCATAACATCACTTACCATTGATCTTACTATGTAGAATCTTATTTCTTCAAATTTCTGTATATCAATAAATTTATTAATTGAAAATTTATTCTCTTAAATAGTCATAAATTTTTACAATTTATGTAAGTTGAACCTTAATCAATTTAACTAATGACTTACCAAACTTGGAGTTCTTCAAATAATTTACCAACATAAGTCATTTCAAGATAACTTTCATGAAACATTTCAAACAAATAAAGTCGAGAATAAAGAAATCCAAACTGTAAAACAACTATTTTGAGGAATAGTTAGACAGAATGAAAAATTAAACCTTGATTATATTGGCCCGTTAAAACTTAAAAAAAATGAAAATAAATATCATGTTATATGAATGTATTTAGGTTTAATAAATATGCCCAATTAAAACTAACTCAACTCGATCAATACTCTACATTTTTTAATATTTTATGACATGTAACATGTTTTACTTACGATACACTCATGACCTTAGGTACCATTGATCTTACTAATGTAAAATCTTATTTCTACGTTTTTCTCTAGCCCAATATTAATTGAAAAGTAATTCTCTTTAATATTCATAAATTGTTAAATTTATACAGCTTGATCATTGATCAAACTAATTAATGACTTACCAAACTTGGAGTTTTTAAAATAATTTATCAACAAAATTTCGTTCAAGCAAATGGAAAAAAATTGCAACTTTATAGAAGTATTTGCAAACAAATAAAGTCGAGATTAAGGAAAGAATCACTGTAAAACATTATTTTGAGAAATAATTAGACAAATAAAAATGAAACATCAATTGCGCTGTTATAACTTAAAAGAATGTGAAAATATGGATCATGTTATATAAATGTATTTAGGTTTAATCGATATGGTCAATTCAAACTAAGTCAGCCTAATCAATACTCTGAATTTGTTAGTAGTTGATGACGTGTGACCTGTTTTACTTACAATCTCATGACTCATACTCTTATACACTCAAGACCTCACTCATCATTGATCTTACTAAGGCCTGACCTTATTTCTTTAGTTTTCTCTAGATCAATAAATATTTTAATTGACTCTTAAATATTCATAAATTTTAAAATTGAAGCAGCTTTATCCTTGATCAAATGAATTAGTGACTTACCAAACTTGGAGTCCTTCAAATAATTTACCAACAAAAGTTAGTTCAATACAATGGAAGACAAAATTGCAACTCTCTCAAAGCATTTGCTAACAAATAAAGTATAAAAAACACCACTATAAAAAATTGAGGAACTGTTAAACATAATGAAAATTCAGAGTTCAATTGGCCCTTTAAAACTTAAAATAGTTTGAACATAAGGTCCATGTTATATGAATGTATTTATGTGTAATGAATACACCCAATTCAAACTGATCAACTCGATCAATAATCTGAATTTGTGAATACTTAATGACATGTAACATGCTTTACTTACGATCTCATGACTCGTACTCGTATGCACTCATGACCACACACCCTATTGATGTTATTGAGGTACAACTTTATTTCTTCAGTTTATTGTATCTCAATAGATATATTAATTAAAAAAATACTTCTCTTAAGTATTCATAAATTTTTAAACTTTATGCAACTTGTTCATTGACCAAATTCATCAATGACACTATTGAGTATGTGGTGTAGTGGTTAGAAGGTGGGAATAAAGTTTTTATTCATCCAAAAAAAAAATCATCAATGACTTTTTTATGGGAATTAATCAATAACTTAGTTAGTTGAATGTCTGTTAAAAATTCGCGTGAGAAAATACATTATTCAATATAATGATTTAAATATTATATACATAGCGTTAGAGCCTGATTATTAAAAAATACAGAGCCAATTTAAAAAAACATATCATCATCTCAGAATAAACTATATGAATACATTATTATCATAATTTCATTCACTCTACTATCTATTCAACTTGTTAGTGTATTTCTACAATAAACTATTGGTTATCATACAATTAATGGAAAGTGCTTCAACTTGTACGATAAAATATCAAGGAGCAATATGCTTTAATGTTTTAATATAATTATAAATTAATTTGTCTAGCTTAGCTGGTAAATTGCAATGCTTTTATCCTTGAGGTTGTGGGTTCAAGTCTAATAGTGGCTGAAAAATTATCACTTTTATTGAAAAAATATTTTTATTCAAATAAATTATATAAAAATTCATTGATTGGCCAATTTCCTACAATTAAGGAGAAGTATGGAGAATCCTAGGTGGTAATAGGAAAAAAGCTAAAATGCTTATATATGTTTGTAGAAATGGAAGTGACGATTGATGCCTGTAACGCGGAACACGAAAATGTTTTATGTAGACACTACTCATCCTTAAGAGATTTGAATAAGTTGAATCAATATGTACTATAGTTCCAAATGTTTTTTATTTAATGGATGAAAGGGAACCAACGATTTTATTTAATGGATGAAAGGGAACAAACGAAAATAATAAATTATTTAACTTAAAAATTTAAATCTGTATCCTATATAATTTCATAACACGATATTATATAATTATCTTATATCTCATGCATTTCTATCTTGATAAAAAAATTCATATATTCTATAAATTGTGCTATCAAATATGACTCATACTTATTTCGAAGAAAAAAATTATTTCTCATACTTTTAAGAGTTGTTCAATTAAGTAACTAATGATACTTAAATGAGCCATATAAATATTCAATTTTAACTTATCTCACTCTTCTCTCTCCACGTGCCGTTCATCACTTTCCAGATTATTTTTTTTTCTAATTTCCAGAAACTCTTCTTCTTCCTTTTTCCTTCTCTCCAAATCTGAACAAAATTAAAAAGTGATAACCGCCGGAAGGAGAATCCCGACGATGATAGAATCAAGTCTCCAATCTCGATTTTCTGCTTAATTCTCCTCATCTTAACACCAATTCAATCAACGACCAAAAAGCCCCATCTCATCAAATTTCGCCCCCCCCCCCCAATCTCTACCCCGAATGGCTCGCCTACGATTCCTCCGACCAGCATTTCGTCGTCAGATCTCTTCACAACCGAACAATCCATTCCATCTCCGACTCCGAGGTCATTGAAACCCTCATCTCCGACCCTTCCCTCACTCCGAACTCCACGATTCTAGGGGTAGTGATAGACTCGATCAACAACCGCCTTCTCACCGCCGTCCACTCCATGTTCCCGCCCCTGATCTTCAACGCCCTTGCTGCCTACGACCTGCGATCCCGCAAGCGCATCTTCCTTTCCCTCCTTCCCGACGACGATTCCATAGACTCCTCTTCCGAATCCCCCACGTCGCCAACGCGGTAGCCGTCGATTGCAAAGGGAACGCCTACGTCACCAACTCCTTGGGCACAACAATATGTAACTTCATCCGGAAAGTCGATCCGCAAGGAGGAGAGAGGCAGCTATCTTCTCCAGATCTCAGATGGAGTAGAAATATAGAAGAAAAAAAAACGTCAATAAATTGGGAATATCATATGGGAGAAAGAGATGTAGATAAGGTCAGATGTAACCAAATACGTGGCGGGGAAAGAGGGGGTGAAGAAACTGTTCATTAACTGTTCCTAAGCAACAGTAATGAACAGTTTAAAATGTTCATGCTTTTTATGGCTTAATATTAAGACAAAAATATGAAAACCTACATATGTTTATGAAATTGCACCGTATGATCATATAATTTACAAATCATTACTCTCAATTTATTCTCTAGTACAATTTCTTAAACATCTTCTTCAAACTAAAAGTCACCCTCTATATAATCAAATCCAAAATCCCCTCATTTCTTTTTGCTTCCTACACCACGTCACTGTACCGGTGCATATCAGTATCACTGTCGGCAACAAGGGCGACGCCGCAATCGTCGTTCTGTTTTAGTGCATGAAGCGTCCTCTGGGCTTCAGCCCATTGAGCTTCCCTCTCTCCCTTCCCAAAATCCTTCTTTGTCGTGAAAGCCGTCTGAAACAAAATTGAAAAATTGTGGAACCCCGATCCGAGAGTATTATCAGTAAATTGAAACAAAGTTCTTTGAGATTCTGAAACCTTATTCTCGAGGTAGTTTCCCCAGGCGTCCCCAGTCAAGGCGTAGCGGGTGAGGAACTTCAAGACGTCGAGAGGGATGTATGTGATGATACTGAAGAGCCATATGACTCCTGCCCATCTCCACCCGATTCCTTCGATGCTGGCGAAATTCCACTTCGCGTATACGGCGATTATAGTTGCAATCTTCACAGAAAACAAAGATAAAGCATTAGGGAAGAGAACATGATCCAAACAAAAGCGCACACAAGGTGTTCGATGTATTGCCTGTATGACTAAAGAAAATGGAAATGCAAAAAGTTTTTTTTTAACAACTTTACCAATTGGGCTATCAGGAAAGCGACGACTAGCATGATTCCAGGGCGCTCGGCGTAGGAGATTGACCAGCCTCGTGTTCTAGTGACGAAGATGAGTGCTTGACTGATAATGCTCACTTGTAGGTATAGTGCAGCTGTAAGCTCTTCATGTTGTCCTCCAATTGATCTCACCCCAAATGTATTCTATGAAAAAGGGGAAAAATTAATATTTTTTCATGTTTTTGCTGGAAATTTTGATCACAATGATCCCAACTTACAGAAAAGAAATCAGTTTCCTCAGCAAGCCACAAGAAAAAGACAGTCACGATTGCCATATAAGAACCAAGAACAATCCCTGTTGCGAAGATTTCGTTAAGCTTCCACGAATCAGGTAAGGGAGACGGCTTCACCCTGTCTGTAGAGATGGTCATAATGGTTCCGTCGTTAAGGATTGCAATGATGAGGACCATGAAAGGTGAGAAGTCGAATTTCCAAATTATTGCAACGAGGAGGAATCCGAACACGATTCGGATTGTAATTGAGACTGCATATATGGTGTAGTTCTTCATCCTCTGGAAAATGGCTCTGCTTGTTAGCACTGCACTGATGATGACACTTAGCCCCGGCTCCGTCAGGACAATGTCAGATGCGCTCCTGGCAGCGTCAGTGGCATCTGCTACGGCGATGCCTATATCTGCCTTCTTCAGTGCTGGAGCATCGTTGACTCCGTCTCCGGTCATTCCGCAGATGTGGTTTAGTTCTTGGAGCCTCTTCACTATCTCGTACTTGTGCTCTAGAAACAGTTACATATTTGAGTTTTTACATGGTAAAGATTCTCATACTTGGAAGAAATAATGTGATTATGTTTTCTTACCAGGGAAGACTCCGGCGAACCCGTCAGCCTTTTCGATGAGCTCGTCGACAGTCATAGAAGATTCATTGTTCTCACTGAGGAGGGAAGATGAAGGGTACATATTGGTGCCCATTCCGAGTCGTCGCCCGGTCTCTTTCCCGATGGCAAGCTGGTCGCCGGTGATCATCTTAACACTAACACCAAGCTCAAGTGCACGTTTAATCGTCTCTGCACTATCGTGCCTCGGCGGATCGAAGAGTGGTAATAAACCCACGAACTCCCATGGCGCTCCTTCACTATCCTTGCTCTTCGCTGGTACAGTCTGCAGAAAAAAACATGTTTAATTCTAATAACACTATTTCAATGTTATCTTAGCTCTCTATATTATATATTATATATATCTCAATTTTTATGGACCTGATATGCAACTCCTAGAGAACGAAGGCCGCGATCAGCGAAATCAGCAATTATCTTATGAGCTTTCTTTTTGGTTTGCCCATTGAGATCGCAGAGTTGGATGATTTCCTCTGGTGCACCTTTGCTGGCTCTATGCCATTCGCCTTTGTCGTCATAGTAAGTGATTGCAGTTCTCTTTTCGACAGGGTTGAACGGCAGGAAATGGACCTCGTTGATCCCCGCTCTTGCCTGTATAATCACGGTAATCGTAGTCAAACTATATATTCTACACATTCTGTACCGAGTTTCACGACTTACTTGTTTGGGATCACTCAACATTCCAACAATGCACGCATCAATGGCATCCTGGTTTTCAACTCTAGAAGCTCTAGCAGCGAGTAAAAGCAAGTGGTCGGAATTCTTTCCCTCTTGGAACACCTGAGGAAGGAAATCAATGAAACCAGATGCAAACTTGAGCAAACGGAAATGTAAAAGTTTCGTTTCGTGGGTCGAACCTCGACGAGTGATTTGTCAACTGTGAGCTTGTTAAGAGTGAGTGTCCCAGTTTTGTCGCTACAGAGTATGTCCATGCCAGCCATTTCTTCGATGGCGGTCATTCTCTTAGTGATGGCACCTTGCTGCGAGAGCGTGTGAGATCCGATAGCCATGGTCACAGACAAGACTGTAGGCATTGCGATTGGGATTCCTCCAATCAAGAGCACCAACAGATTATCGATTCCTTCTCTGTACCCTCTGTGTTGTATCATGTACATCACTACTATCTCGATGATCACTCCCACCGCGATCGAGCATATGCAGAAGTTACCTATTGATGTCAACACCTACATTTCACAGAGGAAGAGCTATTAACTAATGTTATATACATGAATTATGAATCTCTCACAAATGTACACATATATACCTGCTGAAAATGACCGACGTTGTTGGTGCTATCGACGAGATGAGCTGCCTTGCCGAAGAAGGTATGTACACCAGTGGCAATGACAACCGCCTCAATTTCACCTTGCTTGCAAGTCGAGCCGGAGAAGACTTCGTCGCCAGGATTTTTCGTCACCGGTAATGACTCACCAGTAAGGCCAGCTTGGTCAATTTTAAGAGGATCGCCTTCCAAGAGACGAGCATCGGCGGGTACAATATCTCCCAACTTGATGGAGATCACATCTCCTGGAACTATCAATTTTGCCTCCTCTTCTTTCCACTTCCCATTCCTCAATACCTTTCAAATACATAATAATTCTAGATCATTAAACATGTTAATCTATGTTTCTCCTGTCTGGGATTGACTTTTTTGGTCATACTATCCGTAACATTGTGCATAGATGTTATCGACATACCTTAGCTTGGGGAGCAAGATTCGCCATCAAAGCAGCAGCAGCATTACCAGCATTGTTCTCCTCGATGAAGCTAATAGTAGAGTTAATAATCAACAACACGACAATACCAAGAAAATCCTGCCAATCCGGAGGCTTCCCTCCTCCGTTCGCCAACACAATCGCCATGAGAGCTGCAACCTCCATAACCCACGACAATGGGTTCCACATGAACCCTAGAAACTTGAGTAACTTGCTCTCTTGCTTCTCCTCAAGCTTGTTATATCCAAATATTTGCAGTCTCTTGTCTCCTTCCTCGCTCGTCAACCCTTTCCTCGTGCATTTCAATTCCCTGAAAACTTCCTCCACTGGTATGTTTTCCAGGTCTACTTTCTCGTCATTGATCTCCACTAAAGTGAAGTCCCCCATGTTTGGAATCGTCTTGGGGAAACCACAAAGAAAAAATAAGAACGAGAAAGAAAAGATACGATCTTTTAATTTCAACCTTTTTTTTGGTTTTTATTAGATCCCCGCGATTGCTTTTCCAGAAGGAAAAGATCGGGTGCGGGGATCTACGAAGAACCGCAACAATGTCAAAGTTGTTTGTTTTCAAAAGAGAGAAGAGTTAAAATGGAAGGAGAAAGAATTAAGGTGAGGGTTAGAAATCAATTATTAGGGGATTTATTTCTGAACGAGAAACAAAGCCGAATTGGAATGCAGGGAATTTAATCATATTTAAAGGGTTCGAAAATTAATTAATTTTTTAGAAATTGGTGGTCAAGAAATGTGGCGTATTTTTCTGTGGCTTCCCTTGACCGTTGGCGATATGTTGCCGGAAGCTGGAAACTTTTAGGGTGGTGGGAAAATGTAACATAATTTAATAAATTTTTTTTTTTTGCCGAAGATAACTCCCGAAGGAGAAAAGAAGTCAACCATACAAAAATAGATATTAAGTACACACCCAAGCCGAAAGGTTAACCACTCCTTGGCTTGAGAGGTAACTAAGCGCTTGGCGAGCCACATAGTGGGCTGCCATGAAAGATGTCAGCAACGATGACACCACCGTCTCGCGCGAACACTTGGCGCTGATCAACCGTCTGCTTGACTTGAGTAGTATCACCCTCAATATCCACCTCTCTCCGCCCCATGGAAGCCTTGACTACCAAATCTGATGCTTTTTTCAAAGTCAACCTGAAAAAAGCCAGGAACAAATACCCAAAGACCGCATCTCTACAAGCTAATAATTCAAGAAATACCTGGATACGGGATTCCCACAGTATAAAGAACCAAGATGGCTCTGTCTTGGAGCAACCATCCCGTGACCCCTCCAATAGAATTGCGGACCAAAAAACTACTTGATCTCTACTTCTTCCTCTTGAAACCATCTCTCACCTCCTAGTCTTCTCTGATGTAAATAGGACGGCCAACGAACTACCAAGACGGCTGCACCACCCAGGGAGGCTGAAGCCCCATCCACTTTGAATTTGAGAAAATGTCGGGGAAGACTAGGAGACCTGTAGGGTGACGTGGCGGGGGAAGAGGAATAGGCGGGTTGGGTGGAAGGGGAAAAATTACGGTGATGATCCATATCCCACGGCTGCATCCACAATATACGCGCCCAGTCGCCCGCATTAGGAAAGAAGACCTGAAGCCTAAGTTGCAGACGCGGAGGCAGCCAATCACAAAGTCGACCCAATGAAAACTGGAGTTTAATACAAGTGTGTAAAATTTCGTCAAAGAATCGTATATAGGAGGATTCGACAATTTGCACTGATGATCAATTGCTATACAGAAGATAGAGGGGTGGAGGCAAATCTGAGGAAACAAGGGATAACCCATGGAAGTGGCTATATATAAGCCATACGGAGGCAATTGCCTCTACAAGATAAGACGCAATCTCACAAATCAAAAGCCAAAATGGTAAGTTGTAGTTGCAGATCGGGGCAAGGAAAATGATTCCAACCGCCGGCCATTGCTTCCGATGACGGTAACGAATGACGGGGAAGAAACGAGGAAACCGCACCGTCTCAGAGGAATATGGAAATCGTCTGTTACTTCTTCCAACTTACACATTAAATAAAAGGAAAAGGGTACTTTTGCCCCCTGTACTTTTCCAAACTAACAAAGACCCCCCCTGTACTTTGAAATTATAATATCACCCCCCTCTAGTATTCCATGTTTAACCGTTCAACCCTTCCATCCAAGAGTCAGTTAACTTTCCGTTAACTTTGCTGACTGTGCAGTCCAAGTCAGTTAGACTGTGCCATGTCATGATGCTGACTAGACGTAATTAAAACTTCCCTTTTCTAATTAAATAAGCAGAACCGCAAAATCAGTGAGAATCTTTTTAAGTTACCCCATGTAATCCACATCCCCTTTTATTTACTGATTTTATATTATTTCCTAAACTTAATCCTTAGGAATGTAATTTTTTTCACCCCATGAAATTGTAATTTCAGCAAGTTAGTGAACACAAGCATGACTATTAATATGTAATAACTTTTAAAAGAACAAGATATGAAAATGAATTTCTACCAAAACAAAGATACGAAAAGGAATTCGTTCTTAATATTAAAGCTACTAAAACCAAAATAAACATATGTTATCATGCCTTCCATCATCCCATCATCCATCATCCATCATCCGTCAACATCATTAAACACAAACATAACAATTATTCTGCAGCAGTAATAGTAAACATTAAACAAATGAAATCCTCCTGACAAAAATGAGAAAGAAATGTATCATTCATCAACAATGAATCAACATTTGCTCCGCACCAGCACCAATTTGAATTCATCAACGACTTCACGTGGGTATATTGCTCGTGGGACCATTTTCTTGTGTGCATTTTAGCCCTTTGTTACTGTCAACTGTACTGGAATTCCCTCTATCATTGCTACTGCCACCAGCCTGCAATTAATAAGAAAAATTAAAATCATAATTCGTCACTAGTGAGCTTTTTCAGTGTACACTTGGTTGACGATATGTACCTTTCGTAGCGCACACGTCCGAGTATTGTGCCCTTCCTTAGTGCAAAATGTACAGGTCATTACACGCCCAACCTTGCTAATCTTTGATGAATCTTTCTTATCTCGTGCAAGGAAGTCTTCATTAGTGTACTTACGTTTCCTTTTCCGTGCTTTGTCTTCCTTTTCCTCAACACTTCTCACCTTATTCTTCTTTGGTCTACCTGCATTTTTCTTGTAAGTGGCGGGTGAACTGGGTTGTATGTGCTCGGTGTCCATGAATTATGTCCAGCCATCGGTTCCATGACATTATCGTAAATGGACCAGTAAGCTTCTACTTTGTAACAGTCTGAAATATAATATTGAGGATCCTTGTTCTTAGAGATGATGCAGCTGATAGAGTGAGGGCACGGTATTCCAGTTAAGTCCCATGACCTGCATGAACACTTACCCTCATCAAGTTGTACTCTGAACCAATCTTGATGGTTATATGTGACTTCATATCCTTCTTTTCCATTTCCAATGATACGACAATAGCGAGCTTCTTTCGAATTTGCAGCAAGCTTTGATAGTATCTTCGGACAGAAATTGCTCTTCATTTACAATCAAGAGTCATCATAATACAATACAAATTTCTTTTTATTTCGTTATTTACATGTTGTTACACCTTTGACACCAATCAAACAATTTTTCTTCAAATTATCCTCGTCCAACACAAATATTGTTTTGTAAGAATCAACATAAATAGTGAGGCATGCATACATGTAACTCTAAATCCATTAAGTAATTGCATTTTAACTCTTCATACATCAGTAGATAAATTCCAATGTACTGATGAAACGAATAAAAAAAAAGAAAGAGCTATCATCCAATTAGTTCACTTATTCTAACGCTATAGACAAGAAACTGTCCTATTATTTGAAAGCAAGAATTATTATCCTTTTGTTGATCAGATGGAAGCACCATCCAGCTCCATTTCCAATATTCATATTCATATCTGTTTGAAAATCCAATCCCAGTAGATTTCGACTCAACTTTCAAGACTAGTCCTTGACTTTCAAATCCATCACCGTTAAAATGATTTTGAAAGGGAATTATCCTTGTTCATCTTGCACTATTCCTACTTACGCCACAATTACACATATCTTGTTCTTTTCACGTAATCTACATCAAATTGAAATCCATCTGCAAAACATTATAACTAATCAAAACAATGTTGAACCATCAATTTCATATAACTTGTTCCATATTATTCAAACCTTCTTGTTCAAATATTTTAAAAAGTACAGGGGGGTCTTTGTTAGTTTGGAAAAGTACAGGGGGCAAAAGTACCCTTTTCCCTAAATAAAACATATGACTGTTGAAGAGATAGATGCCGTCTCGAACTAGATCACTCTTCGGTAATTTGGAATCGTCCGTTCCGGCATCATATCGTCACCGCATCTTCTGTAAATTGTTATTCTTTTGTCCCGGAAGATAGCCGGCAACCCCAACGCCGGCGAGTATGGGATGGAGGAAAACGACACGCCGTGAGTGATGATGAGCACTAACCGGAACAGCAACCGCCGATAAAAGGAAACCGCCTATTATTCTCCTATACATATTGAATTATGAGTCCGGCTTAGTGTCAAACAAAATCCCCTTCCTTGATAGTGTCAAGGAAGGATCTCAACACTGATTGTTTGCCATCAATCTAACGGCTCTCAGCCACTCATTAATCCCAGGGGCTCTTTCGTCTTTTCTCACTCCTAGCTGACAGTTTCGCACTTTTCCACGACTTCGCTTTCTCCCAGCTGACAGTTACGCCATCTTCTTCCTTCTTAATTTGGAACGACGGTTTTTTCAGCTTAGGGTTTTTCGAATTCATATTCTGTAACTGCTCCTATCTTCCCCAAATCATTATTCTTCTTCATTTCCTATTTATCAACGCAACTAGTTCATCTATCTCATTCTACTCCATTTTCCATCTTCTATCTTAGTCTACGCCATTTCTTTCCATCTACCTTGAAGGTCTACTTCCATGGCTCCTCGTCGTGCGGTTGTTAGTTCTAGGGCTAAATCTACTAGGTATAGTTTTCCTTCTTCTATCATTTCTTTTCCTTATTTTGTGAACATATTTTGTACTCATTCTGTGTTTAGTATGTACTCATTCTTCTACAGATTTGTTTTTAGTTTTGTGAACTCTGATTTTAGGGTTTCATACTTTTGTTTTTAGTTCATACTGATTAGTAGTTTGTACTGATTTCAGATATACATTTTTTTGGACTATGCTTTTCATTCCTGTGTACTCGTGTGTTTGTTTGTGTTTTTTTTTTTTTTGCTGTTTTATTGATTTGCTATTGTACACACTTTCTCTTCTAATCATGTCTACGATTTTAAGACTTGTATGTTTGTTTTTAGGTTGTTTTTATTGTTGATTTTAGGTTTTAACACCTATACACAGATATAGATTTTTTGTACTCGGATTTCATTGTTGTGTTCATGTAATGTGTACATAATTTGTTTTTGAGTTTATCATGTGTGTCCTTGTTTGTTTGTTTTGGTTTGTTGTACTGATTTGCTTCTCACTTGCTCTTTTAATCATGTCTAGTGTTTACCACTTGTACATATATATTTATGTGTACTCATATTTTGCTTACTTGTTTTTGCAGGGGGGAAAACATTGCAGTCATATCTTCTGATGATGACTCAGGTGATAATGTTGCAGTCTCATATCAGTCTAGTTTTGGGTATACCAGTAGGTGTGCCCCAAGTCGCGTTGTTCGTTATTTGAGACAGTTGGAAGACTCTCAAACTAACATTTTGCGTGACCACAGTCTTTTGAGTTTCACTTCTAGTCAGCTTAAAAATATACACAGACCACTCATCTCCCTAATTCTCGGGAAATATAATTATGAAAATCATAGTTTTAAACTTCCTTCTGGTAATGTACACAGATTGACACCTGAAGATGTACATTCTGTGTACGGCTTACCTTTAGGGTCAGAGGAAGTTAGCATAGACTCTGTGAGTGTAGAGGACTGTGTGAGATGGGCTGGTGATCTTGGAATTACCGAGGAATATATACATTCACTCGAAGTGTCCTGGTCTATCATCGAGGGGAGAATTAATTCTGTGCCTATGGAAGATGTAGATAGTTGGTTTAGGCTTCTCTTCCTCCTGTTGGTTGGTTGTCTTTTTGTTCCAAAGAATCATTTCTCTGTGGATATTAGATATCTGTATTTTGTGAGTTTTAATGATGCTGCCTTTTTCACCAAATTCAATTGGTGCAAGTTTGTGCTTGACCAGATAAAGTCTTGCATGTTATTGCACCATAATGGAACAAAATACATCACTGCTGACTTGCAGTTTCTCTCAGTAAGTTCCTGTGTACACTTTTCTCCTATTTTGTGTGTGTACTTTTTTCTCTGTACTCATGTTTTCCTGTGTACTCATTTTTTCAGGTCTTATTCCTTCAAAAGTGTGTTCCTACTTCTCCTCAAGGTCCATTCATAGCTGAGTATACTGATGCTTCTGTAAGGCAGACTAGAAAGAGTATTCTTACTATGTACTCTGGTGCTGATGGTGGTGATAAGGGTAAGTCTGTGAAGCAGACTAAAAAGAATCTTGTAAGTATTGGTCAGTCATCAGAGATTAGATCAAAGACCAAGCATGCAGTGGTGAAAGAATTTATGCAACCAAAGAAGGCACCTGAGAGGAACCAGAAGATGAAGTCAGTAGAGGGGCAAAGCTCTGTTCATCGACAATCAAAGAGATTGAAGACTGAAGAAGTTTCTCTTGACTTGGAGTCAATACAGTCTGTTGATGAAGTAAGTACTTAATTTTAGTCTCTGTACACATTTACACCAGAATGTGTACACTACTATCTGTACACTATGGGCCTTACGTGTTTAATTAAATACTAAATATGCTTAATTACTAAACCCCTAACTTAAACAAAACCTAATCTACTGCGTACATCCATTTATTCAATCCCCAAAGTCAAAATATCCACAGGAAAACAAGAATGTGTTGATGAAGTAAGTACTTAATTTTAGTCTCTGTACACATTTATACCAGAATGTGTACACTACTATCTGTACACATATTAGTGTACAATAATTTTTGTACACGTTTTTGTTACATAGTGTGTGCACTTTAAGAAAATGTGTTCACATATCAGTGTACACTACTATTTTTGTACACATTTGTTATGCAGTTTGTCCTATTTTTTTCAGGCTTTGAGGAAGAAGGAAGCAATCTTTGCATGCCATGATGAATGTCTTCAAATTGTTGCTAGGTGTAGTTCTCAACTGAGAGCCATCGATAAACATATTGAGGATCTACGACATCTTGAGGCTGTAAAGTTAATTGAAGCTAGTGATGAGAGCAATGACAACGAAAGAGAGATAAGTCATGTGCACAGTCCTGTACACAATGTTGAGGATCCTGTGGACAGTGTTGCCAAACCTGTGGTCGAAGAGGACATTGTGGTTGAGGATTCTGTACACAGTGTTGCTCAAGCTGAGATCCAAGAGGACACTATGGTTGAGGATCCCGTACACATTGTTGCTCCCGTACACAGTGTTGTTGAACCTGTGGTTGAAGAGGACAAAGGATTAGGTAATGATAATGATGAAGATGGTAATGATGATGATGATGAAGATGGTGATGAAGATGGTGATGATAGCAGTGATAATGATGATGAAGACGGTGATGATAGCAGTGATGATGATGATGAAGATGATGACAAGGACGATAATGCTAATGTCATTGCTACAAAGAAAAAGGATGACAAGGATAAGGATGATTCTAGTGGTCAAGGTGGTACCAGTAAGGTTTTTGATGATTTGAATAAGGAGGTTGGTGATGGCAGTAAGGGTGATGGAGTAGGGTGATGGCAGCAAGGATACTGTTGCTGATAAGGGAGGAGATGGCAATGATGATGTGACTGGTGATAAAGTTGATGATGATGGCTGTAAGACACCACCAGCTGTATATCATAGAGGAGGACAATTATTGACATCTCCCGTTATTGATATTCAGAGATTATTGACATCTCCCGTTATTGATATGGATTTGCCATCATTTGCTTTAAAAAGCCCTACTAATGTCATTCCCCCTTCTATTCTTGAGACGGTGATGGATGTAGTTAATTTTATCAATTCTTAATATGGCAGTGTTACAGAAGCTGGTGAAGCTTCTACAAGCAGAGAGAAGGTATTTAAAAAAAAAATATGCAACAAGTGTAAGTTTTGTGTACACAGATTTTTTTGTTGTTGTTATTTAATTTGTGTACACGTTTTTTACAGATTTCTGATGAGTCAGGGAATGAAGGACTTCATGATGCTGTTGATGCAATTATTGGGCTTGAAGATGAGGTTTGTTGATGCACTTGTTACACATATGTTCATATTTTAATAATGTTTTGTACTAATTTCTGTACACATATTCCCACCATTGTCAGGCTGTTTCATTTGGTGTTCAAACCATTCGGGACAATGTTGTGTTCGATTCAACTCCTGATGTTGCGAAACAGGTTTCTACTCAATTTATTTTATGTCCTCAGTATTTTTATGCAAATCCTGATGTTGTGTACCCTTGCTTGTGTACACACATTTTTAAATGTTTGTACTAATTACTGTACACATTTTTCCACCATTGTCAGGCTGTTTCTGTTGGTGTTCAAACCATTCAAGATAATGTTGTGTTCGATTCAACTCCTAATGTTGCGAAACAGGTTTCTACTAAAATTTTTTATGTCCTCAGTATTTTTATGCAAATTCTGATGTTGTGTACCCTTGCTTGTGTACACACATTTTTTAAATATTTGTACTAATAGCTGTACACATTTTTCCACCATTGTCAGGCTGTTTCTGTTGGTGTTCAAACCATTCGAGATAATGTTGTGTTCGATTCAACTCCTAATGTTGCGAAACAGGTTTCTATTCAAATTTTTTTATGTCCTCAGTATTTTTATGCAAGTCCTGATGTTGTGTACCCTTGCTTGTTTACAAACATTTTTTAATGTTTGTAGTAATAGTTGTACACATAAACTATGATTACCCTTACTGTACACATAAACAGCGTGTACACTGTACTGTATGTGTATAATTTGTATGTGTACACATAAACTATGATTACCTTACTGTACACATAAACAGCGTGTACACTGTACTGTATGTGTATAATTTGTATGTGCACACAAATTTGAAAACTATACTGTGTACAAAAATTTATGTCTAACCTTTTGTCTTTTACAATAGGTTGTTTTATGTGTGTTTTTTCTTTTAATAATTGTACATATTTTTTCACCATGGCCAGGCTGGTTCAGTTGAAAGTTCTGGAGAGGTTTTGAATGATGCTGTTTGGGATGCAAGCACTGATATTGGGAAACAGGTTGTTTACTCATTTTATTTTAGTAGTTATGTAAGTACTGATGTGTACATAGAGTATTACAAACATTTTAAAATATACTGTGTACACATATTTTGTGTACCCTAATGCTTTTAATGTGTACATTCTTTTAATATTTGTATACATATTTATATTGTGTGTTTTTTTTTAATTAATAGGCCAGTAAGCGTGGGACTACATCATTAGCAATCGTTCGTCATGTTGATAATACAGATGGTGAGACGTTAGGGAAAAATTCATTTTCTTTACTTAAGGGAAATGAAAATTGTGGTTCAAGTGGAAGTGATGATTCATTAGAGGGGGTCAATGTTGCTGCTTCTGTACTCACAGGATTGAGAATGTCAAGGACCCCAATTGCGGCTCAACCAATTTCTACAATACTTGCTGTGAAGGAAGATTCTCCACAACACGATGACAATATGGAGATTCTTGCTTTAATCCAATATGCATGGGATACAAGTCTTGATGAGTATGTGTTCTTGTACCTTTTATGTGTACTCACTTTTTGTTTTGTGTGTCTCCTATAGGGATGAGAATCTTTTTCAGGCCATTGGATGTGAATCAGTACTGAAGAGAAAATTTGCATTAACTTTACAACATACATCAGAGATTGATGTACATGTTGTTGATTCGTACACATTTTTGCTGAATCGTAATGCGGTAATTGGTGGAAAAGTGAAGAAATGGATTTTTCCAGAAAGTCTCGCAGTAAGTTTATGTTATTACATTTAATGTACTCAGTTTCTCCCTTTTGTAAACACTGGTGTACTCAGTTTTTATTTGATTGCAGCAATCAGTTTATGGTAATATTTTATCAACACCTATGGAGGAAGATGCAGCGGCTGCATTGCTTACAGAAAGAATAGATGAATGGGCTTCCTCCCTGGATTTTAGTGAGGTTGACCTTGTAAGTTTTATGTGAACAGTCTGCATTTTAGTTTCTGTGTACATAATCTGCATGTTAGTTTGTGTGTACATACTCTGCATTTTAGGTTGTGTGTACATTTTGTTCAGTTGTGTTAATCTACATGTCCATTTGTTGTTTTTGCAGTGGTTCTTTCCATTCTTCAACTCAGGTGATTATGTACTGTTTGTCGTGGACATCATTCAAAAAAAGTATCATTACATCGACCTGCAAAACAAAAGTCCATTTACTAATTTGATTGAGTTTCTGGGAGAGAAACTTGTGCATTTTGTGATCAGCTTCATCAAAGTGAAAAAATTCACTCGCAACAACAAACCAGTTGATTTTGGAAATTTCACATGGCATAATCAGAAGAAGGTTAAGCTTCATGACCAGAATGCATGTGGAATATATGTGTTGAATTTCTGCAAAGAGTGGGAGGGGGAATATAAGAATGGAATGAGTACAATATGGAGAAATCCGGAGGTATTAAAGGAGACAAGGAAGAAGATTCTTGCTGAACTTATGTTAAGTGATGTCAACGTCTGCAAGCAGCGTGTGTTGACCAATGCTACTGCTCGTTTCAACCAATGATTTGTTAGGAAGAGGGAATTTGGGGGGGGGGGGGAAGTGAGTTTGTGTATGAACTGTGCTTTTTTGCACTGACCTTTGGGATTATAGGTTGTATGGATGTTTGGATATATATATATATATTATATATATATATTATATATATATATATATATATATATATTTTGTGTGGTTATGATATCATTTTTAGTTTTAATATGATTTTTTGTTATGTACACATCATTTATTTATGTGTACAGAACATGTATACAGCTCTTTGTGTACATAGTCTAGAAGGTGTGTACATATATAAGGTGTGTAACGAGTTCTTTGTGTACATAGTGTTTAAGGTGTGTGTACAACAAAATTCTTAAGTTAGTGTGTACACAATTTTATAAACTATGTGTACACAGATCATAACTTAAGGTGTGTAGATAGTTCTTTGTGTATATATATATATATGTTTGTGTGGTTATGATATCATTTTTAGTTTTAATATGATTTTTTGTTATGTATACATCATTTATTTATGTGTACACGGGTAATTATGTGTACAGAACATGTATACAGTTCTTTGTGTACATAGTCTAGAAGGTGTGTACACAGTTTTATAAACTATAAACTATGTGTACACAGTACTGCAAAGGTGTGTACATAGTGTACATAGTATAAGGTGTGTAACCAGTTCTTTGTGTACATAGTGTTTAAGGTGTGTGTACAACAAAATTCTTAAGTTAGTGTGTACACAATTTTATAAACTATGTGTACACAGATCATAACTTAAGGTGTGTAGATAGTTCTTTGTGTATATAGTGTACAAGGTATAACAAGTGTGTACAACAAAATATGTGCACACGTACACAAACTAGTTTATGGTGTGTACACAATTCTTAAGTTAATGTGTACACATATTGCAGAGTTTGTGTACTCATAAAAACTGTACGCATTAAAAAAAAATTATACACAAAACAATATTATACCAAAAGTAAATGTGTGTAATGATATTATTTGTATGAGAATATATGTAAAAACAATATTCAGCTCCAATCTCTTAACTATCAGCACATTAAAATGTCACATCAAGAAAAAAATTGTACACAGGCATGTGCACAAAGATATATGTTTTTATTAACTATGTTGTTTTTTCGTCTTTCATGGTGTAGGAGTTGCAATGGTAAGCTCCAATCTCTTATCTTCTTTCATTTTTTTCACTTTATTCTGCCTTGTTTTCTGTATTGCTAATTCCCATGCTGGTTTGGCCCTCTTATTTGATTTGCCAAACTTGTCTGTACGTTTCTTCAACCCTTAACATTTTCAAATCCAGTTACTGCAGGTTGTTGATTTGTGCTTGTCCCTACATTTTGAGAATGAATATGTGTACATAAGAAGTTGAAACATGTAGATATTTTTATAGAATGTGTACAAAAATTTGTGTACATACCAGTTACAGCAGCTGATGTACCTTCAGGTTCTTTTTCAGCTTCAAGCAGCAGCTCCTTTGTTGAATTAAACACACGTTCATATATTGTTTCATTTGATGAAGCTATTGTAATAAGTTTCAGTGTCATGGCAGATAGTGCTTGGAAACGCACTGTGTACACAGATTCTGTGTTGGTATTTGTTGGTGTAGAGAAGCTAAACTGGAACCCAATTTTTGCATACTTTGTCCATCTTTTCTTTATGTACGTCTCTGGCAGTGTTAGGTACCTGATGTTTTTAGTTGTTAAGAACATGTAATCAAATGCTCGTATGATGTGCCGACAAATCCAGCCACAGTACTCATATGTACGACATGAACACTGGAATATGCAGTCCTTCTCTGATACTATCAATTGCCTTTCATCCAACTTGACTTCATTCATTTCAAACTTGTAGACAATATACTTCTTTATTCCTTCATCTTTCTGTGATTCAACCTCATCCATAGTGTACCCAAATGCCTCACTATACTCATCCTGGAAGAAGTTGAATATCTCTGGTGTGTACACAGTAACAGCATGCCTAGCTAGGGAGTTTTTGTGGTACCTATTGTCAAGTTTTGCTTGTCCCATTGTGTAGTCAGCCTGTAGTTCTGTCTCTCTCTTGTTCTCTATCATACGATCAAATTGTTCAAAGAATCTTGATAATGTCATTTTTGAATTCACATATCTTCTTAAATTGCTGTTGAGACTCTCACTTAACTAGACTTCATTCCAAGGCAAAAGTGATTCCTCAGCCAAACACAACACCACTGCTGTCTGATTGTGTACAAAGTGTCCATCCATTTGTGTCCATTTGGCCCTTTTCCAGGAAAATGTGTAGCAATCATATTTTTCCATTCATGCTCGAATTCTGCTTCTGTTTCAATATTGTACATTATGTACCTTAGGCAGTCTCTGAATTTTGGTGTAGCTAAAGTCCCAAGGTTTTTGTGTGCAATTTGCAGTAGGTGAAATGTGCACAGGCCATGAAATGTGTTAGGAAAAACTGACCTCACAGCTGCTTTAATCGCTGCACATTGATCTGTAAAAATGCAGCTTGGTTTCTCATTGTCCATGCATCTACTGAAAGTGTTAAACAACCACTCGAATGTAGGTATTGTTTCATCGTATAATAATGCAGCTCCAAATACTATGAGTTGATGATGATTATTTTTGCCTACAAAGATTGCTGCACAGGAAAAAACACATTAAAGGGTGCACAGATAAACTACTCATGTACGCATATAAACTTATATGTGTGTACTGTACTACAGATATGTGAGTACTAGGAATAATTATATGTGTGTACACATATAAAACACATATTTAATTTTACACACATTACAATCATAATGTTGTGTACAAACAATCATATGTGAGTACATATAAGACTCAAGTGAGTACATAATATTGTGCACATAATATTATAAAAAACTGTGTACACAGAATATAAATTTCTTACCTAGAGGGCGTGCTGTGTTATTTGTTCTGTAGGTAGTGTCGAAACTGATTGAATCTCCAAAATATTTGAAGTCTTTTCTCATTGTTGCATCAGACCAGAAAATACTTGCAATATTCTCATCTGAATCCAGCTCTTTATCAAAGAAAAACCCATCATTTTCATTTTGCTTTTTGCAAAAGTGATTTGCAATCACAGTAACATCACCCCCCTGCATGTCTCTTGTTCTTTTTTCCCATATATAGTTCTTCGAATCAGTGTGTAAGAACCCTAGTTGTTTTGTCCCACCAACTGTTTTCCTCATTGAGTCATAGCTGTTTCAAACTGGGACGCCACAACTGTCATTGATGTCAGCAACCACTTTGTATATGACTGGTATTTCTCTATTACTTGTCATACACTGCCTTTCTTCCTCATCCACTGAATCGTGTTTATGATCATCTATAAATTCTGTAATTGAGTACAGATTCAGCTTTTTGTCTGTCCTCATTTTGATGTATGCTGTGTTACATCCTTCCTTTATTTCCCGTACATTACGCTTCTTAGTAGTTGAATTCATCTTCCCTTTGTTTTTGGGATTATGCTCACTATTTCCACTCCAGCCAGCTTTATTGCAAAAAAGATAGATGTAGTAATATTTCCCTTTCTCCACATTAGGTTCTGCAAGTTGGGTTCTTACACTGAATCTTTTGTATTTAGCATACATCTTGTAAAACAGCACTGCATCTTGTTTTGTTGGGAACTTCAAATGCTTCCATGTCTCTTTTTTTTGGGTCTATTTGTTCTGTATGAAATAGAGAGTAAGTGGTCAAATATACATAAAATATATGTATACTAGCATGTGTATACTACTCTGTGTACAAACATAAAACATGTGTACACAGTACACACATAACATTTTGTACATATAAAAGATGTGGACATGTACAAAAATTGTGTACACACCCTGCACACTATTTATGTACACACATAAAACATTATAATTAATAATTGTGTACACATTAACAATATTAGCATGTGTACATGTATAAAATATACTGCTCTGTGCACACATAAAACGTGCACAAACACAAATAATTAATTTGTACATGTAAAAAAATAACAATTGTGTATAAAGATAATATAGGCAGGTGTACATGTTCAAAAATAGTATAAACACCTTGTATACTATGTACACAGAGAATTGTGTACATCAAACATTGTCTACACAAATCAGACATGTGTACACATTAACAATACACCAGTACACACTTAAAACTGTATGCTGATATACATATAGAATATCTATATTTATAGTTTGTGTAGAAGATGATCCAGAATTGGTACTCTTTAATATGCATATAGAAACATCTTGTACACTGTGTACATTAAGTTAACAACTGTGTAAACATATAATTGTGTACATATATCGTGTACAAACATAAAACATGTCTATACACATAACATTTTGTACACATAACATTTTGTACACATAAAACATGTGCACACGTACACAAACTGAATACACACCTTGGACACTATCTATGTATGTAATTATAAAACTCATGTACACACAAAACATTGTAATTACATAAATGATAACAATTTAAGCATGTGTAAAAACTTTGTACACTATGTACACAGAGAATTGTGTACATCAAACATTGTCTACATAAATCAAATATGTGTACACATTAACAATATTTAGCATGTATATATTAATTATATACACCTTGTACACACTTAAAACTGTATAGAAGAATTATCCAGAAATACCTATATTTATAGTGTGTGTAGAAGATGATCCAGAATATGTACTCTGTACAGATGATGATCCAGAGTTGTTCTGCATTCTGGATTGTACTTCTATAGATGCAGATCCTTGAGGTACAGAGATAGGTTGTACTGATTCTTGATGATTAGAGTTTGAATTGTCATTCTGTTACATGAATAAACGACTGTAAAATTGAATTCAAAGGAAAAAAAAACAGAGCATCTATAAAATAAGAGTGATGATTACATACAGTATTCGAATCGTTGAAATGTGTCTGGTTCGGGGTGCTATCTTCTATCTGAATCATCGGAGCTGCTGAAGAGATCGTCGGAGCTGCTGCAGAGATCGTCGGAGCTGCTGCAGAGATCGTCGGAGCTGAAGGAGTTTTTGAATTTGAAGGAGACGGAGGCAGGGAGCTGTGATGATTAGATACAGCATTCGAGTTGTTGTAAAGCGGCTGGTTCGGGATGCTATCTTCCATCTAAATCACCGGAGAATGCACGGAATCGTTGCTGTAGAGATCGTCGGAACCGGAATCGCTGAAGGCGATTTTGAATTGACGGTGCCGAAGCTTCGGAGCTGTGAGCAGGGAGGCGGGAGCTGTGAGCGAAGGTTTAATTAGAAGTTTGTGAAATACCTAATTATATTTGTGAAATGACTTTATTACCCTCGTTTTATTTTTGCACCGTCAGATCTGTTGGATGGCCTGGATTTATTTGACAGTGTCAAGGAAGCCTTTTCCTTGACTCCAAGTTGCTCCCTTGAATTATTAGCTTTTTTTAATCTTTTAGGGTAAATAACATTGGGCCTTCCTCTACTTTGCAAACTTAACATATAACACCCTATATTATAATCGCTCTTTTGACTTCCTCCTATTCGACCACTTTTCATTTTGGGTCCTTTCGTTCCAATTTTCGTCTTCATGACGTTAATTGATGCGAATTAAGTACATCATGTTAGCTCTAGTAGCCATGTATTAGCTTACTAAACGTTTTTTAATTGGGAACATAAATATATATAATTAGATATGATGAAATCGTTGAATAAACGTGTGATATTAAAATCCTTTGTATTTCACCATACTCTTCACGATACCTTCCTAATTTACCCCCTGACCAACTCTTCGTCTCCTACCTTCGATATTTCTCTCCATCGATGTGCGAATGTGTCCAGATTTAATGTTAAGAAGATGGTAGGTTAGAACGAAAGGGCCCAAAAGGCAAAGTGGTCGAAGTAGGAGGGGTAAAAAGAGCGATTTATAGTAAAGGGAGTTATCTGTTAAGTTGGCAAAGTAGAGGGGTGAAAAGTGCTATTTTCCCTATCTTTTAACCATGTTGAGTTTATGAAAAGAGTAAATGGCACTTTGACCCCTATACTTTTCTAACTTAACAGATTGCCCCCTATACTATAAATTGCTCTTTTTATCCCCTCCTATTTCAACCACTTTGCCGTTTGAATCCTTCCGTTCCAACTTTTGTCTTCGTAAAGTTAAATCTGGACACATCCGCATCCGACGAGAAAAATATAAGATGTAGGAGACGAAAAGTTGGCTAGGGAGGTAAATTGGGGAAGTATCATGAAGAGTATGGTAAAATACGAAGGATTTTAAAATCACACATTTTATTCGTCGATTTTATCCTATTTTATTATATATATTTATATTCCCACCTAGAGAACGCTTAGTAAGCTAATACATGACTATTGGAGCTAACATAGTGTACCGATTGCACATCAATTAAGGTTACAAAAATGAAAGTTGGAATGGAATGACGCAAACTGAAAAGTGGTCGAAGTAGGAGGAGATAAAAAGAGCAATTTATAGTATAAGGCGCTATTTGTTAAGCTGGCAAAGTAGAGGGGACTAAAGTGTTATTTTCCCTCCATGAAACACCGCATGACCGCATGGTACTCATTTATCATTTTATCTTTCAAGGGAAAAATGGTGTTTTGGCCTCTCTACATTGCCAAGTTAACAAACACCCCATGTACTTTGAAATTATTTTTGTTCTCCTTACTTTGACCAAGTTAACAAGTAGCTCCTTCCGTTACAATCTACTTCGTTCTCCGTTAAATACAGACATGTCACTATGCCATCTCACCACACTCCTGCTTACTCATCAATTTTTTTAATATGAGTAAGCAATATTTCAACCTTATTTTATTTCTTCTTCTCACAGGATATACAACAATTACTTTTATATGATCCCCTGGATAAGTTTATGTTAAATTTTGTTGTGTGTTTATATCCCTAAATGGCTACTTCTTATACAATTTGTTGTTATGTCATAAATTATTGCCTCAATTTTAATTCACTAATGGAGGAATTGATTGTGTTATATTTTGTTAGGTTGGTGGCGAGCATAGCACAATTATTCTCACGTGTCGAACATCGATTATGTGCAAGACATATCTGCAATAATTAGAGAATAAAATTAAACTAATACACAAATTTAAAAAATCTTTCTCAAATATAGCCACTTCTATGAGAAAACCCAAATGAGCCAATTATAAATCTATAATAATTTTTTTTTTTGTCCAACTTAATGGAAAATCAACTCTAAATATAATGTGCCATTGCAACATGTAAACAATAGAGAGTCTCTATTGACAATCTCATTTCAAAATATATATAGATTTTAAGGAAAAAATCTGAAAACCTACATATGTTTATGAAATTGCACGGTATGATCATATATATAATTTTTGAATCATTACTCTCAATTTATTTTCTAGTACAATTTGATATAATTTCTTAAACATCTTAAAACTAAAAACCACCCTCTATAATCAAATCCAAAATCCCCTTCGTTTCCTTGTCCTTCCTACACCGCGTCACTGTACCGGTGCATATCGCTGCCGTCAACAAGGGCGGCGCCCGAATCATCCTTCTTTTTCAGTCCATGGAGCGTCCTCTGAGTTTCAGCCCATTGAGCTTCCCTTTCTCCCTTCCCAAAGTCCTTTTTCGTCGTAAAAGCCGTCTGAAACAGAATTTGAAAAATCGTGAAGCTCGGATCCGAGATTATTATCAGTAAAATCGAAACCAAGTTCTATGATATTGTGAAACCTTATTCTCAAGGTAATTTCCCCAGGCGTCTCCAGTCAAGGCGTAGCGGATGAGGAACTTCAAGATGTCGAGGGGGATGTATGTGATGATACTGAAGAGCCATATGACTCCTGCCCATCTCCACCCGACTCCTTCGATGCTGGCGAAATTCCACTTTGCGTATACGGCGATTACAGTTGCAAGCTTCGCAGAAAAAAAGAAGAGAAAGTATCACGGAAGAAAACTGGCTCTGAGCAAAAGTGCACGCAAGGTGTTTGACGTATTGCTTGTTCGACTAAAGAAAAAGGAAATGCATAAGTTTTTTATGAACAACTTTACCAATTGGGCTATCAGGAAGGCGACAACTAGCATGATTCCAGGGCGCTCAGCGTAGGAGATCGACCAGCCTCGTGTTCTGGTGACGAAGATGAGTGCTTGACTGATAATGCTCACTTGTAGGTAAAGTGCAGCCGTAAGCTCTTCATGTTGTCCTCTAATTGATTTCACCCCAAATGTATTCTATGCAAAAAAGAAAAAAAATATTATGTTTTCATGTTTTTGCTGATAATTTTGATGACAATGATCCCAACTTACAGAGATGAAATCAGTTTCCTCAACAAGCCAGAAGAAGAAGACAGTCACGATAGCCATATAAGAACCAAGAACAATCCCCGTTGCGAAGATCTCATTGAGCTTCCATGAATCAGGTACTGGAGATGGCTTCACCCTGTCTGTAGAGATGGTCATAATGGTACCGTCGTTGAGGATTGCAATGATGAGGACCATGAAAGGTGAGAAATCGAATTTCCACATTATTGCAACGAGAAGGAATCCAAACACGATTCGGATTGTGATTGAGACTGCATATATGGTGTAGTTCTTCATCCTCTGGAAAATGGCTCTGCTCGTTAGCACTGCACTAATGATGACACTTAGCCCCGGCTCCGTCAGGACAATGTCGGATGCGCTCCTGGCGGCGTCGGTGGCATCTGCAACGGCGATGCCTATATCTGCCTTCTTCAGTGCTGGAGCATCGTTGACTCCGTCTCCGGTCATTCCGCATATGTGGTTTAATTCCTGGAGCCTCTTCACTATCTCGTACTTGTGCTCTAGAAACAGTTACATATTTGAGTTTTTACATGGTAAAGATTCTCCTACTTGGAGGAAATGATGTGATTATGTTTTCTTACCAGGGAAGACTCCGGCGAACCCGTCAGCCTTTTCGATGAGCTCGTCGACAGTCATAGAAGATTCATTGTTCTCACTGAGGAGGGAAGATGAAGGGTACATATTGGTGCCCATTCCGAGTCGTCGCCCGGTCTCTTTCCCGATGGCAAGCTGGTCGCCGGTGATCATCTTAACACTAACACCAAGCTCAAGTGCACGTTTAATCGTCTCTGCACTATCGTGCCTCGGCGGATCGAAGAGTGGTAATAAACCCACGAACTCCCATGGCGCTCCTTCACTATCCTTGCTCTTCGCTGGTACAGTCTGCAGAAAAAAAACATGTTTAATTCTAATAACACTATTTCAATGTTATCTTAGCTCTCTATATTATATATTATATATATCTCAATTTTTATGGACCTGATATGCAACTCCTAGAGAACGAAGGCCGCGATCAGCGAAATCAGCAATTATCTTATGAGCTTTCTTTTTGGTTTGCCCATTGAGATCGCAGAGTTGGATGATTTCCTCTGGTGCACCTTTGCTGGCTCTATGCCATTCGCCTTTGTCGTCATAGTAAGTGATTGCAGTTCTCTTTTCGACAGGGTTGAACGGCAGGAAATGGACCTCGTTGATCCCCGCTCTTGCCTGTATAATCACGGTAATCGTAGTCAAACTATATATTCTACACATTCTGTACCGAGTTTCACGACTTACTTGTTTGGGATCACTCAACATTCCAACAATGCACGCATCAATGGCATCCTGGTTTTCAACTCTAGAAGCTCTAGCAGCGAGTAAAAGCAAGTGGTCGGAATTCTTTCCCTCTTGGAACACCTGAGGAAGGAAATCAATGAAACCAGATGCAAACTTGAGCAAACGGAAATGTAAAAGTTTCGTTTCGTGGGTCGAACCTCGACGAGTGATTTGTCAACTGTGAGCTTGTTAAGAGTGAGTGTCCCAGTTTTGTCGCTACAGAGTATGTCCATGCCAGCCATTTCTTCGATGGCGGTCATCCTCTTAGTGATGGCACCTTGGTGTGAGAGCGTGTGAGATCCAATAGCCATGGTCACAGACAAGACTGTAGGCATTGCGATTGGGATTCCTCCGATCAAGAGCACCAACAGATTGTCGATTCCTTCTCTGTACCCTCTATGTTGTATCAGGTACATCACTACTATCTCGATGATCACTCCCACCGCGATCGAGCAGATGCAGAAGTTACCTATTGATGTCAACACCTACATTTCACAAAGGAAGAGCGTATTAACGAATGTTATATACATGAATTATGAATCTCTCACAAATGTACACATATATACCTGCTGAAAATGACCGACATTGTTTGTGTTTTCACGAGATGAGCTGCCTTGCCAAGAAGGTATGTACACCAGTGGCAATGACAACCGCCTCAATTTCACCTTGCTTGCAAGTTGAGCCGGAGAAGACTTCATCACCAGGGTTCTTTGTCACCGGTAATGACTCACCGGTGAGGGCAGCTTGGTCAATTTTAAGAGGATCACCTTCCAAGAGACGAGCATCGGCGGGTACAATATCTCCCAGCTTGATGGAGATCATATCTCCTGGAACTAGCAACTTTGCCTCCTCTTCGTTCCACTTCCCATTCCTCAATACCTTTCAAATACATAAAAATTCTCAATCATTGAACATATCAATCTATGTTTGTGCTCGTCCAGGTTTGACTTCGTTGGTTATTACTATTCGTAAATTGTGCACAAATATTATCGATATACCTTAGCTTGGGGAGCAAGATTCGCCATCAAAGCAGCAGCAGCATTACCAGCACTGTTCTCCTCGATGAAGCTAATAGTAGAGTTAATGATCAACAACACGACAATGCCAAGGAAATCCTGCCAATCCGGAGGCTTCCCTCCTCCGTTCGCCAACACAATCGCCATGATAGCTGCAGCCTCCATAACCCACGACAACGGGTTCCACATGAACCCTAGAAACTTGAGGAACTTGCTCTCTTGCTTCTCCTCAAGCTTGTTATACCCAAATATTTGCAGCCTCTTGTCCCCTTCCTCGCTCGTCAACCCTTGTTTCGTGCATTTCAAATGCCTGAAAACTTCATCCACTGGTATTTTTTCCAGGTCTATTTTCTCGTTCTTGATCTCCTCTAAAGAAAAGTCCCCCATCTTTGAAATCGTCTTGGGGAAACCAAAAATAAAAAACAAGAACGAGAAAAAAAAGACAAGATCTTTTTTCAACCTATTTTTTTGGCTTTTATTAGATCCCGCGATTACTTTTCCAGAAGGAAAAGATCGGGGCGGGGATCCACGGAAAACCGCAACAATGTCAGAAGTTGTTTGTTTTCAAGATCATGCCAGAGTTAGGAAGGAAGGAGAAAGGATTAAGGTGAATGTTAGAGATCAAATTATTAGGGGAATTTGTTTCTGAATGAGAGACAAAGCCGAATTGGAATGGAGAGAATTTGATCATATTTAAAGGGGTTTGAAAATAATTGATTTTTGACAAATGGGTGGTGGAGAAATGCATGTATTTTTTTGTGGCTTCCCTTGACCGCCAGTGATGTTTTGTAATCACTACGACTTATTTAGCAACTATTTTAGTTTAATTTAAAAATGAAGTGAATTTGGAAACAGAACAAAATTAAAATCAAAGTGAAAACGGAAAAGGATAACTTGTTTAGTTAACTAGTCCATACAATCTCAAAAAATTGAAAACCAAACTTAAAAATTTGTTTAACAAACAATTATATGAATATTCTTGTTTTTGTAAGTAATTTCTTCTTCTTTTATTACCATAATAATAATAAAACTCACTGAAATTAAAATTAAATTGTAACAAAGAGGTTAGTATCGAAAACATGGCTGTACGAGATCAACTAGGTCAGTTCTTACACGTCGTTATGCAACGCAAAGCTTGGCACGGGGAGATTCGTGAACTGGAGATGGAAGGCTTGGTGGACGCAATGACATGGGTACAGAGCATGGGGTACCGCAAGGTAATCTTTGAGTCCGATAACCAGAAGGTGATACGAGCTTTACACAGCTATAGCGTGGAGAGGACGGAGTTCGGAGCCTTAACGAAGAGGGGACGAGATTTGCTACATAAGGAGCCATTTTACAGGGCTTGTTGGGTTAGGAGAAATAGAAACGAGATCGCGCATGAGCTTGCTCGCCGGTCCCGGTTTACTGCATCAACCTATATGGGTGTGATGCCTCCTCCCGGTTGTGATAGATTTGTAAACTCTTTTTGCACCGATTTAACGCATTAGTAATATGAGCAGCACCTTTCGAAGAAAAAAAAAAAGGTTAGTAGCGAAAAATAATTATATCTTTAATCATATTAATTTGATATAATTTTTTAAATACAATGAAGAAAGAAAATTTTTTATTGTCGTACAAATCTATGGCCCAAATTTGAGGAAATATATTTCTTGTTTTTTTAAAATAAATTGCTAGTTATTTTATCACAGAATTATATATATATATATATGGGGAAAACACTCCGGTGCACCCAGCTAGGGTGCACCGGAGTGTTCACCAAAATATATATATTCTTTAAACAATTTCATCTGAGTATATGAGAATATATTAAGGGTTCAATCAAAGGTCATCTTAGTGATATGTGGTCGTACAAAACTATTTAACATTATAAGATAATATAATTTCATGATAAATATATAATTTTATTTTGGTTATAGATAACTCCGTCAGGAGACATTCAATATAGCAAAATAAACAAAACAGTGACTAAATTTCTATCCAAGAAGACATGGCTATTCACAAATTCTCTGAAAAAAAAATTGAGATCCAAACGTGAGTGGGCGACTCTATTACCAGAACGAAAAATCGGGCAGAAGCGGATGAAGGGGATCAGACGTGCCACCAGCAGAATTTCGTCAACCACGACACCATCAGAGGATGCCAAAACATGTTCCTCAGAGATGCGCAAGAAAACCAATTCAACATATTCCTTAATGTCAACCTGCAAAATATTGAAATAGAGACACCACCAGCATACATCTCGAATAGCCAATAATTCTATGATGAATGAGTCCAAAAAACCTGGATAATGGGTCCCAACAACAATAAGTATTGATCCCACAAAACTCACTTTGTTCTTCCGCCCACTCCTACATGCAAAACTTCAACCACGTTAATTTTTAACATGGTGGCACCACTTTAAAGGGAAATTTCATGATAAACATACAATTCCTACCAACACAAGTTATATTTAATAGTTGGGAAAAATGGTACTTTGTCCCCCTCTACTTTGTCAAGTTAACAAACAGCCCCTTATACTATGAAATGATCAATTTACCCCCTCTTACTATGCCAACTTAACAAACAACCCCTTCCATCCAAATTTTCATCCAAAATTCTGTTAAGGGATGACTCACCAATATGATCCATCCATAATTAATGACAGTACATTGCCACATAATTAATGATAGTACATTTTAGTACAAAAGATAATAAAAATAGTAATTTTAAATTTATAAATTAAAAAGTATATATTTAATTTTTTTGGATTTTAATTTTTTAATTTTTTTTCAATAAAATTTAATAAATACTTTGTATTTAAAAATGTCAAAATTATTTTTAGAAAAATTGTATATTTATTTTAGAAAATAAATTTATTTCATTTTTAATATTGAAATCCATAAACGAAATATTTTTATTTTTTATTTATAAATTAAATTTAATTGTTTTTATAATTTTTGTTTTTCTCATTTTAATTTAGTTGTGATGGATGAAAGTCGTTGATGTGGCAATGTACAGTCATTAATTGTGGATGAGTCATATTGGTGAGTCATCACTTAACAAAATTTTGGATGAAAATTTGGATGAAAGGGGTTGTTTGTTAGGTTGGCATAGTAGGAGGGGATAAATTGATCATTTCATAGTGTAGGGGGCTATTTGTTAACTTGGCAAAGTAGAGGGGGCAAAAACACCATTTTCCCTTAATATTCTATATATATATATTTCTATATATAAAGGAAGGGAGAAGGGGAGTTACTATTGAATGAATAGTGTTTGCTTCCCTCCATTAAAGTACAAGATTTTTTTACCCGGCCAGTTGGCCAGATAATGTAATTTTTTATGTTTGTTTGTCTTAATTTAAATAGTAACAATAAGAATATGAGTTCTAAAATTATAAAATCATTGATTTATTTTTATTCATTTGTATGGCTGATTTGAAGTTTAACTAAGTTAAGTGTAAAATAAAAAAGAAAGTAAGTTTCATGATTTCTAGATTATAATCACTTAAAATAACTTCATTTATAAAATTTAATTTATGATTTTATCAGCATAATTATCTCGTATGTCATATATACTAATAAATTTGAGAAATTAATTTTCTAAAATGTTAATTAAGGAAAACTAAAAAATAACCTATTAGTTATTCACAATATTGGATCTGAATTAGGAACATACAAAAAAAATTAAGATTATAAAAAGTTGTCTTCTCCTTCTAACCTAATTTATCCAATGTTTATTGTTAAACTAAAATTAAATGACATATAACATGTGTAGCTCATGATGTGATGAACCTCACATTATACTTAATACATTTGACACAATTAGCGTGCGACCTAATACACATGAGTCATTTTGATATATTGACTCGATGATATGCATATTATTATATTTTTGACATAATTATATCCAAAATATTCAAATTTTTATGAAGGAAGTCTAACTCGCCTTATGTTAAAAAAAAGTCTAACCCGCCCCTTGACATGTTGTCAAAAATATTCTCATCTAATGTGTACCATACATGTGATTATAGAGCTAGTTATAATTAATTAAAAAATATTAATAACATAAAATAGTATATAGAATGGAAAATTTTTATAATAAAACTGTCATATTTATGAAAGAGTTAGAGGTAAATTGATTTTGGGTTAACATAGTCCAATTAATTTTTAATAAGAACTCGAATAAATAGTCTGGTTGAAATTAGAATGCTAAATAATATTTTTTTATAACATGACACATTAACATGCCATTTTTAACAGAAATTAAAAAAAAATCAATTAAAGTGACTAAGCTGACCCGATCTTCAAACTTAAGTTACTAAGTTGACCCAGTTTAAACTTAAGTGACTGCAATGAAGCAAGCTTAGGTGACCACTAATGTATTTGACCCATTATGAAATATAAAGTATACATCTATATCGAAACATTAATCATATTAACAAAATAAAACTTATATTTGTTATAAAGTATAAGGCTATTTGTTAACACAATAAATAAATAATTTTTTTTAAAAACTCTTTTATCTTCTTTTTGGCGTTCGTCCACCAACACTTAGAACTTGATTTGGTTGAAATTAGAATATAAATAATATTTTATGATGACATGGCACCTTGTCGTGTTATTTTTAACATAAATTATCAAGAAATTGGTCGAAGTGAATGAGTTGACCTAATTTACGAACTTAAGTTACTGAGTTGACCCAGTTTAAACTTAAGTGACTACAATGACACAATAATCATACTTAGGTGACCACTTAAGTATTTGACCAATTTCATAACTCATAAACACATTAATGTGAGTGCATTTATTAGGGTGATAAAGAATGTATTTTTTATATAAAATATGTTAATGAGGTGGAAAATTGTGGTTAGAGCTTTAGCTTATGTGGCAAAAAAAACTTGGAGATCTACCATAGTATATTTTAAGATTTAAGACTTTGATCATAGATTTTTAAGAGTGGTCTTTTGTAGGTCATCTTGTGTTGGGTGGGTTTGTGAGTTATGAGGGTAAAGTTTATGGGTTTGTAGCATTCTCATCTCCATAATTGACGTTCCAAATTATTTTTCTTGTGTGCTACGCATTATGTCAATTAATCAATCAACACTCTTCTATTTCTTTGGTTCTTTTTCGGCTGCCTATGTCACAACCATCTCGCTATGTGCTAATCAACACTCTTCTATGTCTTTTGGTTTTTTCGGTTGCCCATTTCACTACCATCTTAAAATTTGACATCACTATTAATCAAAACTACCATTACTTGTCCTCTAAAATTTTCCGCTGCATCGCGCGGGTAATTCTAGTTTTACATAACTTGACATTAATGTGTAAAGTATTTATTCCCTTTAGGGAAAATAGTAGGATAAATTGCACCGAGTACCACCAAACTATTCATAAGGTTTAGTAGTAGCCACCTAACTAATTTTTTTGGTTCGGATACCACTAAACTTAGTTTTTCTTGGTTCGAGTTACTAATTTCTTGGCTCGGATATCACTGAACTCATTTTTTCTTGGCTCGAGTTAGCACCAAACTAATTTTCTTGGATTAGATACCACTTCATCCTCAACTCGGGATCCACAAACACGATATGATCCTTGGAGATCTTGAAGAAGACAACGAACTTCCTAGCGGCGAGCTCCTCCGTGATGCCATCTTCCCACTAGCCATCTTTGTGGAACACCTCGACTTGACTTCGTCGTTGAACTTGAACTTACATGTTGGTTTCCTCGGTGAGCGGTAGAGCCGGTCGCAACTTGACCCAATTTAGGGGTTTTTGGAGCGAGATCTTGTCTGATTTGTCCTCGAAGAGCTTGTCGTACTTGACTATATACTAGCTAGGGTTCTCCTTGTTGCGACGAGCGTATGCAAAATTCGTGGTTGTCTTAACTAATCTCAATTTTACCCCAATTAAAATAATATAGGTCAACAATTAGTTGGGTTCAGTCAACATATTGTCAGTACAATAAAAAAACGCAAACATAGTTAAGGACATGTGGTATTCGAGCCAAGAAAATTAGTTAGGTGGTGATCCTTGCCAAGAAAATTAGAGTTCAGTGGTAACCCGTGCCAAGCAAAATCGAGTTTAGTGGTATCCGAACCAAGAAAATTAGTTAGGTGGCTACTACTAAACTTACTGAATAGTTCGGTGGTACCTGGTGCAATTTACCCGAAAATAGTAATTTGGATCCCTCAACCTTATTAAGTTAAGAGAAAATAACATTTTGGCTTCCTCTACTTCGCCAAATTAACAGATAGCTTCCTACACTATAAATTATTCTTTTTACTCTTCTACTTCATCTACTTTATCGTTTGGGTCTCCGTTTCAACTTTCATCTCTGTAACATTAATTCGTGCACATTTGGTTTACCGTGTTAGCTCCAATAGTCATGTATTAGCTTACAAGCATTTTCTAAGTGAGAATATAAACATATATAATTAGATAGGATGAAATCAACGAACAAAACATGCGATTTTAAAACACTTCGTATTTCACCATACTCTTCATGATACCTTCCCAACCTCCGATATCTCTCACTATTGGGTGCGGATGTGTCCAGTTGTTACGTTACGAAGAAAAAAGTTGAAACCGAATGACCCAAACGACAAAGTGGTTGAAGTAGGAGGGGTAAAATCTCTTTATTAATTTGGAAAAGTAGAGGGGCCAAAGTGCTATTTTCCCTTAAATTAGTCAAAACAAAAGGGAAAATTTTCAAATCAGTGCGACTTCTTTCTGCGAAATTTCCCTGATCTGTAGGTTACATAAAAGTCACTGTCTCCCAATTTCCAGTTCCAGATCTTTCACGTCTACAAATTGATGCAAGTGAGCCATTCCAAATTCGAAGAACATGAAGAACTCCGTTAATGGCTGCCGCAAAGTCCTTTACTCTGCTTCTCTTCTTCTTCTTCCAGCTCCACAACTCAACAGCCGACCAGCAGAAATGGGTAAAAGCCGCATATTGGGACTCCGCCAGTGACTTCCCGATCACCGGAGTAAACTCTGCTCTCTTCACTCACCTCTTCTGCGCCTTCGCCCACGTCAATTCCTCCACCTTCCACATATCCATCGGTCCGACTTCACTCCCTGACTTCTCCGCCTTCACCGCCACCGTCCGCCGCCAGAACCCCGACGTCACCACCCTAATATCCGTCCGTGACGTCAACCTACCCCTCTCCGCCGTGGCCTCCACCGCTTCCCGCCGGAGCTCCTTCATCCGATCGTCAATCCAAACCGCGAGACTCCACGGGTTCCAAGGAATCGATTTGTGCTGGATGTGGCCGAACGGTACGGACATAGGGAAGTTCGAAACCCTAATTGATGAATTTAGATCTGCGATCGATTCGGAAGGGGAGAAATCGAACAATTCGAAGCTGTTGCTTACGATGGCGGCTCCGAGATCTCCGAATTTGAGTTCGGCCACGTATCCAGTTCGATCCATGGTGAGGAATCTGGATTGGGCCCACCTCGAAGCGTACGACTACCACTTGCCGACGAAGGAGAACTTCACGGCGAACCACGCCGCGTTATTCGGCGGCAACGACTCGACCGATTCGGGAGTCAAGGAGTGGGTTCGGGTCGGGTTTCCGGCCAATAAGCTGGGTTTGGGAGTGCCGTACCACGGCTACGGGTGGAGGCTGGTGGATCCGAGGAATAACTCGTTGGGCGCTCCGGCGAGTGGTCCGGATACCACGATCTCCGGGGACATGGGATATAAACTGGTGAAAGCTACCGTTCAGGAGTATGGGTATGGAGCTGGAGTGGTGTATGATTCGAGGTATGTAGTGAATTACTTTGTTGTGGGTAAAACTTGGATCAATTTCGACGGCGTGGAGGCGGTGAGAGCCAAAGTTTCTTACGCCGTAGAAAGGGGAATGCTCGGCTTTGTTGCGTTTCAGCTGAGCAATGACGATAACTGGGAGCTCTCTCGTGCAGCTCAGTTGATGGATATGGAGGAAAGTGGAAGAAGCAAGAAGCGGAGGAAGCAGCTGCTGGTGCTAGAAACCCTGTCCCCTGCCCTCATTATTGTGCTTCTGTTCATGGTGGTTCTCTGGTACATACGAAGGAGGAGAGCATCGAAGAACCAGAAAGATAAACTGTCCCTATTGCAATTTGGGAGCTCGAATCGTCCGAATCTGCGAGCTTTCAGCTTCTCCGAGATTAAATCAGCTACCAACGACTTCTCTGGGGAGAACTTGCTTGGATCTGGCGGGTTTGGCCCTGTCTACAAGGTCAGAATTCTATCTCCAAAATCCTGAAAACCCTCTCAAGTTTTGTATAAGGTCATGAACAAATCGTCAATGGTACCTAGTGGAAATGTAAATACAACGAACACACAGAGTATAGTGAAAGATGCATTCATTTAGTTTTGTGATACTGATTTCGAAGACTGAGCTCTAATCTGGCAGTCCTGCCTCCGTGTACAACTTCCTGAAAGTTCCTGAAACATAAGCTTAAGAGGCTATTAGAATCATCAAATCCTGAAAACATGAGCTTTATGTTGTTATTTCCAGGGAGTGTTGCCAGGAGGTGAAGTAATAGCAGTGAAGAGGCTAAAAGAATCATCAAATCAGGGAACGGAGGAGTTCAGGAACGAGGTTTCACTCACGGCCAGACTGCAGCATGTGAACTTAGCGAGGGTGCTAGGATTCTGCACTGAGAAGGAAGAGAAAATGCTGGTCTATGAGTTCATGGCCAACGGAAGCTTGTATCTCTATCTATTTGGTCAGGATAAGAATAATTTTCCCCTTCTGCTGCTGTTCTTCAAGTCTACTGTACTTTTCCATTGATTTTCTTCTTGGGGGCAGAATGCAGATCCAGTGAGGAAGCTAAGGTTGGACTGGAACAAGAGAGTTGGGATCATTGAAGGAGTGACTCAAGGACTTTTGTACCTTCAGGAGTACTCCAACTTCACCATAATCCACAGGGATATCAAGGCCGGCAACATTCTGCTTGATGATGAGATGAACGCTAAGATTTCAGATTTCGGGATGGCTAAGCTCTTTGGGAAAGATTTTGGCGAAGCCAACACTCGCAGGATTGTTGGAACCTAGTAAGTGCACCTATCTTCTCTTCATTTCCTTATTATCGCTGATTACTAATCGCACCTACTATTAATCCTGAAGAATTTTGTAACCAGTTGTTTTGATGTTCTTCTGCAGTGGATATATCCCTCCCGAATACGCGAGAAAAGGGATATACTCGATGAAATATGACGTCTACAGCTTCGGAGTGTTACTTCTCCAAATCATCAGCGGCAAAAGGAACCAACCTCGCTACGGTCCAAACGAAGATCTCCATCTCTTAGAACATGTAAGTTAGTTCCCTGATTCCCCAGAAACCTTACAACTTACAAGTAATGTGTTGTTTCTTACTTCCAACGTATCGAACTGCACCAACAGGCTTACGAATGTTGGAGAAGCAGGACAGGGAACGAATTCTTCGGCCCGTCATTGGACGACTCGTCTTCGAAATGTAAGCTGATGACATGTCTGCAAGTGGCTTTGTTGTGCGTTCAGGAAAAACCTGAAGACAGGCCGACAATGTTGCAAGTTTTGAACATGCTGAAGAATGGTATGAGAATGGCTACGCCGAAAATGCCGGCTTTCTCGATGATGGATGAGAAGAAAGAGGAGACGAATCGCAGATGGCCGCAACAGCAAGAAGAAGTTTGGTCGTTTAATGTCGATGATCTGTCTCAAGTCGAATCTCGAACATAGAACAAACTGAGATTATGGGATCTTATAGCCTTGTAGGCAATGAATTAGATCGATTTGAATTAAGCTTAATTTTAAATTATTTTTTTATGACGTATAAATAGTATGTGGCAAAATGATTGGAAATGTACACCGCTACTCTGTAACACGTTTCATATTAATGAGACATTATGTAACGGGTTACAATTTTAGGACAATTTTATAACCTGACCTATAATTCTGTTACGTGTTAATATTTGATCCTATTTATTTTTATTTATTTATTTTTAATCTAGAGAGTATACCACCTGGCCTTGGTTACTCTCTAAATTTGTTTGAGAGAAGATGGGCCCATTTATCCAATAAGGCCCATACAAATGGTTAGGCCCGAATCCAAATACCATGTGGTTTGCTTGCTTAAAACCGGCGGAATCATTTTCTAGGGTTTTAAAGCTGCTGAGATTTTGAGGTTTCCAACTCCACCGCCGCAGCACGAAGAAGCTCCTCTTCCGGCCGCCTGAATACGCGAAAATGGTGAGTGTTCATTCAAAGATCCTTCTCCATCTCTCTGTCTGTGATTTTGAGCTCGAAGTATTTGGATAGATGTGTGGTTATCTTGGATTTGGATGATAATAGCAAAAAATAATATTGTGATGTTCAGCCGTCGCACAAGTCGTTCATGATCAAGAAGAAGCTGGCGAAGAAGATGAGGCAGAACAGGCCGATCCCGTACTGGATCAGGATGAGGACCGACAACACCATCAGGTAACTCCATCACACTTCGATTTTTTAGCTTCATCTTCTAGTTATTACTGTTCGTTTCTGTATTCTTTGCTGATTTTTCCGATTTGATTGTTTCTGTTTTCAGGTACAATGCTAAGCGTAGGCACTGGCGCCGCACCAAGCTAGGGTTCTAAGCTGGCAAAACGTTGGATTACGGGCGAGTTAGCTATGCAGCTCTTTTCATTTTGTTACTGTAGTTAAATTTTGAAGAATCTATGAATATGGAGATTTGCATTGTTCCGAGAAATACTTATGAATTCTCACTCTGTTAGCTTATGACTCTATTTAAGCTTAATGGGAAGTTAATGCTCTCATATTACCTTTTCTTGGATTGAATTTCTGTTCGTTGCTATGCATGATCTCTGGACACGGAGAGCTAGGTTAGATACCAGCTTAATGCAAGTTGCTAATTTGGATTGCTTACACTGACAACATGCTTTGGCTATGGCTGACTGTTTGGGTTGCAGACATGGTTAGGGCTTGCTGAATTAGGTTCGTGCTTATGTTAGTTACTCTTTTGTATCCATTTGATCTCTTATCTGGAGTAGAGTAGGATAGAGTTGCTTTAAGGCTGTATTCTCTGGTCAAGAAACAAGCACAGTCAATTGCTTAAACTGATATCATCCTTTGGATATGGCTGATTGTTTAAGTTGTTGTAGCCATGTTAGGGCTTGTTAGGTTAGATTCTAGCTTAATGTTAGTTTACTATTTTGCATTGATTTGATCTCTCTGGAGTAGAGCAGGTTTGAGTCAGATGTTGCTGGTTGTAAGGCTGCATTCTCTGGTCAAGAAATAAGCTCAGTGGATTGTGTGCTTTGGCTATGGCTGACTGTTTTGAGTTGCAGCCATGGTTAGAGCTTGCTAGATTAGATTCCAGCCTTCTGTAGCTATCTCATCCTTTGATTCTCTCTGGAGCAGAATAGCATCTGTGTTGACTATGGAATAGTATGCAGTTTGACCAGGAAACAAACAAGCTCATTGGATTGTGTTTATAGTGTACTGTTGCTATGCACTTTGGCATTCATTAGGAGCTCTGTTGTCTTTGATGAATTGATCAATTTGATAGGATGGTATGAATAAGGTGATAGTATGTTGATTTTTTTGGGTAAATTGCACCCTTTCGTCCTTGGCCTCACGGGGTTCTCTTCGGTACTTTGGCTTCCCTCTTTCCTTTCCTCAATCGAGTACGTGTGACGCTCATCCGAACAGTTGCTTCAACTTCACAACATATAATTTGACTATAATCAACCATACATACCTTGGTAATTAGTTGTTTTCTGTTTTGAACAAATGACCACTTTTTTTTCATTTCGTGTTTTAAGAGATTGGTCGTAGATGTTTGGACTATAATATTTGAGAATTTTACTAGTTCATGTGATGGATGAAAGTTGCTAGGCAGAAAAATGGGAAAAGGGTGAAAAGTGATACTCGAAGATATTAACGATAAGTTGAAGTGATTCGAAGATTTCGAATGGATTGATAGTGAGTGAACTTGTCTTGGAATGGGTTATTTTGAGTAATGAAGGACAAATGAGACTTTCATAAATTATACTTGTAATGGTAATTTTTGTGAAGATTCAATTTATTAACTTATTATACAAATTTTCTCATGCATGATGGGTTAAAAAAGGTAATTAAGATAGGGATAGTATTATAAAAGAAACTAAAAACCAAATGGCCCATAAAGGTCTCGAATCTGTGACCTTCGCGTTATTAGCACGACGCTCTAACCAGCTGAGCTAATAGGCCAATGATGATTATGTAGTGTTGGTTATTTGAACTTATTATATATCATCACAACAACAGCTCAAATTTATAATTTTGTTTCTTAATCTCCAACAAAATGATAAAAAACCAACACCTACAGCTGCAATTCTGCAAACTACCAAATTCAACAAACAATAACCAGCTGAGCTTTGCACCACAGACTCTTAACTCTACAACACACAGTACTACAACCTGTAAAAAGGGCAAGGAAATCGGTAGACTCGAAAGGAACAGATGAAACCGTTTCCTGATACAATCTGTACCGGATTGGCCATCAATAGAGGAGGAGATACTACTGTTAGGGAGGTAAAATCGACATATCAGTTGCATGATAACTAGGACTCGGCGTGATAGCAATTAGCCAGAGCTGTTATGGAAGGACTGGAAGCTCAACTTTCTTCATGCTGAAAAAGCTGACCCGACCATGATCTACATGGCAAACCTTTACAGGAATGCCTCCACACCGACTCTCCAGATCTTCAATCTCCGCTCTCGATGGCAGCTTGCTGTTCCTGAGGGCACACAATGCAACGAGGTTAATGAGGACGGATCATGGATGAAACTGGACTATCAGAGATAGAATCAGTCTGCCTAAGGATTCAAGATCATGGAAGAACTGTACCAACTTCTGTACAGAAATGCATCTGTTCAGTTCGATATGGTAATTAATGTTTCGGAAGCAAAATTATGCAAGTGAAACTACTACTCGATCCGGAGACCATTTCAGTTCCATAAGCGGTAATGTACCTAATTAAGCAAAGAAGGAAGCACGGTTCGCCAGGTGAAGACTTCCTGAACTTGCTGTTAGGAAGGTAAACATCAAAGACAGGCTTCAGCCCATCAATCTGCAATTTACTGAGCATTTCAGAGATGGATTCCATGACTTTTGATTCATCATCCACCACCACATTGTTGTTACTCTTAACACCTTTCATGGTCCAAGGAATCCCGTGACGGCCAACGATATAACCAAGAGACTTCAGGTGCCTGTAAGCTTCGAAAAGCTCCCCGCAGCAGCCATTCTTTTCTTCTGCAACTTTCTCATACATGTCTTGGAAGGAAAACTGCAGATTTCCACTGTCCATGAGATGCAATGCCCCAACTTCAGCCATAAATCTGTACCAGAGAAAACGAAAGCTTCAGATTCACCAGTCAATGATCAAGCCAATGTGTGAAATTATTGGAAATTCTTCACCTACAGAGTCTCCTCAATAGAGCAATATGTCTTGCCATCTCGCACAATACCCATTGTAATCCACAGTTTCCCTTTCTTTTCAATCACTTCGGCCATTCCTTTCTCATGATCCCAGATGGCCTTTGAAACATCACTCCTAGCAATAGCAGACACACCTCTACTTTATATCTGCTTAACAATGGCACCTTGAGGAAGCAATAAATCGAGCACTTAGCTTAATTCTTACCTGAACTGAAGCTTTTTGGAAGGACCAACCAAGGTAAGAAGCTCTTCATTGTCATCATCATCTTCTTCCAGATAAACTTCATCATCGCTCAGTTCTCCCGAAGCACTTCCCCACTCCCATCCTTCCATCTAACTTAATCGGAATCAGAGAGCTTTGTTTCTCCACTCCAACCGTCTGTAACGATCGAGAAGTACAGAACCCGGATATCCAAGCAAAGGAATCAGTAACGGCAGTGTTAATCGTCAACTGATTCAACACACACACACAAAAAGAAGATGCGGCTAAGGTGTTCGACAAAATTACACACCGGCAGTGGCTTGCTTACCAAGTAAACTGTAATATACGGGGTCTTCCAATTGGCCGAAGATGCCTCGCCGGTCAACCTTTTGTCTACTGGTAGAACTTTGACGGGTTAACGCGGCGGAGATGGAGTTTCGGCGGCGGCGGCAAATAGGTGCGGTTGTCTTCAGAGGTCAGAGGCGCTATTTTGGGCACTATTAATTTAGAAAATATCAATTTGCCCCCTCTACTTTTCCAACTTAACAAATTGTCTCTCTTTTTACCCTCTTCTACTCTGGTCTTTTTACCTTTTGGGTCATTCCGTTCCAATTGTCGTCTTCTTAACGTTAAATTTGGATACATACACACACCGATGAAGAGAGATATCGGAGGTAGGAGATGAAGAGTTGGTTAGGGAGGTAAATTGTGGAGGTATCATAAAGAGTATGGTGAAATACGAAGGGTTTTAAAATCACACATTTTATTCGTTAATTTCATCCTATCTAATTATATATACTTGTATTCGCAATCTAAAAAACGCTTAGTAAGCTAATACATGACTATCGGAGCTAACGTAGTGTACTGAATGTGCATCAATTAACGTCCCGAAGACGAAAGTTGAAATGGAGGGACCCAGACGTCAAAGTAGTTGAAGTAGATGGGGTATTTGTTAAGTTGGAAAAGTAGAGGAGGAAAAATGCTATTTTTCCTATTATATAGTATTAAATAACACTACGATATACCGGTCCGATCGGTTGCAAATCGGTCCAACCATCTGGTATAAAAACGTACTGAAGACCCTGTATTTTACGAGGTGTATTCAAAACCGTACCGGCATAACAAAATTGGTGAGTTTAATACCGTCAAAACTATTACAAATTGTAGTTAAACTGTGATTGAGCTGTTATTATATCAACGTTTTACTGTATCATTTTCCTAATTGATTTATGGTCCAATCGATCGAACCATTCAAACCGGTGCGGTTTTGAAAAGTGGAGTTTATTATATGCCATAAACCCTAACCCGTTGAAAGTCAAGCTAATAGCGGGAACATCATTTTCTGAAACACATTCTCTGGTTTTCTAGACGGACGTTCATCGCCTCCATCTCGCTCTTCCAGTTTCCGGCTCAGCTCCGTTCACCTTCGTTCCTTTCACACGGTAATCCTCACGCTGTATATGTCTCTGTGAGTTCAATCCAGAACCATCCGTTGCTTGGGGTATTGACCCAGTCCCAACTTCTCACGATTCTGAACGAATTTTGCCTTTTCGAAACCCTAATCGCAACTGGTTTTTCAGATTCTTCTTTGCTTCTAAGTTGGTGAATCTCTGTTTTCTGAAGGTTTTTTATAGATAGCTAGACGATGGACATTGACGCTAAACCCTCAGATAATGATTCGTCAATGGAAGTGGATTCGAAGGTACTGTGCCTGCTTTTATGAGTTGAAATGAGCTCTGAAATGCCGTTTTATTGATGCTTGAAACTGACTGGTATAGAGTATCGGGGAAGGAAAAGAGGAGCTTGCTCAGTCGATGGATAAGCTAAAGATTGGAGCTAGCTCTTCATCGCCGGAGTTCAAGAAGAAACCAGTGATCATCATTGTCATAGGAATGGCAGGTAAACTTTTTCTTCTTCTACTTGGGTTGCTAGAACTGATGGTTAGTTGAACTGTGTAAATTGGATAAAGTAACGTTTTTATGAGCTTGTTTTCATGGTTTTGGTGTAGGTAGTGGTAAAACAACTCTGCTTCATAGATTGGTTTGCCACACACAGGCTTCAAACATCCGTGGCTATGTCTTGAACCTTGACCCTGCTGTGATGACCCTCCCCTATGGTGCGAACATTGATATTAGGGATACGGTTAAGTACAAGGAAGTGATGAAGCAGTTCAATCTTGGACCAAATGGTGGAATCCTGACATCTCTCAACTTGTTCGCCACAAAGTTCGATGAGGTAAGAGATTATAAAAATGGGCTTGCTTTTGTTGAAGTAAAGCAATGATCTTGTGTGTGCTCACTTTTGTCGTGTAATTTGTATATACGTCTCTCCCAAGGAGACTCAGTGTCCGTTTGTATTGAATTTTCTGTGCTTTCCAGTCTTCATTATGCACTCTTGATGTCAGGTTGTTTCGATGATTGAGAAGAGAGCAGACCAGCTTGACTATGTCCTAGTCGATACGCCTGGTCAGATTGAGATCTTTACCTGGTCTGCCTCTGGGGCTATCATTACAGAAGCTTTTGCCTCGACATTTCCAACTGTTATTGCTTACGTGGTCGATACACCTCGAGCCACAAGCCCGATTACTTTCATGAGTAATATGCTGTATGCCTGTAGCATACTCTACAAGACACGGTTACCTCTTGTGTTGGCATTCAACAAGAATGATGTGTCTCAACACGAATTTGCTTTGGAGGTACGTTTACATTTCTGAATATATCGAGATGGATTCCAAAGTCATATTGATTTCATTAACTGAAACTTTTCTTCGTTTATGTCAAAATTCAGTGGATGAAAGACTATGATGCCTTTCAAGCAGCACTAAGCACGGACCAGTCTTACACATCTACATTAACCGGAAGCCTAGCTCTTGTTCTTGATGAGTTCTATCAGAACTTGAGATCCGTCGGGGTTTCCGCAGTTACCGGAGCTGGTATGGATGCCTTCTTCAAGGCCATCGAAGCTAGTGCTGAGGAGTACATGGAGACTTACAAGTACGTCTCTTAAGCCTCCATTCTTATCGTTCTTGCTTTAACTATTCCCGTCTGATTTCTGCATTGATTGAACTCCCAGGGCTGATCTCGATAAGAGGCGGGCAGAGAAGGAGCGCCTGGAGGAAGAACGTCGCAGGGAGAACATGGAGAAGCTTAAGAAAGATATGCAGAAAACAGGGGGGGAAACCGTGGTGCTGAGTACCGGTTTGAAGGACAGTGCAGGCAGTTCAATGAACGATGCAGAAGAGGAGGAAGAAGAAGAGGAGGATTTCCAGAGGTTTAGCGATGACGAAGAGTATGACGATGAAGATGCGATAGACGAGGATAAAGAGGTCTCCTCAAGGTTCTCATTTTAAGGTCGTTGAAGGACAGAACTCGGTATATGTATTGTTAGGTTTTGTACAAAATGTCTCCTGCTGAACATGACTGGGAGTTTACTTTAACAAACAATGAAGCTTAAGTGTTCCTGAACTGATCTTGTGTCTACAAATTTCAGTGACTTCTGAATTACTGATATGTATTTTCGTCGTCTCATTTGTTTTTTTATAGGTTAGATTGTTCCTTACACCGTTAGTAACAATATAAGATCTGGCTATTAAGATGCAATAATTTTTTACGTGGTATTGGAGCATTTGAGTTTTAACCAATAAGAGATCAATGTTTCAAATTTTAGTAATCACAAATTCGTGTACATAAAGCTTATTGAAGCCATTCATTTGAGCGTGCATATTCGTAAACAATATAGGATTCATTCAGAATCCTCTCCTAACAACTTGAGTTATTGGGATGCACGATTCTTGACGATGACTAATACATTTTTTGTGAGTGATCGTAATCTCTAATTTGGTCAAGGAACAATGCGAGGAACCAGTATTAATGACATCAATGAGAATTTGAGCGTATGTATAATACCAGATTTTTTGATTTTTTTTTTTTGGGTGAAAAGTAAGGAAGCCCTTACATATTATTAATCAAACGAGTCGTACAACTTCCTACTAAGTCGAATCTAAGCCAATCGGCCAAAACCGAATCGGGGAAATCAAGGACATGAACACCTAACTGAAGTGACTGACCAAGATTAGCTAAATAGTCCGCTGTAAAATTTGCTTCACGGTAAATATGGTGAACTAAGACTTGCCAATCTCGAGAACGAAACTCTGAGAACTAATGGAGGAGGCTAGCGTGCTTGTTATATATGTTTGGTCTACGATTTATCTGAGCATCCAACATTTTTACATTCAATATGTGAACAATAAAATTTAGTTCATATCTTTTTCGGTAAGGGTGTCTTTGTCGATAAGAGTGTAAGGGCCAACTCATGGACCAAATTTAATGAGTGCTTTCATGGGTCAAATCAAGATGATCCATGAAGTATTAATTTTGGCTCAGGGGCTAACCGAGATTTTTTTCGGTGACAAAACCCTTATTTTGTCACTGGGACAAAGTACAATCCTGGCCGTCCATCTTTAAATTTTTTATTTTTTATTTAATTGTCTGATATTAATGATTTCTCTTTCCTTAACTACACTAACCATATTAATTATGAAATATTATGATTTTAATGACCATTTAATATTTTAATTTGATTTAGTTATCCCACCTCCTACAAAAGCTTAACTGAAATTATTCTCTCTCCCTTCTTCTTTGTTGTCGCACTCTTCTTCTTCTTTCATTAAAAAATCACAGCTAAAATCAACAAATCAACAAAGAGGCAAATTGCAGAAAGAAAGAAACAGAGAAAGGTGGGGATATCACTTTGCCGTAGGTTGTATTGGCCTTGGATGATGAAGATGTTGTTAAAAGTGTAGCAAATCGGGTCAACCAAATACTAGTTTAGAGGGTTAATTACTTGTGATTATATAACAACATAAGCATGTCTGCAAATGGGAATCCCCCGGACCCCCTATTTAGGTACAACTAGCTGCTGCTTGAAGAAGATGATAAACAACTTTGTATTATTGAAAATTTTACACAAGTTCGACGTCAAGTATATGGACGATGACAATGAATGGGTTCTCCTATTTACACAAGGCTTCATTCATCACCGCAATTCCCCACCCGTGCTTTCACAGGAGCTCCCAAGATTACCAGCGACATCGTGATCTCGGTAGCCTCACTACGTGACTCCTCGATGACCTGGTGATGTCGATGCATTCTTGTAGGTCTGCGTCACAAACGATCAGAACCCATTCGTTGTGTCATCGTCCAGATACTTGACGTCGAACACCCCAACTTCCAACTTCAACCTAATATCGATTTAGAACCCATCCAACGTCTGAGATGCTGAACCTTCTCTACAATAGATGTATTTAGTTCAAACTCAAGCAAAGCTCCAATGATGAAAATTTTAATCATTTACAAATATTAAGACAACTATACCTGTGATTATCTGCTGGTTTCTTCGAAGAATTCATGTTTATTTCCATTTCGCTTCAAAATAAGCACCTACACGAAAATGACATAAATAACACCATTTTAATTGAAAATGCAGCCAATACTAAGTCACGAGTTCGTGAAACTTGAATTCTAGTAAAGCATATATACTAGTATTCTGCCCAATACTAGTATCACAAATAATACTAGTATAGTGCAGAATACTAGTATTAAATCAACAACATCATACAACTTCCTAATTCAGACCTGGAAAATCTAGGTTTCCACTAAAATGATAATGCAACAGCATACAACATGTGCATTGTACAAAACAACCCATCACAGGTTCTCTCTATAGGCAAAATCACAGGTTATTCTCTACACCATGATCAAAGAACAACACTACAAAACATTAAATCCTTGTATCTACCTGCAATAACACCAATTCAAGAAAAAAGGAAAATTAAACAAGGAATATACTAGTATTCTGAATATAAGTATTTGTACAAATACTAGTACTGATTCTGACACAACACACAATAATCTCAAAAAAATTGCAATCGTTATGATTAAATCAGCCAAAACTTCTCAAATACATGAATGGTACTAGTATTGTATAATCAAAAAATTGAATAAATAGGCGGGAAACCTACAAAAAAATTAACACATAAACTCTTAATTTTAGCCTCAGGAACAATCTTTTGAGCACACATTTTCAAAACACAAACATAAAACAATGAATACAATTACTGAAATCGCATCACAAAACCACACACAAACAACCATGCAATTGTAATTTGGGGGGAATTAGAAAGTACTAGTACCCGGATTTAATAGTCGGCGGCGGAGTGTGTAGTCGACCGGCGACAGCGGTTCAAAGCAGACTTCGAAGCGGGCCGCTGCTTGGGTCTTCGTCGACAGAGGAACGTGGCCTCTTTCCCTCGATAATCGACGGGAGATGAACCCAGACTCGGCGGACGACAAAGGAGTGAATGGAGGACCGGCGGCGAAGGAAGAATGGAGGACCGACGCCGTGAAGAGCTTTGAAGTATCACCGACGCCGTCAAGAGCTATGGGAGAAAGAAATCGTGATGGAGAGGGGAGGCGGTTGAAAAAAAAACCTAGGTAAGTGGGCTGAAGAGAAAATGGTAAAAAAGGTTCATTAATTAACCCATTTAATATTAATAATATGCACCGTCAGATGTGATTATAGATGATCTAAAGGCTAGGATTTAATTTTGTATAGGATACAAAATCCAGCCTTTGTCACCCACCGGGGTCCGGGGCTAACCCACTTACACCCTTTGTTTGACAATAATATCTTACTCGATTAATTTGCAAAAGGTGAAATATATGTGATTATTTCTAACAAACTCTAAAAGTTAAGGGACCTTATTTGAAAAATTCCACGTCCGGCCCAAGGGTTTAGGGCTTATTTGAAGAAAAGAATCGAGGAACCATTATTCAGTCTAGACCGCAGCTCGTTCTTCTCCGCCGCTTCTGACACCGTCGAATCCACAGGTATTCTTCCGTTCTTGTAGTTGACTAGTTATCATCTGTTTGTACTGAGCATCAGTGAGGTCGATGGAGGAGAAGATGCTAATGATTCTAGGGTTTTCTGTCCGCTGTTTTTTGGCATGAAGGGAGGAGAGTGAACTGTTGGAATAGCGATGGCGGATGAGGAGCAGAAGCCACTAGCTTTCATACCGGAGGTGGTGTTGAAGAAAAGGAAGCACAAGGAAGAGTCGATAGCGCTTACGAGGAAGAATCAGCTCGAGCTTGGGAGCCATGGACAGAAGAAGAGGAAAGTTCAGGATATCAAGAGGCCTGAGCAGCTTATCAAGGAGTTCAGAGACAAGGTATATTTAAAATTAAAACTTGTCTTGGTTTCCTGTGCTTGTTGAATTGAATTGAATGGAAGATTGAACGAGTGGGTTAACAGATTGATCTCTGATGTTTGAGGTTTGAACTTGTTCAAGTAAGGTCTAGGGTTTTGTGATTGGAAGGTTTCAGTTACAAATTCAATAGAAGGTGTTTCATTGTTTCAATCACTTTGAAGTTTGAGCTCATACTGTTTATTGTGTAGGAGTTGGATCTTATACGAATGAAGATAAGAACTAAAAGGCCAAAGCCATCTTCTTCAGTAGTCCCCAAGGGGAAGCTTTTGTTTGTTGTCCGCATACAAGGGTAGGTTTCACAATAGCATGATGATGAGCTCTGTTCTTCTACTGTCTTCATTTTGCTAATGCCAAAGAATTGTTGAATGTTCTTCCCCAGAAAGAATGATGTGCACCCGACCATTAGGAAGGTCCTCTACAAGCTGAAACTGAGTAAAGTCTTTGATGGTGTGTTCCTTAAGGCGAGTGACGGAGTGCTAGATATGCTGCAAAGGGTGGAGCCGTATGTTACATATGGGTAAGAGGGTCAAACAATGCCAGTATCTGCTATGTTTGTGAATCAGTATTGGTGATTAAACTGGCTAAGCTAATACTTTATAGTTCTATGCTTAGTGGTAATATCATGGAAGAATCTTGCTTGAACCCGTTATAAAACCGTATCAGCTTGGTCTGCACCACTAGTTTAACTTGTTGTGCGAGCCTCCCCCCTTATTCGTTTCATCAATTTGGCTCTTGATCAGTTTTATTGATTCCGTGTAGGTATCCAACTGTCAAAACTGTGACTGAACTGATATACAAGAAGGGTCATGGAAAGAAGAACAACCAGAGAGTTGCATTAATCGATAACAACATCATCGAACAGGTAAGTTCCAAACCATCCTTCGAAAACCTTAAGCTTGCATCACATACTTCCTGATCCCTTTTATAACATGTACTGGTGTCTGATATGACAGGCATTAGGGAAATACGGCATACTTTGCTTGGAAGATCTTGTGCACGAGATTACGAACGTAGGTCCGCACTTCAAGGAGATCAATGGCTTCTTGGGACCATTCTCGCTCAACAAGCCGAAAGCAGGATTGCAAGGCTCGAAAGCGCTGTTCAAGGATGGTGGCGACGCTGGAAACCGCGAGGATAAGATTAACGAGTTAATCAGTAAGATGAACTAGTTCTTGATAAAGTCTTGGTTTGTTTCTTAGATGTGCATGTATCACAAAACTTTGGCAGAGAATCAGTTGGACTCATCTATGTTCACAAATACCCTAATTTTGTATGTTCCTTTCACTATTAGCAACCAATTACTTCATCCATAAACCCTAATACCCAATTTTCTATAGGCAAAAGAGTATTGGTTCCTAAGATGTCTGTGTCCATTATGAAACAAAATTTAGGATAGGGTCAAATAGACCAAGCCAGAAATGACCATGTCAATGAATCTGGTAATAAAGTTAGACTTGACTCAGCTAAATTTTAATCGACACAATTTGATTAATAATCTTTTATTTTTGTCATCCGGATCATCGTTATGGAAATATTTTAGTTTTAGGGATTAGTTTCGTGATTACATTTTTAGTCTCTGCCTGATAGGGCCGAGACCGATGAGACCAAAACAAAGACTAGAGCCCGACTGCTCACCTAGAGTTCAGGCGCGCCCTCGATCATCCAACGGCCCAAATCGCCTACCAAGCGGGTCATTACTTGATAGCTTATACGTGTCGATCTGGCCAGGGTCCTGATGTGCTATAAATAGTCTATGACTAAAACATTGATAGGACAAGACATCATTATCAGAACCCACTTAAACGCCCTTGGACATACGCTCAATAGGTCGTACTTCTAAGACTCCCAAAACTCCACGAGCAACCACCTAATACTTCTTGTCTCCCACATACTTCTACCATACGCTTATCCTCTTACCCTCACTCTTCCTTACTACATTCTCATACGCTTTGCGTGGTACCAACTCCGGACCGAGCAATAACGAGCCTATCACTTCCACAATATGTAATCTCGTTCTTTCAGATCAAGCCACTCTATCGGACCATCCCGACACTCCAAAGCTAGAACAATCAATTTGACAGCTCTACCCTCAATCCTCCCCTTTCATTCATGTAATAACAAATGCAACCATTTATTCACTTGTAATAAATATATATATAATAAAATTTTGGGGACTCAGCCGATTGATTAAAGATTCCACAGTTGCAGGCCACTCGTTTACTTTCAAACATTTTTTTCTGCTAAACGACAAAAGAGATACGCTACGCAAAAATGTAGAATTATGGGTATTTTTTCCCATAGTGGGGTAGTTTAATTTTTCAATTTCCAAAATAGGGTCTTCAACCAATCAATTCCCTAAGTAGGGTAATATATGCTGACTGGGCATATATGTCGCCAAACACTTAGGCGATTTTCTATAAAATATTTAGTAAATGTTTATCGCCATAATGGTTGGCGATTTGTATTGGGGTGTCAGATGATTGTTATTCTTTTAACATTTCTTTGTTTTTTTTTTCTTATCTTCCTTTTTTTTTTAATTCCCATTCATTTAGTTATAATACATTATCATATTTTAAAATAAATTTGACAACATAATACATTTTTATGATGTGTAAATATGAAAGTTGTTATGTGTGGATACGAGTTAGGGCTGGCAATACAGTTATGGTTAAAGGTTAAAATTGATTAATCGAATTAATTTGGTCGGTTAGTGATTAAACTAAAAATACGTCGATCGTTTAATCGATCTGAATTTATTTTTACCGAAATAAATTTTAACCGATTATTCATATTTTGTTCACAATTATGACAGTTTTGACTGAAACTAACATAACTATTCAAAGTCGGTCAAGCCAACACTAAGTCGGTCGATTAAAAGGTTTGTAAATTTTTTAACCGACTGATTGACCGACATCTGTAAGTTATTAACCTAACTAACCCAACTCTCAGCCCTAATACGAGTAGGGTACGCAATAGATACTAAAGTATATGCTCTAAAATTGGAGTCGGACTCAAAATGAATATTTAGTCAAAAACCAAGAGAAAGTTGATAGATATGATCAAAAATATTATTTAAGTTGACTTGTTTTTAGGTTAACCACTAACCGATCAAATTCAGTCAATTAATGAATTTTAACTTTTAATCATAACCGTCTTGCCAACCCTAACTCGTATGGGCTCGGGATCCGGACCCAACCTTTTGTTGGGGTTGGATTTGGGCCCAACCTTTTATGGATCGTCAGATCAATCAAGGTTTCATCTAACAGTTATTTTTTTTTATCTTGTTCAAATAGTTGACCGGATCCGGATCCGACTTTTTCAGTTAACAGCGTTAACTAGTTAATTTCGTCAGTTAACTAGTTAACTCCGTAAGTTAACGGCAGTGGTTGAGGGCTGCGAAGCAGGGAATTATGAGTGTATTTGGGTTACTGTGATTTTGGTTGAACCGGTCCAACCTTTAAAAATTGGGTCCGAATCCGGAGCCTAGCTCGTACCACATATATCAGCTTTCATATTTACACATATCATAAAAATATATTACGTCGTCAAATATATTTTAAAAATAATAATGTATTATAACTAAATGAATGCAAATAAAGAAAAGAAAGAAAGGAAGGTAGAAAAAAAAAAACAAAGAAATGTTAAAAAGAATAACAATCATCTGACACCCCAATACAAATCGCCACCCATTATGGCGATAAACATTTATTAAATATTTTACAGAAAATCGCCTAAGTGTTTGGCGACATATATGTCCAGTCAGCATATATTACTCTACTTTGGGAATTGATTGGTTAAAGGCCCTATTTTAGGAATTGAAAAATTAAACTACCCCACTATGGGAAAAAATCCAGAATATGGTTGGTGAGATTCGAACTAATGACCTCCTACTCTCAAGATCAAACTCCTCACCATTACACCCCAAAACACATCATGTCAGTTAACGTTGAAATATTCCTTATAACTCATAATCTCTCTTGCTTTGTTGATGTGGGATTTGTTTAGGATGTCACAATGAGCTTCTTCTCTTTCATGTGCTTTCATTTGAATAGCGTGTTAGTAAACACTATAAGATTCATTCATAACTATTTAACACTATATAAGATCCATTTAGAAGTCTCCTAACAACTCAAGTTATTGAGATGCTGGGATGTAAGGATGTAAGATTTCCAGTCTTCGACAATAAAATAACTACAACAAGATCTAATGGTAAATTATTAAAATTTTAATTGACTTAGTACACCTTATATCCAAAATAGAGAATGGCATCTCAATAACTTAGTACATCACCCTTTGCTCAAATCCAAATAGGTTAAGTCGGACAATAAAGGTTTAATTGGAGGATTGAGAGGTTGAGAGTGAATGTTTGTTGTGTCCTAATGTGCTTAGGAGTTAAGTGAGTGTACCTCGCGAGGCGTATAAGAGCTAGTAGTAAGCGGGTGAATATGAGTGTATGTAATGTAAGAGAGGATATGAGTTTAAGTGAGGACATAGAAGTACTAGGACGTATATAGAGAGCCTTAAGCATGTCAAGGGGAGTTTATACTTAAGGCGTATTGTTTGTGTGTTAGGTTATGTTTCCTCAATGTTAGGGTCAACCCTCTATTCATAGGACCTCGGGATCCAGGTTGGGTCGTCACGTGTCGTCGGTCGATTAACGTCCCGCTTGTAGGAAATTATCAAAAAAAAAAAAACGACCCGCTTGTAGGATGATGTCAGTTGTTGGTTAACGAAAAGTCAGGATCACCTATGGGCAAACTCTAGGTGTCTGGCGGCCGAGCTCCTGCCGGGGCGCGATTGGGCCTGTGATGCTTCAAAGCTGCACGCCCGAGTGAGCTTAGTTACTAGGCTTAGACCATCAATTTAATGTCAAGATCTTTGACTAATTTGTACTATAACAAAAGTTTCGGATACTATGAAAAATATCGTTACATTCTAATAATTCAAGTTATGGGAAAAACTCATTAATTATAAATGTCACACAAATGGGTTGTAAAATACTCCAATTAAATCCAAGTGATTAATAGAATAAGTGCCGGCCTTCTTTGACATATAGTAGGTAAAGCCATAGGAATTTGAATATACAAAAGCAATCATAATTTATTTATTTTTTTTGGTAGAAAGCAATCATAATTTATATTAAATATAAAAATGTCTTAATTTTATTCATAAACAAAATGTTTTAATTTTGGTGGGGGAGTTGAACTTGGGATTAAATACTTTAATAGTCACTTAAGTTTAGCTTTATGTCAACAAGGTCACCTAATTTAAATCTTGATTGATTCGATCACTTAAGTTTAACTGGTATCATTGTGCAATATCTTTAGTCCATTTTCATACGATTTTACAAATATACCAAGTTGATATGGCATGTCATCAAGTGGTCCATTTCATTTCGATTTATGTTACATACTTGCCACTTTACATCATGCATGGTTTCCAAAATCATACCAGACGTTGAACTAGCTAGTAAGTCTAATGGTATGTGGTTCAACCGCGTAAATTATAATTAACGGTAATTATATTGGAGTTGTACTAACTAAATCATCTTGATGAGTGATTCACGATCATACCGATAGGACCGTCAATACTAATACAGTTTAGACAACATTACTTTTTTTTATAGGTTCAACGTCCCAGTGTGATCACTTACTTTCTATGACATGACACGTTTCAGTTGGAATTAGAATCTAACCACCATACCTTTTATGTCATGACATAGTAACTCGATATACTTAATAGAAAAATTACAACAAAATGAGTCAAAGGTCGATAAAACTTTTTGATGATCAAATAGATCAAATTATAACTTAAGTGACCACTTTGGCATATGATCCAAACTTCAATAACCACATAGTAATTGACCCGTTGAACTTGTCCGGATTAAATCTTCTACGATGGATAATAGTTGAAGATTCAGGAGAATCTATAAAAAGAGTTAAGATAAATGCTCCACTAATCATCATTAATCAAAATCACTCCCTCACTAATCATGTTTCTCAAACCACTCTTAATTACACTCTCATTTCTAATCTCTCTGATCAACTCTCAGCCGTCCAAGGCGCATACCGCCTCATGGATCCAAGCCGGATTCTGGTCGTCCGATCGAGGCTTCCCGATCTCCTCCATAAACTCATCCTCATTCACTCACCTTCTCTGCGGATTCTCCACCGTTGATCCTTCCACTTTCAAGCTCTCCATCTCTCCTCCAGACGCTGAATCCTTCTCCCTCTTCACCTCCACCGTCCAATCCAAGAACTCCTCAGTCACAACCCTCCTCTCAATTCGTTGCAACACCACAAGTTTCCGTACTTTTTCTTCACTGTTGACCAATTCCTCGTCCTCGTGAGTCTTTCATCAACTCATCCATCGAATACGCCCGCAACCACGGGTTCCACGGGCTCGACCTGGTATGGTCGTGCCCCGTGAACGCCAATGCCACGTCTGGAAGTATGGGAGACCTTTTCGACAAGTGGCGAGACGCAATTGACAACGAGGCTAACCAATCGGGAAATGCCACGTTGCTGTTAACAGCTACGCTGTCGTTTTGGCCGATTCCTATTGAGTCGGTGAACAGAAGCTTGGATTGGGTCCACCTCAGGGCCAGTGAGTACCATTCCCCCAAATCGGATGAATCGGCGACGGCGGCTCACGCCGCCGTCTACGACCACGCCGGCGGAGGGACCGACGCCGGCGTGAAGGAGTGGATCGGAAAGGGGCTGCCGGCAAGCAAGATGGTCCTGTCGATTCCACTGTACGGATACGCGTGGAAGCTTCGAGTTGCGTCGGCGGACGGAGCGGGGGTTACAGGAGTTGGATCGCCGGCGGAAGGGGCGGCGATTTCGGCGACTGGATTTTTCCGGTACGCGGATGTTCGGCGGTTTGTGGAGGCGAATCGGGCTCAGGTTCATTATAACGGGAGCTACGTGGTGAATTACTGCTCTATTGGACTGACGTGGATTGGATACGATGACGTGGAAGCTGTGAGGGCCAAGGTTGACTATGCTAGACGAATGGGGATTGCGTGGATATGCCATGTGGCAGATTCCGTACGATGACAATGGGACCCTCTCACAAGTTGCAGGTAATTAATTTATAGGAAAAATAGCACTTTGGCCCCCTCTACTTTACCAACTTAACAAATAGACCCCTATACTATAAATTACTCATTTTACCCTCTCCTACTTTGACTAATTTGCCGTTTTGGTCCTTCCATTTCAACTTTCGCCTTCTTACCATTAAATCTGGACACATCCACACACCAATAGAGAGAGATATCAGAGGTAGGAGATCAAGAGTTAGTTAGGAAGGTAATTAGGGAGGGATCATGAAGCGTATGATAAAATACAAATGATTTTAAAACCACATTTATTTGATGATTACATCCTATCTAACCATATATATACGTATATTCCTGATTAAAAAAACGCTTAGTAAGCTAATACATGGCTATTGAAGCTAACATGGTGTATTGAATGCTCATCAAATTAACGTTACGAGTACCGAAATTGGAACGGAATGACCCAAACGGAAAAGTGATCAAAGTAAGAGGGGTAAAACGAGCGATTTATAGTATAAAGGGGCTATTTGTTAAGTTGGCAAAGTAGAGGGGGGCAAAGTGCTATTTTCCCTAATCTATATCAATTTAGCGATGTATTTCCGTATTTGATAATAGTATCTGAATAATTTAATTACAATTAATACAACAGTAACTATGAATGTATGATTATACGTATTGAAATACAGCTTCAACTACTCAAATAACAACTAACGGCGAAGAAATGAAGAAACCAAAGAACCCTAATCAGCTCTTACTATACGTTCTCTCACCGATCATCCTCGGGATAGTACTTACCTTCGTGATTACGACACTCTTCTACCTGCGAAAACGACGTCGTTCAGCGAAATCAATTCGATCATCAACCCGTAAGTTCTGAATCGTCAAGAGTACCAATTCAATTCCAATGTTCATGGCGACAAATTTGATTAATCGATTTGTAATACACGATTCAGGAACAGGGGATAGGGATGCAGCATCACTTTTCGCAGGGGAAATCGAGGAGAAGAACCCTAGAATGGTGGCGGTTCCGTACAGCTTTACGCAACTTGAGAAGGCCACGAACGAGTTTTCCATGGCGAACAAGCTTGGGCAGGGCGGGTATGGCCCTGTTTACAAGGTATAATTCAACCTGCAAGTAAATCTGTTTCAATCGAGGATTATACAGTTAAGATTGAATGAATCGAAGAAATTTTCAAGTGATTTTGATGAATGTGCAGGGAGTGTTGTTAGACGGAATGGAGATAGCGGTGAAGAAGCTGTCGATGAACTCGAGCCAAGGAGACGAGCAGTTCAAGAACGAAGTGATCCTGACCGCACAATTGCAGCACGTTAATCTGGTCAGGGTGTTAGGGTTTTGCATCGACGGTGGAGAACGGATGTTGGTCTACGAGTACTTGCCTGGCAATAGTTTGGATCAGTACCTTTTTGGTAAGTATGGTTAACTTAATTGACCGGATCGGAATTTGAATCGAGTCGAGCAAAGCAGTCTGATCTATTACAAAATCTTTCACATTTGATGTCACTGAACCATGAAAACCTCTAAACTCGTCCGAATTTTTCAAACCCGTTTTATGGTTCAGTGACATCGAGTCTACGAGTAGTTGCCTCATAAAACGGGTTTGAAAAATTTGTAGACTCGATGTCACTGAACCGTAAAACGGATTTGAAAAATTCGTACGAGTTTAGAGGTTTTCATGTTTCAGTGTTTTTTACCAAAATTTATCCAACTCTCTGGTTAGTGGTGGGTTGGGTTAGGGGAACAAAAAGTTGGTCAAGATGGTTAAGAATCGATTAACAAGTGGTTAATCATGTCTGGACCGACGATCAATACTCGATAATTAAGAAAAAACAATTGGTTAATTTATTTTCACCAATAATCAAAACCGTTTTCCCAACCCTGACTTCATATGTAGCTTTTTTTTTTGCGCGATGATAAGTTTGATTTACATGCTCCATCATCTTACACATTATTATCAGATCCAGTAAAGAGATTGGTGTTGAATTGGACGACAAGAGTCGAAATCATCGAAGGGGTGACACAAGGGCTTCTCTACCTTCAAGAATACTCCGGTCGGTCGATCATTCACCGGGACCTCAAACCAGGCAACATTCTGTTAGGTTCCGACATGAAAGCTAAGATATCAGATTTTGGGATGGCTAGGATCTTGAAGAGAGATTCAACGGAAGCAAACACCGAACGTATTGCTGGAACAAGGTGACGTAAGTTGTGTTAAAAATGGTTTGAGTATTGTGGTAATTGTATTAACCGGTATTGGTTTGGTTAACTCGGTTTGGTTAATTTGGGTGTATAGAGCTTATTGCCCGCCAGAGTACCTAGAGAAGGGACAGTATTCAAAGAAATCGGATGTGTACAGCTTTGGGATTCTTCTTCTTCAGATCATCAGTGGGAAGAGATGTGTTTCACGATATGGTCCTAATGCTGATTTAGAACTTCATGTCTATGTAAGTTTCGAATCTAATCTCTATTCTTATTTCGATTGAGCGATAATCAGGTTAGAATAATATCTCAAATATCATATCGATAAATTAAAAAAATTTGTTTAGTTTAAAAGAGTCTAACAACTACATTAGACATTATTAGCATTAGGTATTTTAGATAGAATCGTGCGTGATTGATAGACCCAAAACGAAAAATATCTAGAGAATCGTGTTTGATTGATTATAAAGTCTGATTGGTAGTCAAGAGACGGATTGCGCATGATGAAGTTGGATATATGGAGACTTTCAAGTTGCTCGCGAAATGTTTTGTGATGATTCTTTGTGTCGTGAGTGAATGTTACGCAGCATGTCTTGTTGCTGTTAATGTGGTCCATGATGTTTACTAAAAGACACTGTATTGAATGGTTCTTGTTTGAGGTAGTGATTGTTGGGATAACAACTTAAGTACCATGCCGATAACTCGAAGCTGACTTGTCTAGCTTAAGAGTCCGACAACTACACAAATTCATTCGAATTTAACCCAAAATCTATAATATCATACTAGTAGTGAGAAGTTGGTTATGGTGCAATCCTAACAAGACGAAATTTGCTTAGATCAACATATTTTGGATAAGTAATACTCTATATGTGATAAGTATGAGACCTAGTGTTTTCAAAACCGTAGCAGCATGTTGAACCAGTGAATCTAACTATATGCAATTCAATCGCTAAAAGCATTATAAAATATAGTTACACCATTATTATATCAACATTATACTCTATCGTGTGAATTTTACCCAAAACGAGCAATATCATACTAGAGCGCTAGTACCATTCTAACAGGACAAGATTTGCTTAGATCGATTCGATCAATTTGATCCAATCATCCTCATCCTGATTTATGTTCATCTGTTTTGAAGGCATACGAGATGTGGAAAGAAGGGAAAGGAGCAGAGATCATGGACTCTTCACTGGACGACACAGATTCGCCATGTAAGCTAATGACCTGCTTGAGAATAGCTCTGTTATGCATACAGAGGAAGCCAAGGGACAGACCCAGATTGCTTGAAGTTCCTTCCATGCTCAGAGATGAACATAGCAGCAGCAGCAGTAGCGCCATCGAGAACGTCGGAATCAAGGATGTTCGAGCCTATATGTACATATCATCGTCGTCGCCGCCGCCAATTGATCGCCATGATTCCCCAGAAGCTTGCTCGTTGAATCATGTCACGATGACAGAGCTCGTAGCCCGATCGTGATGATCTGTAACTGTAAGTGAATCATATAAGAGATATTGGTCTGTAATTTGTGAATTATTTAAATTGATTTTGAAATCGGTCAACGACGAGACAAATTTCCACGATCGGCGGCGGCTGAAAACGATTTACCAGATCTGTATCTTTAAACACAGAATCAGAGATAGTAAACTAGCTCATTCTACTTCCGACTACGATGGAAGTTCTACTGAACATCATTCTCCTCGTTCTCATTCCAGTAGCCTTCTTCCACCATTCCTCCGCCGCGATCGTGAAATCTGGTTACTGGTTTTCCGGCAGCGATTTCCCCGTCTCTGAAATCGATTCTGCATTATTCACCCACCTCTTCTGCGCATTCGCTGATCTCGATCCCCAAACCGGCCACGCTGTACTCCGCTCTTCCAATGTCGAATCGTTCGCGAACTTCTCCGCCACCGTTCGCCGCCGGAACCCTTCCGTTAAGACGATTTTCTCAATCGGCGCCGACAAAGGCGACGCCGCCGATTTCGCAGCACTTGCGGCGCAGCCCAGTTCAAGAAAAACGCTCATCGATTCGTCAATCAGCTTAGCAACTTCTCTCGGATTTGACGGCCTCGACATTTCCTGGATCCATCCTTCCACCACCGCCCAGATGGCGGATTTCGCCCAATTAATAACAGAGCTCCACTCATCGGCGGCGGAGACAAATTATCCCTCGCTGATTCTAACCGCCAGGGTGTTCCACTCATCGGAACACAGTTCCGTTCACTACCCAGTTCAATTAATGGCGAAAACCTTGGATTGGATCAACGTAATCGCTTACGACTTCTACTCCCCTGTTTCTTCCCAAATCACCGGACCTCCCGCCGGACTGTACAACCCAGGAAACCAAATCAGCGTCGACTCAGGAATCAGATCCTGGATCCAATCAGACTTTCCACCCCAAAAAATCGTAATGGGTCTTCCTCTCTACGGCTACGCATGGAAGCTTTCTGACCCGGAAATAAACGGCTATTTCGCTCCGGCTACAGCTCCGGCGGACGGCGGAGCATCTGGGTCGATGAGTTTTGTTGAGATTTGGAAGTTCATAGTCCCGAATCGAGCTGCGAGTGTGTTCAATTCGACTATCGGCGGGGATTATTCGTACACAGAAGATGGGATCTGGATTGGGTATGATAATTATCTGTCGATTGTGAAGAAGGTTGTTTACGGGGAGGAGAAAGGATTGCTTGGATACTTTTTCTGGCATTTGGGGATGGATGAGAACTGGGGGATTTGCAGGACGGCCATGGAAGGTTGGGGAAGAAAAGAGAGTGAAGAGATGAGGTCGATGAAAGCTTCTGTTAGATTTGCACTTTCAGTTTCATGGCGGCCTGGGAGTCTTATTTTTCCTGAGAATCATTTTGGCAGTGATGAAGGTTTTGATGAACTGAGGTAACAAAGGAAGAAACGCCATTGAAATAATCTGTAAGGTTGAAGTTATTGTACTAAAATGTCATGTAGATAAAGTATAGGTATCAATTTCTAATATACATGACATTTCTAAATTACAGATGAGTACCTATACTTTATCATGTATGTATGAGATATACATATATTTAGAAATTACAAACAAGCAAAACATGTATCCCTAATATTGAACATAAACACATTGTTCTTTGGTAAAGGGCTAACACATTCATTTATGTCTAAAAACAAAGGTATTGTTTTTTTTTTTATTATCATTATTATTGAAGCAATACTACATAAGTATAAGTCGAATGACTAAAATGATTTAATTTTATATAATAGGCTAAAAATACAATTTTTTTAAATGAATAAAATGATTTACTCTTCACGCTCCCCACGTCTGTGATGCTGCAACCAAATAATAATAATGAAGAAACAAGAGATTATCAACAAAACGAAATTAAATTATCCTCCTAGCCCATGAAGCTCTGTCTGTGTCTGCATAAACCTATCTGGTTATAATCCGAACTATTACATTCCAGCGACTCGATTTATTGAGAGAGGATTCATATTAGTTTTAAGTTAGTTATTAACATTGTCCCTTCGAACGAAAGCCCGTCAAGGGGGTTTGTGAAAGAGGGCTAAAATTTACAAATATCCACCAAGTCTTATTCAAAATAAATTGTTATATTGGAGATTCGTTGACAACAACAGGACTCCACTTAACCGTAACCAAATACGATCATAATGATGATGTGGCATATTATTTTTATAAATATATAAAGCTGAATTATTGAACTAGACCAATTACCTGTAGTTGAAAGAGTCCAATTATCATCACCACCAACATGCCAAGCAAAGTAGCCACCCAACCCTTTGACCTTAGCATACAAAACCTTCCCAAATATGCTCTCACTACTATCATATCCAATCCAAGTTGTCCCATAGTAACAATACTTTGTTACAACTGTGGCATTGAACACATCCACCACACTACTCTTCCATCCTTCAATGAACCGGTTTATTTGGCCATATGTCATTGCTCCGCCCTCAGGCAGATCGGTCCCGTTGGCCGGTAAGTACATACCGGTCTGGTTTGAGTTAAGCAGCTGCCATGCGTACCCGTAAAAGGGTAGCCCGAGGACTATCTTGGTTGCTGGCAGACCTTGCTGAAGCCAGGATCTGATACCACTGTCTACGCTGATCACTTGGTCTGAACCGTAGAGAGCAGCTGGTGGTCCCGTTGAGTTTGGTGACCAGTTGGGGGCATATAAGTCATAGGACATCACGTTGATCCAATCTAGGTTGTTTGATATTGCCTGTAGTGAGGACGAAAAAAATTCATAGTTAAATACAAAACTATTTTTGTTTATGTTGGTGCATAATTAATTTACAATATTCATATAGAATATAATTTCAGTTATGCATAGAATTTATAGTATGAACATCTCTTGAAAAATTCACCACTCAAACACATTTAACTTGTCACTATTATGAATCGTTGTATCTCAATAATTCGAGTTGTTTGGAGCAGGTTCAATATTAGTTTTATATTATTCATAAACAGTAAAACATATATAATTGATGAATTTTGACCGTGTGGAGTGTAATAATCACCTGAATTGGGTATATTGCCGACGGCGAGGTGTAGTAAACCGACGAGTAGTAAACAGCCGCTGTTAGAATCAACAGTGGTTTTCGAAACATCAACGCCTCAAACTCCACTAGTCGTCTCCATTCCATGATCAATAGGGCAAAACTCACCATTTCTTCCTCCGATGAAGGGAACTCCCAATCGAGATCGAGCCCATCAAACCCGTAACTCCTCGCCAAGCTCACTGACGAATTGATGAAAACCTGGCGGGTAGTAGAGTTCCCGGCCATCAAAGCAAAAGCAGTGCCGTTTGCTCCAGCTCCGCCAATCGACAAGAGGGTTTTGACAAACGGGTTCTTCTGTCGTACAATTTCAGTAAAGTTGGAGAATTCAACTTGGGCTTCAGATGATATGTTGACTGTGTAAGACACGGGGTCTAGATTGGCAAAGGCGACAAAAAGATGAGTGTAGAGAGTCGAATCTATATCTGAAATTGGAAGGCTACCAGGGAACCAGTAGCCTCCTTTGACTCCGATGGTCGCGGTTACAGCCACCGAATTGAAATGGAGAGAGAGGAAGATGGCGGCGAAGAGAATGAATGAAAATGTGGGAGACATTGTTGGTAAACAATTTTGATGTAATTTTATTTTTTTGAGTTATCAATTAGAGTATTTAAATTAATATAGTGAATGAAATTCGACGAAAATGGCATAGAGAGCTCAGAATTATATAAAAGATTGAATTTACGGATTTTACAATGTGTAAATTTTAATAATAAGTAATGCACACGGCTGGTTTGATAATCCTTGTCTTTTGTTTTTGTTTTGGAGTTTTGACGGCGGAGAATTCATAGTGATTTATTGTCTATCTATGATCAAAATAATATAGTGTCGGATTAGGAGTGGTGACAAAATTATGGATTAGTCTAGATTATGTCTATAAGACATAATCCATAAGAGCATTAGATCTTCATAGAACAGATCTAATGGTGGAGGGATTATAGTAATAAACTAATGTGATTTCCCTATTTATTGTGTCATATTAAATATTTTTATTACCCCAAATTCTATTATACTACTTACCTTTTCCATTTTCATTCCTCTTTTAACCGTTGCCACAAAAAAAAACCGCACCCCCATTTTCTCTCAAATCTTCTCTGCAGTAAAAAACGAGTCTGCTCTTAGTCGCCGATTGAAATTGCAACCGCCGTTGCTGGAAGAGCCGACTCAGTCTTCTCATTTAGGTAAGCACTACCGAGCGACATTCCCTCTGCCGATTCATCCCAACTAATTTCGATTCCTGATTTGGTGCAGTTGTTTGGTGCAGCCGTTGTGGTTTCGTGAAACCATAAGAGCCGACAAGAACCCATAACCAGGTATTGATTTCTAACTCTGCATGTGCAATCAGACGTAGTTGCGGTTTCGATTGTGTTCGGAATTAGGTTTAGTGACAGCATTCATCGCGTTTTTCAGTTTGGTTGTTGTGGTTTGGGTATGGTTTCGGTACTTTTATTAGGTTAATACTATTATCCAAATGATTCGTGGTTGAAAGTCAAATTAACTGTTATTCTGGCAAATACATCTGGTCTATGTAATACTATTATCCATATAAGCTGATTTGTGTGTTTTGCTTCCAGAATGTGAAAATGCTGATATGACTTGTATTGTACATGGTTACTGCAGCTCTGTTTTGTGTGTGTGGATTGGCCTTTATGATGCAAGTATTGTATGATTACTATCTGTTCCACATATGTGCACCTATTGCGTTTGATTGAAAGATTATAGCTGTTGCAGTTCATAGTTACTGGCCAATAATAGTATTGTAGAATTACGGTTGTTGAATGAGGTAAACTTTGGTTTTTCTTTGTTCACTACAAGAAAAAGGGGTATTTGTCACGGTTTTGGGCACTATTAGTCACGGTTTTTACCGTGACTAAAAAAATTTGTCACGGTTTTAGAAACCGTGACTATATTGCTCATTTTTTGTCACGGTTTTAGTTGGAACCGTGACTAACAAATGTTTGTCACGGTTTATATAAACCGTGACAAACATTTTACACATTTGGTCATTTGACTTTAACATTTTACCCATTTGGTCATTTAACTTTTTGAGGTTGTAATTTTAGTCCAGTGACCAAAGTGTTATGAAGAAACTTTCATTTGCCCACTTTGTCATTTAAAAATTTGTAGGTACTGATTTTAAATTTTCAATGTTACCAATTTTACGTTTTGGTCACTTAATTTTTATAGTTTATAGGGTTTAGTCATTCATCTCCGTCATCTTCTCCGGAACTTGGGACTCTGCAATCGATTTTCCGGTGGAACTTGGGACTCTGCAATCGATTTGTCGTCGGGACTTGGGACTCTACAATCGGCGAGAGAACAGATCTCGATTTTCCGTTGGTGGTGATGAATGGTGAAAAAGAAGGCCTCGGAACTTGATGGAAGGCTGGCTTCGTGGTTGGAGAGAAGGCCCAGCTCCGGCTGGCTTCGTGGTTGGAGAGAAGGCCCAGCTCCGGCTGGCTTCGTGGTTGGAGAGAAGGGCCACTCCGGTTGGCTTCGTGGTTGGAGAGAACGGCCAGCTCCGGCTGGTTTCGTGGTTGGAGAGAAGAGCCAGCTCCGGCTGGTTTCGTGGTTGGTTGATTGGCTGGATCGGAGAAGAAGAAGATGAAGAAAGGAAAGAGAAGATGGAAAGAATAGAAGATGGAAAGAATAGAAAAAGGAAAGAAGAAGAAGATGAAGGAAAGAAGAAGATGAAATGGAAGAATAGAAAAAGGAAAGAAGAAGAAGATGAAGGAAAGAAGATGGAAAGAATAGAAAAAGGAAAGAAGGCTGATTGGCTGCCTTGGCACAGATTGCCAACGTGGGTTCAGTTGCGTGAAATTAAATGTTGGTCACGGTTTACAAAGAAACCGTGACTAAATTAGTCACGGTTTCTTTGTAAACGTGACCAATTTAGTCACGGTTCAAAAAACCGTGACTAAAAAACCGTGACAAATTCAGTATTTTCTTGTAGTGGTTGTTGATTTGAGCAGGTAATAGTATTTTTGTAATACTATTATCCATGTAAACTGATGTGTTGTTTTAGGTCCATAATGTGAAAATGCTGATATAACTTGTAATGTAAATTGTTCCTGCAACTTCTGTTTTGTGTGTGTGGATTGGCCTTTCTGATGCAATTATTGTATGATTACTGTTTGTTCCACATATGTGCAGCCATTGCGTTAGATTCTAAGCATATAGTTGTCGTAGTTAACAGTAAAATGGCCAATAATAGTATTGAAGCAGTACTATTATTGAATGAGGTAAACTGTGTTGTTTCTGTGTGGTCTGGATGAGAAGATAATAGTATTTCTGTAATACTATTATTAACAGTTATACTTGTGATGGCATGTTGTTGTACAAGTGTGTGGTTTGATTGGTTTTTGTTGGGCTCACGTCCTTGATTGTGGTGTTTGATGTTAATGAAGTTTCTTTGTCAAATTCAGAGAACGAGATGACGAAAACTCCTGTTCAGCAAAGGGGCAAAAGGATTAAGTTGGCGGTATCCAAAAAGCCGAAGCCGAAAAAACCTGTTGCACCAAAACGACCTGAAGACAGGGCTGAACCAGTGAATAGGCCTGATGAACCTGAAAGGAACAATGAACGAAATATCAACTGAAAATGATTATGAAACACAAAACATAACAAATATATCATACCGTATCTTTGCAAAAGTTTATTATCGTATTGACAATCGAGTTCATACTGAGTAAGTAAAAAATGAATGTTTAGAAATACTAGTATTAGCGGGATAATAGTATTAGCTACATACCGTGTCCTTGCAAAATTTCGAGATTTCCTGGCGATGGTACAGTATTCTCAGACGTTTCTGAATGATTTTCGTCGATTGGATCATCGGGTATGAGATTAAGATCAAAACCTCCGCTCCTAGGCTGCTGGTTGGCTTCATTGATTACAACATGAGACTCCATGAGACAAGCAAACAGCCGCAAGCTAGGGAAATGAGAATAAGGACTGAATAATGAAAAAATAGCAGGTAAGATATAGGTTTAATCTCGGATTTGAGCAGGAATAATATTAGTAATAATTTGGTAACAAAATAAAAGATTGATTACAAAGAATAAGAATAATATCATTATATAAATGCTTTCCCAAATTGACTCAAGTATAATCAATGCAATTAATCCACTAACTCCATAATTAATTAGCCCAAGAGATATCCGAACCTAGATGGTGAATCCTAACGACAAAGTAGTGACATAATTTAAATTATGTCACCTCAACAATTCATCACAGTCGTAGGATTAATGTCATTTTAAGGCCTAGTTGCAATAATTCAACGACTCATGAGCTAAGCACAATGGTTCATTAAGGTTGAGATTTTAAGATCTAATTTCTATAATTAATGTCATTTAACGATGTAGATTAATCATCTTGCCTCTCTTCTTGTCTTGTTGCAGTCTTTTGCTAACTAGCATCGATCAATTTTTCGCCCATCATACTAATTAAAGTTATTTGATAATTTTACTTTCACGTCAAATAACATGTTGGACTATATGTCTCTTAGGAAGTTTACGTTGCAGTCGATTATATTCAGAAAAAAGGCACGTTGGAATAAATTAAAATTACCTTATTAGTTTTTAACAAAACGGGTTAGATTGCAACATAAACCTTATAAGAGGCATGGAATCCAACGTTTTGTCAAACACGAGAATGAAATAATTAACTCATGAGAGTAAGATGGACGAAAAAATAAATCGGTACTATTTAAGATAAAATTAAGTGTCATCCGTTGCTCGAAATTAAAAATATTAGTATTTAGTATGTACCGAATACCAAACATAAGTGACATCCGATACACGAGTGATTAGAACTTGCTTCGGCCCGTTGTATACATTTATTTGTTGTTACAAAGTATGACACCCAATTTTGGGAATTTCTAGGTTTGGGCATCAAACTTACAACCTTTGACAACTAAGACCAAACTATTAGTTTACATATTATTATGAATTACTTCCACCTTTTTATTTATTAAGTAATTACTTTATTAATTTTTATTACTCCATTTGCTCTGTCATTTCCAATCTTCTTATGCTCCCCATGCCTGCGATGCTGTCATTACCAAAACAAAGTATAATTTCAACATTAATTAGTATATAAATCATAATCACTCATCAAATAATCAAGAAATTTGAATTATTTACATGTGACGGCGATATCTATTGACTCGTAATAAATATGGAATGAATCGAACAAAGAAAGAGAGAAAAATCTGCATACCTCTGGAAGAAAGAGTCCAGTTATCGTCAGCACCAACATGCCAAGCGAAGTAACCAAGCAACCCTCTCCTCTTTGCGTAAGCAACCTTCGTGGAAACGCTCTGGACGTCGTCGTATCCAATCCAAGTCCTTCCACTGTAACAGTAATCTGACACCACTGTCGAGTTGTATACCTTCGTAGCTCGGTTTTGTCTTATGAAAGCGTTAATTTGACTGTAAGTCGCAGATCCTTCTCCCTGTCATTCAAATGAAGTTAGTTTGACTGTCAAATTTAACGGTCAAATAAAAAGGGTTACTTTGTCAGTTTTATAAATAATGTGTCAAAATTAGTAAATATACCCTTTGGTTAGTATCAATCTGTTAATTTAAATACCTGCAACGCCTTCCCGTTCGCCGGCGAATAGAGCCCGTGATTCCCGGCGTCGTTAAGCTGCCACGACCAGCCGTAAAACGGCATTCCGAGCACGATTTTCTTCGCCCCCAATCCGGCTTGGATCCACAAATTGATGGCGTTGTCGCCGCTCTCACGGCGGCCGGGGTTGAACAAAGCTGCCGGAGGTCCGGTCGTCGTCGGCGTCCATCCGGGGCCGAAGAAATCGTAGGCCATTAAGTTGATCCAATCCAAGGAGTTTGAGATTGTTCGAACAGGGTAAGGAACAGCGTTTGAGTAATAGTACGGCAAATAGAGGACCGCCGCCGATAGGAGCAGAGGTGGCTTGCCGGAGGTTCTGGCCTCCGCCGCTACGGCGGCTCTCCATTCGGTTAAGAGTGACCCGAAATTGGCCATTTGGGTCGCGTCGGATGGGTACTCCCAATCCAGATCGAGGCCGTGGAAATTGAAGGACCTAGCTGCAATTAGAGAAAATTGATGGATTAGTGATCACTGATTAGTATTAACTATAATGATCAACTAAACATTGAATATGAAATTATCAAAATGAGTCGAAATCTTAAAATGTCCCGAAATTATAGGTCGGGTTACAGACTCATTCTAAAATTTAAATTCGTTATAGAGTGATTTTATTACTATGAAACGTAGGCTTGGCAATGGTTTCTGGAAATTGGGTACCCACCCGAAATCCGGCCAAATTGGGTGGGGATTACCCGTTGACTAGGTAAAGTTGACGGGTATGGGCAAACCCGGTACCCAGTTAGAGCGGGTAACGGGTGGGGACGGGTTTCAAGGTATCTGCCCCATACCCAACCCGATGGGTACCCAATATGAAACAACGTTGTATTAGCCATAATATATCATCTATGTTTAATGAATTAGACCCAATTTCTCCTTCATTCATTCAACTCGTCACTTCAACTCATCGATCGAGCAGTCTTTCGTTCCCTCTCGAAACCATAACGCTCCAAAGATCGTAGTTCCATCTCGAAAATCTCTTTGCAATCAAAATACATAGAGATTTGGGGTTCACCCAATAGGTATCGGGTAAACCCGATACCCATGTCGGGGCGGGTATGGTTTGAATTTTTTACCCATTTAGTCTTGGCGGGCGGGTACGGATAATACCCATTTAACAAACGGGTGGGTAGTGGATATGTGGTATCCGAACCCGTGGGTACCCATTGCCAAGCCTAATGAAACGTGTGACAGATTAGTCTTAATGACGTCAGCTGTGTACTTTTTCAACTATTTCGCCATATCATCGTTGACGTGTCATAAAAAATATTGGTGTGTGGATGTGTCCAAATTTAATGTTAAGAAGATGATATTAGAACAAAAGGACCCAAAAGGAAAAATGGTCAAAGTAGGAGAGGTAAAATGAGCTATTTAAAGTATAGGGGTTATTTGTTAAGTTGGCAAAATAAAGGGAGCAAAATGCTATATTCCCTTTAAAATTCAACAAATTAAAATCTAAATGGGTCAAATACTTCCCTCTTACAAACTCATTCTAAAATTTTATTCTGTTACAGAATGATCCTGTTACTATGAAATGTGTTACAGATTAGTCCTAATGACGTCATCATTTTCTGCCATGTCGCCACGTCACCGTTGTCATAAAAAATATAATTTAAAAACCAACGATCTTATTCAAATCTAAATCTTTACTCATCTAACTCATAAATTTTAGTTCAAAACTAAATCTAGTGAGTTAGACTTGTTTAATTGTAGATTTGAATGAGTTTAACTTGAATTTCAAATTATATTTTATGTTGATAAAATGGCTGAAAAAAGTACACTAGTGACGTTATTAGAAATATTTTGCAACCCATTTTATAGTAATAAGACCACTTTGTAACTAATTAAAATTTAAGGACGATATTGTAACATGCCCATAGTTTCAGGACTTATTAAGTATTTTGCCCTTTCGGCGAAGCTTACCAGTGCTTATGGAAGTATCGATGAACGACTTCCTTCTACCGGGCTGGCTCGCCATGGCGGCAAAAGTAGCGACATTAGCTCCACCGCCGCCGATCGACAAAAGGGTTCTCACCGACGGGTTCTTACTCTGCACCGTCTGCGTAAACGTCATAAACTGCTGCCGATTCGCGGCTGGAACAGTGAGCTGGAAGTTACCAGAGTCAATTCCGGCGAATGCGCAGAAGAGGTGAGTGAAATGTCTCGATTCAATGGCCGAGACAGCGAACCCACTGTCCGGGAACCAGTACCCACCTCTAACGACGGCGGGCTGCGCGGCGGCGGAGTGGTGTAACAGGAGGAAGACGGCGGCGGCGGAGAAGAAGGGGATCAGTAGCTTGGATATCGCCATTTTTGAGAAAAAAAACAGAGTAAGTGAAAAACAGGGGATGAATTGAATTGGGAAGAAGAAGCTGAAGAATTGATGAGATTTATAGAGAGAAATCCGCCGAAAAAAATGTGTAAAGTGGAATTTCGCGGTGTGGAATTTTGTGAATTTGGAGACTTTTTCGAAGATGATCGGATTGATTGATGATGTAGTATGCAAGCAGCAAGATAAGAGCAGTCGTGTTTGAATGTTTTCTGCTGGGGTCAAATACTTGTGATGGTCATCTAACTTTTGTTAAATGTCATTGTGATCATCTAAGTTTGAATTTGGTTGCTTGATGACTTAACTGTGGCTGTGTTTAACTTGTGGTGGTACGTGGACGTGTCTTGTTGGACGGAATTCATAGTGGAAGAGGCAAAAAGGATTGTAATGTCACAATGGTTAAATTTTGATTACTAAGTGGATCAAGTTTTCGCTTAAAATAACCGTGTTGGTAAAAGATCAAGAGTTAGGTGACTGTTAGTAAAATTTTATCCATTGTTGGTTTCCAGCTTCTCGATGGTTCTCGTGGATGAGATATTTGAGACTAGTCTTGGCTATGTGTATACACGGGATGGGTACTCAGTATGAAATTATCGGTTGTTTAGGTGTTGGATTGTATTTGTACTTGTTTTGTGAAGTTTAATGTGTGAAAAATGGTTTGGACGATGGAATTGAGTCTAGAGATTGGGTTTTAATTACCGACCAACTGAGAATTGTAGTGCAATTATTTGGGATAATTCCCAATAGGTCGGGAAATGGAACCCAATTTCCATACCCAAGATCCATCAACCAAACGACCCCTAAAATCACTCTACCTATGAGACTATAACTAGGTATTTGGTGAACTCATTTATGAGAATAACATGAAGCTAGCTAGCATAATGTTGAAATATCTAGAACATGAAATTTTGTTAAAACCAAAATATATACTATGTTACGCCTTACTAAACCTGTTATGACTTGCTATTAGAGATGCTTTAACAAAAAGTACCGGACACCCTAATCAAACAAAAAAAATTGTACAATGTGATTAAGTATGTAGGTAGATGTTTGATATTAAGTACATAGCTAGTCACGACAATGAGTAAACGTGTTCCAGTTAGGTTTGTCTACTTCGTCTACCATGTCTCTAACTTCACACTTGGTCTAGTTACATATATATAATATGTTTACATTTGAATTCTCTTTTCTTACAAGTTTCAATTACTCGTGGATATTCCTATCTCATATACTTTTTACTACTGTTTACATTTTTAAGCAACCTAGATATGAGATTGATAACAAACATAAACTTATATCAAAATGAAATTATACCCTCGTTTCTGCTCACTGAAAGTAAAGATAACATTTTTCATTATTTCGATAAATCTCGACACATCATCGGGCAAACTTTTCAAAACCTAGGGAATTGTATTACTCGATATTTATCTTGCACTACATGTGAATAAGTCGGTATCACTTATTATGAAACACAAAGATAAGAATATTGAAAAAGATGGTTACTTGATTTAGTGTGTGTATCCTTTGACATTGTCAATACACGATTTTCATCAATTTCCAAAATTTGGACTCAATGCAACCTATTAAGATTAGACTTGACCAAGCTTCATAAACTAGTAATTAAACACGCCACTTCCACTTTGACCAATCCATGGTGTTTGATTGATGAAGTTTTCTCAATCTCCATATTAATTACACGTAATACCCTACCTATTATAAAAATGTGTTATTATATATAATATGTGTATTACTTTGCCCAGTCTGTATTTATTAAAAAATAAATTATTATACTCGTGATTAAAAATATTTTTATACATTTTTATTGTGGGATGTAGGTTTCTTGTCTTACCAAGATTCTTTTATGGGTAAGGCGAATTCTAAGCCTGAACAGGTGTCATCGACAAAAAAAAAAATTATTTAAATTAGGATAATGGTATGAATTTAATACTAAGTAAAAATACACAATAAAACTTTTGATTATCGGTTTCTTAATTAGTAAAAAAAGAATCATACGTGCCATCGATAATTTTTTCTTAAAATTTGGATAATTTATTGTCAAATATTATAATTATTACATACTATAAGTTGATTATGAGTTGAAATTTAAGACAACATTTCAGAGAAACAAAGTAATTATAGGGGAGACAAACTTGAAATACCCGACGCCAAATTATGAAAAATACGAGTTTTTACATACAATTTAATCTTGATACTGGAGGAGGGGGAGCCGCCCGGCTCCCCCTAGTTCCGTGGTTGCTTACAAGCTAGGTGAGTTTTGTGTATTGGCTTGCTTGTGTGTTGTGTCGAGTGTGGCGTTGAGGGTTTCTAGGGTGTATCGTGAAGTTAAGTACAACTATTAGTTTTTTGGATTGAGATAGTTGTAGATAATGATTTTAATGTATTCTTAGTTTGTTATGAAATTTTTCATGTGAACTACTTACAGTATATAACAGACATAACATGCAAAGTTATCACTATTCGAGAACTACTTATATTACATAAATAAAAATATTATTAACATAACATATTTTGACGAATTTTGAAATTATTCATAAGCAAAAACCTTAAATGTCCAAAATTGAAATAAAATACTATTATATATTTGAATCAAACGGTCAGTAATGCCGGGAATGGTGACGTGGGAAGCATCGGTCCAAACTCCAAATCATCTTATTACGTCAGCCGCTCGGAGAGGGCTCCACGTGTACGTCTAGATGTTGCATTATCAGCGCGCGAAATAAATAAAATCACAGCCGCATGAACTTACGATGAGCTCAAGCGCGTTCCTTCACGCGCCCCCATTCTCCGCTACTCCTGCTACTACTCGCGCTTCTCCCTCCTCCAATACCGCCGCCGGCTGCTCTTCCATGACGGCCACCGCGAGAATCGCCGTCGTCGGAGACGTCGTGAGTCTTTCTTTTCCCCCCAATAGCAAATCTACTTCTCTTGCTTCGCCGTTTTCGGAAACCCTAATTTTTTATTGTTTGGGTGTTTTTCTTTCATTTTTGCTTTGTGGAAGCATGATCAATGGAATCTGGAGGAAGATACGAAGGCGCTTCAACTTCTACGGGTATCTGATTTCATTTGTTTCTGCAGCTTCGTGTTCGTAGCAATAGAGCTTTACTTATCAATCACGATCCGCTGCTTGAATGTATCCCTATGGAATCGTGCTGGACATCAAATTGCTGAGCTGAAATGATTTTAGGTTCGAATTGGCGGGGCTGAACTGATTTGGCATGCCTAATAGTGTTAGTTTTTAGTTTTGTTGTGAGATGCAGAGCTTTTGATGAACCCAATTGGAATCTACCTTTGCGTCCAGGAATCCAGTTTTGAGCTAGGCTACTGCTGTATATGTTTGTGTGGCTAGATTTCATCATTGTGCTTGAATCACCTTTCCCCATCTAATTTCAGTTTCCATGGCAGTGCAGCCGGATCTGGTTTTATTTACAGGCAGGTTATCTTTTCAATCGTTGCTTGCCTGGTAGATTTTCACTCTGCTGCTCTCTAATTAGTTGAATTGGATGTTGTGAATAGTGACTTACTGACCTGAAAGTTGTTTATGGATTAGTTAATGCGTATTAATCATTCACACATTATCTAGAATCTGTGTGATTAGAGCCACTGTATCAGTATTATGCATAGTAAGAAAAACAACTTTTCTTGTCTGAACCTTTGGTTTCGTTGTCTGTGTGGTTATGTTGTTCTCTTTGTCATTCGATATTTGTTCTTCGTTGCCCTTTATTCAGGTGATTTCGGGAATGAGAACGTTGAGCTCGTTCAGAGTATTGCAGATCTCAAATTTCCAAAGGCAGCTATATTAGGAAATCATGATTCCTGGACTACTCAAAAGTTCTCTTCAAAGTAAGTTGTGGTAATATTTGCCGTGAACCTATTAAATTTGTTGTAGTAAACTTCTGTTGGCAGTCTGTAGAAGCTAACTGTAGCTTATTTTTGTGTGTTTTTATTGCCAGGAAAAAAGATCGTGTCCAGCTTCAGCTTGAAAGGTGAGCACAGCTTATCTCTACTTTTGCTGAATATGATAATGAGTTGTCGCTTTCTTTCGAACGTTTTGTGTATTTCAGTAGCCAAGTGACCTTTTTTGTGTCATCCCTTTTGTTTTCGATCAGTCTCGGTGATGAGCATGTAGGATATAGTCGTCTGGACTTTGAAGAACTGAAGATCAGTGTTGTTGGTGGACGCCCGTTCTCTTGTGGCGGTGATCAGATGTATAGAAAAAGGCTTCTATCTGCAAGGTCTTAGCAGAAGAGTTTACTGTCTCTTATTATTCCTTTTTCTTGAACTCCATTGCTTGGCGTATTTCAACCGTACTATGATTCATTCTAGCTGAAATATGTTTCCAGATATGGCGTCCAAGACATGGAAGGAAGTGTCAGGAAAATATGCAATGCTACTTCGGGAACTCCGGATGACAATTTGGTTATACTTCTTGCACATAATGGCCCTACAGGTGATTGATTCTCTGGCTCGGATTAATGGATGAATTCATTACTTACTCAGACAGTCAAGTTTCTTTCTTTCTTACCGTTTCAGGTCTTGGCTCGAAAATAAACGACATTTGTGGTAAAGACTGGTCGGTTGGAGGTGGTGACCATGGCGATCCAGGTAATATCTCTAGATTCCAGCTGCTATAATCAGTCTCGCCCTTTTATAATCGTATGATAAGTCTGATCAAGTGTACGAATACGACCCGCCCTAGTTGATTTGATGACATCACTGAAATGAAAATGCTTATAAGAACATCTTCACTTGTTCCATGTTATGGCCTTATGGGTCGACATTCCTAGTTTTGGAAAACCTCTGAAAAGAACACACATGCTTCTTTGTTTGTTCTGTTTTTTGTTGTGATGCAGATCTAGCACAAGCCTTGTCTCGCATAAAAGAGTAACAAATTATGCATCCCTTTGATCATCTTCGGCCACATGCATAAAGAGCTGGCATATCGTAATGGTCTCCGGAAGATGATCGTAGTTGCTGATGATGAAACTATCTACCTGAATGGGGCAATTGTGCCCAGAGTGAAGGATATCATCCGTGAACGAAAGGCCAACGGTGTAGAAATAGAAATCGGCAGCTCAAACGATACGAACTCGACCACATCGTCTACGCAGGATGTTCAAGGAACTCGTCGGGCGTTTACATTGGTCGAAATCTTGGAGGGGAGAGTGGAGAAGATTGCAGAAACATGGGTCTCAGTACTGAGAGATGATGAGGCTGGTGTGGTAGAGGAGCAAGTCTTATTCGACCGCAGTCATTTTTCATTGTAAAACTCTTGAGGAGGTGCACCAAACTTTGACTTGAGAGAAATCGAATAACATGTCGAAATACATAATGAGCCGCTTTATTTGCGAAACGATGTACAACAAGGAGACGTAAGGACGGAGAGATATACAAGTAACGGTAAATGTTTGAGATGATAGTGTCACTCTCTAGTGAGAAGAACTCTCATTTGGATACATTGATAAGATTATAAGACCCCGAGTAGCATCACTTTCATTGTCCACGTCTGTTCACCCTCTCAAAAAGCTAACTCAATCCGAATTCACTAACGAATCTGTTTTTCATTATGCAATGCGTTTTTAACTAACCGAGTCAAATTTTTATTAATGCATTATGTTTTTTACTAACATATTTTTATAATTACCAAAATATTATTATGTAAACAATTTTTGTATATTTTAAAATAAAGATAAATTACATATTCAAAACTCCAACACATTATATATCTTTCCAATATTCTAATACAAATAAAAATAATTTAATATCTCGTAGAAATCATTTAAATAACCATAAACCATCATAATGGCTAGTAAAAACGAAACATGTTCATAAAAATAGATTATGTTAGTTAAAAAGAGAAGTCACTAGTAAAAACAGACAACGTTAGTAAAAATAGACGGTAAAAGTATAATAATCTATTTCTATTAAAATACGAATTGCGCATAGTAAAATATAATCTATTATATTTTTTGTGCTGTATTAGCGAGGACATGGCAAAATGACCAGAAAATACTACCGCCATTGACTACAATTTTAAATCATAAAACCATCCAAAATTTCAAGACCATTCCACAACATTTTGAAATTTCGAAACCGCTTTTTTAACTATATCCAAAATTAAATTTCTAATAACTTTACCTAATTTAAACCAAACCTAACGATTAACGATTAACGACCCGCACGCAGTGACCCGATCCATTCTCATATTCCTAGATATCCGTTAGAATATTTCCTTTTACTTTTTTCTTATGATCCGATCTCTTCATTTTCTGGGTTTTCTCTCCCAAGCTTCTTCGGAATCTGGAAATAGCATAAATTCCTTCCTCCTCCTCCCTTCCCCACCGCCGCCGCCGTGCCAGCCACCATCTCCGACAGCTCTTCCTTCCAGATCGGATCCCAGATCTTTCCACATTAACCCATGATTACAGCTCCCTCCACCACAAACCCCATAAAAATTGAATGAATTTAACTAACAATCATGAATTCCCCTCCTTTTCATTAATTAACAAGCTTCCCACCATTAATTCCACCAATTCCTCATCTGGGTTCCTGCCAAATTCGACCAATCAGGCTCTCCCCCAAACCCATTTATCAAATCCTCAGCTTTCAGACAATGGGTAATGTGACGTCGAACGTGGCGGCGAAGTTCGCGTTCTTCCCGCCGGAGCCGCCGACGTACGACGTGCTGGAGGAGGAAGGAGGGATGCTGGTGGTTCCCGGCGTGACGGCGGACAAGAACATGGAAGTCCATTGCTTGGACACGAAAGCAGGAAACAAGGTTGTCGCGATGTTCTGGAAACACCCTTTTGCTAGATTCACCGTGCTTTATTCCCATGGCAATGCTGCTGACCTAGGTCAAATGTACGAGCTGTTCATCGAGCTCAGGGCTCATCTCCGTGTCAACATCATGTGGTTTGTTTGTTTGATTGATTGTTTGTTTGTTTCAAATTCATTATTGTTCATGTTCTTCAATCTTTGATCTTTATCCCCTTTTTGCAGCTATGACTATTCAGGATATGGAGCATCTTCTGGAAAGGTAAGAGGATCAAGATCATTGAATGAATTGAATTCCCTTTTCTGGAATGGTTTTGATTCTGAATTCTGATTTAGTAATGTGGTTTTGATGGATTGGATGAATTACTATAGCCATCTGAGTTGAACACATACTATGACATAGAGGCAGTTTACAACTGTTTGAAAGATGAATATGGAGTGAACCAGGAGCAGCTGATACTCTACGGGCAGTCTGTCGGGAGCGGTCCTACGCTTCATTTAGCTGCTCGATTGTCGAACTTGAGAGGCGTCGTGCTTCACAGCGCGATCCTTTCGGGGATTCGTGTGTTGTGTTCTGTCAAGATGACACTCTGGTTCGATATATTTAAGGTTTGTTAAGTTTGTTTGTCATTTAGGTTTTCTGGGATCAAATGTGAGACTGATGCTTCGCCATTGTGTTTTTCGAATTTTCGCAGAACATAGATAAAATTCGACATGTCAACTGTCCTGTTCTTGTCATTCATGTGAGTATCGAGTTCTAATTCGGTCCAAACTTTGGTGTCGTTTTGGATCGTGAGATTCATTCACTGTTACATGTTCAGGGTACGAGCGACGAGATTGTGGATTGGTCACACGGCAGGCGCCTGTGGGAGCTTGCGAAGGAGAAGTACGACCCGTTATGGGTCAAGGGTGGTGGACATTGCAACCTGGAGACGTATCCGGAGTACATTAAGCACTTGAGGAAGTACGTACATGCGATGGAGAAGATTGCCATGACGAGGCCATCGAGGCAGTCCATTGGCGAACCGGAGATGGAAAGTAAACAAAGCACTAGCAGGTGCTTGAGATTCGGGTTGAAAAGCCGCAGCGATTCGTAATCTCCATGGCTACATGTTCTTGAACTTGATGTGATTATGCAGAGCTGTTCATATTATCATATACACAAAGTACATAACCAATTGTTTTTTCCTGGTATAGAGCAATTTGCAGGTTGTGTAATCTCAGTTTAGAAATCGATGTGGCTGCTTGTAACTTGTAAGCAATCCAAATTATAGGATCTTAAATGGGCTTGGGCTTGATCTTGGGCCTGGGCCTTTTGAATTGTGGTGCTCTTCAGTTTCATCTCTAATTGGGCTTATCTCATGAGGTCTGAAAGAGCAATTGTGTGGCCCAATCTTATTGAAATTATGTGAAATCCAAATCTTGACAGGATTTTCCTTCTAACTCGTGTTTGCTATTTCGATGTCTGCATCCAAGTTATTTTCACCCCAAAAAGAATCCCGACAGGATCTTGAGCTTATTGGGAAGTCCATGTTGTGATACAAAATTTTCATTAAAGATATTTTTTTTTAGCTTTACCATGAGTGGAACTCCATCTTGGCGCTTTCAAATGGTTTGTCGTACATGGATCATGGAGGTAGACTTGATCACCTAGGTTGAGACTTGATTTTCCTTCCTATCTATGTTTGCTATCTTACGTCTCCTTCGTAGCTATCTATGCAAAAAAAGAAGTTAACTTCAGGTCTCGTATAGTCGTATTGATATATTGGGTTCTCATGACAACTATGAATGTGGATTTAGACGTGGAAATAATAAGAAAAATACTGAATCATATGTTGGAGTCACGAAAATTCTCATCAAATTAGTTTGAAAATTCATCGCTAAATTAGTCTGTGGTACGTAGTTTTCAATTCAAACACCTTCTTTCAAACTATCTATAGCTTTTAACCATGCTTTGCATAGGCTCGTGTACCAATTTACGTGTCGTCCTCCTAAGTTTGGGGCACGAAGTCCAAAAAAAAGGGAACAAAACTGAGCTTCTCACAATCAGTTCTTAAAAATCTTGTCATATCCAGTTACAAGTATCACCGTCTTCCTGTAGGTTAATTGACACCATTATCATAGAAATTTTGGATATGAAATGTAAGATTGGATGAACAATTAAAGTTGGTTTGAGTTTGTTTTGTTAGAGAAATGAGTATACATCTATGTTTCTCTAATCTATGAATGTCACACACATGCTATATATATAGGTTTAGGAAAGCCATGCACTCATAAAGAATAAATCATGTGTGGCTAGTTCAAGTTGCTTTTCACTCTTTTAGGGTTTTGTTAATTGCTAGCTTAGATATGCATGTGCTACAATGTGACTAAAAACATGTGAAGAAAGGGTAATTAAGTGATCAATTCCATACACACTAGGTACTATATATACGGCCGTTTGGTTGATGGAATTGGGTCGAGCCAATTCCTAGCCCACTGGGAATTGACCCAAATAATTGCACTACAATTCTCAGTGGGCCGGGAATTGAAATCCAGTTCTCATACTCAATTTCATCAACCAAACCACCACTAACATCTTAGTTGGGAGACTGGGAGAACATCTTATGTAACACAGTTTTATATTAAACTCATTTTCTTCCCTTTCGTCTCAAGATCAATATTGACGGAATACTATAAGGTTGGTACTATTATGAATATTCGTTATGCTTTTCGTATGATCTGCTAATAGAACCATGAGAACGTTTTTTATTAATATATTTCTCATCAAATTGTTATAGCTTTCAGGGATGCATGTATATATGGTATATGCAATAATCATCCATCCAATCGGATATCGAATTGAGTGTGAGTATAGTATGCTTGAGCGACAACAACTCATCCAGTGAAGCTGATGGGTCATAGAGATTTCATAAGTGTGTATCCTCACAAGACATATAAGACAAAGAAGTGAAGATAGTAAAAGGGTCGAGGATTATAGCATGTTGGAAAGAGTAGGAAACAGAGAAGCACCGGCGGGTACCCTTTATATAATATACGTAGCACAACAAGAAAACAAGACCAAAATAAGATTAAAAAAAAATAAATAAAACATGCATAATTCAAAAAGTCCACGTCAGAAATGAACATGTAGAAGAATTAATTATGGGGATTAAACACGATAACAATAATTAATTAGTAATGTATAGTCGTTGGTTTTATTTACTTAATAAAATAAAAACCAGCCTAGACTCAAGGATAATGGATGTGACTTGTCTGTCTCCACAACAAACACAAGCCAATATCAATTAATTAAATACTAATTATATATTTAATCATATTTATATAATTAATATTTTATTTTGATTAAGATTGGTTAATATAGTATGATGATTTTCAACATTTTTTTTAAAATTATGGTATTTGGAGAATATTCTCCACAACATCATTAGTCACCTTTCTAAAAAATCATAAATCAATAACTACTTTAATAAGAATCAAATTATTTGGGAGCCAACTTATGGTATTTCGATCCAATCACTCATGAATGAAGTCTATGAATTGGGTTTTATGGATCGAATTGTTAGAAATTATATGAGCGTGATAAGTATTTATGAATAATATAAAATTAATATTAAATATATTTTTTAAAATAAATCAACTTATTGACACACAATGATTCATGACGTGTTACTGGAAATTTTAACCGAAAAAATATGGTAACCTTTCACTACAAAAAAAGTTTGACTTTAGCTACTATAAATTACAACAGCTAGCATGAAAATGCAGTAGCAAATAGTTGATGTTATACAAGTATGCAACAACAATCATTATTTTATGTAGTGATTTGTTGTAGCAAATACTATTTGTGACACCACTATTTACGTCAGTCTGTATATCGATCCTGCAACTGAAACATTTTATTGAATCAACCAGGCCAACCGAGACCCATGTTTGAAAGTCCCTAAGATTAGGGTTTAGCCGTCCCTAAGATTAGGGTTTAGCGCCGTCATCGTTTTTTCTTCGGTCGATCGTTGTTTCCTCTGCTGCTCGCTTATTCCGGCACGGATCTTGACGTCCACTGGCGAGGGTAGGTGCTGCGGTGCCTAAGGAATGATGGCTGACGACCGCGTTGAGTTTCAGATTGAGCGATTGACGCTGCAAGAGGAGGAGGAGGAGCTGGAGTTGGAAGATGAGGGGGTGGATGAGCTGACGGAGGACTTCACGTTGTGTTTGGCAGGGATACTAGTCACCGATAAAGGCTATAATCTGCCTGCGCTGGAGGAGAGAATGGCCACGCTGTGGAGGCCGGGAAGGGGGATGTCGATGGAGAGGTTGGGGAGTAAGTTGTTGATAGTGCGTTTTGGTCATGAGGTTGATCTCCGTCGGGCAGTTGAGGGAGGGCCCTGGACGTTCGATCAGAGCCTGCTGATTTTGAGAGAGCTGAAGCCCGGTGAACACCTAGCTGGTATTGACCTCTGCTACGCTGACTTCTGGGTGCAAGTCCATGGCTTGCCGCCGGGGTTTTACTCGGAGGCTATCGGCAAAGGTCTCGGTAGCTATATTGGTAAGCACGTTGCATATGATGAAGGCAACTTTTATGTGGATGATGAATCGTACATGCGGCTACGTGTCACCTTGGATATCCGACAGCCGTTAAAGAGAGAGAAGAGAGTCCGACGGAACCAAGGAGCTAGTGTGGTGTGTAAATTCCGATATGAGAAGTTGCCCAACTTCTGCTATATTTGTGGAAAGCTTGGTCATATCGACAGGTATTGTGAGGTACTGTATCGTGTACCGGGAGATCAGGTGGTGCGTCTATGGGATGAAAGTTTAAGAGCACCGCCCCGAAGGCAACGGGCGAGGCCGGCTGATCGTTACTTGTTAGTGAAGGAGGGGAGTCAGGAGGGGCGTGGTTTGGGAGGGGTTAGAAGTACCGGGATGTGGAGGGGAGGCAGCAGTGCAGGCGGGGAGAAGGAGAAGATGCCAGTTGGGGTGCAAGCTTGATAGGCAATTTCGGAGCAAGCCAGCTGTCGGCTAGCATCCCGGTGGTTCATGGGGGTGAGGTGGTAGGAATGGAAGACGAGCCGCTGCACTTTCAGGACGATAGGAAGCGGAGGAGGGAAGGTGGAGGGTCGCGAGGGGCGGAGGCCATGGAAGGAGTGCAGTTTGATGGTGGAAAGCCAAGCAAGTCTCCTAAGAAGACGGGACGCGAGTCAAAAAACGCGTCATCGGCGGGCCGACAAGGATCGGTCTGCCCCTCATCATGATCGTCTTGGCCTGGAACTGCCGAGGATTGGGCCAACCTCGGGCAGTTGGCGTCTTGAGTGAGCTCGTTCGAGCTCACAGGCCGGATGTGGTGTTTCTCTCTGAAACACTAGTTAGTGGTACTAAGATTGAGGAGGTTCGGGTGGCGTTGCGATTTGAGGGGTGCTTAATGGTGGCGGCTAGAGGGAGGAGCGGCGGATTGGGGATGTTGTGGAGAGAGGATAGGATGGTGAGGGTGCTCGACTATAACCAGCATGTGATAAACATTGAGGTGGTGGATGATGAGTTGGGTGCGTGGAGGTTGACGGGGTTCTATGGATGTCCGGAGCGCGAGAGAAGGAGGGAGTCGTGGGGGATCTTGCGGCGCATGGCAGGACAAGGAAATGGACCGTGGTGCGTTGTAGGAGATTTCAATGATATCCTGCACCAGGAGGAGCAACGAGGGAGGCATGCTAGACCACAAAATCTTATTGACGGATTCCGAATGGCGGTGGCGGAATGTAATTTGGTTGACGTGGAGTTGGAGGGATACCCGTTCACATGGGCTAGAGCGAAGGGGAAACCGCACGGCATCGAGTCGAGATTGGATAGGGCGATGGGGAACCCGGAGTGGATGCAGTTGTTCCCCCATGCGCGGCTGACGTCAGTGGCGGCCGCCGTGTCTGATCATGCGCCGTTGCTTTTGCATGTGAATGGGCAGATCCCAATGCCCATGCAACGTCGTTTCAGATACGAAAATAAGTGGAGAGGAGATCCGGAGCTTAGACGTATTGTTGAAATTAATTGGCATGTTGGAGGTAGTGGCGGGGTTGTTGGTAAACTGGAGAGTTGTGCATCGGAGATTGAAATATGGGGGCGGCGGAAGGCTATAGCTTCACGGGAAGAACTAAAAGCTGTCAAACGAAGGATGGAGGAGTTGAGAGTGGAGGGTGGAGAGGAGGCGGCGGAGGAGGAGAGAGCGTGTAAGGAAAGATTCTTGACCCTGATGCAACAGGAGCAAGAGCATTGGAAGCAGAGGGCGAAGCAGTTCTGGATGAGGGATGGAGATCGGAACACGAAGTTTTTTCACTCGATGGCGAACGCGAGACGGAAGAAAAAGGTGGTGCATCGGTTGAAGGATGATGCTGGGAGGTGAGTTACGGCAAAGGAGGAGCTGGCGGCTTTAGCCCACGATTACTTCAGTGGTATTTTTACCACCGGTGGTTGCTCACCAGAAACTGTAACTGAGGCAATTGACGGTAAAATTGATGCAGGTGACCTGGCGGCGCTGGAGGCGGAGTTCACGAAGGAGGAGTTCACATCAGCAATTTTCTCTATGGATGCAGATAAAGCTCCGGGGCCGGACGGCTTCAACCCGGGGTTCTATCAGCAATTCTGGGATGTCATTGGTGATGATGTGTTCTTAAGCTGTAAGAAGTGGGTGGAGGACTGCCGTTTACCTTTGGGGATCCAGGAGACGAATATCGTGCTTTTGCCGAAAATTGATGATCTGGTTACTATGAAGGACTTACGACCTATTTCCTTGTGCAGTGTGTTATACAGGATGATCGCGAAAGTGCTGGCTAATAGATTGAGAGGAGTCATGGCGAAACTAATTCCTAAGGAGCAATTGGCGTTCATCAAGGGCAGATCGATAATCGATAACGTGATGGTGGCTTTTGAGACGATCCATAGCATGCGGAGGCGGTGGAATGCAAAGGATGGAGATGTGGCGGTGAAAATTGATATCTCTAAAGCCTACGACTGTGTCGAGTGGCCTTACTTGGAGGCGGTTCTCAGACGAGTTGGCTTTAGTGAGAGATGGGTAAGAACTTTGATGATGTGTGTGAAATCTGTGCATTACACGGTCTTGATGAATGATGATAGGGTGGGGCCGATCATGCCATCACGGGGGCTACGTCAAGGGTGTCCGTTGTCGCCGTTTTTGTTCATTTTGTGTGCGATGGGGCTCACAGCTCTTCTGCGCCAGGCGGAGAAGGAGGAAAGCCTGCATGGTGTCCGGGTGTGCAGAGGGCACCGCGAATCACGCATTTGTTGTTCGCGGATGACAGTTTTCTCTTTATTAGAGCTGAAGTGGCGGAAGCAAGAAAACTTAAACAGATACTCGATGTGGATGCGCATGCTTCGGGCCAATTGGTGAATTATCAGAAGTCGGGTATCTTGTTTAGCCGTAATACATTCACGATGCTGGGTGAAGGCATTTCGGCGGTATTGGGGATCTCGAACCCAATTGTGAATGGAAGGTATCTGGGATTGCCGTCATGTGTGGGCCGAAACAAGCGCCAAATTTTTGAGCATCTGAAAGACCGAATTTGGCGACGGATCCAACCATGGAGGGACAAGAAGCTGTCGAAGGCAGGTAGAGAGGTGCTTATTAAGTCAGTTCTTCAAGCTATACCTATTTATTATATGAATGCATTTCTGTTAACGAAAGGTGTAGCTGAGGAGATTGAGCGCCTCATGAACAGCTTCTGGTGGGGAACGAAGGGAAATGGAGGTGGAGGGATTCCGTGGTTGAGGTGGGAAAGGCTAAGTGTGAGGAAGGAATTTGGGGGTATGGGTTTCAGGAATCTGCGGGGATTCAATCTAGCTATGTTGGGCAAGCAAGGATGGAAGTTGTTAAACGACTCCAACGCTCTTGTTTCTAGAGTCTACAAAGCCAAATATTACCATAAGGGTGATTTTCTTTCAGCTAAAGAGGGTGGAAGCCCAAGCTTCGTGTGGAAGAGCGTGTTTGCTACTCAAAATGTGGTTCGAAGAGGATCTCGGTGGGTGCTTGGGGACGGTGGTGTGGTGCGGGTGTGGCACGATCCATGGCTGAGAGGCGATGAGGATAGTATGGTTCGAACGGTGATGCGGGAAGGGCTTAATGACATGGTGGTCGGTGATTTACTAATCCCGGGATTGTGGTGTTGGGATGAGGAACTGATTGAGGAGTTTTTTGAGGAAAGGGACAAGTCTCTTATCTTATCAATGGCGGCGCCGAGTGGAAGTGATACAGATGTGAGGATTTGGAAGCACAGCAGAGACGGAACCTATACGGTCCGATCCGCATATCGAGTGGCAATGGAGGGCAGTGGCGTTGAGGAGGAGCTGCGACGGGATGGGGAGTGGGTGAAGCTGTGGAATCTGGACGCTCCGCCGAAGCTGAAACACTTCCTTTGGAACGTGGCTCGAGGAGTGCTACCGACACGCACAGCTATTCGGGGGCGAGGTATGGAGGTGAACTCTGATTGTGGCCTTTGCGCGGGTGGGGAGGAAACAACTGCACATTTGTTCCTTGATTGCCAGATTAGTCGGGACTGCTGGGACAGGATGGGGCTGATGCAAGCAATTCAATCGGGGAGGCAGGAGCAGGACTCGACAGCTGAGTGGATGTTCAGAATACTCCGACAAGCCGAAGTTACTGTCCAGCTCAATATTTTCAGCACTATGTGGAGTATTTGGGCGGAGAGGAATCGGAGGGTTTGGGAGCAGAAGTCGAGACCGGAGGATGTGATTATTCGTGATGGACGTGAGTTGATGGCGGATTGGAGGCTTGCGCACGGGATTAGCAGGGAGCGAGGGGAGTCGAGGACCACGCGGACCTGTGATAGATGGCATAAGCCGGGAGTTGGCCGATTTAAAATTAATATCGACGGGGCCTTATTTAGAGAAGCGAGGAAGTCTGGAGTCGGAGCAGTGTTGCGAGATGACGAAGGGAGGTTTAGAGGAATGATGCAGGCCATGTCCGAAGGGTGCCCGCCACCGAACGAAGTAGAAGCGAGAGCCTTACTCCTTGCTTGTCGTTGGAGCAGATCGCTGGGCTTGCGTGGGGTGGTGTATGAGACGGACAGTCAAACAGTCAGCCACGCAGTCAACGGACAGGGACAGGACCATACGGAGTTTGGTAGGATCGTTGAGGAGTGTCGACGAGAGCTCCATAATTAACCAGGTTAATTCCATGGTTGTTGCTGTTAGGAGGAATAGCGTAGAGCTATTTACTCGTCCGAAACCTTCATAGGTGAGGACCCTCCTGATTTTCTTTTATCTGTATTGGATGACATTTGTGTTTGTGATATTCAGTAATGAGAAGTAGCTGTTTTTGCGTAAAAAAAAAAAAAAAAAAAACCAGGCCAACCGAGCGAAACAATATCTATATGATATGGGAGAGGGTGCAAGAAGAAATAATGAATAAAATGTTTATTAATGTTTCACTTAATTTAGTCATATAATAATTTCATTAATAAGATGATTGGCATGCGTCTAACTCCTAATTAAACAGCTTAATCAAACATTTGTCGTGCTATCTTACAATTATATGCAATTACAATGTGCTTAATTACTACCTAGAATGTTCTTAATAAGCCTTGCTAAATGAGTTTTATGAGTTATTACATATGAAATTACGTGCATATATAGCCAAAATCTTACTATTAACGAGGTGATCTTGATTCGGGTATTGATCGGCGATCTTCAAGGTGGTGGTGAGATGAGACATCCAAAACTGGATAAACTCTAGGTGGATCTATGTTTGTCTAGGATAGACATGATTTAAACCATCATATATGCTAAGTTATGTGCGAAAAATAGAATAAATTTAGGTGAATAAGATAATGAGTGTGATTGTTCTCAGTGACACATTTTTTAGTGTGGTTGGTCGAATATGACTTGTGATGATTCTCTATGGAAAGATGACCGACTATATTGCTTAAGGCCAGAAACATTAGACATGGGGTGAGTCCCGACTCCCGACTACTCATCTTTCGGTCCCGAGTATCAAAATTGGGGTTACATTTGTGGAGGAGGTGAAGATATGGCTATTTGAGTCATGACAATATATACATATTACCAAAAAAGATAACAATCTTTAAAATTTAATCTCTTAACCCAAAATTCTAAAACTCTAAATGTAAAATATAATACACTTACAAATATTTTTTTAAATAATATTTGGTGGTCGCCTTGTGAAAAATTGGAAATAATTTAAAATTTAAGCGAAATACAGATGATAGTAACGAAAATGTTATTTCTATATATAAATTCTTTACCAAATTTTATCAATTTTATTTAAGAAAATAGTATTTTACCCCTTTTACTTTGCCAACTTAACAGATTGTATCGTACATTAGAAATCGCTTTTTTTACCCTCTCTCACTTCAACAACTTTGTCTTTGGGTCCTTTCATCCTAACTTCCATCTATATTGACGTTAAATTCTAACAAATCCACGCACCACATCAACAACTATTTCTATAGTTCAATGAGTAAGCATTGGAGAGATATATATCACAAAAAATACATATGAAATACGGAGAATTTTAAAACCACACTTTTTATCCCTCGAGTTTATCCTATCCAAATACAAATATTTATCTCAATTAAAAACACTTAGTCAGCTAAAAAATTACTATTAGAGCATTCAATTAACACTAAGAAGGACTACAATTCCCATGACAATGGTGCAACTTTGTTGCATCCAATGCAACAATTATTATCCACCGTTAGATCTGAGTTGTTTAATCATGTGGTCTCAATCCTATATTTATATTTCCAAGTTATTTTAGTTTGTTGGAGTTTCCTCCAATTTTCCATCACCGAAAAGTTTCCCAACGAATTTCCCGATCACACGAGCCTCCGTTGACGGAAATTTTTCTACCTACATGATCGTTGTCATTAGATCTATAATTCTGGAAAAAAATTATTTTTCTGAAAAAAAAATATTTTCCTTGACAAATTTCTTGTTGATCGTCTGTACAGTTTGTATGCGGTCTGTACACACTGTATACATCTCGTATTGTTGTTTATACAAGTTGTATACAGACTTTATACACTTGTACGAGAGTTGTACACTCTATATTTATTGTTGTACAGTCTGTTGGGGAACTGTATACACATTGTCCGTGAATTATACATTATGTATTTATTTTTGTACAATTTGTATACCAACTGTATACACTTTGTACAATAGTGGTACACTCTGTATTTATTTTTGTACAATTTGTTTTTTCATACATTAGGATTGTAAATAGTTCATACAAATTGTATACAATCTATATGAAATTCGTACACTTTGTATGTCATTGTACAACCTGTATGAGACATACACTCTGTATGAAATTCGTACAGACTGTAGAGACGAAAAAATTCAGTGTGTCATCATTGACGGTCCCATACATAAATGATGTCCCAAAAATTAGGATCTCTCTCCGGCCAACTCGTTATTCGACCGAGAAAATAGTTTGCCAAAAAGAGACCCCGTTCATATGAGATGAAAAACTTAAAAAGAACAAGTAAAAAATATTGACTGTTAGATTAAATGAAGGGCTGAGATTAATGCTGCATTGGAGACAGCATTATTATTGCTGTCTCCAGAACTGTGCTCCACTAAGAAGACAAAAACTGGAACGGAAAAGTAGTTGAAGTAGGAGAACCTATATGTTGAGCTTAACAAAGTAGAGGATGAAAATGACATTTTTCCATTTTATTTTAACTTTTAATGCAGCAAATATACACATAGAGTATGCAAAATAAATAATTAATTAATTAATAGTCGGTTGTAGACATAAAGAGAAACAAAAATAAAATAAAAATGGAAACTAATTAATTAATTAGCTTTTGCAAACTGCAATGAAGCAATTTATATAATTTCCATAAAAAAATTCGTAATCCAACCTGGCCGTACGTACAAGTAATTTTTAAATTAATAATAGGACAAGTTCATGCTAGTTACAGGTGGCATTAAATTAATAAAGTAAAATTCCAAAAATGATTTCTAATACAAATGGAATGTAAATCCTTTGTATTTTAAAAGCCATTTAATTATTTGATTCTGTTGTCTTGTTCCTTATCCTAATTGTGTTTATACCATAAACTAGATTCATAATGACTAAGATTTTGAAACTAAACAAAAAATTAAAATTTGAAAATTGGCTGGAAATTGCAATTTTTAGAATTATGTGGATTAATTACCTAAGTTTGCCATTTGTATCATTATAGTCCTTAAAGTTTTTGGAAAATATCACTTTGTCCCCCATTTACTTTGTCAACTTAGCAGACAGTCTCCTATACCGCAAATTGCTCTTTTTACTCCCTCATACTTTGACTACTTTGCCGTTTGGGTCATTCTGTTCCAACTTTCGTCTTCTTAACATCAAATTTGTGCACATCCACACCACCAACGAAAATGGATATTGGAGGCAGGAGACGAAGAGTTGGTCAGTGAGGTGAATTGGGAGGTATAAGAAAGAGTATGATGAAATACAAAGGGTTTTAATACCACATATTTTATTCATCGATTTTACCCTATCTAAATATATATATTTATATTTCCATTTAAAAAACGCTTAGTAAACTAATACATGGCTATTGGAGCTAATGTGGTGTACTAATGCACAACAATTAACGTCACAAAGACAAAAGTTAGAATGGAAGGACCCAAATGGCAAGGTGGTCAAAGTAATTTGGACATGTTTTGTATTGGCTCAGTCACTTGGACATGTTTGTGACGATTTATGTCGAAACTGACACGTGAATTGTCATGTAATCAAATATATTGTTTTTACCTCAAACTAACATTAGTATGTTCCCATAAGTAGTGAAGAAACATGTATGTATAATCGGTCGATTGTGCTAATAAAGCTTTGATGAATGAATATGATTATAAATGAGGTGTCACAGCGACAACCAAAAAAGGTAAATAAAAATGTTACACGGCTTGTTGATAATTAATTATTTAGCTAATAAACATTGGCGTTATGGGTATATTATTTTGCGTCGCGACTGTTCAATAAAATCATATCGCGTCGATTGATCGAGTCAACAAAACCTACCTAATGAAAAAACATCATAGAAAAACATCAATCACTAGAGATTAATGAAGTCAACATAACAACTGCTCGATCGTAATAACAAAGCACAAAACTATCACTACACAAAAGAGGCTAACATCACTAATACACGAGTTACAAATAACGAACCACTTGACTAAGAAACTTGAAACCACATCAGAGCGATCGATTGTGTTAATAAAGCTACAACAACGTGTAAGACTAATACAGGTAGCACTCGATCAAGAATAGTTAATCACTCGATTTAAAAACATTGAAACTTGTGATCTACAATAATGATTGAGATTCTAACATGCCCAAAAAATTTGGAACCCTAAGGATGATGACATACAAGTGTGCATGATGATGGAATGATTAAAAATAAATAATAAAAAATCAATCATTGGGAAAAATGGGTTGGTCCATTGTAGGATGATGAAAATGAAAATTTGCCAGAAAAAAAATTATATTAAAATAATAATAATAATTTATATTTTAAAACGATAAAATGGCAGAGAAGAAGAAAGAATGCAAAAACGAGTAACTAGCAATCAGTAATCACAATTAAGGTTTTGTTTAATTACTTCCCAGTTTTAAATCGTCCTTTCTTTTGACGTCGAATCGCTAATTCCTAATATAAATAGCGAAATTAAGAGGTTCATTTGATCAAATTAAACAAAAAAAAAAAATCCAGAAATAGAGAGAGAGAAGAAGCTCTCTGCAAATTAGAAGACTGCAGAGACAGAATTGGAGGACTCAGATTTTCTCTTGATTTTCTCTCAATTTTCACTGTCACTGTTTCTTAAACCAGTTTTTTCCATCTGGGTTTTCGATTTCACCGCTCTATTTTTCTTATTCTTCGTCTTCTTCTCTGTTTTCCTGTGCTCTGTTTTTCGTTAACAATGGCGGTCGTGGAAAGCGGCGGTTCAGGTTCATTAGGTCGTGATGTTTTTCCAGCTGGGTTACGGGTTTTGGCCGTTGACGACGACCCGGTTTGCCTCAAGCTTATAGAAACCCTCCTTCGCAAATGCCAGTACCAAGGTATTTGTTATTATCATCGTGAATTTCAGATTCCTCTGTTTTCTGTTTTGCTCTGTTTTTTCTTATGCTGATTTTGTTTTTGCAGTGACGGTGACGAATCAGGCGCTTCGGGCTCTGCAGATTCTGAGGGAGAAGAAGAACGAGATTGATTTGGTGATCAGTGATGTGAATATGCCTGACATGGATGGATTCAAGCTTCTTGAACATATCGAATTCGAAATGGATATTCCTGTGATTAGTAAGCCTTAATCCCCCACTAATTACGCCATTTGTGCAGTATTAATCTCAGATTCTGTTTCTCTTGTCTGTGATTTAATGATTGATACACAGAGATGATTGTTTGATTTCAAAGATTGGGATTTATTGCTTTGGATTGTGACATGGATTTCGATTACTGGTTTGTTCAATGCTTGATGTCTCGTTTTCGAAATTTTCGTTATTAGTTGAACCAGAGATTCATCGGATAACTTTTTAAAAAATTTCGACAAGGCCGCGCCAATTTTTTTAAAAAACGTGTTTATGATGTTGAATTGCGATCGAGCAGTCGTTTTTTCTAACTTAATAATTTTCCATTTACGCAAAAAAATGACGTGTCGGCGAGTCATGGGAGTAGACATGACTTTCTGGGTTGGGACTTGCGGTTACGAAATTCTAAACTAGTATTTTAAACTGTAATTATACAGTGGTGTCTGCTCATGGTGACAAGGAGTTAGTCTACAAAGGAGTAACCCATGGAGCAGTGGATTACTTACTCAAACCGGTTCGAATCGAGGAGCTGAAGAACATCTGGCAACATGTAGTGAGGAAGAGGAAGAAGAATGCTAAGAACAACAAGGAATCAAGCCCAGATCAGGCTGCTGCTAATCAGGTTGAGAGTGGCGGAACAACTAACCATGGTGCACCTTCGAGCGGTAGCTCTGATCTCAATGCCGCGAGGATGAACAGGAAGAGACAGAAAGATGACGGAGATGGAGATGACGAAGATGGAGGAGACAGTGACGAGAATGGTCGAGATGAGAACGGTGAATCGGGGACTCAAAAGAAGGCTAGGGTTGTTTGGTCTGTTGATCTTCATAGGAAGTTTGTTCAGGCTGTTGATCAGCTTGGTTATGACAGTAAGTTTTTTACTTTACTACCAAATTTCCTCCTTTTCGTTTTCGAAGATCGTGTCTAAACCTCGAATTTCTGCAATTTTTCTGCAGAGGCTGTTCCAAAGAAGATTCTTGATGCCATGGATGTTGAAGGGCTTACTAGAGAAAATGTGGCAAGCCATCTTCAGGTAATATGATCTTTTTCTGAATTGTGATTCTGTAAAAGTCGACGGATGTTAAATTATCTTATTTGATATGTATTTTTTCTCTGTAACAGAAATACAGGATGTACCTGAAGAAAAGAAGTCTTGACAGGACTTCAGGAATGTCGGCAATCGAGGAATTTCGATTCCTGACTGGGCCTGGAAGCAGGCTGTCGACATATCAACCGGGTTCGGGGCTGCTAGGAAGGCTGAGCAACACTTCTTCTAACCTAATCCCAAGAGGAATTTCTTCATCTGGAATTCTGCAACAAATGCAGCATCAGCATCAGCAGCCACAATCTATCTTTACCAGTGGACAATCTACAGGTCTGTATCAAGGCATTTCGTCGAAGCCAATCCCGCAAATCGGACAACAACAGCAGCAACAACAACAACAGCAACAACTCCTCTCGTTCGGTAACTCGACAGGGTTCAGCCTCGGATCATCTAGCAGCATTGGTGTAGGTAGCAGCTCTCCAAACCCTATGATGCTGCAATCATTTGGAGGTCAATCATTTGTGCAGAATGGATCACCAAACTTCATTGATAACAATGCTGTCCAGCTTCCGAAGTTCCCACCGAGTTCTTTCTCCAGTAACCCTATCGGTTTCTCTAATGGCGGTCTTGTCATTGATGATTACAAACTTCCAAACAGCTTCAATGGTGACGACGCCTTTGGAGCAATGAACTCGATTGTTTCGAGTAATGCTGTCACTGCTTCTGCTGTTTCTTCTGTTCCATCGAATATGAACGTATTCGACAGTTGTGGTGCTATAGCTACTCCATCCGGGTTCGAAATGGACAAGGTTCAACAACAAGGGTTCATTCCTAATAACACTATTAACAACAACTATGATCCTTTGGATGATATGATGATGAATGCCATGATCAAAAGGGTAACAACCTCTCTTTCCTGAGTTTAATTCTCCAGCTATGAACATTGAACAAGTTTTTCTGACTTCTTTTGTCGCCATTTCTTTCGTCGCAGGAGCAGAATGAAGGACTGTTGATCGACGGAGACTTTGGAATCGATGATGCTTTCCAGATGGGATCATCGTGTTTATGATTCTCGAAAAGTTTTAGGTTATGTAGGGACTTCAAATGTATCGTCTTTGCTCCAGTTTAGTCTCATTACAGATTTACAGTCACAGAGCAATAGCAAAAGTTCATTTCTTTATGATTGGTTTTTGAAATTAGGGTTCCTCCTTCTCATATTAAACTTAGCAATGAAATTCTCTCAAAGACTCTGTCTTTCTCGTTATGAAGATTGGGAAATGGTGGAAAAGTGTTCAATTATCTTGTTTGGTACGTATATTTGATAAAGAAAATAGTAGAATACGCGTTTTGGAGTCAATTAGAAACTCAAACTATTTAAAGTACATAAACATACAACAAACAAGCAAGAATATCGTAAAATACAGAGTTTTCAACAATTTCAGCCATAGTTTCCCTGTACCAAACGACCCCTTATATCTTCTTCTTAATCTCAATTTTTTGGATAATAAATAACAAAATAGAGATGAATGTTTTTAAAAAAAATCACTCTATGAATCTCTTTTCAGTTACAACCCTAAGATTTGATTTTGAAATCACATTCCTTATGTAAATCTTAGCAATCTTTTTTACAGATAGCAGATCTGATTAAAATTGGCATGGAATTAATGCATTCCTATCTCAATCATGGAATTCGATTCATCGAAACCGCGTCGAAATTGAGGAAACCGATGGTCTTCTTTCGAGGTCGAAACCAAATCGAAAAATGAGCCGAAATCGCAAGATAAGGAACAGTATTCAGAGTTGACAGTAGAAAAGAATTTCAAATTATTGAATCATGGAAAATTTCAAAAGAATTCATAAGGCTGCTAAGCAACTGTTAGAATGTAGAAGCAAACAAGATTTAAAGAAGAAGAAGAAGAAAAAAACAGTTAGATTTTCCAGTCAATCAAGCTCAACCAACTGAGCTCTTCTCTCAGCAGCTCTCTTCCTGATGAATATCCCCCATCTCAGAGCAGCTTTCAGCTTCAACCACCCAACAACAGCCTTACCCGACGAACCACCACCGCTGCCGCCACCTCTTCCTCGATCCTGCGAATAGGCAGCTTGATCGATCTGCGGCTCGTACCCTCCAATGCTGTAAGAGTAACAAGCATCACTACCGGGATGAACCAAACTATGTCCTCCAAACCCACCATTCCCCATGTTCCCCATCCCGAATGATCTCAGCAGCCTCTGCATATCGTCGCTCTCCAACATCTCCGAGCTCCTCAGCCTGAGTTCCTCGGCGAAGAAGTCCTCCATTCCTTGACCAGATCTTGGCCGGGTCCAGTCTGCTCCTGACTGATAGCCGCCGGGAGTCGCAACTGCCATGTAGTCCATGTTGCTAGGCAATGCTACTGCTGATGCTTGCTGGTGGTGATGATGGTGATGGTTACTCACAGAGGTGGCGTTTTGATCTGTCCTTGCAAATGGGAAATCGATCAAATGGGTCGGTTGTGGTGGGTTATTTACGGGTTGGCATTGGGAGCTTGGGTCAGGGGAGATGTAGAGCTGCTTGTTTTGGTTGTGTGAGATGAACTGTTGTGGTTCATAGTTGGTTGCGGTGGAGGTGCTGCTGACTACCGGAAGTGGTGGTGGTGGTGGCAAGGCTTTCTTCGGAACCTTTGCCGCGGAAGAGCAGTTAGGACCTTTCCATCGTATTCTATAACTTGATGCCAGTTCTCGTATGCTCTTTTCACTATCGAATCGACAGAAAGCTGCAGTGAAAGATCGTAACGGGTAAGAGAGGGCAAAAAGTTGCAGGATAATGGATAAACTAGCTAAAAAGATCTTACCTTTTGATTGTGGTCAAGTGATTCGAGGGCGACAAACTGTCCTTCGGAGATGAGGCCTCTCAGCTCACAGATATGGTTGAAGACGACTCCCGTGCTATGAACTCCATCAGTGTAGTATACATAAAGCTTTCCTCCCAAGACACAGGTCTTAGCATGCTCCACTGTATTCTCCCACATTCTATTGGACATCCCACTTCCAAGGACCTGCATTCCGAAAATCGATTCAAGTCAGACAAAACCTATGGACATATGACAAGTTCGATGTTTCACGGGGGAAGGTTCCGGCCAAAAGTGGACTCGATTAAAGGAGTGATGAGTAGTTGCAGAGGGGAAAGATCCTTACACTTCTCAATTTCTGCGGATCCCTGACTAGGAGCCGGAGGAAATCTTCGACGGTTACTATCTGAGACTTCACTAATTTCTTGTGCAGTGCTCCATCCTTAGCTATTCTATCCAATCTCCAAACTTCGTCGTGTAAAGCTGGTGGGTAATGTTTCTTGTACACTGTTTAATTAACAAGCAATTCAAGCATCATTAGTAACTATACCAAGAGCTGAACTTACATAAGAAGGCACCAAAACAAGGAACTAAAGTCGAAAGCCATTGCGGTAAAACTCACGTTCTCCTCTATGATCTTTAACAGCAAAAGATTCTGTCTTGGCCTCACGAACACGAATCCCTTCACAGTGTCCAGGAGCAACCTTGACACCGAGCCGGAACTTCCTGCTCCTTATCCAGCTAGAGTTATCAGTAAAACTAAGATCTCCAAGAGTTCCCACACCTTCCTTGAGAACCACCTGTAGATCACCAGTTAGCAACGGTCTTTTCCCTTCACGTTCTTTCACTTCATAGTTCTCAAAGTGTTCTGCAGTCCAGTCTTCTTCAGCTTCCTCGTTAAAGTCGCCTTCAATAACCACGACATTCAATTTGGCACACGATTCAGGCCCCATTTGTACAACACTGCCCGTAGCTGAGTCTATCAAGACAACATGGATGGCTGCTCCTTGTTCCCCCTCAACTCTAGCACCTGTGAACAGATGAGGAGGCATCCTTGTTCTGAAATGAAGCTGTAAGGATTTTTCTCCTGGACCTGGCAATTTCAGTGGAGATGACCTGCTAAACGAAACAAGTTCGTTCCAATCACGAAATCATTCATTCCAGGAGCAGAATCACAGTCTTAAGAAGCATTTAGGTTGGTTATTTGGGAGTTGTTTCTATACCTCCCAGACAATTTAGTATTTCCCATCCTTGACAGAGCACGTTCCACTTCTTCACTAACCTGTTTCATTCCAGTAACAGAAATCAGCTAAAGATACATAATTTGGAAACGGCAATGCAAGAAGATCGAAATCAAGGACTTACGATTCTACGGAAGAGAGGCTCTAGAGATGAACAAAGCCTTTGCAAACTATCCACCTTCAGAGCTTCCACAATCACACTGCATATATTGGATCAGTTCCAAACGATAAGCGCAGCAAACAACAACCCAACCGGATTATGGACTATTACAGGACATCAGATCCACAAACTAATAAGCATGATGATCATGTAATTATTATCAATCAACCTTCCAAGCTCTCCTAATCACATTACACATAAGGATTAGAGCATATGATCAGGAAGATCCTAATTCCTAACTAAACAAGAACCAGATAATGAACTATGAAGCTTCAATCCCCACTGAAAATCATTCCCTGATTCTTGGCAACCCAATTTCAATATCCCACTTTCCACTTACCCAACTGCAAACAGTGTCCTCTGAGCTCAGACTTTGAGCATCAGATCCTCAAACTAATAATCTTATCAATTCATTTCGGTACTCAAACTGAATCCCCTCCCAATACTATCCAACTCCATATTCATTCATCCAATTAGACTACTTTTCCCTCTTTCAGGCAAAAACACAAACACCTTCCGTGCAAGACAATCAGCTTGTACCATAACCCAAAATGCACAAACAAACAAACAAACAAACAGGAAAGGGGAAAAGGTACCAATTTATTTACCTTGCTAAAGCAGGCATTTTAGGCTTCTTTGATTCAGGCTCATCTTCAACACTCTGCTCATATCCTCTCTTATCCACCCTCCTCCCTCTATTACCGTCCATTCTCAATCAAAACCCAAATCACAGTTTCCAAATTCACAGACAACCCACAAAAGCAAACTTCACAGAGAGCTCCCTAGATTAAAGAAAGGTCATTAACTAATTTGAAACCTAGGACGAACACAGAGAAGAAAAAGAGTGAAGGAAAACGGGACGGCGATGAGTTTTATGGAAAATGGATCAGATCCATTGACTGGGTTCCGATCTGAAATAATGTATAACAATTAAAGGGAAATGATTAAACTATATGGGAATGATTATGACCCTCCCTGAATATAAAAATATGAAACGCTGCTGCAGGGAGACATACACAGCTGGGAAGACTCTGAAACCGCGTTCTTTTTTAATTTGTTTCCCCTTTGGTGATGGTGGTAATGGCGATGGTGGGGTGTCTTAAGGAAGAAGGCATGTGGGTATTTGACTGCGAATCAAAAACACGAAGAAGAAAGTCAAAATGGTGGCTCTGGTCAATTCTGGTGTTTCCTGCTATCTTCGAGTTCAACTATTTTCCTTCAATGTTGATGACTGTTTTGTCTCCCATGAGTATTATTTGATTGTTATTCGTGGTTGATCGTTATTTATATGTTGTTTGTGTGTTATTTGAGTGTTGCTTGACGCACAAATAACACATCAATAATATATATCATATGTTATCTGTGAATATGAATAACAAGTGTAATACATGAATTACAGTTAACGTATATGTCATATGAATAACACTCGTTCGTTGCGGCAGACAAAATGACCATTAGTATGAACAAAAATTGAGTTTTAAGGTTTAACAACCCTAGTTAGTCATTTCCAATGTTTTGCCATGTGGATATGGGGAACTCCTATTGTGAGGACCCCTATAAGGGTCCTTATATAAGGACACAATTCGTAGCCGTTGGATCAGGATCCAGATCTGAAACTGTCCATAACTTGTTCCCATCGTTAGATTAGGATCCTCATCCAACGGCTGCGAATGATGTCCTTATATAAGGACCCTTATAGGGTCCTCACAATAGGAGTTCCCGTGGATATGGGGGATTTTTCCCACAATAGGTAAAGCTATAAATTTTAAGAAAAAAACGGGTGTACAAAAATGGGATTATCTCACAGTGCCACAGAGCACTTCAAAACCAGGTTCATTCCGCGGTTAGAGCTGTTAGGAGATGTAGTAACAGAGCTGCGCACTCGCTTGCTCGTAGATCTGTTTACTCGACCGATTCTTTTGTAGGAGAGGTCCCTCCTGAGTGGTTGTCGGAGATGTTGAACGATTTTTGCACCAATATTGAGCATTAATAAAAAGTACCTTTTACTGTCAAAAAAAAAATGTCAATTTCTAGTTTAGGGGTAATTTTATAGTTACTAAATATATAGTTATTAATTTAAGTCGCCTATAAGATAAATTATCTTCTTTCTACGTGGACATCTACATCAACTTTTTATCAATTTTGTTATGTGGCGATGATGAGGTGGCAAGATTAAAAATTAGATATGATTTGTCTGTCAGTCAGATTTATCTTGAAGTCACGAATTCACGTATAGTAAATTAGATGAACGATGAAAATAAATTGTCTAACAAACAAGCGATCATGCCAACTTAGTTAGCGAGAAAACACAAACAATGAATATGATACAAATTACACAAATATTAAAAATGTTATTTCTCCAAATTTTCTTGTGTGAGTCAACATGTTGACCGTGAATGAGTTGACCATAATTTTCATAAGCATACATATCAACTATGATCTCATCAATGTGACACCATGAAATTATCTCACGTTTTCAAGGCTAATGGAAAACAATAGCATTGTAATTTGTCAACAATTATATGTTATCGTCACTAGGACCAGGTTGGGCAATAAAGTAGTTCATATGGAGACTCGAGTCAGATGATTGTCAATGCTTGACTTGATTTTTAGCTCCTTATTCACGGGCAGGACTTGGACGGAGAACCTCAGTAGGATGTAGTGGGTATAAAGAGAGAGGAGGGTTATGTATCGAAAAGACTGTGAGAGTGGGTTTCGATACTGAGGAGCTTGTTTAGGGCGAGTATGGCACGTAAACGACATGTATATGTGTTCACCTTTCTTGAGATACGGAGCTCTCTTTAAGTAAATGTGTCCAACTAGGGCTTGTACATCCAACTTTACTTATTCGTGTCTAACAAAGGAATCAGAGGAATGAAGACGACTCTGTATTCCTCAGTTTCATGTACAAGTAATCTAGACACGACAGCCTTCCAAAAACCTCAGATGTTCCCCTCGTCCTGGGCTGACTAAGACACATTAGTGATCTTCGGCGACTCTCCCCATATTAGACTCTCTGTAAGTGAATCTTTTTAACTTTATCCGAATCATTGATTGCGGCACGAATCTGATCCAACCAGAATGGTGGCCCATCATTATATAAACTAAAAATGGAGGACAGTCCAATATGGGGATGTTGAGAGCCTAATCCACTGCTCTTATTGCTTGTCACAGTCTATGAGCTGTGTTTTGGATAATATCAAATCTGTTCATAAATGCACTACAAACAACTTCCTACTTAGCTCTTTTCTCAGGCTTTCAATGTCGGGACCTTCGAATCGACACTTAGTTTTGCATCAAACTATGCCGTGATCGAGCTGGTAATCACTGGCCGCAGCATCCATCCATAACCGACTGATCAAGAGAAGTTGAGCTTCTCTAGCTTGGCTTTTGCTGAATCAAGTTGTTCTGCAAATAACACATGAAATTTCACAGATGAGATTGATCAAAAGATGGGAGAAAATGTCCAAGAAGACCAACTTCGCAAGTCTCTTACTTTGTTCGGATGCTGTTGCTTTCTCAATGCTTGTACGGAAGAAGAGGTTCCCGTTCTTCTGATAGACAGGCTGTGTCAAAGGAGAAAGAGGTAGATAGGTTAGGAATCTTGTTGCTCTTATTTCGAAATCGTATTGTAACACGCATCCCCCCATGCAGTGCATCTACGTCGATATAACAGTTTTAAGCATGTTGCAAGTCTGCATTCTAGTCATGGGAATCGTCTATTTGTCTTTCTATAAACGGATAGTAATTGAGATTGATGTAGAACAGATTACTGCAAGAACTGTGAACATTACGCAATTGTGAAAGCAACCGAAGACTTGAAAATTTGAAACCCTATAGCATCATGAAGTAGAATCATCTAGTCAAGTGAATCATCCTCCTGTAAGCATTATGTCATTGAGATTGAAGTAGAACAAATCACTTTGCACTCAGATCACTGTAATGCCAATCAAGCTAAGGCTTGAAACCCTAGAGCATCATAATAACGCATATTGACATAAAATCTTCGCAACTCCAAAACCCTAACAACCTAATTCAAGAAGTAACATGCAAAATCCTGTTTGAGTTCATCATGCACACTGTAAAAGAGCTAGCTAATTCAAAGAGCTGAACAAACATTAAGACGAATTAGCGATAGATACAGAAACTATAGCTTACTCGAGAAGGAGGAAGATAGCCCAGCTCTGCAACTGCAACTTCGTGCGTCCTAATCTGAAATCCCAGATTAACCAAACCAATCATCTCAACTTTCAGGCGATTACTCAAAACTGTAACAATTACTAGGGGATAGAAAGTTCCATAGCTCGTACCTTTTTCACGATATCGAATTTTGTCTCTCCTGAAACAGAGGAGCCCGCCGGAGACGACGCTGCCATGGCGATTCTCAGGCGAAAATTTGGAATTTCTGCTGCTCAAGGCGGAACGGAATTCACAAGCAAAAGATGGACTGTAATCTAATCACTAATCATAGACCATGACTTAACGGGCCGTCTCGAAGGCCCATCATTTTAGGCCCAAATGGATTCCAAGTCGGCCCATATAAAGGTATAAATAGTAAACACATCAAAATCAAAACTCTAAACCCTCTTTGGAAGCGCGGCGGCAGTTCATCGGAGAAGTCACGAAGCAACGGCGAGCTAGCTAAGCATCAGATAAGAAGCAGAAACAGCCATGGGTAAGTCTTTGTCGAACTGAGAAACTGATCGGAGAATCTCCGGTCTTATATGCGATAATCTTCTAATGATCTTATTTTACTTAACTATTTTTTGGTGATAACTATATCGGTTTTTTGTTTTGCAGGAAAGGTTCACGGATCATTGGCTCGTGCCGGGAAGGTGAGAGGACAAACACCGAAGGTAGCGAAGCAGGATAAGAAGAAGAGGCCACGCGGACGGGCACACAAGAGGATGCAGTACACCAGACGATTCGTCACTGCTGGTAAAACCTTTTTTCTTCTTGTTTATTTTGTTGATTCTGGTAGGGTTCTTCTTTTGAATTTAGGTTATATGATGATTCCATTCTGTTGCATTCCTTAATACTTAGTGAATCAGAAAGGAAAGTCTTATGATCCTCTTTGAATTCCTCAGTTGGTTTTTATTTGTTGATTCTATAAGGGTTAACTGCTGAAACTTGGCAGTAGGTTTAACTTAGGTTATATGAGAATTCTTCCTGCTGCATTGCTTAATGCTAAGTGTTCTTCCTGCTGCATTGCTCACGTGGATTTGTCGAATATCTGATGCTTCCTTTTCATTGATGCACTTTGAAATCCTCTTACCTGTTGCTCATGTGGATTTGAGAATGTCAATTGCTTAGCTTTCTGTTTGTGTGAGAACTATGAATTTGGCTTCTTAAAGATTGATGTGGGGAACAATTTTAGGACCTCAACTATATAGTATTAGGTATGATCATTTATGAGAGGATTTGATTCTGTTGCATAGCCTGCTACTTTTGAACCAGAACAAGACTCTTTTTTCTTGCAGAACCTTTGATACTTTAACTTGGTGTATATGTATACTTGGGAATGTGTCCATTTTCGAACCTTTTGTTTGTACGAGAACATGAGCATTTTGGCTAATTCATAGATCGATCGGTAGATAGATACATAATTTGAGTACTTACGATGATTACAGCTGTAGAAACATGTTAGATTAATGAAAATCAACTACCTGGCATTGTGTTTGATGATTTGATCACACTGTTTTTCTTTTTTTGTTACAGTTGTTGGCTTTGGCAAGAAGAGGGGACCAAACTCGTCTGATAAGTAGAGAATTCTGACAGCTTATTCCAAAGTCGCCCGAGAAGTAGAGAATTTTGACAGCTGAATCGATGAACGGTTTTAGGTAGATTCTTATTGTTTTTTTCCTGAGAATGTCAGTACTCATGGTGATGTTAGGTACTCGTACTTACATTTCCATAGTCGTGGATTGGTTAAGTTCTATATAGACATGTTATGTTCAGTTTCTTATCTACTGCAATGAGCACACAAGACTTAACTCATCTTCTACTTCGCCATGAATGATCCCTATAACCATCGAGCTATGTGTGTCGTGTTCTACGTTGTGCTACAAATAAAACCCTACTATTATCAATACGAATGTGCGAAGCACACACAAAAGTGTAATAGTTCGTATAAAATCATTTCGTAACGACATGTACTGTACTAATAGTAATGCCGGATTTGCACCGAATTGCTATTGGACAAAGTAACAGAAACCAAACCAGTTCTTTTGTTTGTTCCAAATATTTGAGGTAAGTAACTACGTATTACACTTTGTAATGAAGCAATGGCTTTAATGTTTCTTTTATAACAATACAATTGGTTAAATAGCTGAAACACCCCCAAATTTTTGTCTATTACCATGAATAATACACCACAAATTGTTGTGGTTCTTCACCAACGCCCAATTCTCAGTATCATACTTTGCATTTCCATTTGTATCAGACAAAAGCTGCTTCTTCTTCTTCTTCTTTATGCCAAAACTCGATGAAACGACAATGAACTACCCGGGCACAAGTATTTATTCTCCGTCCCAACCGACTTGGCGAGCTCTTCGTTCCCAAACAGCAGTGATCTTCCTCTCCCTGATCAACAGCGCCTCTGATCTCTCCCTTGCTCCCTCGCAAGTCTCTGTCGCAGCGATGCACTTCTCTGCTCCTTCTGGTACTGGGAAGCCACTCTTTTCGCGTCCCCGAACGTGATGTTCACGTGGTGAGCGTGTTCTTGTGCGACGGCTTCCTGCAGTTTCAGCTCCTCTGCTAGCAGGTCGACGAACTGCTTCTCCATCTCTTTCTTGAGCTCTGGATCACTGCTTCCGCAGTCTGTCATAAAGACGGGGTTGATGACTTAATAACGAGTAGCTAAGACCCACTTCCGTCTAGAAAATGAGATGATGTGGGCAGAAATACGAAAATGAAAAGAGTTTTGAACATTTATACATCATGCAAATGAACTCAAAGGTTTAGTTGATTGTTGATCACTGATGGTAGAAGATGCATAGGATCTAGTAAGCGTGCAAATGAACTCGATAATTGATAGTTGGTCACTGATGGTGGACGATGCATAGGATATAGTAAGCGTAAAAGCAATAGCAGTACGGATATTAAGAAGCTAACCTGTGACTGAGAGATTGGCCAAGCCTGCAAAGCATAGAAGAGAAAGAAGGCCATAAGTCACAGATAGGAGTAGTTTCTATATTTGCATTCATCTTGGAGGTACTTCATATGGAGCAACGGAGAAAACAACACAAGCAAAAAAACAATAAAGAAACAACCTAAGCGCATAAAGTTCCATGCTTAGCTGCTCCCGGGCAATACAGGAATGAAACTTTACTAAAAGATTAAGATCAGGAGCAATTGGTTCGGTTCCATAGCATTCATGTGATCAGCCTTAAATATGAATGGGAATTCGTCCAATTCATCATACTCAAGATCAAGACATATATGCACCATCTTAATGAACGCATACTAGACTTTGTAGATTGGTTAAGGATGAGAATACTGAGATCGAGGGCCAGCGACACTGTGGCTAGATGATTTTAAGAACAACTGATTCAGACAAACTGAAGGAATTGCATCAAAGGAACAGGAGGAATTTGTGTAATCATATGGGACACTTCAATCAAGTTCATGCTTCATCAATAGCTCTTAAAAAGAGTGTTATCTAATTCTATGCTAATTTAACTTGATGTACTTTCCATATCAGCTTACTGGCATAAAACTAGAAGCAGAATAACACTTCAATCTCCAGTGACAGATATCTAAGCATTCTCTCCATTAACCAACAAAGCATATACACAACAGCAACCACCAAACAAAGTTAAATTCAAATAACCAGCAAACTCACTCCCTCAGATCCACAGAAACATGACCAGCTACTACAGATCAGATTCTGAAACGAAACAACAGAAAACCAGCAGAAGAGATGGAAGATACCTGGAGCAATCTTGAGGAGAGACAACGGAGGCGGACAATCGCAGGCGCAAGGAGGACACGAAGAAGCGTTTGAATCAGACAGCCTCATCGTCTTCTTGAATCTCCAATAGATAGCCGGCCCGCACACTCCGAGAGCCGATACAACCGCGAATATCACCAGACAACACCTCAAGCAAGCTCCCGATCTCCTCGACATTTTTCTCTCCTCTTCCTTCTCACTTTCCAAACTCCGAATTAGATCTGGAAAAAACTCTTCTCCACTATGAGTTTTCCGGTAGTCTCCGCCAGCTGCTACGCCGTGTTGACGAGCTGTGAGCGAGAAAGCCTTCTTTTTTTAAATCGCGTCTGTCGGTGGTAAGTGGCTGAGAGTCGGTGGTGATGGAGATAGGCTACAGTGGAAGGAGTGAAGTGAGAGAGCGAGAAAGGGAGATCTCAGTGGCGAAGAAGAAGGTGGATCTGATGATGATGATGACGACGACGATGAAGATGGATCAGAGCATGAAGCTTTGTGTGTCCTAATTTGCTAATTCAGTTGGCTGTAATAACACCAAAAGACATAACGAACGTGAGATGTTTGAGAAAATGGCCAATGGGTTCGGTCCACTACTCGAACCGTACCGAATCGACTAGTTTAACCAACCGAATTAATGAATTATTCACTTGACTACCTAGGTTTGGTGAATCTATGCTTACATTATGAGACGGTAAATTATCCTATTTTGATCATACTGGATGATAAAATCTAAACGGATGAGGTTATTCGGGCGAAAATTTTGAATTCGAGCCCTAATTCGCAAATAAATCTTAGATCACCCCGAGCTCACAAGTAATCATGAATTTACCACTCAACTCATACTGCTAGGCCCAGTAAGTCCATGTGAAACTCTAAACCGCTAAAATTTCGTCTGCCAAGTCTAGAACACCTACGTGACATGATTGGACAGCTCACCTCGCCTCGGATCAACGACATAGATCGCTTGAACCACAATAGGCAATAAGAGGCTGTCATCGTTCATAGATCTCAAACTATACGTTATTCCAACGACAGTGGGGCAGATTGACATTGACATGAAAATATTACCTCGATACGTATGAAACTTCACCTTGTTTATTATACTATCACTTGCTTACATTACCTACTTACCTTGAACTTACCAGCTTACATCTACTTGGCTTACGAAAAAGACACCCAAGTTTAAATCAAATAGCTTACTCATCTTAAAATAAAACAGAACCTCATTATTCTAGACGACCAGGCTGGAACACATATCAATTTGATCAAATGTAATGATAAATTTGAACGGTTATTGAGTCGTAAGTATATATATGTAAGACCGATTTAATAAATGATTCCAAGTCGAACCGATTTGGTAGGCTGGTTTATGGTTTACAATGCGGGTAACCCATTTGTTTATTCATATAAAATCAAAGGAAAGTCAACTACAAGATATTTGGGGCGGTGCTTATTTTAATAATTTAGTTGGGCCTTAAACTTTGCAGGGCCCACATGATGGCAAACTTGGGCCCATATGTTTGAAATATTGGTTTTCTCCTTAAAGAAACCGAATAATAAGATGCTTGTTTGTTAATAAGGCTTGGATGAAGAACCTGGTCTTGTAAAGGTGTCTCTCGAAACAGTTTCTTCGAAATTTTCTTGATGGTTTAACGATGCTCAAATAATTGATTTTTAAACATTCTTGATTTAATCAAACTTGAGATATTGTTCTCCACACTAAGTGAGGAGCAGTTCTTAGTCTCGGTACAAGGTTCCTGGCTGGATTCAGGATGGGCGGAGTAAGCTCTCCAAGGAGCATTTCATATTTCCCTTTTGTCATGGGTTTTTCTTCAGAATCATTTTTTGCTTGATGATGATGGATGCGATGAATTTGCGTGCCTGTTTGTTAGTCATTTCGTCATGAGCAGTGGTGTTTTTGCTTGAGCGTTCATTTGGCAAGAAGCAGGAGGCAAATGTCGGTGGGATTTTCGTCGCCGTGGTGTTTGCCGCTGTCACCGGCATGTCCTATTTTGTCCTCCATGGTAGTCATTACAATTAATTCAGCAATTAATTCAATTTTGTCCCTAATTCCTAATTGTTTCCGTTTTAATATGAGTTTCTCAAGATTTGATTGGATTTGATTTGATTTTATGAGTTAATTGGCAATTTAGGCTATGATTAAATTCGGTTAAATTATCAATTAATTTATATTCTTATGGGATTAATTGTTGACAAATTTAACGGGTTTGGCTTGCCTAATTTGAGTGGATTAGTTAGATGATTTATTAGATGCTTTTTTTCTTTTCTCTTCTTTTCCTCTCTATTTAATTTCTTTTTCCAATTTTTTCCAAGTTGATCAAATTAACTTGTTATTGCAATGTCTCTCCTATAAGACTTTTTTCTCTCGAAACCAGTGTCTCTCCTATAAGACTTAACCTATGTAATTGTTTTTCAACTTCAAACTGAACCCACCCCTAATTTCAACAAATACTCATGGACGTTTTAATCATACAAGATTATGGAGGGATTTTTCGTTGATTGAATTGTGTTTCCCTTCCCGATCCAGAGAAATTGGACCCAAATATTAGCTTTAATAATATCAGTAGACTGGAAACTAAATCTTAAGCCCATTAATCAATGAAAAGAAAATTAAAGAACCATTTAAAATAAATCCAAAGTTGTTAATTGGCAAAATAACATAAAACATTTACTTTTATAATAAAAATTTTATCCTAACAAATTCAGAATTAAGGGTTTAGTCTTAGGTTTAGGTCCGTCCTTTAAATCAAACTCTCCACCCCACCCCACCCCTTTTTTTCTTTCTTTCTTTCTTTCTTTCCTTTTTATTTTTAGTTAGGATGGTGCACGATCTTTGGTCCTACGTATAGGTCTTCATTTCCAGGTTTTGTTGATCAACTTGTTCTTGAGTTGTTAGCTTTCCGGGATGCGTGTTTTTGGTGTTTGTGGGCCGGGTTGTGCAGGTGGACTTTGAAGGAGATGCAGAACTAGGTTCGACGAAGCTGCTGGTCGATCAAGTATTTGCCAACCCAGGAGGGGCTATTGTAGAAGAAATTTTGCTGCTGCAAAAAGGAGCTCCTGCTTGGCGCTTCATGACGGTTCGCCGTTCAGGTAACAGGGCCGCCCGTTACGTGGCTCGTATGGCCCTGATTAACCTCCCAGGAATCATGGAGGTAGACATGACTTCCTGGGTTGGGACTTGATGTTCCTTTCTTGATTGTGTTGGCTGTCTATGTCACTCCGTTAGGAGCTGTCTATGTCAAAAAAAAAAAAAAAAACTACAAGATATTTGGGGCGGTGCTTATTTTAATAATTTAGTTGGGCCTTAAACTTTGCAGGGCCCACATGCGGGCAAACTTGGGCTTTTCGGTTTGGTTAGTGAACAAAGACTTATGATTTCTGGTTAACCGAAAACCGATTTGAGTTGTAGTTTTGAGTCATTTTCACATTCAAGATTGGAGCTTTTAAAATCTCAATCCAAACCAAACTGAGCTTCATTCATATATATATGTTTTACCTTGGTCACAACTTGCAAACAAGAACTACAACAGATCTTGCTGTGACCTTAGTCGATTCGGACCGATAATGCTGTTGTTTTTCATTCATTCTTTTCATGGAGTGTGTTTCATATCTTCATAATACTGATGTATCCACTTCTTCAGGATCCCAACTTCTTGGTTCCTCAGCTGTACAAGCCACTCTGGATCGTCTCTAGTTGCAGATCGAAAATCCACGTGATGAGCTCCTGAAACATAGCCACACATGAAGAACAAGATCAGTCAAAGCTTACAAGAATCATGGCTTCTCATGGTGAAGAATGAAGATCTAACCTTTCTGTGTCACGAGAGCGATTATGCTAGACGAAATGTTCTTCAGCACACTGATGAACAAAGTATGCAAAAAAAGCTTTGAAATTCGTTTCGATAAGCTTTAATGTTGAAGAATGCAGAAGATCGTAAAGGCGGTTCTGTTATTAACTGACCTTCCTCTGCTCCAAGGGTCTTGCATTCCATTGGAGAATATAATGTTGCTTCCATATCTCTTCAGAACTAGCTCAATCTTCTGCAGTTCTTTTTTTATTAGAGTGATTAACTTCGTCCTAAGGAAAAAAAAGAAAGGCTGGTTTTTGTTAAGAAGGAAGAACTCACTTTGCCACCAAATTCAGTGGTGATCCAATGTGGCCGAGGCATGACTCCGAACTGTTCCTTGCATTCTCGAGCAAACTCTTTGTAATCGAAACCCGATGGAGGGAACATGCTCTCTTCTGATCGAGTCATCGGCATTACCATCTCTGTGCAAGCCTGGTGTCCAGTATGTGTACAAGAATCATCATTCATCACCATGAATGAATAAAGATGAGTTTTTTCATTTAAGTTCAATTAATTTACCTGCCAATCCCAGCCATGGAGGCCATGGGAATCAGAAGGAGCATTTTCCAGCTCAAAGCACTTGTGGGTTTGAGAGTGGTTGTAATATAAACTGGCTGCTGCAAATACTCTGGTGATATTCGAGGTTCCAGCTGCGAATCCATCGATAATCTTGCACATCTTTTGAGCACAAGGAAAAACAAGTTCAGTAAAAGGCTTTGATTTGAGAATATGCTGATAATTAACAAGTTCACCTTCTCCACAGGATAAGCAGGCAGTGGCATCATGAAGTTTGCTTCAGTTGGGTAGTTCACCATTGCAGTGTACACATATGCTGACCATAGCCAGTCCCAAACTGAATCTACTGACTGCAGATTTCTGCACAAGAAAGACGAAACATATTTCGGTCATTACATGAATAAGCAGATGTTGATAATAACAATATTGTACAGGTCGGTTGTGTGGAGAACTGTTGCATCCTAATAACTTGACTTGTTTGAAAGAGCATTGTAATTGGTTTATACTTTATATAACATTCCTTAACACGCCTGGTGCAAGTAAATTGGTTATAATGAGGGTTAACATGATTTGATACCAGATCCTTATGGTTTTGGTTGAAGGCTCTGATACCAAGTGGAGAACACTGCATCCCGATAGCTCGAGTTGTTGAAAGTGGTTCATGATTGTTTATATAACATTACTTAGTAGATTGAACCGATTACACCTTGTATCATAGACTAGTTTTGTTAAAAACTACTCACTTGCAGGCTTTGAACGTTCTGCTGATTTCAGCCAATCCTTCTTTTTTAGCTGAAACTGCTACAAGCTCATCCCAGCTGCCCTTGATGACTTCAAAGCAATTCAGGCTTGCATCCTATCATCCATGTTATTAGCATCAACAACTTGAATAAAGATATCACTAAAGACCTAAAGGAAATGAAAGGAGAGAGAGAGAGACCTTAAAGTCTTGAGAAACAGCATCATAGAAGCTTGACCATGGAGTAACATTATCAAACTGCAAAATAGGTGCTGAGGATGCCAATGCTGCCATGGCTATATGAGGGTATTTCAGCCTGAACCAAGCTGCCAGCACTGCAACAGACAAAGCAACAAGTTCCTCAAAATTGCAGCCAAACTGAGTACTTCTTTCGATCAATGTTCGCGAAATCGTATCGTACAAATTGGTTCTGACTGAATACACCTCAAACCAGAAACAAACAACAACTACTGTTCTATTGTCTAAGACAGTGAAATTTATTGCCAAAAGCAAAGTGGGAAACATATATAAAGCAAAGCATCATCAGAAACAACACAAAGCATCCTTACTTCCTCCATAGGAGCCACCAAAGACCACAACTGGAGACTCTTCAGAAGAAACATTCTGCTTCAAGCTCCTTATGAGCACTGCGAAATCAGCCAATGCCTGCTGTGAATTCAAGTACCCTAGTGTCTCTGCTGACTTGTATGATGCATTCCCAAACGGCATCGACTCGCCATAGAATCTGTGCTGCACAGTAAAAAAGCACCATAAACCCACCATCAAAAACAACTTCTTTTACAGTCAACACTAAAGGTTATAACTTCGTAACTTTCAAGAAGCAAAGCAAGCAAAAGTACCTCAATGAAAACGAGGAGGGCATGGAACTTTGGAGCAATGTCCATCAAGAAGCCAGTGTTGGAAGCAAACCACTCAATGTCACCTTCATTCCCAGTATACACAAAGATTGGAGCTCCTCTGTGCCAAAAGGAGCTGTTGAGCAAGTACTTCTGGTAGAAAACCTTGTACCCTTTTGGCCTATAAGTAAAATGGTCAAGAACTTGAGGGAAATAGTGGGCAGTATAAGGAAGGTTTGTAACCCTTTTGCTCAAAGAAGAGCTTTGTTTCTTCCCTGGGAGAAAAGTTGGGACCTTTGGAGCAGAATCAGCTGGAGGCACTAGTAGGGATGCAATTACTGCAACAAAAAGGAATGGAATAGTAAAGGGTATTGCAGAAGAAGCCATTAATGCCTCAAAGGAAGGAATTCTGGGGTTTTGGTAAGGAACAATGTGGGAAGTAAAAGCTATTTAAAACGTGAGAGAATTTTGGGTAATTGAGGTCAAGAAGAAGCAGACAAAACTGAGAAAGCAATTAGCAAGAAGGTGTGATGATGATGGGGAATCATTCTGGTTCTGAATGAGGAAGAACAAAATGCAAAAGGTAAATTACTGAACTGGTAAAGAGAGAAAAGGGATTTGGTGGTCCAGATTTTCTGCTGCTGCAGCTGCATTATTGTTATTGCTTACAGGAACTGATGTGGGGTTTTTGCTTTCTTGTGTTGATTATATTCCTGGGTGCTCTGCGCGTTGCTCACGAGCATTGGCTCCATGAAAGTTGCTGAGAGCTAATGAGCTATTGGTTCATTTCCAGCAGTTAGGGTAGGATGGGGTCGGACCAATCCGCATTCTTATTTTGGCATTTAACTACTTTGTAAACTTACAAAAAACTTTTTTATTTCTTTTTTTACTTTAATTACTTTACTTTTTGGTATTTTGTTCCGGTTTCCGTCTTCTTGACGTTACGTGTACATGCCACATCAACAACTACTTTCACAGTTTAGCGAATAAGCATTGGGGAGGTATCGCGAATAGTACTGATAAAGTACGAAGGGTTTTAAAATCACGCGTTTTATTTGATATTAATAAAATAAAATAAAAATAAAAAATGAATTGTAAACCACTAAAAATAACCAATTCTCTCTACTCCATTGGAGAATTGAAACACATCTCAATTCTCTATGGGTCCCACAGTGGAGAATTGAAATCTCCACAATTCCCTCCTCCATTCAACATGCCGAACGAGCTATTTCAACGAATTCTCCAACATGCCCCAATTCAACCCAATTCTTCTGCCCCAACGCACCCTGACGAACGACCTCATACTCAATTCCAACAACCACATGCAAGATAACGAAAAAATAGCACACCATGACGAAATAAAATAAGCTAATTAGGATTATCACCAGGGGCGGATCTGGGGGTGGGGTTCCCCAGGTCACGGCCCACCCCACTCCTGGGTCTAGATCTAAGAAACTATAGATATTTTTGTATGTGTAAGTAGACTAGCCCAGTGATTTTGTAGATTGAGCCCAGTACATATGAAATGGCCCAGTGTCTTAATCCATCCTGGATCTGCCACTGGTTTATCACTTAAATATCTCACAAAGATGTTTTACCTATGTTCATGAATGTGATTTTCCATGGTTGTAAAGTATCATTCATGAATTAATTTTGATAGTTGTTGTGTGCCATATTTTTCATTTGAGTGTACGTATGAGCTTGATCGTGATGTTTTGTAATGTTGACTCTTATTTTGACTGTAAGGTTAGACAAAGTTGAATGATGGTTTTGTTATTTTGTAAAATTCATACGTTTATCTTTTATTTATAGGCTAAAATTTTTAATTAACTTCAAGATAAAGTATTAGCTCCTCCTGCTAATGTTGACAACGATAGTCTCGAAATCACGAGCATTGTACAACTTCTTTATCTATATAAATTTAAAAAATGGTGAATAACAATTACAAATCTATAATAATTCTTTTACTAATAATCATTAAAACTTCAACCAATAATTGGGCATTCTTCATGCATATACTATTCTTCATGCTTAATATGTCATGTCAATATGATGAACAATAATTCATGTTAATTGTGGGGACTAATTTGGTGGTGGGGATGACCTTATCCTTTGTAACAAAACCACACATCAAAGTAATAAGTACATTCAACAAACTCTTGCAATATAAAATATCTAAATTATGGTATTTTTAAATATAATATCTAATAGATTCTTTTCATATGACCACGATAAACTAAACTGAAAGGAGTCACGTCATATTCACCTTTGTACAAGTGGGAGTCATATTCACTTTTTTTATATGAGACTTATCTAAATTTTATCACAAATCGATCGAGTCAATTCAGGGAAAAAAAAAATCTCAAAAAAAATCAATCTTTTTGGGGATTCATCACTCCTAGGACTTTCGAATCAAAGCATGAGCACCCGCAACTAAGAGAGAGTAGTAGATCCTATTTGCCACAAGGTTTCAGTGGGTGCCTCAGATTGGTCCATGGAGTGGAATAGCTTGCGCCGCTGTGCTTGATTTGAGGCAAGTTGAATATGAGCAAAACATTTTTCCACTTGATCGCCTCTGAGAGTGGACTTTTGGGGCAAAATAAATCCGGTAGAAGTCCTTAATTTTCACACTTTCACCATAATGAGTGAAAATTAAAAAAAAAAATTTGTTAATATAACATGGTAGTCATGTCACACGCCACGTAAGAATTCAGACATAGTCAATTAACTCTGTTAGGCCACGTATGATGATTTTGTGTGAAAACTGACAGCATGCCAATCTCGAAAAAGCTATCATTCTTGTAATTCGACAAACGATATGAACAAAATCATAATAAACATAAATGTCGTGCTGTCTAAGAGTATTAGGCCAAAATTAAATCTCATTAGATTTGGTTTCAGAAAAAAATGGGCTACGGAATTAGATTTTGGACCGACAGGGCTCACATCCCGAGGACAATGGATAAAGTCGCGGGAAAGCTCCACCGTTTTCAGGGCCACAGAAAGCCCATTTACCGACATGATATTTCCATATTAGCCCTTACGTATAACCCACGGAAGTGTATTTTTATCCCCTATCGAAACTGCCAAAAGCCCATTAATTTCAATGCCTTCCTTAACAAGTTTGCCTTTGCTCTTTCTTTGTCTCCAAGCCAATACCTAAATTAATTTTGTTATTATCTAACAAAAATTAAAAATCTAATTAATTTCCTTACTCAACAACATTTTGATTTTCGATACTAAGATTCAAGATTTTGATTTACTAAATTCAAATTCAATTGTGATTTTGATAATCATAAGATTAGGGTACGGATAATCTCAAAAAATATTATACAAACTATATGTATGATGTAGTAGTAATAACTATGAATTTTAAATTATGTGTTCTCAATGATGACGTGATGAAATGGCTGAAAAAATTCACAGATATTAAGACTAACACTTAACAAATTTCGTAGTTATAGGAATAATTTTTAACAAATTAAAGTTTTAGGGTGAGCTTGTAATCCGCTCTATAGTTTCGTGACCTTTTAAGTATTTGATCCTTTTCACTGTAGATAACACAGTGCAATTGAATCCAACAATGAAATGAAAAATGGTTTGTAAGAAAACAGCAAATCCCACTTGTTTGTAAGGGATTTGGAAATCATAGGTTTGTAAGGAAGTGGACCAGTTACAAATTTCAGTTGCAGCGAAATTCGGTGAGTTATTTGCATTTCGCTGAAAAATTTAAGGAATGTATTAATACGATCGGAATTGGTTAATTCTAACTCTCAAATCCGGTATGACAAACAATAACGTAAAATTAATATCAACCATTTAAACCCGAATCAAACTATTGCTATCTAAAAAAATTCTAAGCTAATTATATTATAATTGAAATTTGAATCAATTTTCGTTTCCTTTTTGGACGAATCCGCCCCTAGGATTAAACCCTAAACACCGAACATTCTAGACACCTCTCGGGTAACAAACGTAAGGCTCTCAGCCCTCCACGTCACCCCCCTTCACCTCTCTATAAAAACCCTATCCTCACTCCCTCACTTCTCCCCCAATCGCCATTAAAGCAAAAAACCTCCCAAGTCAATCCAATTTCAAACCAAAAATGTCGACCGATAAGCAGATGGAAGTAGTGAAGAACCTCGACGTGCAGCGGTACATGGGGCGGTGGTACGAGATCGCTTCGTTCCCGTCGCTTTTCCAGCCGAGGAACGGCCAGGACACACGCGCCACCTACACGCTGAAAGAGGACGGAGCTACGGTCAACGTCCTCAACGAGACGTGGAACGACGGGAAGCGGGGATTCATCGAAGGGATCGCGTACAAGGCGGATCCGAGCTCCGACGAGGCGAAGCTGAAGGTGAAGTTCTATGTGCCGCCGTTCCTGCCTCTGTTTCCGGTGGTTGGTGATTACTGGGTTCTGTACATTGATGATGATTATCAGTATGCGGTGATTGGGCAGCCTAGCCGGAAATATCTCTGGGTAAGATTTGAATTTGTTGAAAGGGATTGATCGTAATCTTTGAAGTTTTGAATTTTGTTAAATTTGGTCACTGGAATTTGTTTGGTTAGCAAGTTAGTACCTGAATTTACTGAATATTTATGGGTTGGTTCATTTCCCTTTCTGAATTATGATTAGTTTGCTGATTAGTGTTTAGTATGAGTAATTAACTAAAACTAGATAGGCTTAGCAACTTACAGTCAGGTGTCTTAGTAACCTTATATGTTAACTCGACTATATGAATTGTTAGTAGGCTTCACATGTCTTGAAATCATATACCATTTGTGATTGTTTGAAGATATATGTGTGCTTAATTAGCAATTTCTAATAAAATTTTGACGTAAAGCCATAGTCTTGGAACTGTATTGGACGATCAAACTGGTGAGTCTAACCGTATGTGTTTGAGCTGGTCATATCATCCTAAATCATAGAACTATAGAGCTAGGATAGAATCGAAATTATATCCGGACCATTTTGGTGGGTGGTTTGTGGTCTAACTAGACTGAATTGTTCGTACTAGTACGGTTTTGAAAACAATTTATACTATGAACTATACAGTATGTAAGTTGCAAGTTAGAGTATGCATTTATGCTCTGATTAGGCTTATCAGGGTTGTTAACTAGTCACGAGCTTGACTCGACTCAAGCTGGGCTAAACATTTCAGATCAAACTATATAGTATGTGAGTTGCAAGTTAGAGTATGCATTTATGCTCTGTTTACCCTTATAAGGATTGTTAACGAGTCACAAGATGAGCTCAACCCGACTCGAGCTGAGCTAAACGTTTCAGCTCAAAGCTAAGCTTGCACGGCCTAAAAGTAACGAGCTTGAGCTTGAAACATGTATAAACTCGACTTGATCTATATGCATTTGCCCCATGCGTAACTCGACTTTTCCAGTGATTATCATGTGAAAAAGAGATGGTAACTGAGGTTTGTCAAGAACCGTTGCATCCCAATAACTCGAGTTGTTGGGAAGGGATTCTGAATGGATCTTATATTGTTACTAACACGCCCCCTCAAACGGAAGCTCTCAGAAGAGCTGAGGTTTGCATAGCTTCGGTAAGACTTGTGCAACGGAATGGGGGCCACAGAGGCTTCAATAAGCCTTTATACACGGATTTATGGTTATCGGGATTCGAAACCTTGACCTTTTGTTAGTCAAAGGCTCTGATACCATGTCAAGAACCGTTGCATCCCAATAACTCGAGTTGTTGGGAAGGGATTCTGAATGGATCTTATATTGTTACTAACAAGGTTATGGTGCTGGTATTGTGTTGCAGATACTGTCGAGGACTGCTCACATGGATGAAGAAGTGTTCAACCAGCTGGTGGACAAGGCAAAAGAACAAGGGTACGACGTGAGCAAGCTGCACAAGACACCGCAGAGCGCTACACCACCGGAGGCAGACAAAAGTCCCGAAGACAAGAAGGGTTTCTGGTGGATCAAATCGCTCTTCGGCAAATAGATTAAGAACAACAGACACAGCCCTTTGCTGATACTGGTGTTCTTGATTTCTGGTGTTTATGTTGTAAAGCCTTATGCTTCTAGTTATGAGTTCACATATGTTGGAATGATGGTGTTAATGTTTCCTGTATGAGAGGTTTGTATAGATTCTCTCTATGCGGGTAATGGAAGTTTGATTCTCCTTATATATGATGTGTGGTGACTTACTCTGAATTTCGACATCCTATAAATACGGATCTTACTTCAAGATATGATCTAACACTTGACAGCATACGTTTAAAATATGTGAACTTATAGGTGAGTGGGCATACTTAAGGTAGTTATATAGGGCATGCTTAAGATAGCTACGTACGTCCTACAAGGTATGCTCCGTTGCTTTTCTGTCTTGCTTTCTTTTACTTGTACATAAGTACTTACTACTCGTACATTGCACCCAAGTTTGTACATAAGTACTTACTACTCGTACATCTTGCAAGTTGCAAGGTACTCGCAAAAGTTTCAAGGTACTTTGGATAGGATTGATGCATTATTTACGCTTGGATTTTTTAGGTGAAATTTTTTATTGAACCGTCCAAACGAATAAGGCAAAATAATATTCCAATTTTAGGTTAGTCTCCATAAAAAAATTGTGGTTAATTGCGAATAATAATCATAGTAAATTTGACTCACTAATCACAACGAGCTCAGCTTGATAATCACAAATGAACTTAGCTATGTTATGAATAAAATAATAACTAATACATTAATAATTTTTGTGATCACAATATCAATTTTTGTCACGTTCGACAAAAATCGAACTCATAATAGAAGGTTAAGAAAGGAAGAAGTTATATAAGTGAATGCATAGAAATTGAGTTTGTAGTTACCAAAAAAAAAAAAATTGAGTTTGTAACTGTCTGGTTTGCGAGCTCGCTAAATGATTGAGCTAGCTTGTGAGTCACTATTCGAATATTTATCGAACCTACTCACGAGTTAGGATTAATGAGCTCACGAGTTGACTCAGTTTACAAGCCTATTGAGTTAAAGTTAGGATTTGCTCGAGAACAACTTGTTCTCGTTCACTATCAAACTGAATCACAACTCACAAGGTAGCCCGTTTATTAACGAGTAAAGTTTGAAGCAAATTTTTAATATACGAGCAGCTCACGAGAACCTTTCACTACATGTGCGTGGAGGTTTGGACGTGGACAAATGCCAAACCAAAATGAAATAAATGGGCCTTGAATCCCACCGTACAGTATCTAACCCAAGGTTTTCAGAACCGGACCGGGGGTCGAGCCGGCATGGTCAAGGTTTCAAAAGTTTAATGAGAAAATCAGGGTTGAACCGGGATCGAACCAGGATTGAACCGAAATTTATCGGTGCCGGAGAGTTTACTAGTTCGAGGTTGGACCGATCCAATCGGGGAGCAGGATACGACATTGAAAACATTGATCCAACCCCGTTCTCTAACCCGAGTTCCATTCCGCATCCCGTTTCAAACGAATACCCGAACTCGGCTACGAGTTACATTATTACCCAAATGCCTATACTCCCAAATACCACATCCAAAAACATTGAACCAAAACAGCTCAACATAACCCAAAGAACAACGGTTCAACCTCGCCGCGCCAACTAACGACGGCCTGTAACCCTACGTTTCAGGGGGCCATTAAAGATGGCCGGAGGAAAACTCTGATCTTCACTACGGTGAGCACACTGGTGGTCGTCCGATGATGATGCAATCTTTGTGATTACAGAGCATTGTTGTTTCGGGTATCGCCTCATAAGAATGGAAACGAAAAAGGGTGGCAATTGTTGCTATATGTACTCTTTCAGAGTAGTGTACTCTTGAGAAGAGATGTGTTTCTACTGCTGGCTTATCAGAGCAGCACAGCTTAATAGGGTTTATTGAGCTGGCATGGGAATGCCCTCTGAGGAAACAATTCTCTCTGTGATCGAAGGATTGTGTTGTTAGAAGATTGACATTGTTGCGTGTTCCTGAGTAAGGATCAGATCACTACACCATTCTTTTTCGGGGTGTGAGTTTGATGAATTCATCGAATTACGGGTCAGTTGAAGTAAGACAGACGATCTAGGTTCGACAATGCCAGTACAATCGATAACGAAAGGGAAATAAACTAGCTTACAATCTGAAAGAGGGGTATCATGTGATGACTAATCAGGGAACCTGTACCCAAGACTCGCGAGGTAGTCCGTCGCATGGTTTTCTTAGTAACTAACAGTCACATTCCAATCTTGTTGCATTATGTATCTAAACTGAACAACTTTCATGGCATGTTGATGTGCGACGTCCACCCACTTTGGTAATCAGGCTGCAGATTGCAGTCGAATCCATCTAAAATCAGATTTTTGAATCCTGCGTCCTAGGCAAATTGTAGACCTTTTAAAGCACAACGAAGTTCAGCCCTTGTTATCGAGCATATTCCGATCATGGGGTCGATATTAGCTGGACCAGAGCTAGGTTGTGTGATTGGACAAACAGTGTAGCCAGGTACTCATACGAGCTAGGTTGTAAGAAAGATTTATGTCTCCCCGCACATAGAAACAGATTACCCAAAATATTCCAATCGAAAAGATTTGGTTACGAGTTTATTGGATCACGAGTTCATCAATGTACATACATCATTGATGAAGCTGAGTTGGACTGGAATTCAATGTAGCCAGTTAGTCACAAATTGTCACTCCGATTTTCAGTTGTGGAAATGACCATTTTGTTCCCCATACATACCAACAGGTGCATCAAACTTTTATGGCCTCCTTGTAACTTGTAATTCACATTATACCCCACGACGGGTCGAATCAAGGACGTGTATTCCACTCATAATCACAACCATGAACAAGTCGAGCCAAATCAGAACGAGATTATCGTAATGTTAGCTTTCGCAGAGATCAAACGAAGGCCGACGATGTTTAAGAAGTTGTTTCGACAACTGATATGGAGACGACGTGTATGTATAATGTGCGTATACGAATACAAGAAACTATATATGGAAACTGTGATAAGTGTACCAAACTTAACATAGACAACAAACAGTGAATGCAGAAACTTTTTCCCCACGACGAAAATAACAAACTGGTAAAAATGATCATATCAATATATTACAATCAAATACTCCCAAACATAAGTCTTCTTCAACAACCCTTCATTCGTACGCTTCTTCTTAGAGCACGGTGCAACAAGAATTGGTTTTCTTCGCCTGCTTGTAGAACATCTGCAGATTTCAACGAGGTTATCGTGTATCAGTAACGCAGGAAACCGAGTGGTAAAAAAGTTTATGCAAATGCAGATAAGCACTTGCAATATAGTCAGCTCATACGGTACTCCTTAAATTTGACATTCAACAAGCATCCCAACGACACGGGTTTTACAAAATCAAGATCAAACGAGGATGTGAAAGTGATTTTGCATATGCTATGACATCGGTCAACTGAATCGATATGTTTAAGCAGATGCAAGTTAGTCCACAGCAGAGCAAATATTATGAAACATATTACAGTTCAGAATCTACGGGAAAAGAACATCTAGATGTGCAGAGTTCTACAAACACATGTTAGCATTGTTGGACTGTAGAATGTTCGAGGAAAAATGATGTATTAGTATTACTGCGATCATAATTACAATAGGCGTTTACTGTTTATGTACCTGAGATGCAGCACTGAGATCTGAACTTTTTTCCACTAAACTGTCCAGTTTTTCACCTCGTGCTAGTACACTGTCAATAGTTTTGTGCTGAACCAAAACAAAGAAAGAAAGAAATGTCAGGGAAGATGGATAAAGCAGATACACAACAAACTAGGGAGATGAGATGAAGATTCTTATTGAGGATATGATGGAGACGTTCCAACATTGAATTCACTAACAAATTTACATAGAGACGAGAAAAAAATGAAATATCATTTCAAAGGCAACATGCTCGCAATAGATTGATTAGTTGTAGTCTTGTAGAATATGGTTAGAACAGAGACGAAAACCTTTTTGGAAGACATTCAATTCATTGTAGGAATGCACGGATATATTTTTATGTTGCCGTATTATTGGAGAGCCTTCACAGACATTCTTAAGATAGGAAATGAGCATTTCCATCCAGTATTTGATCGTAAGGAGTCAAAAATTGACAGTAGAAACAATGTAATCTACTCTAATGCAGCTTTCATTGGACAAGTACTAAAATGCACTTGAGAAATCAGTTCTGAGAGAAGTTAATTGCAGAATTACAAGCAAACTCAAAATTCCAAATCTAGAAATGAGGATATAAGCACCTTTCATCAGCCATGCCTAAAAAAGTACAAGAGTTCCAACTCGCAAGCAGCAAGCCCTTTTGTTTTGCCAACAAAAAATATCTCTGGAATACTAGAAAAGGAGAAGAAAACTCACGAGTATAATTTTAGTCTCATCCAACTCCCTCTGAATCTTCAACAACTTGCCCGCCTCGGCAGGATTCTGAAATATTTACAAGAGAAACCATGACAGGAATAATAGAAATCAGAAGATTTTTTAAATAACAGGGATCACAGAACACACACTGAAGGGTTCACATGTAAAGATACAAAGCCAAGAAACACCAGTTAGCTGGACTAGGAAAGTAAGGTCAAGTTACTTGGAACTTAATCAAAGCATCATCCAAGTATTGCCAATTCTGGGTGCTATCTGCCTGTGCTGACCTCCATGATTCGCCAAAATTCTTTTGATACTCATCGATCACCTAAGACCAGCAAAAAATCATGTTAATGTGCAACCAAGACATAAATGAGTGCCATGATCATATGATTCACTGCAATTTTGAAGACACGCCGTAACTGCTTAATATAGTGAGGAGAAAGGGAACCGGTAGACATGAGCAAACTAAATTTCACATTCCATTTTAAAGTGAATCTTGATGTAGTAAGCAGCAGACTGCATCTCTCAACCAAACGAAGTTATGGTTAACTACAACAGAACAGATACAATACCTGATTAAGAACGGAAAATGCACTACGAACAGGATAGTGATCATCCATAAATCCCACAGCACAAAGTCCATTTACGTTATATGCGTGCACCTTATATTCTGCAACCAGCCAAATTAAGTCTTAATAACTCAAGTAGAAGAGCCAGGACGCACTTCATTTCTTTCATACCAAAACCAGAAAAACTAAGCATGATCAGAGCTTGCAGATTCAACTGAAGGCAGAAGCAATCTCAAAGTCATAACCAATCATACTTCAACACACAACCTCATTCGTCATTTCATTCAAACCAAAAACAGGGAAGAACAGTGCATGATCAGAGTTGGGCGGAATTCGATCAAAGGCAGAAACATACTGAGCTTCTATCTATAGCATTTCTAGCTTAAACTCGAAATCAATAAATCAAAATCTAATTCAATCCGCCGTGAGAGTTGGAACGTCAATTGCAAGCAAACCAAATCCACAAATTAATCCTATACAGCGGTAGATGCTAACGATCAAATCAGAAAGTAAAACCTAAGATTTGAATTCCGTGGAGACAGGAAGGAGAGATTTCAAGGACCTTCGTGCTGAACGGACTGACGCTGGCCGGGAGGAGTGCGTTTAGCAACGGTGCGGCCAACGAAGACGATGAATTCCCTGATGCTAGGCCGCTGGAAGTACCCGAAACGGCTGACGTCAGAGGAGTTGGATAAAACGATCGGATCCGAAGAATCCGGGTTGCACTTCAACACCAAAAGCGCGGTGATCTTCATTTCTCTGTGCTTCTCTCCCTCTCCCTCCGGCGTCCTCCTCTTTTCCACAGCCGCGTTTCTCTGTCTAAGTTATGTTCCCTCTCTAGTTTCTCTCTCTAGATACAATCAGAGAAAATCTCTCTCTCTCTCTCTCGATCGGTTTCGTTATTTTTCTTTTTTCTTTCCTTAGGCGATGGCGGAAGCTGTACGAGAGGGGAAGTAGAATCCTATGCGGCCGAATCTAATTCCTTATTTGTGTTTCTTTTTTCCATTCAACGTAGATATGTTGTACACGATTCTGGGCCCAGGACATTGTATGGTGTGGTGGGCCCAACGGAATTTATGCTCTGTAAGTCATTTTTACTATTTTTTTTACAAGAAAATTGATTTTTATTTATCCATAAATATTACAAATCATGATCAATATTGACATTATATAATCGAGAGAGAATATATTGGCGAGCCAAATTTGTTATCCTATTAGCAGTCTTGTTCAGTCTTCTCGGAATGAAGGAAAGGAAAATTCTGTCGTGGGCAAGTAGGATTGCCTTCATATACAGGAACCATGCAAAACATTCTCACGACCAAGCGGATTACGGCCCTTTCAAAGTGTTGGTAAGTACTTGCAAGTCATTTTTTCTACTTTGATATAATTTTTTCGTTTCTAAACTTGCTTTGAGTCTTAGAATATAGAGTTCAATTTCATTACTCGTTTCAACAAAAAATTGATCGAACAACCTTATAAAATCACAGCACACGAGTATGGTTATTGCGATCGAATCAATGTAGATACGAGAAGGTGTTGACAATTGATATAAAAATTAATGTCAGAATCATTTCTCAATAACTCGACTAAATGAAAGATCCAAAAGAGTCCATTACATTTTTGTCAAAGTATTTACAGAGCTCATAGAAACTATGAACACAATAGCTTCAGTCAGCCAATTAATCTAATTTTTCATCTGTGTGAGATATATACATCCTCGAAAGGAAAGGAGTCGTTCGCCCATCAACGATTCCAGCTCTGATTATGTCCACCTAATCACCGGAGAGACGTTTAGATCTGTGCGCATAATCATCAGATTCGAGAGCTACCAGGGAGATGGATCAATCAGATGTTCAACAGTGAACGGAAACCATTCCGACAGACGAGTCTTCTTTCTTCATCTGGGAGCAGAACCTCATACTTACAATGTTTACAATGCGCTTCATTTGTCTGGGCGCTGCACGATCACAAATTCACAATGCTCGGTATTACGGACTCAGAAACCAAAGGTTCTTCCATAGGTTAATATAAAAAAGGGCTCATATCAAGTGTTAGATTTAGAAAACCGTCACAGCAGGTAAACAACAGAAAGACCTACATATCAGCAAGGAAGGAAACCTAATTGAAAACGAACAGAAAGAAAGAACAAACGCCCAGAACACCATAAGCTTCACTCCTTTTCAAGAATGGCGGCGTCCTGTACATTTAAACCTTCTTTCTAATCATCTCCGATTTCCAACCTTGTACCTGAAACGTGATCTTACTATTATCATTACAGATCGCCAGATCCGCCCACTCAAGCCTCTCTCTTTTTAATCATCGCCCAAACAACTTGTTAACTCATACACAAAATGAACTACACGTAGGAAATTCAAAAATTGAAACAAGGAGGCTCAGATTCGCCTTTAATCAGACACGATCCAAAGACGGAGAAATGCGGAAATCGCCAGCCGCCATGGCTGCATAGCACAATTAAGGAGCGAAGGAGATGAAACCCTACCGGGTATCATCGAGTTTCACGCCAAATTAGCTCGCCGAGCCAGGTAACCGGCGATTTGCTTACTTTCTCGCCTTGCCGGAAGTCTGATCGGTGGATACCACCGACGAAGTTGTTCGTCACAGCCCGAGAGAGAGAGAGAGAGAGAGAGTCGAAGTGTTACAAACCCTAATAGGTTAATGACCAAAATAGATAATAAGCGAAACAGAACTTAGGGGGCTACAAATGTTAAGTACGAGATCCGAACATTGATTGAGAGTAATCACCGGCTCCACTAGCGACCAGAGAGAAGGAATCCGGCCACCGGAGACTACCCCGGCGGCGATGAATTCTCTCTATCTGGGAGCAGAGCCTCATACTTAAACTAATGAGCAGTTCAGATCTGCGCCGTACAATGAGCTTCGTCTGCTTATATAGCTGGTGAAGGGTTTCAGCTAACCAGCTGCAAGTAATTGGGCTTTACAACTCGGCCCACATAAGTAGGGCTCAGATCCTCCATTAGTCCAGAGACGGAGAGGAAGAGCTGCTACAGCCATGGCTTGCGAAACAGAGAGTTCTGATCGCCGTGCCAAACAGCCGTCAGAGCTTCCTCACCGTCGTCCAGACAACTGGTCGGCGATATCTCATCACAGCCATTCCAACGTAGGAAGTAAGAGAAGAAGAAGAAGAAGAAGAGTGACAGAGAAACAGATTCAGCAGAAGCAGACATCAATGTTCATCAGGAACATGAAAAGAAAGCGAACAAAAGGTTGTGGTATGATGATGATGATGACGACGACGGCGGCGACGGAGGCAGTAGTTAACCAGATCCTTTAGGTTGGATCTAGCTCAGGAACGGCCGATTCTTCCGATTCAACAGAATCGGCCGGAGAAATCACCGGCTCCGCAGACCTTCAGAGAAACGGATTCTCTGAGAGCAAAGCCTCATTCCCCAATTTTCACACAGAAGGGAAAGCAGAGTTTCTTATACCTCATCGGCGCAATTACAGTCCTACCCTTGAGTAGTCATGAACTTCATTTCATAAAACCAGGGGCATAATAGTAGTTTACCATAAGCATCGTAACTCGCGGCAATCGATAAGCGTACACGTGTACGGTGAGATGAGTAAAGTAGGGTAAAATAGAGGCTCAGATTAAAATTTTGATCGGCAGCTGAAACCTCCGCCGCCCGCGGCTGCGACAACCGGTTGCCGACAAGGCCGTCCGGGTCGCCCCGCCGTGAAACGGACGGTTCCGCCGCTTCAGATCCGGGCACTCGTGGAAGAGAGTTGTGAAGAATCATCGTCATTGCCTCGTTGAGAGAGAGAGAGAGAGCGAGGGATTGTTTTATTATTATTATTATTATATATGAAGCAGCAGCGAGAAGAGAAGATGGAAAAGGAAACGAATGGATCTTAACAGACAGAAATTACAGCGACGAGCTCGGCTGACAAACAGAGGTACGTAACCGGCGACGGACGGGGAGGACTCAGAAATCATCGGCTCCGATGAGGGAAATGATATCTCTGAGATGAAGCCTTCATTCTATCTCTCTTCCAGAAGAGTGCCCAAACAGACTGTTAGGCTTTGGTGGAGTTCTCGATCTCTCTTCGCTAAGCTATCTACACCCTATGAGAATACTGCACAATTTTTTGTCAAATTTAGAATTATGGATGACAAGGATTTTCCATTCAACGTGTTTTCATAGTTATGTATTTTTTGTTAGTTTATGTATTTCTTAATCATGTTTAGATTACTTTCCGTACAATAGTAATATTGATATATAACTTATTAGTATCTGATAAGAAAATGAAGCCCAACCATTACTAGCATTGTGAGTATCTAGTATCGGACCAAAAAATCAATTATAATATGACTAGGATAGCACAATAGTATAGGAACAAATAGCAATTTTTTCAATACTAGTATAATAATGAGGTTTATATAGGCTTCTATTTTGAATAAAATATTAGTATAAAATCCACGTCTCTTAACTGGTTCAGTCCTTGCTCTGGAAGCTTTGGTTGTATGGTTGTTGATTCACTTTTCTTCTTCAGTTGCCCATGTTTTGTAGGTGCATTAGCCATCATGTATACATTAAGCTTATTACTTAAAACGTCAAAAACCAAGTTTATTGAAGATTGTCTATATCATTGACATATAAACATTATTATTCAATAACAATGAAATACAATGCACTCTGAAAGTGAGGACAACCTACTTATAATACTAGTATCTAAATTGACAACACTAAACAAACACTGAAATACGAAATAGATCATTCTGAATTCCAGTACTAGTTTAATTGTCATAGTTATTGGGTTGTTATACTAGTATTGACATTCATTTATAGTATTAGTTCATTCAAACTCAGAATACTAGTATTACATCCTAGACACAATTTTTTGAACCCAATTCATGGATAAATTAATCCCAAATCTAATAAACCCGAAATTATGTAACTCTAATTTCGAAGTCATGGCCATGAATATTAGTATTATCATGAAATTATAAACATTATTATGAAATCCAATGTTTCGAACCCAATTTTTGGTTAAATGAATCCCAAATCTTCAACAACGAACCATAATTTTTTTTTTTAGAAACAACGAACCATAATCCAATATAGGCCAATGCAAGAACGACAATCAATACAATCAAACAATCTAAATTCAACCATCACTACCATAAAAAAAACATAGGTATCATAAATAGGAGGGAATAAATGCATAAAGGAAGTAAATTCACATTTAAAATTCATTTTTTTCCCTCAACCATTAGATCTATCCAATAAAGGAAGTAATCGAGATCGACGAAACCCTAAGTAGCTCGTATTGATGAGAGGATCGAGTTAACCTTTGCAAAATCATGATTTCAGCGCACAAAATAAGATATGCTTGACGATGAGTCGGAGATCGGATAGAAATAAGGAGGTCGTTGATAAATGGTGTGGCAGTGGTAAATGGTGTTTGTGAGATAAGGTAGTTAAATTGTGTGGTCCAAACATGTTCTTGACTTAACAAATGGAATACTAGATGGAAAAATAGATTGTTGATTTTATTGAATTGGGTGACCTTTTAATACATTCAGAAAAAGTTAGAACACTAAATATGAGCTAAAACTATTAGTATTAAGTGGACCAATGACGCGCTACCACATGGCAGCGTAACCGGTGACGCGCATCACCGGAGTGTTCCCTCCAATTATAATCTAAAAGCTAATAATGAATTATTTCCCATTCGGACTTTTACCATTTTAATTGCATAAAATTCAAATCCAATTTGGTCACTTATCCAAGGATTTAAAGAGCCTACTATAAATGTCCAATGTATTACGTTACCATGCCACGTGTACAACACCAATACAATTACCGTATTATTATATTCCCTATATAAACCCCACCAATCTCAACTCCCAAACACATCCCAAATCTCGAACAACAATCTCCAATACGATGTCGTTTACAGTTACCCTCCTCCTCCTCTCCATCATCTCATCCTACTCCTACTCAATCCAAGCCGTAGATTTCTGCGTAGCCGATCTCAACGGCTACCATACCCCCTCCGGCTTCGTCTGCAAAAACCCAGCCAACGTCACCGTCGACGACTTCGTCTTCTCCGGCCTCACCACCCCCGCAAACACCAACAACAGGAACAAGGCAGGCGCCATACCAGCCTTCGTCGAGGAGTTCCCGGGCCTGAACGGTCTGAACCTAGCCGCCGTCCGGGCCGACTACGCCCCCGACGGCGCGTTCCCGCTCCACGTGCACCCGCACTCGTCGGAGTTGATCTACGTGGTGGAAGGGACGGTGACGGCGGGGTTTGTGTCCGGGGCAGCGTCGAATACCGTGTACGTGAAGAAACTGAAGCAGGGGGAGATCATGGTTTTGCCTCAGGGGCTGGTTCATTTTCAGGTGAATACAGGGGACAAAAACGCTGTCGTTTTGGCGACGTTTGGGAATGCGGAGCCTGGCGTTCAGGTGATTAGCTCGGCGTTATTTGGGAATAATTTCGAGAGTTTTCTTGTGGAGAAGACTACTAATATTGATGTGCGTGAGATTAAGAGGCTTAAGGCTATTCTTGGCGGCTCTGGTTAATTTGGGTGTTTTTGAATTAATTGTGATTGTTTGTTATCTGATAATTATGAAATAATATGGTTTAATTTACTAGTTTGGAACTCAAATTAAACACGTCATAACCATTTTAGCATTAGGAGACTCGTTCGTTTGGGATTTGTACAAAATCGTCTCATCATATGAAAAAAACTCGATCAATCTCATACGTTAGAGAATCGTACAAAATCATCTCATCCGACCACTTTTTTCGCCTGAATCGTCTTGTCAGCAAAAAAAGAATATGTGGAAGGTCTAACTAACCTAATCAGTCATGTCTTGAACCTTACCGAAACCTAATCAACATTTAGTCTGGATTTTTGGGAATTTGAGTTGGCTTGAATAGGTTCAATACATGACCGATTAGGTTAATAGAGCCGAGTTGTACCTTCCACGTGTACTTTCTTTGCTGTCTCGACATGCTAACAAGACGATTCAGTTGAAAAAATGATTGATTTGATTGAGTTTTTTTCATATAAATGAGACGATTTTGTACAATTCCCTAACGAATGGGACTCCTAAGGCTAATTACTCGCATTTCATGTCAACTATATGGAGTTATATAGGATGAGTCAACCCTCTAATTAAGGCCACGTTTTCCTCCAAGTTAGGCCAATTCCACCGGAATCATAAATGTCGGCGGAATTTCTTTCCAGCAGATTTATGGCCAAAATCTTGTTCAGCTTTCCTTGTTTTCGTGCAAAATGGCTATGGGGGAATTGGAATTTATCACCAACTAAAATGACTAAAATACCCATACTTCTTATCCCTTCCGATCCATCCCCTTCCTTCCCACAAATCAGAAACGCATACTTCTCTGCCTTCTTTCATCCACGTTCCTTCTTCGAAAAATCTCCCTTCTTTCTTGCGTTCAGGTCCGCCATTTCCATCTCCAAGGAACTCCTTCTCTCATCGTTCATACTTCAACCAAGGACCTCCTTCCCAACCTCGTTCTCCATCGTCGTTCATACATCCACCATTTCAACCAACCTAAAATGGGAACAAAGGTACTCATTCTGCGATTTTTATAGTTGATTCTAGGGTTTGTTCATCTGCTTCGTAATTCCTGGTTGTTAAGCACATATTGCTAGCCGGGTATTCAGAATGAAGGTATTATGCACAAATTGACTGTCGGTGTTGTTATCTGCTTTGGTTACAGGGTTCAGCCGCTGCAAACCTTCAATGGAAACTGAGGAAAGACTCACACCTGACAGATGAGTTCAGTTATGAGGACGACGATGTCAGGTGCTTCTGTCAGTTACGAGCTTCACGTCGTATTTCCCGGACCGAGGCTAATCCCAATTCACAAAACCCCACCTGGACAGAAGCTAGAATACAACAGGTCTTACTTTTTTGATGTTGTATACTGCAGCTTTATATCATATATATATATAAAATGCAGAGAACTGGACATGTATGGAAGCTCAACTCCTTCTCACATTCTGTCCAAACTGTTTCGGTTTCACTCGTGTTATATCAATCACTCCGCTATACAATCATCACATACCCAATCAACTGGTAATGAGATTTATCATGTACAAAAGTAGAAAGAGAGAATCATCAGGTTTAGCAACATTGAATATTCACAGATTTACCACTCTTGAACAGCAGAAACACCCAACTCACAAAAACCACTTCTATATTACAAGTTATGACACAAGTGCACAAAGTACACAAGGTCGTGCCATAAGTTATAAACATATCAAAAGTTGAAACATATCAGGCCGGTCAAAAGTTCCAAAATATCAGGAGCTTCCACAAGTTATCATACTAACTAAGCAATCAAAAGATGAGAATGCAGCCACCATCAAAAGTTGCAAAATATCAGGATGCAGCCACCATCAAAAGTTGCAAAATATTAAAAGCTTCCACAAGTTATCATGCTAACTAACACCATCAACGAAGCGCTCGTTCTACCAAACGCTTACGAGCTTTAGGATCGGTCATGTTGAAGAAGATTTGTAGCATTCGATCGTCCTTCCCAAAACTCAATGTGGCATCCATCACCTGTTCCATTGTCAGCCCATCAATTTTTTTTAAGTTCATCGAACAACTTGTTTCTCTGATTGTGGACGGCATCAGACTCCACTATCATCGACTTCAACGAACTCACAGCGTCCTCCAGTATTGGTTTCAGTTCGGCCACCTCGCCTCCACTAGAAGCTTTAGAGCGACGCATCCTTTTGGGTTGACTAGATGCTTCAGACTGTGTCGTCTTCTGATTAGGGAACGTTGAGGTATGTTCTTCAGCCATGGGTGGAGGGCTTGTTTGGTCGTTGGGTTGGTTTTCTTCGTCACCACCTTGAGCTTGATCATTGACTTCTTCCGTGTCGATCCAATTGAGCATGAGAGGGTCATCGATTCGCGGACATGCTTCGTTGAGCTCTTCCAAGCCGACTGCAGTTTTCCCAGTTGCACGTCCCTTACCATACACGAAAGCTAGTGCGTCATACAGTGGAAACGGAACACGGTTCAGCTTCGCACAGTGAGTGTGATTCTGCATAGCAAAATAAACAATTAATTCAGCACAACATTCTTCTACCTGAGTTAGGTAACCATGATTTCAGCACAACATTCACCTACATATAATCAGGCAACCAATTAATTCGGCACAACATTCTTACCGCAACATAACGACCATCTCATCTATGCTAACGGTTGGCCTACGACGTCGTTCCATATAGTGACTAGAATTAGTAACACACTGAAGATGAAGAACAGTGTGCCCATCATTCGCCTACGTTGTAACGACAAGTCCAATAGTCTCGCCATAGTAATGTGGGTGAACCCTATGAACCCTATCATAGATGAATTTTACCAAGTGATGTGAGTGTATGATATCAGTAAAGAGTGTAACGAAAACCCTAAAAAGTCTCTCTGTTTCTGAGAGTGATGCGAGACAAGCTCAAGGAAACAATGCACAATACAGGAAGGCTAATCGAATGAAGAAAAGGAAAGAAGAAGAAAACATATATATTTTGGTATGCTATTATTTGTGAGTCGGCCAAGCAGCCATTTACTGAATCAATGCAGGGAGGCTAATAATTGAAAGATTCATATGCGACTGAGCAAGAGAGACTCCACAAATAATACATAATCGCATTGGCTAACAGAAGTTGAAGAGAAAGGGGCGAACATCCAACCCTAGATTTACTGCCGTGAAAAAACAAGAACGAGTCACTGTTGCTTACCTTGTCGTCGACGAAGTGCGGATGGAAGAAAGTAAGTCACCGAACAATACCCGCCAACGAGTGTGGGAAGAAGAGAAACGAAAGGTCGTTGGCTGCGTTGGTGTGAAGAGGGCGGATGCACGGGTTCAGTCCGAACAGAGAGACAAAGGACGCGATTGTAAGTGGGAGGGCAAAATCGACATCCAAAAATAATTCCGCCGGAATCAATGAATCCGGCCATTTTGGCTGGAATTACCGGACTCTATTGGGCCGGAATTAAGGGCCGAGGCGGATTTAAATTCCGCTGGAATTGGCACTTTGTAAAATGACAGGAAACAAGGATTTGTGTGTTTCCGCCGGAATTACATGATTCCAGCCCTCAATTGCTGGCAGGAAAACGTGGCCTAAGTATCCTACTCATAGCATTACGATACATTATGAAATAGATGGAACATAGAAGTTCTTCAATTTGAACTTGGGCTATCACAGATGCAAGTAAAGCCATAGCATTACAGATACAAATTACAAAGCTTTTCTCTTTCAATCCGAATACAAATGAAATGAAATTACAAAGCTCGATCAGATGATTCGTTGAATGCCCAGGTATAAGAGCAAAAGACCCTATGAATTCAGCACATAATCGCCTTCGTGGGAGAAATCTGGACGCCAACTGAACCACCCCACAGCAGCCGATGAACAACACTGATCTTTGAGCTAGTTTCAATGCTGAATTTGAAAACTTTGTGCTGAATTCGATGATTATAAATAGAATCCAATAATTGACAAAGTAGATATGAAGAAGTGCATAGGAAATTAAAATCAGATGGCTCAGGATCCGCCATTAGACCAGGGAGCAAAGGAAGAGCTGCATCGGCTATTTAGCTTGCGAAACAGAGCAGTTCCGTAAGGAATCACCAGATCGCCATGCTAAACAGCCGTCAGAAGTCCCTCGCCGTCGTCACCTGAGCAAGTGGTCGGAGAAATCTCGTCACAGCCAGTAAGAGAGGAAGAAGAAGAAGAAGACGATCAGAGCAGTTTCAGAAGACGACGACGATGATAACAACAGAGGAGGAGGAAGCAGACAACAGATCCACTTAGCTTTGAGATCGAGCTCCAGCACAGTCCGATTCAATTCAACAAAATCGGCCGGAGAAATCACCGGCTCGCCGCCTTTCAGAGAACAGATTCTCCGAGAGCAAAGCCTCATTCCCCAATTTCACAAATTGCATCAATACCCTTATCTGTATATTAACCACGACTTCGTAACTCGAGCCGATTCAAAAGCGTACAAGTGTACGGCATGCGTGAGAAGAGGCTCAGATTTAGGGTTCAGATCGGCAGCGGAAAGCTTCGCCGTCCATGGCTGCGACCACCGGTTACCGCCGGGACGCCTCGCCATTAAACGGAAGAGAAATTTATCAAATATAATCGTCATTGCCTCGTCGAGAGAGGAGGGACAGAGAGAGAGAGGAAGGGAATATGATCATAATTAATAATGTGTGTGTATATATATATGTATGGATGGAGCTGAAGAAGCGAAATGCGAACTGTAAAAGAAAGGGAAACAGAAAGAGCACTCTGGCAACGAGATCCGTAACTGTGATGGCGGCGGCGGGGAGGGCCATTTTACCGGCGAACATAGAAATCAAGAGGCGGCTCAGATCCCTCCTTAGTCCAGAGATGGAGAGGAAGAGCTTCTACAGCCATGGCTTGCGAAACAGAGAGCTCTGATCGCCGTGCCAAACAGCTCGTCAGACCTTCCTCGCCGTCGTCCAGAATAACTGGTCGGAGATATCTCATCACAGCCATTCCAACGTAGGAAGTAAGAGAAGAAGAAGAGTGTTAGTAAACAATATATGATATAAGATCCATTCAGAACCCTTATTTGGGATGCAATGTTCATGACAGAGTGACCGAGCAACAGATTCAGCTGTAACAGAGCACAATGTTCTTCAGCAAGCTAACAAACGACGGAGGAGGAAGTAGTTAACCAGATCCTCTTTGTTGGATCGAGCTCAGGAACAGCCGATTCATCAGAATCGGCCGGAGAAAGTCACCGGCTCCGCAGACTTTCAGAGAACGAATTCTCTGAGAGCAAAGCTTCATTTCCCCAATTTTTTGACACAGGGGAAAGCTGCGTTTCTTATCCCTCATCGATGAAATGACAGTCCTACCCTTGAGTAGTCATGAATTTCATCTCATAAAACTAGGGGCATAGCAGTAGTTTACCACAAGCATCGTAACTCACGACAATCAGTAAGCGTAAAACAGAGGCTCAGATTTAGAATTTTGATCGGCAGCTGAAACCTCCGCCGTCCATGGCTGCGACAACCGGTCACCGGTGGAAATTCCCGGCCGGGACGCCTCGCCATGAACTGCGGCGATTCCGCCGCTCCAGATCGGGGCACTCGCGGAAGAGAAATGTATCAGATAGAATCGTCATTGCCTCGTTGAGAGAGAAGGAGATCGAGAGAAGGAGAGTAAGGGATTATGATCATGTATATATATATATATGTACGTACGTATGGAAGCGAAATGCGAACCGTTAAGAAAGGGAAAAAGAAATAGCACTTTGACAACGAGATCCGCGACCGTGAAGGCGGCGGCGAGGGAGGGCCATTTAACCGGCGATCATAGAAATCATCGGCTCCGATGAGAGAGAAAGGAGGGAAACAGCCCTCCAGAGGTTTCCCAGATCTCTCTCAAAGGTAAAGCCTTCGTCTCTTCCGAGCTGCGAGTGCCCTGAAGCTTTGTTCGAGGTTTGGCTCTGGTTATATTGCAGCTGGTTGAATTCCCTATTTTACCCTCGGAGATAGATATTTGTTCGTTTAAAATAGCGAAAATAGCACTTTGCCCCCTCTACTTTGCCAACTTACCAAATATCTCCTGTACTGTAAATTGCTTATATTACCCCTCCTACTTTGTCAACTTTACCGTTTTGGTCCTTCCTTTTCAACTTTCGTCTTCTTAACATTAAATCTTGACACATCCACACACCGAAAAACATAGATATCAGAGGTAGGAGATGAATAGTTGATTAGGGAGGTAAATTGGGGAGGTATTACGAAGAGTATAGTGAAATCTGAAGGGTTTTAAAATCACACCTTTTACTCATCGATTTCAACCTATCTAATTATATATACTTATATTACCAATTAAAACACACTTAGTAAACTAATCCATGCCTACTGGAGCTAACATGTGTCTTCAATGCGAATCAATTAACGTCACGAAGACTAAAGTTGGAATGAGATGACCCAAACGGCAAAGTGGACAAAGTAGGAGGGGTAAAATGATTATAGTATAGGGGCTGTTTGTTAAGTTGGAAAAGTAGAGGGGACAAAATGCTATTTTCCCTTTAAAATATTCATGGGCTATTGGGTCAGCCCGCCCACATACGCAAACAAGAACCCATTGGGCCAAACCGGTTCAGGGAAATCAACGACTGGATGGTTCTGCAATTTCTAACAATTCACTTTCTCAAACAGTTTTTCATTCTCTCGTTCTCAGCTGCCAAACAGATTCCAACACTGCACATGAGAAAACCCGTTCAGTGATTCGATCTCCGTTCTCCTCAGAATCGAAAGAGGAGGATAAATCCGTGACGGAAGATGATCGGAGCAAGTAAGATCAAGCAGTATTCCAATGTCCTCGACAAACCCTAAGCAAGGGGAAGCAAGAGGTTAGATCTTGATTATGGAGCTGGAAAGCTTGTTTGAGCTGTTAGTTTGGCCAATCGTGGAACGACTTTTCGGTTAATCCTGAATGATAATACGATCCGTGCATTTCCCCGGACACCAAACGAATAGATCGGATGTTTTCCCTTTTTTTGTTTGCCTGAAATCTATCTTGGCTACTTGTGGTTGATTAAGGCTTCTGGATTCTGTGAATTGATGTCTGTGATCTTTGTTAACTCTGGCTTGTTTTTGTGTACACTATGAATGTTCTTCTTTAATGATATCGAGAGTAGAAATATATGATACGAACAAGTTGATTAGTAAAGAATTTTTCAGTATCGAAGCTTATTTCAGTGACAGATCTCTTGTTTGTTTTCAGGTTAGTTTGAGTGCTTTTGCATTTTTGTTTTCGGAGCTCGTTCAGTACAACCAAACACAGGTTGACAACATTGCTGAGTTAGAACGAAGGTAAGATGTGTTGGGCCAAGCACTTCAGCTGCTGCTATGAATTATCGTAAACGAAACATACGGGGGAAAATCTATAGGAACTTATTTGATAAGGAAATGGAAAATGGAAAGTGGTACTCAGTTGATTGTTATGGAAAATGCTTGCTTTAGTTTATGCTGTGTCATGGTTCTAAGAATTTACCTCAATTGGGCAGGTTGGAGGATGCAGGTTACGCTGTCGGAGCTCGAGTTCTTGAACTTCTTTGTCATAGAGAGAAGGTATACCCTGTTCTAGCTACTTTTGTTCGAGTTAGTTGCTATGTGACATGGGATGAACATCTAGTTGCTATATAATGAATAGTTTATGCGTCTTTAGAAGACTTAATTGTCATGTCAAAAAAGAAGACTTAATTACAGGTGAGCACGTTATATTTTGCTTTGTACCCAAGAATATATTAAATCAGTTGCCGTGCAAGAGTTTTGCATGCATTTTATCGTCTTAATCGGTCTTGTCTGTGCGGAATGTCCACTTTCAGCTGTATAATTGTGGCATCCATGCAAGATAGTTATTCAATACACTTGCTATACTTGAAATATGATGTTCATTAGTTTCGACACATCCCTTAGTTTCATGGTTAACTGTAGCTTACTTAAGCCTAGTTCTTGCAGCACGTATTATTTTTGCCTTCATGACTGTTATGGGGAAATTGACATGAGACTTGACTTCCGTGGTAATTAGTTTCATATCAATTAGTTGCTATCCACCATGGATTATGATTGAATAATGTGTCTTTGGAATACCTAATGGCGGTAACGAATGTGAGAATTTGCTTTGGTACCTAAAATTATATTGAATTCCTTGACATGTAAGACTCCTAAGGCATTTCTTGTTGAATCGCTCCAGTTAGTGGTGAATGTGCACTTAGTTCTCTTACTATATAGGTAATATAATGTTATTTCTTTTAGGGGATGTCCCTTGGCTTTATTTTTCCTACTTTGTGCTTCAGACATGTATAAAATTCGTGCTCTTTTCTCGTTCTTACAGGGAAATAGACGTGAAACACGACTTCTGGGTATCTTGTCTTTCGTACACAGCACAGTGTGGAAGGTTTTATTTGGGAAAGTAAGTTCATCGTTTTGTATTGCCATCTTGGTTGTCTTTGCTGTTTGTAATTGTAATGTAGCTACGTGCCTTCTCCATTATCAAAAGTTCAATGTATTGTCTTATCCTGCTTCTTCTAAAAATCTGAGTGTGTCTAAGGTTCACAAGAATGATTGCCTCTGCTTTGTCCCGGTGATACTGTACCATCTGTGTCCTGTTTTGACGAATTGTAAATCAGTTGATTGTAAGGTTGCATCTGGTATTTTCTTTCCTTGACCATCTGTTCTTATTCAAGTAGGTGGCTGATTCCCTGGAGAAGGGAACTGAACACGAGGATGAATACATGATCAGCGAGAAAGAACTCCTTGTCAACAGGTACCTTGATTCTCTCTCCATACCGTGGATACAAACGATTGATTATTTCTCTTTGGTTCAATCACGGTATTCTGATTTAACATAACATCTGCAGATTCATTTCCATTCCAAAAGACATGGGAACTTTTAACTGTGGCGCATTTGTTGCCGGAATAGTGAGGGTAAAAAAAGCCTACATTGACTCCATTCCAGTTACTTTACGTTCCGGCAAACCAATTCTTACATTACATTTCTTCCTCCTTGCAGGGTGTGTTAGATGGTGCAGGTTTTCCTGCAGTTGTAACAGCTCATTTCGTTCCTATGGAAGGCCAGCAACGTCCCAGGACAACCATTCTGATCAAATTTGCTGAAGAGGTAACTATCATTTTGCATCCCGGATATCAGAGTATCATTCAGATGAATTTTCAGGCCTCTCTTCTTGGTTATGAAAACCTAAACCATGAAATCGTTTCATTTAGGTTAATGAACGCATCATGGCCGATTTGTACAATGTGCCCTAAATCTCTACCATTTGCTAACAGGTACTAAGAAGAGAAGCAAGATTAGGGTGACAGTGACAATTCAGTGGAAGCATCGTCATGTTCATGTGATGTTCTGCAATCTCCTGCAACAACCTTCCCAGAAAACTTGACGATCCTCTCCAAGTTACGATACTCTCACTCGGGTCTGGCGTTGTATGGTTTCGAAGTGGATATTGTAAGAGTGATTGTTGATTGCCAACTGAATTTCATGTAAAGTAAGAGATACGAATTCTTTTGATCTCAGAATTAGATTGCTAAACCTGTTTTACTGAGCAAATAGATTCGATGACTACATTCTCGTCTTTCGGGTCCAAATCGTCATTCCTACTTACGAATCTCTCATCATGAATGAAGCAATTTGCTAATCAAAGAGACATTATATAACCAACCAACCAAATCACTGCTAATCAAAATGTGACCTTAAATCAATTGAACAAAGGCCAGCATGTTAGAGCTTCTGCAGAATGTATGATTCAATCTTGCATCGGTTTTCAGTGATTACGACGACCTATAACAGTCTCACCCGTTCGAACGAACTCCGATCTCGGATACCTTATCTTGAAGATAACCCTAAAACGGATGGAACCTGAGTTATAGCCCTGAAACTGCTGAAAACAAATCAGACATGGTATGAAATGCAATCTGCAAAAGCAAAGGGAGAGAAGAACACACGCCAATGTTAAAAATCTAACCAAAACTTCATTTTTTTTTATATGTTTTATTTCATAATCATCTTTTTTGTTTTTGTTTTTTGTTTTAATGAGCATTCTGACCATTCTCCACACCAAGACCATAAAGCACACCAACATACTTCCCCGTAGAGCCATTGAAGAAGCTCTCTTTCAACTTCATGAATGTACAACATGTGAGCAAGCTATCCGACCCGGCTTGATGGCATATCCCGATCCTCTCCACGTCCAACAGCTCGGCAAGCTTGTTCAGCCCGCCATGTAGACTGTTGCAGAACTTCACCAGGTGCTTTATATCATACAGCACTGGGAAGTACAGCTTGATCAGCTCGAAGAACTCCGATTGTGTGTCGGGGAGGTTCTTGCAAGTGAGAAGCTTCAACAGGTACCCAAAATCGTACCCGCTGTGGAATGTAACCCAATGCACATTGTCATTCAATACTATCCCGGACGACATCAGCAGCTCGCTGAACCTCTTGGCGTCCACACCCATCTCGGCGTTCTTCCTGAAATCGATCCCGCTCTGCGTTAAAAGCTCGATGGAGTCGTCTGCGTAGACATCCTCGATGGGGTTGAACTCTCGGAAGTTGAACTGCCAGACGCAGTACTTTCCAGTCCCGCAAGTTGGCAAGTGGCCATTCTCGTCGGAGAACGTTAGCCCTAGCTGAATCAGCTTCAGAAGGTCTACATTGACCTTTAGGGTTTGGTAGTTGTAGTCGGAACCGTTCTTGAAATTGCCTATGGGACGAACCACGATTCCTGGGAACTCCGTGTCCATTGCAATGAAAGGGAAATCGTCAACTATCTCCTTTATCAAATCGAATTCATCTTCTAGATTGTTGTTCCATACTTCACGGATGATTATTGACTCGCTCTTGGGCAGAATCGACATCTCTTTCTCGTCCGGCACCATGTAAACCCTAGAATTTTCAATCTGCAAAAAAAAAACCCCAATTTCAACGAACGAATTTCAATCAATTCATCAAACGGAAAACCCAGATGACCAACTTCGAGAATAAACCCTAGAACGAGCAATGAAGGCACGAATTCAAATTTCAAACAGATGAAGATCTTACCTTTATTTTTTTTTCTCCCGAGGTATGAAACCCGGAAAGGGGGAAATCGGAATTCTCTTGTCGTAGGGCTAGGGTTTTGGAACTTGAACAGGAAAATAATTGAAAATTGAAACACGAATCGACGGAAATTGACGAAGAACAAGAGGGAGAAGAGAAGGAAAAGGGGGGAATTAGCTTTCGTTGTTACATTGTAACGGCATCAAACTGAAATACAACAGACAAAAACGAAGAAGGGGATAAAAAGGAAGAGGAAGAAGAAGAAGAAACGGCGAGATTTAGAAAGGATGAACACTCAGAACAATTTACACAGGAGAGGATGAGACAGGAGGAGGAGGAAGAAAAAGAAGAAGAAAAGAGTGTTGTTGTTGATTCAGCAATCAATTTATGAGTTGTTTTGATTTTTCGTCTAAGTAACAAATAATCCACATTTTCTGATTTCTTCCATCTTTTTTCCACATTATCTTCATTTTTGTTATTTTGCGTGTTTTTTAATTTTTATGAGGAAAATGCTTTTTTTTTGTGGTTTTTAATTTTTATTTTATTTTGCATTGTGAAAAAAATAAAATTTGAAATGGAATTCAATTTGTCTATTTAATTGTTGTATTTTTCTTTTATAAAATTTTATATAGATAATGTCACGTGTATTTATCAGATTTAAGATATTTACTGCGCTTTATTTTGTATTTATTTTATTTATTCTTGTTTGGTTAATGTTCAGAGGATTTTACGAACTCTATAATTGATTAATCTGATAATATATAGTGAGTTATAGGAATTTGGAGACTCGTGGAATAATGGTCATAACTTCATTGTCGACAATGGGCCTCACCAGACGTAGTCAGGTGTGATGGTGATGATGATGTGATAGATAATTTAACATGTATGTATACATAATTTATTGAAAAACTAACATACCCTAATCTATGAACCATTAGATCGATCAAGTGATTATTTGGACGTGAAAGGTTGAGATTAATCAGTTAAAATTTCAAGAAAGACTCATTGAATATGATCTTAAGTTGCACGAGAGAGAACCAGATATCTGTCCACAACATCTTCATCATTCACTCATCTGAATACAAGTTTAGATACTCTTACATGAACTGAACTAGTACCCATCGTCTCTATATGATCATTTTATGTTACAAGTCCCAAACTCGTGGACCCATGTCGCATAGACGATTATAGATATGAGTACTTGTTTCGCTTGAACCATCATAAAAAAATACGAGAAAACATTCATATTCATTTACACATCGATTTGTCCATCTAGTACCTTAAGCTAACCTCACCAACCCACGTCAAGGTCTGCACTAAATTATAGGCATGTCATGTTTGTAAAAAGGTGAACATTTCAAATATTTATTATCACGTGGTAGCTGATGTGGCGTTAATTTGATAGATCAAATAAAAGTTAATTTGTTAGAATTATCTTATTCGAGTGAAGATAAAAATAAAATTGGGCTAAATCTGTCAAATCGACAAAATTTGGGCTTAAAAATGTATTTAGCCAAACAATAAATAGAAAGGAAAATACTTTTGAAGTTAGGGCATTCCGAATCCCTTCTTCTGATACTTGCCCAGCCGCGAAAAGGCCCAAAACCCCAACGAAGCAAAAACCTGCAAAACGGAGCTGAGACCGCGCCACCGTACTCCGTCGCCGTTTGCACAAAATCTCCTCCTCCGCCGCCCAGCTCGCTCGCCTCCTCACCATGATCAGAGGCGGAAGAAACTACGTATCGTCGCCGCCGGCTTTCTCCAACGACGCCAAACGTCTCCTGGTTTGCGCCGGAAACTCCGTCGCCGTTTTCAGCACTGCTACCGGCTTGCAGGTAGCCTCACTACTTCCGTTTTAGCTTCCAGCTATTCTTTTGTTTCTTCGAAGCTGATTTTTTTGGTGTGGTAATGATTTTTCGTGTAGGTAGCGTCGTTGGATGCTCATACGGCGCCTGTGACGGCGGTGATAGTTGTGCCGGCGTCCGGTCCGGGGAGTAAGATTCTGTGCTTTTGTTGGACTACTTCACTCGATGGAACTATCCGGTATTGGGATTTCGCAGCTCCGGAGTTGATTCGGACTATTGATATCAAGCTCCCTGTTTACTCTATGGTATAATTTGTAGCGAATTTTTTGCTTGATGATCCTTTCTTTATATGTTAGATTAATAAGTTAGTTTGTTAATTTCTGTACTGCTTAAGCCGTACTGACGTGCTAGGCTCATGTTTCTGGGCAAAAATTTGCAATAGAACGAATAGAACTAGGGCAACTTGGTATCTGGTACGAGGTTCAACTTATCGCACCGGCTGATCTGACCGATGCTGTTTCTTACAAAGAAGCATTTTGTCATTGATTAGTATTACATGATGCATTACGATTCTGGATTGTTTATATTGGAGATTAAGACACGGGCATCTGATTGGAAGAATGGTGATGGGAAATGAATATCCACCGATGTGCTTTCAATTATGTTAACGAGAGTTCATTTGGTCTGCAATTTTAGCTGATTGTGTTTATGTTATGCAGGTGATTCCTTCTATGGTTAGCCAACCAGCTGTAAAAAGTGATAAATCGGCAAAAGTGTTTGCTTACATTTCAGTAGAAGCTAAAAGAGAATCAGATAGCGGTTTATGTGGACAAATCAGGAAATTGAACTTGGCTAAGTCTCGTATGGTTGGAGGAGTAGTATTAGCTGAGGTATGGTTTCATGTTGTAGTGGTCACAATTTGAAAGTACTTTAGGAAATGGATTAATGTGGTGTTCTTCCATTTGTCTGACAGACGAAGAAGCCAGAGATCATAACTATTAGCCCCTCCGGAGATCTTATTGGTATCCGGAGAAAGCGTAAGCTTCAGATATGGAAAGTTCCATCTGCTGATTCTGATCGTGCAGTGCTGAAGAAGATTGCCCTGCATCATACGAAGACCATTACAGCCATCGCATTCCACCCTACCGAAAGAATTGTTGCTGCAGGAGATGTGTCTGGGCGAATTTTGACGTGGAGAGGATTTGGAGATAAAACATTTGCTACGGCTGCTGCGCATGTGAATGGAAGTGCAATGGAGACTGATGAAGAAAATCCTGGCGTGAGGGCTAATGATGATGCTGATACATGCACAACATGGCACTGGCACCCTGCTCAAGTGAATTTACTCTCATTCTCTTCTGACGGAGCTTATTTGCTTTCAGGTAAAATAATGAAGGAACAAAGTGTTTACTTATGTCTTGACATAGAATAAAGAAACAAGGATTGCGAATCTTTTCCGTGATTATGTGTTTGTACAAGGAAAACCCCTATTTATGCCATGGATTGACAGTCAATTGATTAGTTGTATAATGTGGGCTTTGAAATTAATGACACGTGAATTTCTGAATACTGTCTAGTGGTACATACATTGCTAGAAGATTGGTTGATTTATTTTGTATGGATAATCGTAATCACATAGTACTATTTGAAAAATGTTGCGCAACAGTCATTGATTAACTGAGAACCTACTTGATGGCTGTATACTTAAATTGCTAGTGTTTTTCACTCGCTAGGCTATTTACCTCCTTTCTTTTCGTTAGTCTCTGGTCTTCCTTCTTTTTAACCACCTGTGTTTCATGTTCTCTAGGGGGAAAAGAAGGTGTTCTTGTATTTTGGCAAGTGGACACAGGGAAGAAAAAATTCTTACCGCGGATTGGATCCGCACTCTTACATTTGGTGGACTCGCCAGATCCTTCACTTTCATCAGTAAGTTAAACATGCTTTTGCAGTGCAGTGAAGTTGGTTAAGAATTGTTCTTGTATACATATTGTTAAGTCCTTTTAACAGTTTTATCTAAAACTAGAGCATCAGATTTCTTGTGCAGATAATCAGATTCATCTTGTAAAGAGGCCTTCGATGGAAATTTTGAAAACCATCTCTGGTATCAAGGTTTGTTGTTTTACAATATTTTCTGTGTTGGTGGTTATATCTTGGATGATAAATGGTTATTTTCCACATAGTATCTATCAAAGCGACACAGATTTGTTTGTATAGAAACTCTTACTTCCAATAATACAATTCCTTAAGATGGACGGAAAATGATGAAATAAGCTTAATACATGAAAGAGGTCCCTGGAGAGGAAATTAGGGACATTGAACTTATATCGCGGTTTCTGTATGGTTTTTTAAAATTTCCAGTTGCTTATTAATTACTATACTGTGGCTATTGTCATTACTACTTACATATGGACAGACTTACTTATTATTCTCGATTGAAGTTTGCTTCCAAGGATATTTGTTATCAATTTTGGTGTTTGAAGGTCTTCTGTTTTGTTTTTCACAGCTTCCATGTTCGGAGCTGGAGACATCCAATGGTATTTCAAATGGGATTTCTTTTGATTGTAATGCTGGTTTGGTTGCCTTGCGCACTGAGGATTACTCAGTCCAGTTATACAGCCTGTTTGATGACCGTGGAATTTCAGAGGTATGAGAGAACTATACAGTCTTCATATAGTCTGCACTCAGTTATATTCCTCTTGATTAATCTTCTCATGCACTTTTGATTTTCATTTCTTCACAGCATCTTCAGTTACTTTTGTCCTTTGTAAGTTGCACTTACTTGATGTTCCATTTCCAGGTTCAAGTTTATGAAAGAAGTCACCAACCAGTTGATGAAGTCACGGTAAGGGATTTCTTGCTCATGAGTGAAATTGCAGTATGTTCCATGATACAGGAAAATCAGCTGAGAACGTCTATCGTTGCAGATAATTGTGACATCAGTAGTTCTGTCTCCAGATGGTTCTATGATGTGTACTTCTGAGGTGAGGCTGCCTGAAGATGGCTTGGGAAACCTCATCTGTCTTAAATTTTGGGATTCAAAGTCAAAGACTGGAGATTTCAGCCTGTCGACCATTGTTTATGAACCACACAGGTAGGGCTCTAGACAATCTTTTAGAGTTGGAATTGCATCATCATAGAAGAACTTGGGGAAGACCTTTTTATCCTGCTAAGTAAATGATATGTTATTGCTGTTTTATTAGTATGTGGTACATGATGACATTCTCTACATTTGCAGGGATGCCAAAATCTCTGATATTGCATTCCATCCGAAGCGTCATATGGCTGTCAGCACATCCAATGGAGGAGACTTTAAGGTACGATTAACCTTTGCGATTGTAGCTGTAAGCCTGTAACTATTCCATGCTACACAGCCATTTTCATTTTCTTTGAATGTCGTAGGTGTGGAGTTCCAACAGTGGGGTTCCAGAGAAAGATCAAAGTCAGGCAACTTCAGGATGGGTCTGCCATGCTGCTGGCTCTTATAAGTAAGAACCTTGTGCTGTGAGGTGTATATATTTTGCTCTCAATTCTGCAGAGACCTATTCCTTTCTTGGCTTCAAAACTCATCCATCATCTTGCATCATATCGTCAATGCACACTGAACTTTTCTTGATTGGTCAATCACATTTCAAATCAATATTAATGTGATTATCTCTATTTCTTGTGTGTTTCATGGACATATCTCCTAGTTTTTCGTTTTACTCTTTTTTCTCAACTTCATGGTGATACAGCTTTAGTGATGCTTATTTCTGTGGCTCTTATTGCCCTCGAATCAACGAATCATATAACCTGGCGTAACCAACTTGAGCTACATTATAGTAAGTTCTCATTTTGGTCTACATTGCAGGAAAAAGTCGATGACGGCAGCAGCTTTCTCCCCTGATGGTTCTGTCCTGGCTGTCGCAGCTGAAACTGTGATCACGCTGTGGGATCCTGTTAAGAATCTTCTCGTGGCTGTCATTGGAGAAGTTCCTATGGTGATTTCTCGTTACTATCCTGATACTTCCTGAACTTTTGAGAACTCGTCAATTAGTAATGAATCGCTTGGAGTATCTGCTGATACTTTTTTGTATGGAACTTCTTACAGCCAATTTCATCCCTTTCATTCATCGGGAACTCTGACCATCTCGTTTCTACATCATTGGGTTCCAAGCCACAACTCTCTGTTTGGAGTTTGTCGAGTCTATCGATATGTTGGTCGTATGGCCTCCACATAGAAGGTAATTGTCACCTATTATAGCTGATCCCTCAATTGTATGTAATCTTCTATAATTTGTTCGTCATTTTCTCGTCAATGCTGCTACTTAATTCACTCTCAAATATGCTTGATGCAGCCATAGCCACTTCACCAGACACGTCCTCGTTTGCTGCTCTCGTCCTCCTTCCTCAATCAGCTCGAGCTGATGAATCTAAGGAAGAATCACACAAAACAGTAGACGGGTTGATCTTGTTATTCAATTCTTCGGAACCCAATCCTTCAGCTGTGTGGGCAGTGAAGAAGGTAACAAACAATTCAACCATGCTTAAAAAACCATCAGCGATTTCGTTCTCTTCTATTGAATCTTGGTTAACCGATACAAATGAGAGAACTTGGATCCCGATCTTCTGATCCCTCGTTACTTGCCATGCCAGGCAAAATGTGGTGCACTTGCTTTCATCAGGAATCAGTCTTCCGACCAAGACGATGCTCCAGAGCAACAACAGACTCAAACGCTTCTTGCATACATGAACAGTGATCACGAGTACGTGCTGTTTAACCCCAATACGAAAGAAGACAGCGAGCTCAGCGTAGCACAGTGGAAGGGTCATCAAAACAGCCTCGAACAATCCGGTAAAAAGACTTTCATTAACTTATGATATTAAATTCATCTGTTTCATTCTTGACTGGTCTGTAGTAAAAACCTAACCAGCCACATCTTCAGGTAAATTCGGTTACGAGTCTCTCTACGGGGAGCTGCCTCCGGAGCCAAAGCCAACCTCGAAACAGATTTCATGGATTCCATCCGCCCCTACTGATGGGAGAGCGTGGGAGAAGATATTCAGCGGTTCGTCTCACAGTCTTCCTCCCCTTGATAAGTTATGTGCCTCGTTTCTGGAGTCCCTGTTGGAGAGAAGAACTACCGTCGAGGAATGACTTGAACATGTCGCTATCTCGACGTAACTCGATCACAAACGAGAATCGAGTAGAGATTGTACGATTAGGGCTTGGCAACAATGTAACATTAATTAATCCGTATTAAAAAGAACAAGGAAGAGGAAGTTGGCTATTGTGGTTTAAGCTTAAAGTGCTTCTTCATATTGTTTTTTGCAGATCATGATCAAATTTTGTACTTACTGATGTATAATGAAATACTTCGAGTAAGCTTTTTAGAATGTCCTATTATTTCTGAACTTAGTAAAAAGCAGTGTTTGTAAAACTGTGTTTAAAAGTTAAACCGGTAACGTTACGTGGTTTAACTGCTAAAATTATAGTTTAACCATGATTGAACTGTCATTAGTGGTGTTGTATCGTATTATTTTGATTAGTGGTCTTGAGCCATTTGTGCTGGTACGATTTTGAAAATACTAATTACTTGACAAATGAGCTTAGCATCGGTAAATGCTACATAATGCAATTTTTTTCGGGTAAAACGTCAAGCTCAATATTAATGATGAATATTCAAATAAGGGGAACTCCTATTGTGAGGACCCCTATAAGGGTCCTTATATAAGGATACCATTCGCAGCCGTTGGATGAGGATCCTAATCTAACGGTGGGAACAAGTTATGGACAGTTTCAGATCTGGATCTTGATCCAACGGCTACGAATGGTGTCCTTAAATAAGGACCCTTATAGGGGTCCTCACAATAGGAGGTTCCTCAAATAAGGTAGTTCATGTTCAACCCAAATAGGAGTTGCATTTCAAACAGATGATGCTACTAAGGAAAAAGATCGACAAACTAACTTATGAGCTACTTTATTCTTATTCTTCCTGACTGACATACACCAAACTACAAAATGCATCTTGGTCATTCGTATGAGACTATCATAGGAGATGTTGACACGTGTCCTCAACTATTAGGATTCTGCCTCAATTTTTAAAGTTGCATGTGAGGCTCATAACCCTTTTTACCTCTCGCTCTTTCTTGCGAGTGATCTCTATCTCGAGCTCGACCCACCTACCCCTAGACAGCTTGTCCCAAATAATGGGTTAGATTTGTCCCTCAAATAATGGGTTAGATTTGTTCCAAAATTTTGTGTAAGATTTGTCCCAAAATTTGGGTTAGATTTGTCGCAAAATGCGTTAGATTTTATCCCAAAATACACTAGATTTGTCCCAAAATGCGCTAGATTTGTCCCAAAATGAGCTAGATTTGTCCCAAAATGACATAGATTTGTCCAAAATGAATAGATTTGTCAAAATATGTAGATTTCCCAAAATATGCTAGATTTGTCCCAAAAATGCGCTAGATTTGTCCAAAAATGCGCAAGATTTGTCCCAAATGCACTAGATTTGTCTAAGAAATGCACTAGATTTGTCCAAAAAATGCGCTAGATTTGTCCCAAAAATGAGCTTGATTTGTCCCAAAAATGCGCTAGATTTGTTCCAAAATTGCACTAGATTTGTCCCAAAAATGTGCTAGATTTGTCCCAAAATGCGCTAGATTTGTCCAAAAAATGCGCTAGATTTGTCCCAAAATGCGCAAGATTTATCCCAAAAATGCGCTAGATTTGTCCCAAAAATGCGCTAGATTTGTTCCAAAATTGCACTAGATTTGTCCCAAAAATGTGCTAGATTTGTCCCAAAATGCGCTAGATTTGCCCAAAAAATGCGCTAGATTTGTCCAAAAATGCGCTAGATTTGTCTCAAAATGCGCTAGATTTGTCCCAAAAATGCGCTAGATTTGTCCCAAAATGCGCTAGATTTGTCCCAAAATGCGCTAGAATTTGTCCTAAGAAATGCGCTAGATTTGTCTAGAAATGCGCTAGATTTGTCCCAGAATGCGCTAGATTTGTCCCAAAATGCGCTAGATTTGTCCAAAAATGCGCTAGATTTGTCCAAAAATGCGCTAGATTTGTCCCAAAAATGCCTAGATTTGTCCCAAAAATGCACTAGATTTGTCTAAGAAATGCACTAGATTTGTCCAAAAAATGAGCTAGATTTGTCCCAAAATGCGCTAGATTTGTCCCAAAAATGCGCTAGAAATTTGTCCAAAAATGCGCTAGATTTGTCCCAAAAATGGTAGATTTGTCCCAAAATGCGCTAGATTTGTCCCAAAAATGCGCTAGATTTGTCCCAAAATGGGCTAGATTTGTCCAAAAAATGCGCTAGATTTGTCCCAAAAATGAGCTAGTGTCCCAAAAATGTGCTAGATTTGTCCAAAAAATGCGCTAGATTTGTCCAAAAAATGCGCTAGATTTGTCCCAAAATGTGCTAGATTTGTCCCAAAAATGCGCTAGATTTGTTCCAAAATGCGCTAGATTTGTTCCAAAATGCGCTAGATTTGTCCCAAAATGCGCTAGATTTGTCCAAAAAATGCGCTAGATTTGTCCCAAAATGGGCTAGATTTGTCCCAAAAATGCGCTAGATTTGTCCCAAAAATGAGCTAGTGTCCCAAAAATGTGCTAGATTTGTCCAAAAAATGCGCTAGATTTGTCCAAAAAATGCGCTAGATTTGTCCCAAAATGTGCTAGATTTGTCCCAAAATGCGCTAAATTTGTCCAAAAATGCGCTAGATTTGTTCCAAAATGCGCTAGATTTGTCCCAAAAAATGTGCTAGATTTGTCCCAAAAATGTGCTAGATTTGTCCCAAAATGCGCTAGATTTGTCCCAAAATGCGCTAGATTTGTCTAAGAAATGCGCTAGATTTGTCCCAGAATGCGCTAGATTTGTCCTAGAATGCGCTAGATTTGTCCCAAAAATGTGCTAGATTTGTCCCAAAATGCGCTAGATTTGTCAAATTTTGGACTAGATTTGTCAAAATTATGGACTAGATCTGTAAAAATTATGGACTAGATTTGTAAAAAATATGGACTAGATTTGTCAAAATTATGGACTAGATTTGTCAAAATTCTGGACTAGAATTGTCAAAATTCTGGACTAGATTTGTCAAAATTCTGAACTAGATTTGTCAAAATCAGTGTTATCTAAACCGGACCGGACCAGGCCGGTCCGACCGGTAAAACCAGGAACCGGACCAAGATCGGTCCGGTCGGCCTCTAAAATGACACCGGCTGAATGTGCCCCTGGAATCGGTCGAACCGGACAAACGGATAAACCAGTCGACCCGGATTGGCCGGTTTTGGCCGGTCTGGAAAAAAAAATCAGTTTCTAAAATCAAAATCAATCGGCAATCAAATCCCTAAATCAAAAACACACAAACATCGACTCTCTCTCCCTCTCGCTACTCTGCCGAGCCGATCGACTCTCTCTCTCCTCACTCCGCCGGCGTCCGTCTCATACAATCAGGTCGCTCTCCGTCCGTCGTCGTCTTGTCTCCGTCCTCGCCGGCCGGCAGCCAAGGCTCCTCCGTCCGTCGTCGTCTTGTCTCCGTCCTCGCCGGTAGGTTTCAAATTTATATTTTAATCCAATAAAATGTTAGGGTTCAGTCGTATCATTGTTTCGATTCGACGATTCGATGATTCGTATCTTGATATTTCATCAAATGTTCGGCTCTGAGTTTCTGCAGTTGTTGGTTCTTTGGGGCTGGCTGGGGAATTTCTGTTTTTGGGGTTGTTTTTTGCGGGCTGGTCGGGTTTGGTTGTATTGCTACGCATCAGTGGATGGGCAGCTGGGTGGGTGATTTGTATAGGGGTACAGGGGTTTGTTTCTGTACTGCTATGTTTATGAACTATGAATTATGATTTGAATGTGAACTATGATTTATGAACTTATGAAAACTTGGATGTGAATGGATTTTGGATTATGCACTATGGATCATAATATTTTTGTGTTTATAAGTTAACCGGTTTTATACCGTTTTTACAGTCCAATCCCGGTCGGACCTCTAACCCTTGAACCCTCGCTGGGCCAGTTCGATGTCCGGTCCGGTCCTGACAACATTGGTCAAAATTATGGACTAAATTTTTTCAAAATTGTGGACTAGGTTTGTTAAAATTAAGGACTAGAATTGTCAAATTGTGGACTAGATTTGTCAAAATTATGGACTAGATTTGTCAAAATTGTGGACTAGATTTGTCAAAATTGTGGACTAGATTTGTCAAAATTATGGACTAGATTTGTCAAATTATGGAACAGATTTGTCAAAATTATGGAACAGATTTGTCAAAATTGTGGACTAGATTTGTCAAAATTGTGGACTAGATTTGTCAAAATTGTGGACTGATTTGTCAAAATGTGGACTAGATTTGTCAAATTTGGACTAGATTTGTCAAAATTATGGACTAGATTTGTCAAAATTATGGACTAGATTTGTCAAAATATGGACTAGATTTGTCAAAATTGTGGACTAGATTTGTCAAAATTGTGGACTAGATTTGTCAAAATTGTGGACTAGATTTGTCAAAATATGGACTAGATTTGTCAAATTGATGACTAATTTGACGTCAAAATTATGGACTAGATTTGTCAAAATTTGGACTAGATTGTCAAAATTGTGGACTAGATTTGTCAAAATTCTGGACTAGATTTGTCAAATTTGGACTAGATTTGTCAAAATTGGACTAGATTTGTCAAATTGTGGACTAGATTTGTCAAAATTTGGACTAGATTTGTCAAAATTGGACTAGATTGTCAAAATTTGGACTAGATTTGTCAAAATTATGGACTAGATTTGTCAAAATATGACTAGATTTGTCAAAATTTGGACTAATTTGTCAAATTGGACTAGATTTGTCAAAATTATGGACTAGATTTGTCAAAATAATGACTAGATTTGTCAAAATTATGGACTAGATTTGTCAAAATTGTGGACTAGATTTGTCAAATTGTGGACTAGATTTGTCAAAATTGTGGACTAGATTTGTCAAAATATGACTAGATTTGTCAAAATTTGGACTAGATTTGTCAAAATTGTGGACTAGATTTGTCAAAATTATGAACTAGATTTGTCAATCCAACTACCCCTAAACACTAAATCCAACTAAAACCCTAAAATCCCCAATCCCCAATCCATTAACTTAACCACCAAAACCAAATTTGAGCATCAAGAGCTTTGCCAACATAATAAAAAACAGTTTCTTTATTTCATCTTTCATTTCCATAACACAAACTTTCATTCATTCATCAGAAACCTTAATGACTTGTTTCCCAAGGTTCCTTCCATAAAAGAGACCAACAAGAGCATCCGGACCACTCTCCAAGCCTTGAGCAATGTCTTCAACGTACGCAATCTTGCCTTCCCTAATGTTGGGAAGTACCATCTCCAAGTACTTGTTGTATAGATGGTAATGGTCGTTTACGATGAACCCGACCATCTTGATTCGCTTCGATATCAGGTTCGTCAAGTTATGGACTCCTTCGTGTTTCTCCAGATTGTACTGCGAGATCATCCCACACACTGCGATGCGGCCGTTGAGCCTCATGTTGGTGAGGACGGCGTCCAACATCTTGCCACCCACGTTCTCGAAGTATATGTCTATGCCTTCTGGGAAGTATCTGTTTGGAGTAGAAAACATTATAATGTTCTGAGTATCTCAAGAGACTACTACTTAATCGAACTACCCACCATGTTTTTTGTTTGATTTTTCCTCATTTACTCTACTTGTTTGAGTAATATGGGTAGGTTTTGTAGTTTTGAGGACAAAATTACGTAATAAATTAACCCCGATGGACATTGTAGTAAAAAGTCTGAAAATAGACAAATGTGCTAGTTAGGTGGCGTTGCGCCACTGGTTGGCATGGCGTTGCGCACTGGTTGCATGGCGTCGCGCCACCTGGTCCACACATTTGTCTTTTCGCCTTTTTCGAACTTTGTACTACAATGTGTCATTTATGATAATTTGTCACGTATTTTTGTTCCAAAAACTAGAAAACTCATATGAGTACGCTGCACAAGTAGCATATATCCACACTACCCAATTGGGACAGGTGGTGGGATTAGTTTTTCAAATTTTGTAGACGTGGGTACCTCCAAAAATTGGATCAAGTACTCACACACACTTGCCCCATTTTCCACCCCTAAACCTGATAGAGCCTACACAGACACTATTACGAAAAGTGTATCATGATCGTCCACGTATCATCATCTAGTAGGTCCGAAAAACCAATAAAAACCTACAATTTCCCCAAAACGGGACACGTTTGAAGGAAAGTTATCAAATTTGTGTTCCACCAAGTAATACTATAGACGAACCTACAAGATAAACGTTTGCCCCCAGTACTTCTCCGTCACCCTCCCCAACTTTATAACCTTAATAGAGTGCATGTGGATATGATGAAACTCACCTTTTCAATGCAGCATCAAAGTCTTGCTCTTCTTTATAGTTGAAAGCCTCATCAAACCCAAACTTGTTCTTCAGCAAATCAACCTCAACACCAAAAACATCAAAGAATCCAACTTTAGAAATCATGGAACCAAAGCAAACAATGGATTATGTACAAGTACAAGTTAAGAAGAATCAAATGGTACAAACTTTTTGATTGGTACCAGCACTTCCAACAACATAGCAACCAGCCAACTTAGCAAACTGCCCAACAAGCTGACCAACTGCACCAGAGGCTGCTGATATGAACACATAGTCTCCCTTCTTAGGGAGCATAGCTCGTACAATCCGACATAGGCAGTCATTCCAGGCATACCTAAAATCCATTCAAAAAAAATGTGTCCACAATCAGTATGACCACCAATTCGATTTTAGTGGTCGTTTATCTAGTATTCGATCACTATATTGGATGCCGAATATTCTAGATTTGGCGATTAGTTCGGTGATTATATAGGTTTCCAATCCCTCCCCAGGCGGATGTTGAGAATTTTACCGTACATAGTCTTCTCCCTAGCCTAGTACACTGTTCACTCTAGGTCATCCTTACTAGAGACAAACCCATGTGTTGACCCGATTTAATCCAATCCATTTTAAACAAATGGGCAAGCCAAGATTAGGGCTTCGGGCTTTTAGTTGGGTTAAGGGCTCAGAGGACAGACAGTTCATCCGCAAGAGAACCTGTTTAGAAGAGAGAGACGTGAGATCTAAGAGATCTTCTGTCTCGTAGACGACTCAAGAAATTAAGGTGAAAACATTCTCCACGAACCGCTCCAGGCCACATGCCCAACATTTTTTACTATAAAAATAGTGTCTTCCCTCTCTCGTGCAGAAATGAACAAATGTATAACGTCTCGTTACCAAATTCGCCTCATGAACATGACTAAAATTTCATAAATCTCTTGATCTCACTCTTTCTTTCACGTATCGTATCTTTTTGGCAGATCTACTCTTTAATCAGAATCAAATTAGAATCACTACCTTTAACTATCCAGCAAATCATAAATCGTGAATCATGAATTCAAAGTATCGAGAATAGGAGAACAGTACCGAGGATTCCGGTATAGTAAGAGAGTGGAACATCAGTGTGGTGAATCTTGAAGAGTTGGCCAGGCTGTGTGCTAACAGTGTACTCTTCCCAAGAAGTCATACCCCAAACCAAATCTCCCCTTTTGAATTCTGAATCTCCTCTTGTTTCCATTACCTTTGCTACTCCTAATCCATTCAATGGCTGCAATTAACAAGAAATAAGTATATTTAGTTAATTTTTTAATAATGAGAAATTTTTTAATTCATTTATTTATGATAATGGAAGAATTTTTTTTTTGAATCTAATGAATTGGGCGAAAAATGTTGTCTATGAGTATACACACTACAGAGAAATGGTGGGTCGAGGTTTAAGTTCAAAGATTCAACTGGGATCAAACTGTTAAAAAAGAATTGAGATTGTGTTATTCATGTTATAAGGCTAACTTTAATACTCCGTGCAAAATACAAGCGGCCAATATAGCAATTTAGCATCCTCAAAATTTAAATTTGTTCTAGTTATGAGTTATGCATAATTTGGTTAGTCTTATAAATTTTTATTTTATTTTTATATCTCGAACTTATCACCAATTAAATTCATATTTTTTTACCTTATTTCTTTTATAGTTATTTGTGATAATTGAATACGAACATTCCAATGAAATTTGGGTAATTTTTTCTTGTTTTATTTCAGTTACTCATCTTTAAGTAAAATTCAAAGAAAATGAAACATTGTAATCTAAATCTAATGAAATTTTTTTTCCCGTGGAAATGATAAATTCAATGAAATTTTATTGCTCGGAAAATTGGTAATTTCTCTGAAATTAAATTCCTTATTTTTCTGTCTAATTCAAATAAACAATTAGAAATAGAAACAAGAAATTTCGAAAATGAGAATCAAAACTGACCGATCCGGGTGAAACGAAGCGACATAGGAACCCGAGCCTTTGGACATACGAGGACGCATGTACGGATCGCAGGACAGGTAGAGATTCTTCAGGAGGACGGCGCCGGCGCCGGAATCAGGGAGTTTGAGTTGGATGGTTCCGACAGCAAAGGACATGTCGGATTCTTTCGGGAAGCCCGAAACGTAGTCGTTTAGTATCACTTGCTTGTTGCTCACCGTGGCCGCCACCTGATCGTCGCCGTTAGTCGTCGTCATCTCCGTTTAGTAGTTCGTTATTTGATTTGACTGATAATCTGCCCGTTTGCCGTCTATATATAATACCAAAGCTGCCGGCCATAGACGGAGTGAAAAGGAATTCTTCATTTTTTAAAGAGTTTATTAAACTAAACTAATTAGAATTATTGTTATGCCCAAATGGATTGGTTCGGATAATGAAGGTTTAATTTGGAGGGTTGTTGGGTTGATTAAATAAGAGCGATTATTGAGTCATGATGCGCTTTAGAGTCGGAAGACGCACAAGTATGAGGATAATAAGGGGTTAGACGTTATGAGTGAGAGACGGAGAAGTATAAGGGCATACCCTTAATGTGTTATATAGTGAGCCTTAAGCGTGTTGATGGCTTGTTGTTTGTGTGTCAGGTCATGTTCAATCAATGTTGGGGTCAGGTTCCTATTTATAGGACATCGAGATCCGGGTCAAGTCGTCATGTGTCATCAGTGGATTGGTGAACCGGCTTAACATTTATCTTAGCTTTTGGCTGACGTAGGATCCAGATTGCCCGAGGGCAAACCCTAGGCGTCTGGATGATGGGATTTTACTAGGTTGCGACTGCTTCTTCTGACTGTGCACTTGGGATGGACCAGCTCACTGAGTTTGGGCCCATCAAGTATGGTTAGTTGAATTGATTAACTAACATAATTATAAAATAAAAAATTTAACCAGGTGACCACGCGATATAATGATGTTTAGACTGGTACACAAAACGTTATCAAATTAAGCCGATAATTTTCACCATTATATTAGAATTTTTTGAACTTTCACCATTACTTCTTGAATTTCTCTTCAATCGAGATCTATTTTTCTATCTCTATTCATGTTAATATATTTTAGTATATTTTATTAAATTGAGGTAATATTATTTTAGTGAATTATTTTATACATTTGACTTTAACTATATTACAAATTATTCAAAGGGGCATGAAGTATACACATTGGTGATACTACTATCCCAAGACATTTCACATTTATTTAATTTGCCAAAAGAGAATGATCAATTCATACTTCATTATATTTTAAAACAATTTTACTAATTATTATCAATTAGGTAGCTCCAAAGCAAATCACAAGAGATTTCGGAGAAGAAGTCGATGTTTCATCGATTGAAACTGTTCTCACCAGGAATAACAACGCTCCTAGGTCATAGTTGATGAGGACTTGGCGGAACTCGGTCTGTCTCAACACCGTGTCGACTCAGTATTTAAGTGAATTAGGATAGTATTTGGATGGTGAAAATTTTGAGAATGGGCTCAAGCCCAGTGGTTAGGCCCATCCAGGCGTACAAGTATCTAGTAGTCAAAGCCCAACCATATACAATACTTGTTCTTATAAGCCTTACGAGGTACGCTTTCGGACTCCAAGACGCTAGGACTCGGAAAACCCTTACTTTCCAAGTTGAACCTCTATTTGAGTGCATGTTTTCTTGGAGCAGACATTGAATATAGATTCTCAATTGTTCGGATCATATCCAAGAACAGAGGAATTCTAATTGACAACGTTATGTTGACTCAGCCTATTAATAGTCAAACTTTACAAGCCATCAAAATAACCTAATATAGTAGAGGGCTGTGAATAAATTTCAATATGTTTCCATATAATAATTAATGACTTCCCGTCATATACAAATAAATTAATGGTCTTCCTCTTTTGACATTTATTGAAATGGCACATTATAATTTATCACTAATATATCATTTTTTTCCAAAATAAATTAATTAACCATTTACGATTTATGATTTATCATTTATGATTGATTTTTCATTATATTAGTAAAATTGGTATCCAAACAATCAATTAAAAAAAAAACACTTGCTAGCTATGGCACTAACAATACTCTTCATCTTCTTCTTCTCATCGATTATCACAATCCATGGCTTGACAATCAAAACTCGGCTCATTCACCGCGACTCGTACTACTCTCCACTCTACGACCCGACCAAAACTATCGCCGACCTCGCTGACGAATCCCTGCGATCTTCAATCGCACGACATAAACACACCCTGTCGTTAAGCGATAACGGTAGCGGCGGCGTTGACGCGAAGCTAGTCAATGCCATAAAGCTCAACATATTCTATGCCAACTTCTCGATCGGGTATCCTCCAGTTCCGCAGCTCGGGGTCATGGACACCGGAAGTAGTTTCCTATGGGTGAAGTGCTTGCCTTGCAGTCCTTGCTCCCCGAGTTCCGGAGGCACCATCTTTGATCCGACCAAGTCCAAGACTTATGTACCACGGCCATGTACGAAAGAGTGCTCCAAGTGTACTGGTATGTTATTGAGGTTTGAATGTGGATAATTACGGTTTGCTACCTTGAATATTGTGTGTTTGTTATACAACAACTACTATCGTCAATTTATAAAATAATTTATTGCAGAGAAAATAGCATTTTGGTTTCTCTACTTTGGCAACTTAATAAATAGCTCTTTATATTATAAATTGCTTTTTTTATCTCATACTTTAGCCACGTTGTCTTTTGGATCCTTTCATTCCAACTTGTGTTCTTAACGCTTAATTAATGTGCATTCAACACACTATATCTGCCCCTATTTGTCTTTCAGACCAACTCTTCGTCTCCTACCATGATATTCCTCTTCGTCAGCGTGCTGACGTGTCCGTATTTAACGTTAAGAAGACAAAAATTAGAACGAAATAATCCAAAAGACAAAGTGGTAAAAAAGAGTAATTAATTTATAGTTTAGGGGCTATTTATTAAGTTGCTAAAGTAGATGGGCAAAATATTCACTGTTTGATGACTTTTTGTTTCTTAAACTTTTTGGGTCAAAAACACTGGCGGTCACTTAAGTATGGGTCATGTAACAGCGTGGTCACCTAACTATGTTTTGTAACAGCATAGTCACCTAAGTTTGTAAATCATAACTGACAGGCATCTCCGTCGATTTTTTACCGAATCTTCAGTGAATTTGCCAGCTTAGAGGGTCACATCAGCAACAAAATATTTTTATTTCATCTTCTCCATGTTAACAATATTATTTTGTTGGTTGATGTTGCCCTCTGAGGTGGCAAATTCCATGAAGATTCGGTAAAAAATCGACGGAGATGCCTGTCGGTTATAATTTAAAAACTTAGGTGACCACGTTGTTACAAAACATAGTTAGGTGACCACGTTGTTACATGACCCATACTTAGATGACCGCTAGTGTTTTTGACTCTAAACTTTTTGGGTAGGCTGATTGATTGGTATATTATAGACATCATGCTCAATTTTCGTTACGGGTTATCTAGCGAAAGTAGAAGGAGCATGATGTATTTTACAAATGTTATGAAAAGCTTCACTTTAAGACCTAGTTTTTTTTGTGAGAATATTTAATAATACTCAACAGTAAGCATAGTTGACAATCTCCAAGAATCTGGTCAAATCTAGTACATGGGTAATTCTCATGGAGAGATTAAAGATATTTAGTAAAAGCCAATAGATGGTTAATTGTCTAATGAGAGATCGATGTGTAAATGAGAGGTTATTGAGTTATCTTAGATTAGAAAGTGCAATGAGAGTACATTTTATAAGTGCGACATAAAATTTCACCCTATAAGCTGGATTTTGAGGCGAGAAAGCCCAATATCACCCAATATTGTATTGGTTTACCTGAAATTTTATTATTACAACATAATTACTAGGTTGAATTCGGACCTAGAACACAGTATTTCTAAGCCCGAATTGAACCATCTTATGGGGGTGAAAAACTCGGTCAATATCTTCTCTGGAATGATTAGATAAGAAGCAGTGGGTTGTCGGGTATGAAGATGTCAGGCTATAAATTCTAAGGACCTCGGGCCAACCTGACCCGAGTTTAGTCAATCAGGCTTCGGATTACCCGTCTGTTAATCCAGGCCAGGCTTGGGTTAGTGAATAGGACTTTCAGGCGACCCAAATGCCTAGTTGACCAGTCTAAGTTTATCCCAGCCTAACCAGATTTCCAACCTTATAATTTCTGGTTGAATTCAGGTTGGTTCACAAAATACTGCAAGTACACGATAACGTACGCGGGCGGGCAGAGGTCGGAAGGAGTGGAAGCCACCGAGCAACTGAGATTTCAGGTGGTCGGAGGGCCCGCCGTGGTGGTTCCCAACTTCCAAATTGGATGCTCCAGCTCAGTGACTGGAATCGAAAAATTAGACCGACACTTCAACGGAGTACTACCGCTTGGGATAACTAAAGATCCTGAAACCTCTTTGGTTGCTCGGTTCGGCTACAAATTCTCCTATTGCGTTGGAAGCATAGTTGACCGGTCAAACTTGTACAACCACTTGTCCATTGGCGACGGGGCATACTTGCAAGGCGACTCCTCCACTCGCCTCCAAGCCAAGTACGGCAAGTACTTTGTCTTTGTCTCACACTTTACCTTAAACGATAAGGTACATATAATTCATCCTAATTTTTTACCTGGTGAAGTATTTACTACGTCGTCAAAACTATCTATCGGGTTACAAATTTACTATAAAATTTTAATTCGTCACAGAGTGGTCTTGTTACTGTAAAACGTGTTCCGAAGTAGTCCTACTGACGTTAACGATGTACTTTTTCTGCCATTTTTCCACGTCATTGTTAACACCTTAGCAAAAATATAATTTAATATTCAAGTGATTCAAATCTAAACTTTGAACTCACTATATTTAGTTAAATAACTGGCGGTGTTAGGATTTGACCAAATCATTTCGTCCAACCTCAAACATCTGGAATTTTTTCATCATGAGACGGCAATTGAATTACCTAAATAGATCTCTTTCAAAAAAAACATTTTAATTTGATGTCATTAACCATCAGACATTCAATAATTTTTGCAGTTAATTGACTTAACTACTCATGAAATAGTGATTCGCGGTGTGAATGATCGATTAACATGAATCACGAGTTCAATAAACGTGAATGTTTTTATTTGTACATTATAATCATGTTTGTTCCATTGAATAGGCAATGGACATAGGAAGTGATGTTATGACGAAGATGTCTTATAAATATGGAGTGGTAATCGACAGCGGCTCAGAACTTAGTTTCCTATACACTGAGGTATTTGACGTGGTGAAGGCCGAGGTCAGCAAGATGGCTGAGTCGTTGCTCGTAGGAGTTCCTGCAAAGTCTTCATTTGAGCTATGTTACAAAGGATCTGTGTACAGAGAAGCCCGAAATTTCCCGTCGATAGGGATACAGTTCATCGAGGAAGGAGAGCTTGTGTTGGATAACTTTGGGATGTTCAAACAAGTTGAGGATGATAAATTTTGTTTGGCCTTTCTTAGAAGTAGTATCAAAGTCTCCTTAATTGGGATGATGGCTCAACAAGGTTATAATATTGGGTATGATTTGGTTAAGGAAAGGTTGTATATTAAGGATATTGATTGCCAAACTGTGTAATGGTATGGCGATTTGATTGTTCGATTTAGTATGCAGATTGTTACAATACATCGAATCAAGTTGATATGGGAATTTGATTTAATTTAGATTATGTGACATTTTTAATTGTGTATTTATTTCATGATTTGAAAAATTGACTGATAAAAGGAGTTGTTGATGAGAATAATATCAAATTCTTATCCTTTTTTTATTACTTTAGTTTAAATATATGTTTAATTTATTTTTTATAGTCAAATAGAATGAAAATCTTATCTCATCTTTGGTTTTCGTTTTTAAATATATATTTTTTAAGTTTACTCTCTCTATATTAATTAAAACTTAGAAAATTTGTAACACGACTCATAAGTACATATCTAATCAGTTAGAGTTAAATTATAAATATTGTTACACCTATGAGTATTAATACTCTTATTTAAGAAAATAAATCCTATAAAAATTTTATTTGGAAACTCATATTATTTTTAATGTAACTCTTCTTTAATATTTTAATAACAAATTGAATAATATGATAATCCTATTTTCGAAAAGAAAAAAAAATGATAATCGGCCCATTACTATCTAGTAATTTTCTTTCTTCTCTGTTTCTGATTGAATTGGATTGGATTTTAATCTAATGGAAGGTGGAGGGAGAGGGCGACGGAGGCTATGGCTAAGAGAGCAAGATGTCGGCAGTTGACGGAGGCGTCGGCCGGGAGTCTCTCACCGGGTTGACGCTCGATGCCATTTTGGAAAACGACAAGAGATCACCGGCGACTCCGGGTCAGGTAAACGCGCCAACGGCGGCGCATATGATCAGTAAGCTGCTCGACATCATCCGCGACGAGGATCCTCACCGGAGCTTGTTCGGCGGCAAGAACAAGAAGAGCTGGAAGGCTTTCCAGAGCGGCCTGGAGTTTTTCCGTCCACGTTCCGACCACCGATCTGCCTGTTCTCACCAGGTGGTGGTTGATGATGACTTGGCGGAACTCGGTCTGTTTCACCACCGTATCAAACTCCGACTAGGTATTTAATAAGTGAATTAGGACAGTAATTGGATGTTTATCGATATTTTCTTTTTCCAGTTTTAGTAAGATTTTTCAACATTGCGTGTATCTTCTTAGCTGGATGCTTCTGCTACCTTCTTTTGTCTAATCTGTTTGTTGCTTGTATGTTATTTGTTGATCATGGTAGGTTGACACGTTACCTGTTCATGGCATTGCAAATTGCAATTCCAACTGTTGAGGAGGGGATCCGTAATGTCATCAAGCACATACGAGGTAGAAAAGATGGGAAGATAGCTCAAGTTCTATGGTTCAACCTTTGCGAGGAACCGGTATACGCTTCATTGGTTTACTGTTAATGGCTTAGTTTATGGTGTCTTTTTGTTCATTGTCATCATCAGCTTCAGTTGCTAATTATAGATACACGTTTACTTCAGAGGACATTCTCAAGTCAAGAGGGCTTCTGTAAACTTTGATATTGAGGTTTTAGTACCTTGGTTCGATTACGATGATCGGCATTACTATTAGAGAAGACAGTAGAAGTTTGCATTTTCTTGTTTCAGTCAGGGATGCTATATCTGAAGTGTGAGAACTTGATCTATCTTCTAGGAGTGTTTTTTAGTCTGTTCATCTGTATCTGCTTGAATGCTCTGCGGAGAACAAAGTTTTGCCATGCTGAATTTAGTTGAAAGTACCAGTTCCATCCTGACCTCTCTTATAATTCCATCGTGTTTTGTATGCAGTTGATGTACATTAATGGACGTCCATTTGTCCTACGTGATGTATAGAGGCCCTTTTCCAACCTTGAATATACGGTGAGTTATTTAGACAATACACAGTTTGCTGCATGTTTCTTTTTCCCATCTCAAAGTATCTTGAAATGGTGCTTAATATAGTCACCATGCATCGATTCACACGTTTCCAATACTCGTGTCAGTTCCTGTTAGTTATACTTGTGCTTGTCTTGATCAGTGAATAAACAGGTTTAGGGTCGAACAAATGGAGGCTCGATTAAAGGAGGATATCCTGATGGAAGCTGCCAGGTAGTTGCTCTGCTTTTTTCACTGGTTGCTGTATTGCTGTGTAGTGCTCAGAGATATTTATGTTGATTAGTAACTAATTCTTTTTTTACATTTGACATGACAGATATGGCAACAAGATTCTTGTTACTGATGAATTACCAGACGGTCAGATGGTGGACCAATGGGAGCCAGTATCTAATGATTCCGTGAAGACACCATTAGAGGCATACCAACAAAATGCTTTTCTTGTTGAAATAAGAATGGAATATAACTCTTGAATCTTCCATTTTCTGACTTATTATCATGAATTTTATGCAGGTCTAGGAAGAATTGCAAGTGGAAGGTTATAACTTTGACTATGAGCGTGTTCCTATTACTGATGAAAAATCACCAGAGGGGACTGATTTTGATGTCTTAGTAAGTTTTTGTTTATACTTCTTGGGATCCCTGCTTGTTTGGTTATTTGTTGGTGCCAACTAACAATATAAATCTTATATACCACTTTATTGGTTTCCTTAAGTCTGATGAATGATATTTCGTTCAACACCTTTCTTAATTTGGCATTGACATAAATTTTACCAAGGTTGTTTATATTCTCACTGTCATAAAATTTCAGGTTGGTAGAATCTACCGGACAGATTTGACTTCAGATATAATTTTCAATTGCCAAATGGGACGTGGTCGAACAACAACTGTGATGGTGATAGCTACTTTGGTTTACCTTAACCGCATTGGATCTTCTGGTACTTGTATTAACTTATCTTGTGGCTTGAATAACTTATGTTTCTCGATCGCTTGTTGATCTTATTGAACTTTTCAATCTTTTTCTCTGTTTTGTGTAATTGATAACATTGGTACCTGGTACTAGTGTTGCCAACTGAGAAATTTTCTACATAGTAAAGATCTAGTTGCTTCTCGGTTTCTTGGGCTTCATTCTCACTTATTTATGCCGCTGCAGACATGCTAAGGCGTGAGTTTTCACTTGGTCAATGAACTGTAACTGCTAGCAATTTAGATTTCGATCATAAGTTCCATATTGTCTCTTTCCTTTTCTGCGCCAACTCAAAGGAATGGGGAATTTCGGAGATAGATTTTTAATTCCACTGATAAATTTTGCATGTGGGTATTTGTGAAGTTTTAATACCTGAAGTTTGCCTCTTAACATGGCTCTTTTGTGAACCTAAATTGGCATGATAAAGATGCACTTACTGTTGTTTCAAATCAGCAGACATGGATGAGTCACACAAGGTTTATAATCAGTTTGCAAATATTAGTCAGTTTTGAAGTCACATTGAAGATAAAATTACAGTATATCATGCTGTTCTCTGTTAAGTTGGAAAAAGTCGTGGAAAGAAGTTTATTGAGGAAATCGATGATCTTTAGTGGCTTTAGATGTGATTTAGAACATGGGTTTGGTGAATTCATGAATAGTTTCTGGAGGGTCAACGGTTGATTAACAGTGATGATGGTGGTCTTGTCTGGAGATCTCGCTTATTATCCAGTGTTCTTGGCTGTGTAAAGGCAGATTGCATTTCTCTTCTGTTTTAAATTTAACTAAAATTTCTAGTGTTTATTGTCTGGATTGATGCTGAAGGTGGTCTCTTCTGTATGCATTGAAGATGTGAGGGTAAAAGGATTGATCAAGAACTACATTCTCTTCACGTTCTTTGATGAGGAGGATAAGCTGAAAGTTGAGGGAGAAAGTCCATGGATTTTCTTCGAGCAGCTGCAGTAGCAATGTCTCGATCTTAGTTACCAAAAAGCAATGTCTCGATCTTGAGCTCTTCATGTAGCTTGGAGTCCAGTAGGTTCAACACAAAAGAGATATTATAGTTCATAGTCCATATCCTTTTTCCACTTTTCTTTCTCGAAACTTGAAGTCATCAAGGCATCTAACATGAAACCTTCATATTTAAATGGTTTTCTTCACACAAATTATCTTTGCTTTGCTTTATGCTTCATTTCATGTCAATTGTTGTAACATCGTCTATTATACTGCAATTTTTCTGCTTTTATACAGACACAATACAGCTAAGCTGTAAGTTTAGATGGTGCTGAATTGTCATGTTCTATCACTTCTAGCAGATCTTTCATGCCTTTGTTCATTTTTTTTGTTCTTCTTTTTGTATATGTTTACTTTGCTTCTTATCGGGTCATTTGCTCTTTATGTTTATAATTTATAATGACATTTAATTAGTGGTATTTGTTGTACTTCCTGGATTGTAGCAGAGATGACCGGGTTACTTTTGGATATGATACATTATAGCTCTTTTAAGTTTCTTATGTGTGTGTGTGTATACTTGGTTGTTGCTCTTTCAGGGCTGATTCATTTTGTTCTGGCACGCTCAACATTTGACAGTAATTTAATAGTGATGTCAACGATGATGATGACGAGGAAGCTGATTAGTATGATGAGGTCTAATATGATATTTCATATGTCAGGTTCAGATCATAACTTTCATAATTGATTTTATTCACTTGCCATTTTATCACCGAGTCTATGCTTATGTATAGGATGTGGTAACTGTTCTTGAAGATGAAGACGATAACGAAGTTGACAATGAGGATGACTCAGTTGGAAACTGGACAGAATCCGAGACCATGGATTCTCATCCAATGTATTTCGCTAAAACGCCGACTCAGGTAAACTCTAAAAGCCCCTTTCCAAAAGACTGAGCAAGTGTATACGGTTCCTAAGACGAGGAGCTTATTTCTTTCGTATGACAGCTTGCTTCAGACGATCCTGTAAACTGGATGAAGCAACCACCAACTGGTTTGCCCATGCAAGGAGTTCTCAGACCTGCATTACTAGAACAACGCTCTTACATACAGAGGTACATGTCGGCTGGTCGGAAAACCGAAACTGAACCAGAGTCATCTGACAATGGTTCAGTCCAAGCAGATGATGAAACTTCATTTTACAAGCTGGAAACGACGAAAATCCAGCTGATTTCTGCTGATGGGCATCAGGTATATATATGCTCTTATGTTGCACTTTAAGTTGAGTTGACCGACTCCCCCAATGACTTAAATGAACACCATCTAACCAACTTTCTTTCCTTTTGGCAGGCTTTAGAGGGCCTTATCTTTTCATCGCATATTACCGTCGAACCGGACAATTACAGGAAAGCCAAACCTGATGTGATTGCACACTCTGCTGCGAAAATCATATCCCGTCTCAAACCATTACATTCAGATTAACGAATCGTTGGGAGTGGACAGCACTTGAGAAATTCTGTTTTTGACAGATGTTGTGCAAGAAGCAGTTGCAGGTAAAAAGCTTCAAACTTTTCATGCCAGAAACACCTCCATAACTTGCAGAGCTTCTTCTGCATAACTTTGAATGTGTTTTCAATCTGGTTTTGCGATTTTCTTGCTTAACTTTGATTTAATAAGTGCAACAGTGGTGACAATATGATCAGGTTTGAAGGTGATGATCTCTGCTCGGCCAGGGAACGCAGCACTGCCGGAGAATCATGGGTTCAAGACCATCAACTCATTTCTAGAAATATAACATTGTTCATTGTGTTGTATCAGTCTATGTTGTATCATCTAAACCATGAATTTATGGAAATATAACATGGCTATAGATCAAGTAATGTTTCCTGTAGTTGTTTGTGTACCGATGTAGCACAAGCAAATGAACATTAAACTAGCGCGTAACTTCTGCGGTAGAAACTGAATTACTCTTTGATGTTATATGTTTAGCAGAAATGCTCCACCAACAATCTATATAACCTGTCCAGTGATCTTCTGGTGTATGGTATTCAGACTGGATGATTTGGACTCAAGAGTATCATCATCACAATCCTATGCAGGGCTGAGAACATGCGGATTTGGCATTGAAGCACTAACATGACAATTTGGACTTGGGAGTAATTCAAAATACATTCACCATTAGAGGTCTAAACTTTTTTCGAATACAGTAGAAACTTTTCTCCCTAACAAAAGTAAAACACAAACACAGATAGTAGCGTATCTCATATCTCCGGGGCTGGGGAGACTGCCCTGTGACTGACTCCCAGCTCCTCCTTTAAGCTCCTCATCTCCGCCTCCAGACTCTGAATCTTCTCCTCACACATGATTAGGGAGTCAGATATCGAGAAGAAAGGAATGTTGGACAGAAACGGTTCCTGCACCCTGGTCGTAGTGTAAAACACTACGACCGGGAGTATAACAAAGAGCAAAATGGACAAGAAAAACAAACTCCTAACTGAAAGGGACATGATTACGTAGAAATTGTGGTTTTTTTTTTTAGTCGGAGGTGAAAGTCTGAGATTAGTAGATTAGTTTATACGTTTATAACGATAACCTTTACAATTACACTCACCCACTTAATATCCATTTTGATCATTAACGTTAGGCTTTATAACATAATGGTCATTAGCCTTTCATTTATAACCTACTCGTCACTAATCTATAGTATTTGTAACAATTTGGTTAATTTGTCAAGTTTCCGTCCAAAATTTCAGTTAAGTGGCATTGCTGACATCAGCACTTAACTGAAATTTTGGACGGAGACTTAAAGATATACCATATTGTTATAAAATCATATGTTCATGACAAATAAGTTACAAATTAAAAGGGTAATGACCCATTTGTTACTGACCTCCAATGACCAAAATGGAAGAAAAAAAGCTACCATTCTCTCACTTTTACCGTTTACCGTTTGACTGATAGGTAGGCTTATTATTTGGTCACTAACATATTGGATTTGTAAAATAGTGGTCATCAATCTATTGAGGTTTGTAATGAGTTGGTCATTTCGTTAAGTTTTCATCCATTTTTTCCGTCCAACTCATCTCTTTTATCCATGTCACCTACTGCCACATCACCCAATCAACTCTACACTCAACCTAACCTAACCTAAACCATTCTAACCAAACCAACCCAAAAACCCAATCCACCCAACCATCTATTTCCCACTAGAGTCTGTTCAATCTTCCCATCTCCGATCATCTCCACTGTGAATTCAATGAACTTACAAAGATCTGAAAGAAGAGCATTTCTCAATTTGAGCTAAGAATATTATCGGCTAAGAAGTTGTTATCTAATCTGAGACCAACTAATCAAACAGCTTCACCAATCTCAGAAGGAATTTTCCCAGTAAGCTTTGAAGAACCAAACCACCTTAGGATTTGGAAGAAGAAGCTTTAAACATCCAAAAAGGAACCATCACCACTCAGCCGATTCCCTCTAACGTCTAAGCTCAAGAGGTTGCCACAATTGGAAATCGAATCCTGCAATCCACCAGAAAGCTCACAAGAGAGAGAGAGAGAAAGGGGATCTGATGCGATCGATTGATTGAAGAAGCTAAAAGTAGAGAAATCGGCTATGGTTTTCCTGATGATGAAGTGAAAGTAAAAGCGATCGATTTGCTTCCGATCTCGCTAGGTGTTTGGTTGGTTGGACTAATCCAGTGGCCTGCTTGCTTGGCGGAGTTTCACGAGTCAATTGGTTTGGAGGATGACTGGATTTCGCTACCAGAGATGGAGGACCTGATTTCTTACGGAGATGGTGGACTGGAGTTTGATCGGAGACGGATGATCGGAGAGTCAGGAGGATGCGAAGATAGATGGTTGGGTAGATTGGATTTTGGGTTGGGTTGGTTAAAATGGTTTAGGTTAGGTTGGGTTGAGTGTAGGGTTAATTAGGTAGGTGACATGGATAAAAAAAGGTGAGTTGGATTGCTGATATCATCACTTAACGAAAAGAATGGATGAAACTTAACGGAATAATCAATTCATTATAAAACCCAATAGATTGATGACCACAATGTATGAACTCAAAATCTTAGTGACCAAAATAGATAATAATACCTGACAGGTATATGAAATTTAATTGTGAAAGCCACGGATAAGGGTCGTTTGTTTGGGGGGTAATTATTCCTCCAATGAATTGTTTGTTTGGCCCAAAAAAATAAGCTGAAGAAGCAAGGATTCTCCCTAGCTCACGTTTCCTCTACAATTGGTAATTCAAATTAATTTTCTGTTTCTGCAACTTGGACAGTAATCCTTTTTCTTCCATTGAAGAAGCAAGGATTTTGGCTTTTGAAGAGAACCAAGTTCCCTGGACCTCAAGTCAGAAACAGAGAAACAGAGAAACAGAGAAAACCATAGGCCAACAAGTCAGAAACAGACAACTTCACTACTAATTAACATAGTCTGATGTCTGATTAACTAGGGGCAATCAAGTGTTCAGGAAACATTGAAACATGAACTACTGGTGCATAACTGTTAGGGTTCCAAGGTATATTACAAGTTTGATTGATTTTGGAGAATTTGGATCATCAAAGGCTCAACCTTTGATTTCACTCTTCTTTATATCATCCACAAATAAATGATGCAACAACACACCAGCACTGTAACAGCAGAACATGCTAATTATCCCAAAGTGTAATCAGTTGCTCTTCATCTATAATCCAAACTTAGCAGCTCTAGTTCTAGCTCTCCACCATCTGCGAAAATGGCTGTCTCGTGATGGAACATTACCAGCTATGCTCAACAAGGACAGCAGAATGATTCTGAAGCTCTTGTTAAACTTATGCAACTTCACAGCAGCAGCCTGGTGTTTAGGATTCCCAGGAGCAAAGAAACTAACAGCTTCTGAGGCATCTGAATCTTTACTCAATCGAGAGCCGTACAGTCATCGTCGTAAGCACTTGGATATCGAATCAAAAACACGAAATTTCCAGAATCCCAGAAACGAAATCAGTTCATCTGAAAATCAACAACTTTAAACACAAAACCCACATTTGGAAACTCCATGATCAGTTCATCGCTAATCACAAACAGAATGGATCGTATGAACAAGGAGGCTGACACACTGACCTTTCCATATAATAATTAATGACTTCACATACAAACAAATTAATGATTTTCCTCTTTTGACATTTATTGAAATAGCACATTATTTATCACTAATACATCCGTTTTATTACGACCTTACTTGAACAGGATCTGTTATATAGGATTGTACCTCTGTGTCATTTAGCACTAAGGAGACAGGAATTCAAGTCTGGTGGATTAACGGCTTTGATTAACGGATCTGATTGATTCTTGGATCACTCAATGATGTAGAGGATCGTTCTTAGTTGACAGTGTTAGCTTGGATAGTCATGTGTGCTGTCTAACGGATACATACATTTTATTCCAAAACAAATTAATTAACCATAACACGCCTTTTTAATCTATTTTATCAATTTTCATTTTTCAGCAATATCATATAAAATTTTAAATCAATATATAAGTAAAATCTGTACCCTGCAATCAATTAAAAAAAACGTTTGCTAGCTATGGCACCAATAACACTCTTCATCTTCTTCTTCTCCTCGATCATCACAATCCATGATTTGACAATCAAAACTTGATTCATCCACCGCGACTCGTACCATTCTCAGCTCTACAACCACCGACCTCGCCAATAAATCCCTGCGATCTTCAATCACCCAACATGAACACATATATATAATAACACAAAGACATTTGGTTGGTAATATCATTGGTTAACTAATTATAATTACTTAATTAGTAGTTAGTATTAGTGTTTCGTTCAAATGGACTGGTCTAGACAATGAAAGTTTAATTTGGATGGTTGATGAGTTGATTAAGTAAGAGAGCTCGTCGAGTCCTGATGCGTCTTGGATTCACAGAGGTGTTCCTCACAAGGCGTATAAAAGAGAGTAGTAAATGCTAAAGTATGAGGATAAGAGGGGGGTTGGACGTTTTGAGTGAGAGACGGAGAAGTATAAGGGCGTCTCCCTGAGGGCGTATATAGTGAGCCTTAAAAGTGCCGAGGGTGTTTATACTTAAAACGTGTTGTTTGTGTCTCAGGTCATGTCACATCAATGATGGGGTCAAGTCCCTATTTATAGAACATCGAGACTCGGGTCGATTCGCCACGTGTCGTCAGTGAATTAGTGACCTGACTTAAGAGTTATCTTAGCATTTAGCTGACGTAGGGTTCAAATCGCCCAAGGGCAAATCCTAGGCGTCTGGCTGCTGGGTTCTTACTGGGTCGCGACTGCTTCTTCCAGTTGTGAGTCTGGGTTGGACCAGCTCACTGAGTTTAGGCACATCAGTGTATTTTATTAGTTTGGGCTAATATTATTTTAGTGAATTATTTTATACAATTGACTTTAACTACATTACAAATTATTCAAAGGGGCACACATTAGTGATACTACTATCCCAAGACATTTCACATTTATTTAATTTTCAAAAAGAGAATGATCAATTCATACTTCATTAATTATATTTTAAAACAATTTTACTAATTAATAATTATTATCAGTTAGGTAGCTCCAAGGCAAATCACAAGAGATTTCGGAGAAGAAGTCGATGAAATTCTATCGATCGAAACTGATCATTTTTTCGAACACTGAATGCCACAATCAATCTCCTCGACGTACCATCAACCTGACATCCTTCAAATTTTGCTTCTACAAAACGAACCGGCTCCTGAAGAAGAAGTAGAACAAATTTCACACTCGCACAAATTCACTACAAAGAAAAATGCGACTTTCTGGGCACGAACATGCTCAATCCGCTTATTTAATGTGCTCTAAAGCTAGCAAATTTCGACGACCAATACACCACGACGACGAAGAAGAAGACGACGAAGGATACATTAATTACTAGAAGTTGGTCTATACTCAAACTCTGATCTATTTCCATGGCTACATTTTGGCAAATTACTAATCACTACTACTAACCCATGGTGTAAGATGGGGTTGGCAAATTGATAACTGTGGTCTTCACTTTGGTCATCATGTTGATGCTGTTTGTTATCCCTTGTGACCCTATCCCACTGTCCTTTATCCCCTGTTCGTAACCGACATAACCGGTTCAGAATCGATGTGAGTTGTACGTCGAGTTATTGAGATGAAACGGTATGTACCTGGAAGGGGAAATGGTCCGGTCCACGAGCTGGGGCGGAGTTGATTTGAACAGTTCCGGTCTCCATTGCATCACTGATCAGCATTGCCTTGTTGATGTCTTTAGTGAACACACATCCCTGTTGGAGTATTATGTTAACCAATGTGGTTAGGCATTTGATTTGTAAACTAGCAAAAGTTGTGTGACCATTTTGTGCATTCAAGCAAATTGTTTATCCGAAATGGGTAGGTTTCGTGGTTGGGTTGCAAACTTTTCGGTCTGGTTCTGACAACACTGAAAAAAATCTAGTAAAAGGTTACCCCTAAGATAAAAAATAAAATTTCACACTGGAGTCGTTGGTTCGATCCGGTTCTGATAACACTAAAAACTCAGTAAAATGCATCCTATAAGAGAGAAAAAAAAAACAATTATAAAAAAATTATGTCGTACTGGCCGGTTCAACCAATCCAATTGTGCTACTGTCCACATGACGGGTTAGGTGTGGTGAAATCGTGTTTACGTCAAGAGTTGTCAAAAAGCTGATCCTACTCAGTCTAACCAATAATTTAAACTGATCAAAAGCCAACATTTCAAAGCTAGCCCAATCTTAATATCTCAATAACCTTCAAACTAAGCAAACTACGGTATAATTAACCCATAATATGATGCATAAATAACTTGACAAACTCTCAACCCTATGAGCCCACCCGCCCAACCCAGCCCGTGTCCCGTCTAACCTGCTCGTTTGACAAGAAACTAGCTATATATTTATCAACGGAGATAACTCCGTGGGGAGAAATCTAAGTACCAAACAGAAGAAACAAAGAATCCAATCATTAAGCTAAGCAGACAAGACCACCAACAAGTTTCCTAACATATACGACAAAGCCAGCCATGCCACAAAATGAACGACTCGATTAACAGAAAGACGAATCACCATATACCAAATCAAAGCTTACCTGAAGGCCGAAGTTGCTAGCATTGCAATGATGAATCCCTTCTTCAACAGAGTTGATCCTGATCACAGGAAGCACAGGCCCAAACGGCTCTTCCCAAGCAATCCTCATATCAGGCCTCACATTGTCAAGCAACAATGGCCATATCAAGTTCCCTTCCCTCTTGTACTCTTGGCAGAATGTTGCACCTTTCTCCTTGGCATCCATCACCAGCCCTTCGATGAAGTTTGCCGAAGATTCCGTCACCACCGGTGTTATGTCTGCATCGTCCTCTGGCGCCCCGACTCGCAGCTTCGCCACTCTGGCTTTCACTTTCTCCACGAGGGAATCGGCGGCCGATTCCATCACTAGTACCACCTTGATCGCCGTGCACCTCTGGCCGCTGCATTGGGGCAAAGAGAGTGCAGGTAGTGTTAAGGAATGTTGTATAAACTAATGATAATTAGAGTCGTCCGATGAATTTCGGAGGCCCTGTTAAGGAATGTCAACAACCATTGCATCCCAATAACTCGAGTTGTTGAGAGAGAGTTCTGAATGGATCTTATATTATTTACTAACATGTCCCCTCAAACGAAAGTCTATGAAAGGGGATTGCGGTTTGCAAAGGTCCACCAAGTCTTATGCAAGATAAATTGTTATATTGGGGCTATCGGGATTCGATACCAAGACCTTTTAGTCATCAAAGGCTCTGATACCATATGTCAAAAACCGTTGCATCCTAATAACTCGAGTTGTTGGGAAATGGTTCTGAATGAATCATAAATCGTTTTCTAACAAGGAATCTCACCTGTAAGAAAAGCCACCCTTGATGATGTTTGCAGCAACCAAGTCAAGGTCAGCATCTTCAAGCACAATGCAAGCATCTTTGCCTCCCAACTCCATCTGTAGAGGGATCATTCCGGCCTTCTTCGAGATCGCTATACCGGTATCCCCACCGGTGAAGCTGGTCGCGAGATAACAAAATAAGTTTCGGAATCAAACAAATGACATCCAAAATTCAAAAGAAAACATGATGAATTGGCATTTCATCGAGCACCTTATGCAGTTGACGCCAGGGTGCATGGTGAGGAAGTCCCCGATTTCAGAGCCTTTCCCCGTGACACAACTAATGAGTCCCTTCGGGAACCCGGCTAAGTGGAAGCAATGCACCATGTGGAGGCATGAGACTGCACCTTGAGTTGGTGGCTTGAGGACTAGTGAGTTCCCTGCGATCAATGCCGGACCGATCTTCGACACTGCTAGGTTCACTGGGTAGTTGAATGGTGGGATTGCTAGAACTATTCCAAGTGGGATCTGCATATGAACATTCATCGTGAAATTGTATCGTATTGATCAGTCGTACTAGTACAGGATCGAGAAATGCAGAGATGGATCATCTGATCAAACATGTATGTGACATTGTATCATATTAGGTGATCAGCCAGGCCACTGTATCTATAGCTTTTCAATCAAACCCTAGACTCTACATTCCCAAAATGTAATGTAACATGTTTGTGAAATCGTATCGTATATGATCAGTCGTACCGACTTGTTAGGGAAAAATCTAGGGGTGGATCACCCAGGCCGCGAAAATGCGTGACATGGACATGTTTGTTACTATACCTAAACTAGGACTCAACCATGATTCGATCTTGATCCGACTCCGTGTAACAAAGATCAAGTAAACTCGTATTCATATTGGACTAATTCTCTTCACTACGTGAAGAACTGTTATATCCCAGTAACTTAAATTATTGGGATGCGCCAATTCTTCGCAGACTTTGACCAAAAGATCTTAACTTCACTTGTACATGCTTCAATTCTCTTTCGGGTAATGATCAATACTATGTCATGTTACTATCCTGAATCCGACCCTGAACTGCCGTAACGAAAGATCAACCGAAACTCGAATGAATTTCGTCACAAACATGCAAAAGATCAAGAAGATCAAAGCTAACACACCTTGGAAGTAAGGCAGTATTTGGTCCTTTCATTCCCAGGAAAGCTATCAGAAACCAAGAACTTCCCTTCTCCAAGAATCCTGACACCTTCTTCAGCAGTGTACGACACCAGATCCCCTGATCTCACAACCTTCACAAAACATCATCAAAATTCAACAAATCATCAAACCCATTTCATGAAATCCCCCATTCAACAAAACCCAGATCATCAATTCACCTCAGTAACAGCATCTTTAGCAGGCTTGGCAATCTCCTTAACCAGACACTCAGCAATGGGAATCTTATGCTCTTTCAGAATTCCAGCCGCCTTGTGGAGAAGCTCAGCTCTCTTCCACAATGGCGTCTTCGCCCATTCCTTCTGCGCACTCCTCGCTGACTCCATCACCTTGTTCACTTCCTCCTGCGAACACGCTGCAATTCGATCGAAATCGGTAAGTTAAGTTAAGTAAAAGCTTGAACTCTGTTTTCTGAAAGACTGAAACAGGGGAAATAGAAATTACCTTGAACTCTGTACTGAGTCTTCCTTGTGGTTGGGTTGACAATGGCGACACTCTTCCCAGAAGAAGACTTCTTCCACTCGCCATCACTGTAGTACTTGTAGACCTCGTCGTCGTTGAAGATCTCTGCGAATACTCCAGTTCCAGCCATGGCGGGATGATGTTAGAAACAGAGTGTTGAGAGAGTGGGAAGTGATGATGAGAATGTGTGGTGTTGGATGAGTTGGGGAGAGTAATATATAGATAGAAAGGAGGAGGAAGAAGGTGAGCCATGGAAATTCTGTGAGATAAAAATTTCGAGAGGATTGGATTGGATGATGTTGTTGTGATTTTACATTTTGGGTTTTGGTTAGGTGGTGTGCTTGATTGAGTGCCAAGTGACCGGTTTGTAAAAATTGAAAAAAATTGGTCTTTTCAATTTGGGTTTGTCGCTATGTTTGACTTTCATTGACAATTGACAAGGTATTAATTTTGTGAGTATAAGCGGGTAATAGAGAAGTATTAGAGGTGAGATTTATGGGTGTATGATTAAGGTTTTTAGCGTGTAGTATCAGGCGTATGGTTTAGTATGTGTGTTGTGTGCTTTGGTGAAGGGATGATCTGGTATCTATAGAGCCACGGTGGAATGGGTCGGTGTTCCGCGTGTACACTCTGAGTGGTGCCTTCTAGGAGGCATGATCTTGGCAGTTGGATGAGGGTCTACTTGTAAGTGGGTGGATGATGGTGTCAGTCTGTTAGAGCATGTTGAGGGGTATGTCTCTGGCTGATCATTGACATATTTATAGTGCGGCACAGAGTGACAGGTGACTGATTGACAAGGTATTCACCTATGTTCGGTTAGATGGAGTTCATATCTCAGTGTTATGTTAATTCGGCTTATTCCCGATCCATAGAAACACAATTAACCATATTGGAAAAGATTACTTCAAATTTCTTTCTGTGGTATGCATTCAACTTCGATAACATGGGCATAGAAACACAATTTACACATATCCTTTTGGTACTAGTGCATGTGGACCAACTGGATATGAGTACTGCACCAGCAGCATATTACCAGTTTTTACCATTGGAACTTGGAATACGTTATGGTTAACAGAGAAATTAGAGTGAGTTAGTTGTGGAGTTTAGCGATGAAATTTTATGTAAAATTTTCAATATCGAAATTTTGGATTTGAAAATATATATTAATTGACTTTTCGATTTGAAATCAATCTCACTCAATATTTTCAAACATCTCGGTTTTGGTCCTCGTTGACGAATTCATTAATTAAAACATAGAGTTTACTATTATGGGTGATCAACGATGAATTAGCTGATTCACGATATATAGTATGCTCCCGTCCAGGAGTTGCTACGGTTAAAAAAAAAATTGATGAATTTGTTATGTGCTATTGGCAGGAAGGCAAGTGTTCTTTGTTATCATATGGGGTGACCGGTTGTAGACATTGAGGTGGATGCAACCATAGTGGAATGAATCAAGAGTCCTCCGTCGTGACTTTATCAACTTCTCGGGTGGTTCTGTTGTGGTAGACATTTACTCTTTCCTTGATGCATTGCTAGCTTTGAAGATCTCTTCAGTTCCTCGTTCGGTGAATAGAGCTCCCATTATGTGGCACGTCAAGCTCTTCGTTGTCTCCCAAGTCAGAGCTTGGTAAACCTATCAACTTGAGTTGATATTTAAATCTTAATGCATGATTATTCGTAACTATATCGGTAACAAATTACAATTCAAAAGGGTTGTCATCCAAAAACTGAATAGCTTCGTTATGATAGGGGGAATGTAATGTGATGAGTGATGACATACATATCCTATCTTCCCACATAAATTGATGTGCCCAAACCAAACCCTTCATTTTCAATTTTGGTTGCATCCCCCCAACTGTATTTTGTATTGAGACTTCAATAATGGTGAGAGAGCCAACCATTGATGAAATTTGAGATGACCCAAAGAGGCATGTAGTTGATGTACTAGATCAAGTTGATTCTATTTAGTACCGACTTCGAAATTAGTATTTCGATTTTGACTCGTGTCACTACAAAAAAAACACCATTTGGCGTCGGTCGGACACGCGTTTTAGCGTCGGTCACTGACCGACGCCAAAATACATAGCGTCGGTCGGCAAGACCGACGCCAGATTCGGTGATGCTAAAATTTAGCGTCGGTCGTTTGGTCAACCGGCGCTAAAATAAATAACGACTGACGCTAAAAAATGGGTTGACCGAATGGGTGGCTGACCAACCCAATTTTTTCGTTTTTTGTTTTCATTTTTATTTTTCATTTTTTATTTTTATTTTTTTCTAGTCTGGGTTTTTTTCCAGATTTGGGTTTTTTCCCAGATCTCGTTTCTCTTCTCCACCGCCGTCTGGCGGACGACGGCTGGGCTGTGGCGGCTTCGCGTTTGGCGGACGGCGGCTGGAGGAGAAAGTGAAGGCGGACGGCGGCGGAACGACGAACGGCGGTGGAGTTGTGTAGGAGAGTTGAAGAGGCGGAGGAGGAGGAGGGTGGTGGTTGGGAGGGGAGAGGAGAGTTTGAAGAGGAGGAGGAGGAGGGTGGTGGTTGGGAGGGGGGAGGAGAGTTTGAAGAGGAGGAGGGTGGTGGTTGGGAGAGTTTCAGGAGAAAGAGGAGAGGATTGAGAGAGGTGAGAATTTGAGGTTAGGGTTAGGATGAGAGTTTAAATACTTCAACCGACGCTATATACACGCATTTTAGCATCGGTCCGTTTCTTCTGACCGACACCGATCTACCCGTCCAGTCAACCAAAAATCAAACCAGGAACGGGTAATAGCGTCGGCTATTAGGCCCATTTTAGCGTCGGTCATCAATCAACCGACGCTAAAACGCGAAGTCAACTTCTTAGAGTCGGTTGTTGACCGACCAGCGCTAAAGTCCTACGTTTCAACCGACGCTAAAAGGAGTTGTTTTTGTAGTGCATTGTAATCATGAGAAAATTGGGACGAGTAAAATATATGTGAAATGGTATGGGGGTCGTTTGTTATAGGGGAAATCCAACTATGTTTCTTGGAAACTCTGTATTCTGAGATATCCTTGTTTGTTTACTGTCTAATGGAGATGGGGTTTTGTATTTCAAATACCCAGAGTTTCTTATTGTCTCCAGAATGTGTATTCTGACAATTTCTACTTTTATCAGAAATTCTGATTTCCCCCAAATAGAATAATGGGACCCACTGTCTTTCCCTCCTATTTTCTTTACCAAATATACATACCAAACAATGAAGAATAGTGAAATACTATGAGAAGTTAGATTCTTTGTTTTTATCTGAAAGATAACAGTTTAAAGAAAAATGGGTATTTTTCAAAATACACAAAGCAATACATTTCACGAAACAAACAAGGATAACACAGAACAACGAGTTTTGAACAAACTTAGTCAAATTTACAATTTACCAAACCACTCCAGGACAATGATGTATCACCCTTTGTAAATTATCACTATAATGATGTATCCTACACTTGGCGTAATTAAGAGCTGAATTAGTCTGGTCTGGACAGGCGATTCATCCCTCTTTAAGTTGAAAAAGCCAGTTATAAAATTTTGACTTCTACTAGTTATAAATGGGATGTTTCGAATTCAGATCGGTATTGTCCAAGACAACTCTTGTGTCTACACATTGATAAATAGCCTAAGCAACTCTCATGATCTTAAGCCATGATGAAAAGTAGTAGTTGAAGATAGGGCTTGTTAAAAACATGGACAAAAACACAAAGTGAGAGTTCCCAATGTCATGGTAGCTGGTGAAAGCTTTGGTCTCTTTGCCATGTCTTTCATTCTTTTCCTTTCTTGTCCTCTTTCTATCCTCTGGTGTGAAATGGGTCAAGGAACTCAAGCATTCTCCTTGAGCCACACAAATAATGGTGGGAGGTTGGTGGCTAGCTATAGCTGCCATTCACTCTCTCTCCCCTCACATTTTGGACCACAATCTTTTGTTACCAAACATGTTTGATGGCATGATGGTTGTTGAGCATCCATCCATCATTCTTATCGATGTAATAATATTCGAAGGTTCTGTTACGTTGCATCTCAAGAACTTGAGTGGTTGAGAGAGGGTTCAGTATTGGTTATATACTGAAAGCTTTGAAAAGAGTATGAAGTTTTGCACAGTTTCGGTAAGTCTTGTGTAACAAATTGAGGGTTGCTAGAATTCGAAACCAAGATCTCTCGGTCATTAAAAGCTATGAATTATGATATCACGTGGAGGACTATTGCATCCCAATAACTCGAGTTGTTGGCGGAGAGTTCAACATTGATTTATATAATTGAAAGAGTCTGAAGTATACACAACTTCGATAAACCTTGCACAACGAACTGAAAACTATCGGGAATTTTTTTTTTTTTTTGACGTAGATAGCTCCGGGAGGAAAATCAAGGCAGTAAGCTGTGAATTAACTACAATCTACCCAAAGAGTGAGGACTACCGACAACACCCCTGGGAGATATCTAAGAGCCATAAGTGCCCAAATGAGCGGCTCTAATTGCTGAGCGGAGGACCGAGAGCAGTTTGAAGCTTGGGCTAGCAGCCGATAAACGGATGACCTCTTGAATGATGATTCAACCACGGGATCTTGAGCTTTCATGGTCTCATACTGCTTTGGATTCAAAACCAAAACCTCTCAGTTACCAAATACTATCCCAATAATTTGAATCAAGATGCTACAACATTGATTTTATATTATTCATTACAATTTTGTTTGGGTTTTGGCCTTTGGTGTTATCTTTTCTTTTGCAAAAGTATATGCATGATTTTTACCCATACCAATGCTTGATTGGGACTTGTAAACAAGTCTTTAATATCATGTTCAACTTTATCTGGGCCGATATTGAGCCCAGGTAAGCCTAATCCAAATGGGCCCGATTGGCTTTCTAATGTTGGGCTAGCCTACAACTTTTTCGGATGAAAAGAAACTTGACCCGACCCGACCCGAACCAGTCCCGCCCCAAGTAACAGATGGCGTTAAAGCTTTAACGATTTCTTCTCCGAACAGAAGCGAGATCTCCGCTCATTCTCTATTCCTCTCCTTGGACTACCAGCAACGTCGTCGGCGCTTCTATCTCCGTTGTCAAACATGGTAAACTCTCGGTCACCTGTACTTTCTCATCCCGTCCTTCTCGATTTCTAGCTCTGTCGTCTTCGTGTTTGTAGCTGGCTTAGATCTGTTTAGTCTCCGGCAGCTAACTGTTGGAAATGTCCGCTGTGGAGTGGAATTGCGTTTGAATTCGCTCGGCTCCGATAGTTTTGGCTCTCGTTTTCTTGATCCTGTTTTTGGTTACGAAGAAATGGAAACGACTTGACTTGACTTCCTTTTTTTTTAGTGTTTTGGTGTTTGATCTGATTCGGTTTGATTTGGTATTTGTAAGCCCGGATTGAATGAAGTTCCAAGTAATCTAGAGGCATCAAATCAGAGATTATGCACTAGTAACGAATCTGATTCGTGATGGTTATATATAGTTCAGTGATCTGCTGTAGAAACGGTGCTTGTGTGCACCCATTGCTTTACGAATTTACTGGAGATTCTTGTTTTGTAATTGAACTACTTTGTCGATGTATGATCTGGTTTCTCGATCTTTCCATGGTACTGCCAAGGTTTTTGTCAGTTCTGTTAGTTTGATGCTAGATCATGCATTTTGGTGCTGTACAATTTGGATCGCCCAATTTGGTTAAACTGTATCCTTACAGTTTGGTTCGATGATGACAAAGAATGCTGCATTGTTTGTTGTGTATAGTGTACTTGGAATTTTAATGGCTCATATTGTGTATAGAATCATGGGTTATATCTCACTATGACTCGTTTGGAAAACGAATGAATTGCTGGTTGTGTTTTCTCCTGATCTCCGATTATGTGTTTAGCTATGAGGCCTTGGTATCATGAAAGATTTTGTCTCCTGTTATGGTGAATGTGAACATTTTGGTTTTCCTGGCAGTTTGAATTATGCATATGTGCCGAGTCATGTGTGCTTAAATATGCAAGGAACTTAACAGTGTGGCTTTTCTGTGTCATCACAGATTCACTTTGTGTGTCTTATTAGCCGGCAAGGCAAAGTGCGGTTGACCAAATGGTATTCAACTTATTCACAGAAAGAACGATCCAAGGTAGGCGTAAAGGCTATTTTGATGAAATTAATTTGTGAATGCTAAGGAGTATATTGCAGCTAGTCTATGCTCTTTGGATTGTCCCTAATTGAAATATTTCATCTTTCTTTCAATAAGGCCATCCGTGAGATTAGTGGAGTAATCCTAAGCCGAGGTCCCAAGCTCTGCAACTTTGTTGACTGGAAAGCACACAAAGTTGTCTACAAAAGGTGGGTCAAGCTCATGATTGAAGCATCTCCGTCATATCAATTTTTTAGGTGTGTTTATCAATTTAAAGTTTATCAACTCTTGCCGTGTGCAGATATGCTAGCCTCTATTTCTGCATGTGCATTGATCAGGACGACAACGAGCTAGAGGTCCTTGAGATTATTCACCATTTCGTCGAGATTCTGGACAGATACTTCGGCAGCGTGAGTGAACCTCTACTGTCATTCCTCACAATCACTAAAGGAAGCCTGAACATTACTAATTGTTTGCTCGTTTTATTTGGGAAAATTGTTTAGTTTAACAATCTTCGCATCTTCTGCAGGTGTGCGAGTTGGATTTGATCTTCAACTTCCACAAGGTATGCTTGCCTACTTTCCAGTCAGGTTTTCACTTATTTATTTTTTCAAGTACGTGTAGATTTATGAACCTATAAATCTCAAATCATGTCTCTTCTATTTTCCTACTAGCAAGACTGGTTTTAGATTGCTCTCTTAAATCCCATAGCTGAACCATTGACTATTGGTTCTGTAGTTTACCAGATTAGTTACTTTCTTGTTTCTTACCACAGGCCTATTATATACTGGATGAGCTCCTAATCGCCGGTGAACTGCAGGAATCAAGCAAAAAAACAGTTGCCAGACTAATATCTGCACAGGTTTGTTTCATATCGTCTAGCTAAATGTCGGTAAGTGAGTCTTCTCAACGTTCCCTGAATCAGCTTCTGTTTATCTTGTTCCCTGCTGTAGGACGCGCTGGTAGAGGCTGCGAAAGAGGAGGCAAGTTCCATAAGCAATATAATTGCTCAGGCCACAAAGTGAAAAATGACACAGAGAAAAACCAGCAGTACTGTTTCTGTATTGGTTATTGAAGCGAGTTCAAGTGTATTCATGTAAGTATTTGAATTTCTTCATATCCTCTTTTTGTTCAACTCTGCTAGGCAAGTTTCTATGCTACTTTTGAGTACTGTGTATCGAGAACTTATCGTGTTTGTCTGAGATCGAATCCGTAGGTAAGAACTGATTATTGCATTGATGATAGATGTTCACAACCTTGTATGACTAAACTTGATCCATTGATGAGAATGATTTGCTTAGAGGATTGTCGTCTGTGTGTTGGTAGTTCAACTTGAATGGGTAGTCATATAATCAGTGTGGTTAGGACCTGATCAGACGGTGTCTGACCGGGAACATCCATAGCTCCGGCCAGGCGGCCACTAGCCAATAACTGGTTATGGGGTTTCGGTGGTTGTCGGCTGAACTCCGGTGACCAGCTACGGTCCATATCAATACTCGTTAAAACAAGCAAACATTGGAGATATTAGACATGAAGAATAGGAATGATTTGTTAGGCGCCTGTGAAGTTGATCTGATGGATTTGATTTGGAAATCGAATTTAATTGATTGAATTGGGAATTCTGAGTTCTGACATAGTTGCTGTACCTCGTCTCTGCTGGACAAAGTACAGTAACTTGTCTAATCTCTTTTGACAATTATTCACATGCAACTTGACTCCCAAAAATGTTCATTGTGGCGGACAAATTTTACTCGGTGTTATTCACGTGTTATTTATGTGTTATTCATACTCGTGAATAATACACTCTTATTCGTGTGTTATGCATGTATTATTTGTCGATAAAGTAAAATTGAGTAACATTCGGACAGTCACTTTCGGATGTCAATACCGAAGCAAAAAGAAGGTTAAAATGATCACATTTCTGCTATTTGGGTAACTCGAAATGAGAGTTTGTTTTAACTTAATTGAATAATACAATGGTCGAATATTTATTTATTTAAAGGGAAAATAGTATTTTGCACCTCTCTATTTTGCCAACTTAATAGAATATAGATAGTCCATGAACTATAAATGGCTATTTATATCCTCTCTTAAATCATTTTGTTTTTTGGGTCCTTCTGTCTCAACGTTTGCCTTCTTAGCGTTAGATTTAGACACATATGTATGTCACATCAACAACTACTTTCACAGTTTAGTGAGTAAGCACTAAGGAGCTAAATTGAGAAGGTATCGCGAAGAGTACGAGTCAAATATGATTTTTTTTTTAAACGCACGTTTTATTCATCAGTTAATGTTAAGTAGATAAAAGTTGAGACGGAAGGACCTTAAAGACAAAGTGGTTGAAGTAGGACTCTAGTAGGGGGTAAAACGTGCGATTTATAGTGCAAATGCTATCTGTTAAGTTGGCTAAGTAGAGGGGGCAAGGTGTTATTTTCTCTCATGTATTCCAATTCACTTAACTAACCGAATTGATCTGATTAACCGAACAACTCCTCCACTCCTACCTCTACCTACCCATAGGTTGAGTTGGAAAGAAGAGGTCTTATCCCTTAGTGCCAAAAAGACATAGCTTTTCATAGTATATAAGACAAGGACGTCGGCCTACAAATCTTAACCTTTAGTGCTTTATTGACCTCTAATCTGTTGCTAAATGGTAATTAACATTGTTAAGATGGAGGATACGTGTTCTACTTTATTAACATCTAAGTTAGCTATTTAGCCACGGCTATAGTTAATCAAAAAGCCACTTTTTAATCCAAGTGTTTTAGAAGGATTAGGTTTCTTAATTAATGATTGAGGGATTTGTTTTCACCTTAAGGGTTTTAATTTTGTCCTTTTTGTGATTGGTGGGTTCTTGTAAGTCAACTTGATTAGGATGTGGATTAGTAAATTGATTAATTCCATAAACATATATGGCTAGGGATGTTTAGTGCAATGTGGTGGGTGAAGTCGACTGAAATTGACTTGTTTTTACTTGGTGGGTTAATTAAGGATGAGATTATACCATATTAATTCATCTATAATTATAGAATTATAAGATGGTGACATAGCTATGGTTGAAATGGTCAAAGTTTGAGGTGTGCTTAGGTACCATTTGGTGATCTTGTATGTCAATTGATGAGCTCGTTGGGGTCACGACGACTCTGGATCTGGGTAAGAAGATTTGTGTGGTCCGTCAAAGACCCTGAGACCATCCCCAAGCCTACCAACGATAACTACTTAAGATTCACCGTCTAGCTCATATCATTGAGCTCATGAAGCCCTTGCGAGATTTCAAGTGGTTAGGGTTTCTCTCGTTGAGACTACTTGGCATGATTTGGACGGCTCGTCTTGGACCAGTGATAGAGATTGTCTAATCACAAGCAACCAATGAGAGGAGATCACCGTTCACATGACTTAAAACTATAAATATGACGCTATTCTCACCACATTGGGACAAAAATATTTCCTTTGTACGTATAAAAATCCCTCCTCTCGTTTACTATTTAATTACTCATTTACATCACCCCTGAACTCACTAACGTACATAACCTTGTCTTGCGAGAAACTCACCCAAATTCCAATCAAGCGACTCACTTACTCTAAAACAAGACCGCACTTCATTGTTCTAAACAATCAGGCAGGAACAACCATCATTACAAGTTCATTAACGTATAGGACAAATACGTTGGATCGAAATTTGCATTCTAACTCGAAATACTAATGTGATTAATATAACACATTATACACGCGCAGTTAAATTAAATTACTAACAGCAATCTGATTGACACGTAGATTAGACGGATAAACTTAACCGCATGAGAAAACTGCCGTTTAGAAGTGGGGTTAATCTCAACATTTTTTTACCCCTCTGTGAAAAGGTAAAAAAAATTAACCGAGTTGAATTGGCCGACCACAGCCGAGTTGATGTTCCACGTCTGTCCCGCCCACTTTCCCCACTCTCTTTCTTTGTTTACCTATAAATAGTAATAAGTTTTTGTTATTTTAGGTTGACTAATATTATTTAAATTTAATTTAAGTTTATAATTCATAAATTAACAAAACCTAATATTTATTTATTTGGTTTATAATTTTAATATTTTTTTTTAAAAAAAATCAGTGCAATTAACGGATAGTCAATAACTCCATGATTGGAGGACAATAGAGTGAGACAAGAAACAACACTTAGTCACATACTAACACCTTCAAACCTTCAAACTATTTTGCATTCAAATTATGATTATGATTGGATATATATAAGCTGAATTAAATTCATTTTAATATTGAATAATTCCTATTCACTATCTTTTATATATAAAGCTACAATATAAATGGTCTTAAAAATGAAAAAAAAAATGTTGTGTGCTACTACGAAGTGCGCAATCATATGACTTGATCTTCCTCATGAGTGAGATCTTACAAAGTTTCTTCCTTGGACGAATTCGAGGATTTTGGCTTATCGGGACGTTTGAAAACTTCTTTTCAGTTTTTTTTAGTAATGTAGTAATGTAGTAGTAGTCCCTCCTCACACGATTCTTACCCTTGTTCCCGTCCTGCAAAGCTAAACGAATACAAAATCCAAACCATCCCCGCCCCGTAATGAATATCAGATGAACTATAAATTCAACTCGTCCCATCAACTACAAAATGCTTAGCATCAAACTAACACTAACAACACAATCTTTACAAATAACAATTAAATATTTTCATGATTAACTCTTTTTAAACACATTAAATATTAATTTTGTTTACTAAAACAGATCATCTATGTATTTAAACAAATGCAACGATCAAGATCTTCTTAGCATAGAAGTCAATAAAAAATTTAATTATTTGGAAAAAAAAACGAGATGGGATAAAATAAAATTAAAAAAAATAAAAACAAAAAAGAAAATCAAAATCCCAAACTTTTGCTATTTATTAAACTCCTTCTCTCTCTCTCTCTCCCAAAACCAACACAGAAATGCAGCCTTGCAGCAGAGAAATGGCCGCCGCCGGCCTCAACTCCTTGCTCAACGACCTCCACCACTTCGACCCTTCCTCGCCGCCTCTACCGACGACTTCCTCGATCATCTAATGCTCTCCTCCATCCCTCCCTCCTCTTCCCCCGCCTGGCCCGACCACGTCAAGTCCCCCTGGGCCGACCTCACCTCCGACGACCATAATGTCGCCGGATTCTTCGACGATCCCGCCGCCGTCAACCTCGCATCCAAGCTCCGTCACCACCAGATCAGCGGCGACGGGAGTTCGATTCACTCGCTCTTCACCGGCGGCTTCTCCGCCGCTTCGATTCATCCTACCGCGCCGCATTTCCACCTCCCTCCCTCTCAGGTATGTATTGAACTGTAATTAGGGTTTCGGTTTGACTGGAGATTATTAATTAACATTGATTCCTCTAATTAGGGATTTGATTTGATTTGAGATTATTAATTAACATTGATTCCAGGGCGGAGGAGGGATGCAATCCGCTGGACAGAGCTTCGCCGCCGGAGCTCAGACGGCGGCGGTCGGAGGAGGAGTGAAGCAAAATCAGACTCAGGGGAGCGGGTCGACGGCGGCGCCGTCGTCGCAGGGGAAGCCGAGAGTCAGAGCTAGAAGAGGACAAGCTACTGATCCACACAGTATAGCTGAAAGGGTTGGTTACTAGATTTTCCATTTTCATTTCCTTCTGCTATTTTTTTCGCCAAACAAACAAGACCTAAGCCAAGATAACAAATTAAAATTATAATTAAAATTAAATGATTACATTATTTTCTGTTGTGATTTTAATTGTTACAGTTACGAAGGGAGAGAATTGCAGAGAGAATGAAGTCGTTGCAGGAATTGGTTCCCAATGCCAACAAGGTACAATTACTATTTTACCCCCCCCCCTAACCATTAAACCGAACCGATTTGGTTGAATATCTTGATTTTGATTATGAGTCGTGGGCCGTAATCCCCGGCGAAATGGGCGCGTGGGGAGATTGAAACTGATTTTCAGCTTATATTATAATTTTTAGTTAATTGCATAATTAATTGGTTAATCAGGATTATGATTCTGAATTTCTGATCTGGTTTATTAATTTTTTTTTTGCGTTGGAATGACAGACGGACAAGGCTTCGATGCTGGATGAGATAATCGACTATGTCAAGTTCCTCCAGCTCCAAGTCAAGGTTTAATTAATTAAATAAATTATTAAATTCTCTAAAAAAAATTATTAAATTATATTAAGCTTAATGACACTATAAATTATTAATTATATAGTTTCTTAACTATTTAGGTTCTGAGCATGAGCCGGCTCGGCGGAGCAGCCGCCGTCGCACCTCTAGTCGCCGACATGTCCTCCGAGGTAAGAAAACGACAAAAGGGAAAGCAGCACGCGTGGGCCCACCTCCCAGCTTTTTCAGATTCCTTTTTCTCTCTTCTTGGTTTTTTACTTTATTGTCCTTCTCTCTTTTTTAGTAGGGTTAAATACTTGATTCATCCTTAAATTTAGGCCAAGTTACAAAGAGGTCCCAAAAATTTTAAAGTATTCCGGATTGATCCCGAAGTCTCTGGCGGCAGCATATTCCGACTATTGTGTTACGTCACCGACAAATAATGGCACTGAAACATCATAAAAATTAATAAAATATTATATTTTTGGTATAAATTGTGATGTGATAAAATGGTCGGAATTTGCTGTTGCCGGCAACTACATGACTGAATTATAACATAATTTAAAGTTTTGATACTAATCCGCATGATTTTGAAGTTTCAGAATCACTTTGTAACGAGAATGTATATTTGACCTACAAACAGAGTCCGATCATAATTTTTAACTTATTAACACAGGGAGGCGCCGTCGCCGGCGACGGCGTACAAACGACCAGCACCACAACCGCCGCGGGAGGGACGAACGACGGCCTGACGATGACGGAGCACCAGGTGGCGAAGCTGATGGAAGAAGACATGGGATCCGCCATGCAGTACTTACAAGGGAAAGGACTCTGCTTAATGCCGATCTCACTCGCCACCGCAATCTCCACCGCCACCGCCCGCCAGCCGACGTCGCCCAACGTGTCGGTTTTAACGGTGCAGTCAGGTAACGACGTTAAGGACAACGTCTCCGCTGCTCCGTGATTTGACGTGGCGTGCTTGCTGACGTGGAGTGATTGGAGTTGACGAAGTCTACGGAAATAAGGGGTCAGTGAAAAATTGGTGGAAGGCACGACGTCGTATTTGTGTAGACTTTGTTTGGGTTTTTTTAGTATGAAAATAGCTGACTGTTTTTATTTGTTTTTTTTTTTAATGTTTTTTCTAATTAATTATGAACAAGACCACTAAGTATGATTAGTTGAACCTAAACAAAAGAAAAAAGATCCGACCAGATCCCAAGAAGAAGAAAGGATAAGGGATTCTTTTGTTTTTATTTGGGTTTCTGGTAAGAGGATTTGATTAAATTAATGTTGATGTTTGTACTTAAAACTCATTTTTCTAATTAAGTTCCAACTTTTGAAAATTAAAATACATGTGTCTTTGCTTTTAGTTGAAGGATTCCAATTTATGTGTAGTAGTTGGTTAGTGTAGTTGATTTAGGTTTAGGTTGAAATCGAACGGAAGTTATGTTAGAATAACGCGATAAAGTTAAAGCATATAGAGGTTGCTCGACTTGAAAGGAAGGGTAGTTCAGTCATGATAAATGGTCCTTAGTTTGAAATCCACATGGTTATGGTACGGTGGAAAACAATGAATTAAAATTCGGAAGGAGTTCCCCAGCAATCAGAATCTCTTCCGGATTTTAATTCCACTGCAATACATTTCCGCGCAGAAAATAAATTCTGATTTTCAAGAAATGTCACTCACATAAGTCTTTCTCTAGTTGAACCTTTCTCCCCCTCTATCATCGGCTCATTCTCAATATCTACCACACAAGTTCAATGCCATTGTGGTCCTAAATCTTTCGCCCCCTTCTAAGCACATACTCACATGATTGCTTCAACATCGGTTGATATCATCTCCTGGTTAGCAAGCACATTACCAAACTAATTTATCAAAACTTTATCGATGCACATTTCACTATCTAGAACTAGAAACACTTAAATAATATCTTTCTTCAATTTCCACTAACCCTAATTCTTGCATATAAATGATGCTTACTTAGACTTATTCATAAGAATAGTTGTTAATAGTCAATGTATCGATTTGGCTATCTTTGGTTTGGATTAACGAAAGAGATTAAGGAAAACAAAACAAAACAAAAAAAAAAACAGAAGAATCAATAAGGCATGTGAAAATGTGGATTATATGTTAAGTCAACGGGTGTGTCTCTCTAATTTATTTATTTTTATATTTTTGTTTTATTCCTGATTGGATCAAATGTATATATAATATATTTATTAATTAAGTGACTTTTTCAAAGGTTGGTTATTAAATAATATTTAATTAATTAGTGGGTCTGTCAACAAAACTTTACAATAGAAAATAGAGTTGTTGTGCCGGAGCTACTTAGTGGGGTTGCCGGACAACTTTCAAGGGTTCACACCCACCTCCATCGACTAGATACAAATAACATTTCGGAACAATACGATCTGTGTCCGAATGGTTGATGGTGCACTAGGATAGAGAGAAATTACGGTTTGATTTTCAGGATTCATTCGGGGAGGAGACTAGAAACATAATCATTGAATTGATCATTGAATCTAGAATATTCGACTCCTAATATGGTGGTTGGGTACTAGATAAACAAACAAGCAAAAAATACAATCGTTATATGCAACGGTTCCATTAGCAGGCCACAAGATCTCAGCCCGTTTAGATAGAGTTTTCGCCCAACTGATTCTAGCACTATGTCCCTCAATGGCATGATCCCACAACGCACGGGTCACCAATCCGCAGACGAGACATGATAGACTGGATTGGATTTCATCTTTCAAAGGTGACTCCTCATTCAGGGGACATATACTATTTCAACTACTCGACAACACTATAGACCATGCGCCTATGACTATCCTCCTAGTACTTCTCTGTTTCTAGCGCTCCTTCATGTCTACTACAAGCCAACACAAAAAAAAAAAAAAGATCCTCGTATGGATGAGGAAGTCGAAAGAGTAAGAACTTTTCGCAACTTCCCTTCCCGAATAATAGAATCTCAATCTCTCTTAAGCTCGCTTGACACCCACATACTTACTACTCTTATCTATACATCTTGCGAGAAACCGCCCAAGAGAGTCCAAAGCACACAAAGCCACTCAATACACAAGGAGAAGTTGCTTCACTCAACCCAACAGATCCACTCATTGCTTCAACCGATTTTATCGAAACACTATATCACCGTCAACCAAATCGAACAAACTAATGATTCTCGAGTCAAGCTCGTGCAGTTCATATTACGACTCTCGTTTAGTGATTCATAATTTGGTCTGGGTAATCTTATCTAACTCATAGTGTTCATGTGCCATAACTTTCCAGCAGATCTTAAGATTCAGAATTGAAATTACAACAGCACAGCTCCATCTGTTCAACACATGGATTCAAACCAGCTGTAAGTTCACAACTGCAGGGGCTCTCCATTGTCAACACCCACATTTATGGCGATGAACATCTGGCTTATGACTACTCATAAGTTGACCAACTTATTCTCATGCCTTCTCTTACTTGGGTGGAAAACAGGTTTGGCTCGGCAGATCCGGTTCAGTTCTCGAAGAAATGACTTACTATTAAGCAGTTCATATCAAGATTCAAAGTGAAGAAGGAACTTGAAGAGGGATCATACCAATCAGCTTAAGCATTCAATTCGCAGGTATCAGTCTTTCGCCGAAGCCCTGAGTTCATGATCAAGAAAAAACAGACAGTAGAACTATATGGTTCCAGGATCGCTTCACGAGAGACAGTTACTATTCCCAATCACAGAGTGAACATCAAACACCAAACATTCAACATGACAACTGAACCTGATCTACCTGCCGGAAGCAAACCAAAGCTCGACACCCCTGCAAAAAAGTTACATAAACTCGAGCTAATTGCGTCCAGACATTGTATTCAGATCATCCTTTCCTGGAATCAGACATCATAAACTGTGCAAATCCCAATTGGTAGTTTTAGAAGCAAACTCCTCATCTTATTCAACATCATACGGGTACAATCCACATTCAAGACTATATACCAAGTGTGAGATAACATCATTTGGACACAATCCACATTGGCAAAACCCTAGAAAGAAGTACATAAACCCTAATTCATGATAAAATAAAGGAATTGGGAATTGGAGAAAGGGATTCAAGGACAACTACTATTTTGTGTGCTGTGGAAGTATCAATGGACCTCTCCTGGTTTCCCTGTCATCCAATAGCCTCTGCACCTTCTTGTCCTTACAATACAGCCGATCGAAATGCTTCACCTATGACCATTCCAGTCAAACCAAAGACACAATTTGAAACCCTAATTTCCTAAAATCATTCCATATCAAAACACATACACAACTGAAATCCTAACTTACCCAAGAAGCTCGGCAGCTCTTCTCGTAATCGATCCTCGAGGTTTTGCACTCGGATGGGTAAAGCAACCCGACGTAGCCGCTCTCGGTCGGTGTCTTCCCTGATTGCACCTCTAAACAGGCGTAGAAAGCATCACGAGCCTGCCAGAGGAGATTGGAATTAGATTTCTAACATTTGTGGATGTGAGGAGAAGAAATGGAAGGGGGTGGTGAGAGATTGAACCTTGTAGCAAGCTTCTCTGGCTTGCAAGAGGACGTCGGTGTGGACATGATCGGAGTTTCTTGATGCGTAGGCTTCAGTCGCCGACATTGATCTTTCTGCAGAAAATGAAGATGAAGAAGGTTTGGCTTTGATCGGGGATTTCTGGAATCTGGTGAGCTGATCAGCTGAATCATTGAACTGGACTGGAAGTTATGGGCTTGGGCCCGATTGGATCACTGAACTGGATTGAAATGTATAGGCTTGGGCCCTATTAAGTCATTGGACTTAGTATTTACAAATCTTGGGCCATGACAACATACTAATCTTCATTGAGTACTCACAAATCAAAATAACTAAACTATTGATTGAAATCAAAAGCTAATTTTTTTCACTAGCTTTGTGAAAATTTAGAAGGCATCTACATACGAGATGAAGACTATCGGCAACTGTTTTGAGCGATATCTAAGAGTCAGACGTGCTACTTAATGGATAGCTCTGTTGGCTGAACGACGTACTGAGTGGAGGCAGAAGGAAGGAAGGAATCACTGTCAACATCTTGAAAATTTCCTTGACAACCATCCCGTAAAAAATCTAAAGATAATAAAGCAGTCACCAATAACTTTACACCCCTTTCAAAATCCACCTGCAAATACTCAGAAAACAAACAACATACCACTAGCATTTTTTTTTTCATCGATTGTTTTTCCAAAACTGTTTAGAACTATTTTTTATAAGGAATCTAGAAATTTTATAAGAAAGTATGAGAATATGGGAATGACAGAAAAATGTTTGTTAAAAATCCGAGACTGTTATATTATCTTACTTGATATCTATAATTGGTACAGAAAACAGTAAGAAAAAATAGCGATCGAGATCCACAATCCTATTTGGGAAAAATCAAAATTTCTAATAAAATTAAATATTCTCATAATGTTCCATAGATAATAAAATCACTTTGGGTATCTGAAATTTAAAAACTCTCCAAAATTTCACATGGGAACATAAATTGTAACGCTATTGAAGTGTGAATAATAATTGGGACCTTATCCTTGTTGTCGTGTGCAATATTATAAAGGACAACATCTTTAATATAGCTATTTATCACATAGGAAAATTATAATATAATCCGTACAGTACAAAGTTTGCAGTATTTGAATTGATATAATATTGACCATTCTACACCTCATATTTTTTCACTAAAGCTCATAGCTTTGAGATCATAGTGGACTAGTCGGCTAGACTACTATTCCACACATTAATTCAACAAAGATAGATTATGCTATTTGGGTTATGGTTAATGTCTACAACCGATTCGATTAACTTTCTGGAATCGGTTAACATACAATCAACTAATTTGGTAGTCGGTCAAGGAATTCATAACAAGTTGGTTATTATTTGATAGACAAGTGTGATTAACTATCAATTAACTGGCCATGGTTTACTTGACCGACTCTTTATTAAAACATCTGAAAAAACTGATCGATCAAATTTGGTTAATCTTGGTCATAATTAAGCTAGTTACTTAGAGTTGATCGATCGGTTTGGTTTTCTTGATTCTGTAAGATCAGTTAGTTAACTATTAATGCAATCAAATCTCAGTTAATCTTTGACTGATTGCATCTTGATTAGTTTTTAGGAAGTACAATACAAGGAATGTCGACCCTAATTGGAGTTGATGTGAACCCATGATATACTAATGACTACCAATATGGTATGTTTATGAATGGAGTTTTGTCACTTAATGACAGAAAAACCTGTGAGAGAACGCCGAGTCATAGGACAACTAACCCAATCCGAGAATTCGGAAAGTGTTCACCTTAATGACGGAAAAGCCTCACAATGGGTCGCTTTTTACGTGTCCAGACCCAAGGTTTAAATTCCGATCCTACTTTAGGAACATCCTCGTGCGAGGATGCTTTATACATCATCGTTATCTACAGCCGTCTACTACTAGTCCTTCTGGTTGGCCCTTGCTGAAAGCCCACATGTCCTATAATGTACCATACATTAACTTTTAACAAGAAAATTACCGGAACTGCTTTCAATGAGAGTCAACCTCAAAGTGTATATTGCGGAAAAAATTAGTTTCCCCACAAAAGGTGCTGATTTTTTGGTGGCGTATATGGAAGTTAAGGAATGAGGTTGTTTTCAACTTTAAACAATTTCATCCAAGGATTCTAAAGGAATGCTTTGAGGCTCACTTAAATGAACAAGCTGTAACCAACAATCTGACAAAATCACAACATTTAAGTCAGCCTCCTATACCTAACAATAATTATGGACTATTGCCAGCCACCAACTGGTTCAGAGTTAATGTGGATGGGGCAATCCGGAGTAATCAAGGTGGTGCTATAGGCATGGTGATAAGAGATTTCCACGAGAACGTCCTTTTCGCTGGTGGCCAATGTTTTCCCTATATTTGTGATCCTTTCACAATTGAAGCCTTGGCAGTTAGAACGGCTCTCATTTGGATAAGGAACTCGACCCTACAGAATTTAATAATAGAAGGTGATGCTGAACAGGTCCATGGCCGAGTCTTTGATCCAAACAAATCTCATCCACTGGCAGGGATTGTTATACAGGAAATTCGAACACTTTTCAAAAGAATGCCTGGGGTGATTTATAAAACCATTAAAAGAACAAGAAACTCAAATGCACATGACGTAGCCAAATTTGCTCTTAACTTCATGCAGTATGGTTTCTGTATGCATAATCTTACTCTGTTTGCAGTCCAAAATCAGATTTAAGGGTTAGCCTTAGGTTTAGGTTTGTCCTTTAACTTAACCACCCCCCCCCCCCCCCCCCTCCCCCTCCTTTTTCCCTTTTTTAGTTAGGATGGTGCACGATCTATGGTCCTCAGTAACTGGAGTTGCCACGACAAAAAAAAAAAAAAAAAAAACTCAAAGTGTATATACCCAAGTCAACATTTAGTCAAACGCCACGTTTTTTTACTTTTTACTTTTATTTATACCGTAAAAATGTGAATGTAAAGTCACAATCTGGTCCAAATGAGCAGCTTGGGGGGTAGTTGCATGCATACGTTAATATCACGACCACCGTGTAATAAATACCCAACTTCCATTCAATCCGCCCTTTTATGGAATTCAACTATTAATTCCATATCTAGATAATTACCTTTTATAATTTTTTGCATGCCTTTCTCAATCCCATATGTGTGTTTGATCAACCTTTTTCACGAATCAAAATATAACATAATTCACCGTTGAATTAAAATTGGGGAGTTGAGATGATTTGGTGGTCCTTGTGATTTTGAACGAAAACAAATGTTTGGATAGAAAAAATTACGTGGGATAGATCTTAAATCACCTAAGTGTACATGTGATTTGAGTCTTCATTTGAGATTTGTTTGATTGAATGTCTCGAATAGGAATTTGAAATAGCAATGAAGATTTTGTATCCATATTCTATTGCTATCATATGTGTGTCGATACATGATCAATTATCAAATCAAACTAACAAACACATGTTGCTTAATTGATGTTTGAGATTCATTCTCGGATCATATCTAGGTTACTAGGATCATGTTTAAGATTTACTCTTTGACTTGAAAGGGAGATCATATCTGGGTTACTTGGGTCATGTTCTTCCCTCTTCCCCATTTTCTCTCAATATTCCATTTCCCATTTTACCAGGAGGAGGTCTGGATACTATCAGTATCTGGAGGCCGATTCAGTTGTTCAGATAATGAATTTTCAACATGATGTGGTGAAGAAGGTTGTCGCAACAAGAAGACTGTCGGTACCCAGACTTTAGTGGTAATCGGTACAGGTGATCATATACCACCAATACCTGAAGTACAAATCGGCACTACAAGATGGTACTGAGACATGTTTGGCCAAAATATAAATTTGATGTGAAACTCAAATAATTTGAATTAATAATATCATTGTACACTAATAAAGCATTTGATCCCTACGTTTAAATGAATCTACACGTAGGGAGCTTCAACACCATTTTGGTGCTAAAGTTTCAGTACTCTAATATTTTCCCATTGATGAACACAAATTGATTGATTGTACATTTGTACTAACTCCATTCCAAGAAAAGCACAAACATCATCACATAAACAAACACACCTTAATCCAAACCGTACATAAAGTTAATTAGTACTAAAAACAAAATGATAGAACATAACCCCATCTCTTAATTATTATTTGTTTTCTTTAATCTTTGGTTTTGTCTTTTGGTCGGCTCCGTACTTAGATTAATTTTCGTATGATATGTCAAATCGGATTAACCAATTGGTTTAATCTTATAATTTTTAACTTAATGTGTGGGCAGGATTAGATTAATCTAACTTAATTTGCTGTAAAAAAAAAACTTAATTTATTTTAATTTTACATAAGATTCTTATTGGGAGCAGGAATGGCCGTGAATCTCGGAAATTTAACATATGGATTCCGAGATTATTGGAAATATAATCACTTTTATTATTTAAATAAATAAATAAATAAATGTTCTGAGATTGGCATTTGGTTTGGTGTTGGTGTTTGTCAAACTTGAAGATAGAATATTCCTAGCATAGTTTTTTCTTTCATAATTCATTGCAAATTCTTTGGTTCAATATAAAAAAATCGATAATTTAACCTAAACTTGAGTGGTCTTCCCAACAAGATAACGGTTCGTCACGATGATAATACTGGTCATTCCCATGACACCCAAGACTCCATGACGGAATTTCGAAGTTATGGTTGGGCATTGAGAGGTTGCTCTATCTCAATCACTTTTGGATGTGTTATTACCACTCCTCAGTTCCAAGTCACGTGGAATGGTGAGCTCTCTGATAGCTTCACCTCGTCTCATGGACTGCGCCATAAATGTCTCTTCTCCTTACTTGTTTATGCTTTGCATTAAACGTTTGAGTTATGCTTTTTGTAATGTGGTTAAATTATGTTCCTAGGTTCCTGAAAAAACTTACCAATCCATGTCTCACTTATTGATGGTGACAATGGAGCATCATGGCGCCCATAACATCAATGAAAACATCAAATTTGAGGCTACTAGCTAGTTGCTATCATCATGATGGGTAATGAAAAATCAACCTACAATGTTTGACTAAACAAGTAAATGGGACGGTAAGAATTTAAGAACAAAGTGATAATTAAGATATAATCATTAATTATTATTCTTTCTTGAATATTCGCATATTATGAGAGCAATTTTTATGATGACAACACTTTTATGCCATCCCATAACATCATTGAAATTAATACTGAAAACCAACAAATTAAGTATTTATTATAAAAAAAAATTGATACTTACAAAATTCAAATCAGACACTACAATGAAAGAATGATATCTATTTTTATTTTAGATCATAATAATATCACGAGGGGTAGTCATCCCCATAGAGACATACAACAAATGTGGTTAAAACCAGGCTCAGAGCAGGAAATAACATGAGTCCCAAGCGGGAACTTATACCAAATGTTGGCAAGGAAGTCGACAAACCTTATGGCCTTCACGGAAGACATGAGTGATAGAAACAGTCCAATCCCGACGAAGCAGCTTGCGAACAGAGATCAGGACTTCAGCAACACGTTGGTGAGTAACTTCTCTGACATTAGTGAGGATCTGAATCGCCGCCTGTGAGTCCATCTGAAGTTCCACCCTGTCGGTAGCCCGCCTCCCAGGAAAGTTGCAGACCACCCATCGCAGCGCAAATTTTTTCTCTGGAACAAATCCAAAAAAAATTAGTATATACAATTAAAACTAATAATATTATCTTATACTAAAGTAGGAAATTGTTAGGCCAAATTCCAATAATCATCATAGAGTGAACACAATCAATGGTGAATATTTTGCAAGATCATATTCCAACTTCTTTCACAATGAACTAGATAGAGTACTCTATTGATTGAAAGATTCAACCTTTGTGGTGAAACAAAGTTAGAGCATAAGATTAGTTTTCTATTTCAATGGGAAATTACTCCCCATTAGTGTCCCCCATTTGTTTAATGCAATTCCCCACTTGCCCATCTTTGGGGGTCCATTCTTTAACAAGTGGAAACCTAACCAACCATTAACATTGACAAGTGGATCCACCTCCAAATACCTCTATCCGATTTGATCTGATTCATTTGAGTTGACCTCATTCGAAATGTGTACACTATATATGATATTAGGTTACTGTGATTCGATTCTCGACATCCAGTTGGTGAAGAGACTAGATACATAATCACTTAGTTATAAAATATATACGCTCAATAATATGGGTTAAAGAACAAGTGTGCGTATCATTTGACAACTCGTATAAAATTTAAATCAAGATTTAGACACATAATAAGGAGTACATTACTTTTCTCAATACTCAAAGTATACACTACATTGTATGTATATACATGTTCTTTCAACTTGGTGTTTTCTTTTTTAAACCTAGTATCTATTTCCATGGATTCAATATTCATAAAACAATAAATTGAATCATAAAACATACAAAAATCTAGGAGAGATATGACAAGTTATTCGATGTCTTCCAAGTCGGAGGGTGATAAACATCCGAGTTTGGCTGAATAGTTAGAGTAAATGCATGATTATCTTTCAGTTTTCTACGAAACTTCCCTCGAAAAAAATATATAGTTTTTATACAAAATTGCATCTCCCTTAAACCATAGGCTTGATGGTATGAATATGAACAAAGTTATTATTGAGATAAAAAATTCAGTTTAAATCAATGATTTATTATATGTTTTTCCTTATAATTAAAATGATTAGTTGGACCGACCATGAAAAGAAAAGTAAAACTAAATAGATAAACAGATAAACAGATAAACACACATGTATAATAAACAGTGGTAAATAAAATAAGCCAAAAAAAAAAAAAGTCAAAAAATAAGATGATGAGAGGCGCCACGTGTTACAAGCAAGACCTGTAAACCAGTAAGAGCTCGACAAAGCAGCAGCCAGCAGCAGTACATGAACAAGCAACTGCAGGAATCACCACCACCTCCATGCCCACTCAAACAAACAAAATGAGCTTTTCTGATTCAAAATTCTACATTTTTGCCCACCAAATCCTCTCAGCCGTCCCTTTTTTCCATTAAAAAGCCTCCCTTTTTCCCTCTCATCTCCTCATTTCTAACTACCCATTAATCAGATTCATGTTCTTCTCATCGAATTGGAATCTGGGTTTTCCTTTGATCCTAATTTTGAAGTGTTTTTCAGGGAGAAAAGAGAAACCCTAGTTCTTTAGTTAGCTTCTTTTAGCTCTTATCTTGTTCTCTTCCACATGGGTTTTGGTTGAAATTTTATGGGTTTTGGTTAGAGGAGCTTTTTTTTTGCCAAAAATGGGAAACTTTCAGATCTGGGAGAGTGTGAAAAAAGATGAGTTCTGTTCTTCAATGTTGTGTTTTAGAGAGAGAGAGAGAGGAAGAAGGGAAGTGATAGACTGACAGAAGAGAGTGAGCACACAAACAGTCAATTGTATGAATGGAGTACCTTTGCGGGGTGCGTGCTCACTTCTCTTCTGTCATCTTACTTCAAAAATTTCCCTTCTTCTTCTTCTTCCTCCTTTTGTTTTGATCTCATCTTCTTCTGAATTCATTTCTGATCATATCCCCTTTGCATGCTTTACCTGACATGATCTCTTCATAGTTGATATTGTCTCTCTTGTGTGGCACCCTTTGAATGGATACAATACATAAGAAGCGCCCATCAATTGGCAGGCTTTTCTTCTCCCCAAGTGTTATCTTTCCTTTCTTGTGCTACTTACTTTTTTCCACCCTAGTTATTGCTAGCTAGTAGCTACCACTAACATTTCCTTATGATCCATGGTATAATAGGGTACTTAATGAATTTGACACTTGAGATTCAAACTGTTTGCAGTAGTAATTACAGGGTTTCACTACTATTTGAGTGTATGATCCATGGCTTCCAACAATGTAATAGGGTATTTAATGAATTGAGATTCAAACATTTGCAGGTGTGTTTAGAATTAGGATGCTGTTTGTTTTGTAGTAGATTTGTTTTAATATATAATACACAGATGAAAAAGGAGAGAACTTTGAAAAAAGGCGTGGACTTCCATGGTACTTTTCTTTCTCCTTTGGCCAAAAGGAAAGACTGAAGAGGAACGGGGAATTTGGTTAGTAGTAGTACTTGAATCTACTGTTCATTAACGGAAGCCGTATTCCTGTTTTCTTTCCCTTCCCCCAAAGTTGTTCTTCACCATTATTGATCGTCTCTTTTTCTGCAGATTGAGCTTATCCTGTTTCTGCAAAACTTAGGGTTTACTTCTTCTTCTTCGAATCTCTAATCCAGTAATCCGGCTGTGAATTTGGTGTATCTGGGTGTCGAATCCAAATGGGTTTCCATAAAATAACCCGATTCAGTCGAGATTTGTCTCATCATGCTTCAAATCGAGGTACTTATGATCTTCCGCATGGGCTTTTTATTTTTGTTTCCATTGAATACCCAGATTAGGACTCCGTTAGTTTTTTTCATGTATGGAAAGAAGGAAGCTTCCTGGTGGTTCTAACTGTTACCTTTTCTGGGGAGGAAAACGGGATATGACTATTACGGGATTAATTGAAGGGCGAAAGTTTCCTTTTTTACAAAGGTTCTAATGATTCCAATCTTGCTCGGCTGATTTCTCTCTTCTGTTTTCTTCCTTATTCTAATAAGGAAGCGGCTTTTTTTTTCTTTCTTTCTTTTCTTCCTATTTATATTGTTTTCGCTTGTTATTTGCAGATGGAACATATCTTGTCTGGGACTCCAACGACAAACGACGAGCTGCTTGGTTCTGCTGCTACTATCCGAGGAAGCATCAGGTAGAAACCCAGCCAGCTTAGTTATCCAGTTATTTGATTGATTTTATGTCTTCAAGTTTTGCTTACTTCTCCTTGCTGCTGTTTCTTGGATGATGCACAATTGGGATTGTACTGAACTTGTTGATTGATTCAGCTTATTGAATTGTATGTTTATCTAGTTCATTCGAAGCGAGCTCGAGTTGAGTGAGTAGTCTATAGTTGCTGATGAAATTAGTGGCTTTCATGTTGTAGAAAATCGATATCTGGTAGGTTTGTTTATCAGGTGTAGAAATTTGCATTCCTTGAGTTTGGGGACTTTTGGCTAGCTGGAAATAAGTTCGATATTTCTTTGATTATGATCGTGAGGTCAAGTTTAAAGATAGATGGTGACAGTAAATGTTGTATCTTTTTCAAAGAAATTTCTTCAAGATATGGATATTATACAAGGTTGAGTTTTGTACAACTGTTTGGTGCATAGGCGAACGATTTCTGACTGTGATATTCTTGTGTTGTGAATGTGTCCACACTGATAGTGACAATGAAAGAGTTTGTTTAATTTGCTTCTTGTTTTTTAATCAGTTCATTCAGTTTCGGTTGCTCAAATAGTGCAATGTATGGTTCAGTAATTTGGTAAATATTGGTGTTAAGGAATTAATAGTTGAAGATGGTGTAGAGAAGTAGCTTTCACTTTGGTCGCTTTTTGTGTGTGTGTTCTCGACACTCGATGGTTGTCCAAAGACGGTCACATTGATGCCTTTGTGTTCATCAGCTTTGCTATCGGTGTTCAGTTTCGTTGTATTTGGCTTAATTTCTTTTCAATGTTGTTGCAAACTTTGTCGTCCGATTTCAACTTGTCTTCACTTTGCTTGATCGAACTTTGTTTTAGTTCATTAGCTTCATCGATTTGGTGAGCCTTTGTAATTTCTTCCTTTTTCGGCCTATTGTCAGATGGCGAGAAGTTCTTAATAAATTAACCACTTGAAGAAAATACTATTGCGGAATAGATGTTTTTCAACACGCTAGACCTTGATTATCTTCTAAATACAAACTTAGATGCGCTAACTTGGTGTTTGTTAAGATATTAGCTAACATGTTAGTGTACAGGTCGTTAGCAAACAAGTCCTAACTAAACGATTAACGATTTGCCTTTGATTGTGTGTACTTAAAGAGATTCTCGATTGACATTCCTGTTATTATATTTGACAAGTTGGTTGTTATTCTCCTTTAGTATAAGCTTCAAGGTGAAATTAATATGTTAGGTAGTTCTTTGGTTTCAAGACCTTGCATTAAGATGGAATTCCTAATGATTAGCACTCAAACCTGAAGTTGATCTTGGTTTTGGGTATGAATGCTTCTCTCGTGTTTCTTAACCATCTTATTGACATGCATAATTGATCTTGGGTAGGTAGAAGGGTGGGTGCGTAGTTCAGTTGAGCTAATGCATTGACGGTGGAGGCAGCTTTTTGATTAAGATGTCATCTTGGAGCACTTGGTAGTTCGGCTCCGATGTATATGCCTATCCTGTCCATAGATTTGCTCGATTAATCTAGTTTTCTATGCGTATCTAATCTAAGCGTCCATGGTAGTTTACTTCTTTTCTCATGTTGATTCACTTAGTAGCTCTTTTTCAAATAAGTGTACTAGAGGTTTCTAATTTGATGACTTTATTTAGCGAAGCAATTTATTTATATGCTACTCTCGTGTAACTAGCAGCGTTAATGCCGTTGGATTTTGAGAATTCTATGCCTTGTTTGGGTTCGAGATGTAATCATGGGAATCGAGTGAGGATGGGAAATGAGCTTCAAATCTCATGACCAATTCTCTAATCCTTACGAGGGGGCTCCTTTATCGGTTTCTTCATGTATTACTTACTTCACTGCCTGAATTCGCGAGTTGTTGACTTTCTCATTCATACCACTGTTGTGCTGTGCATCTTTGTTTTGTTTCACATCAATGTACATATGTTGTGTAATGGTTAGAATAATCATGTGTGTTATCATGTTGTTCTTGATCATGTGTTCAACATGATTATGGTTAGTTGAATAAATCTTGTGTGGTTCATCTTTTCCTCAAATTCCTTGCTGAAAAATCAGTTCAAAATGTAGAACTAAATCCATCTCGAGCACGGATACCCGTGTATTTAACATTTGTGCTGGATTTTCTGTCTGTTGTCTCTCTTTCCGGGTTGCAAAGAAGCTGTCTTTCTGAAGAACAAGTAATCTGATCTGTGTTTTACTCTTTTGTGTTATCTGGCCGTTTCTGGTGTTAATATAGAGGCATTCTGATCCGAAATCGGCTAGAAAAGTCTTAATCATGCGATTTGGTTGCTGCTTTGTGTTGATAGTGTTCCTGTAATTCGCAAATGCTCGAATTTCTGTGCTTAAGTTGAATCCTCATTCTTCTGATTTACTTGGCAGGTTTTATATCCTGAGTCGTCATGTTCCGGCAAGATCCAAGGCTACTAGCATTCGTAGAAGTCTCGGATTCAAACAGCAGCACTCGTCGCCAGCTCGACAATCCATCCACTCCAGCAGCGAACAACAAGCGAACCACCTGCGCTTCGAGATTCAAAGGCGTGGTGCCACAGCAAAACGGCCACTGGGGATGCCAAATCTACGCCAACCACCAGAGGATATGGCTCGGGACCTTCAAATCGGAGGAAGAGGCAGCAATGGCCTACGACAGCGCTGCATTGAAGCTCCGCAGCGGAGAAACTCGTAGGAACTTCCCCGTCACCCCCATCACCGCTCAAGAACCAACCTTTCAGACCTACTTCACCACAGAATCCGTCCTCAACATGTTAAAGGACGGAACTTATGCATCAAGGTTCGCAGAATTCATCATGGCTCGAGCCCAAGCAGTCGGCACAGAGCTCAGCCTCAACATTCCAAGGCCAAGGACCGACAACCGGGGCATGATGTGCAAGCAGCTGTTCCAAAAAGAGCTGACACCTAGCGATGTCAGTAAGCTGAACAGGCTGGTGATCCCTAAGAAGTACGCTGTCAGGTACTTCCCTCGAGTCCCCGAGATCGAAGATGGTGCTGAGAAAGAAGAGGATGATGACAATGTGGTGCTGAGCTTCTACGACAGGTCGATGAAGACACTGTGGAGGTTTCGATACTGTTACTGGAAGAGCAGCCAGAGCTTTGTGTTCACCAGAGGGTGGAACCGGTTCGTGAGGGAGAATCGTCTCGAGGCTAAAGACACGGTGACCTTCTGCCTCTGCGAGAGACGAAATGGTGCGACGAGCGAGACGTTCTTCATGATCGATGTGGCTGAGAAGGAGCAGCCGCCGCGGCAAGTGTGTGAGGAAACTGAGAGTGTGGTTGAGAAGAAGGGAAAGGGGATTAAGCTGTTTGGTGTGAGGATAGGTTAGTAGTGAGTTTTAGGGTTTAGGATTTAGGTGAAAAGGTTTAGTCTTTTTGTTTTGTTGTTGTCAATTTTGAGGAGGTGGTTAATTAGGGATTAATTTTGATGATTACTGATTTGATTAACCGGTGGTTAACTCGGTTTAGGCCTGAGTTTTGGTGGTGGCCTAAATCAGAAGAATGGTGCTAAGGCACTTAAGACTCAACACTGCTTCTAACTGATTAGCAAGTAGTAGTTTTAAGTAACTTTTTTTTTTACCTTCTATGTTATGAGGTTAAACTATTTTTTACTGCGGTTAATTTCATCATTATGATAGTAATTCCTCGTATTTTTTTTACTATTTACCTTATAATGTATTGTGCATAATATGACTATGTATATATATATTCATTTGTATTCTAGCATATAATAGTTACATTTTGATTTTAGGAAATTATGCATAAATTTCTGATTAGGCTTGGCAACGGGTAGCTACGGGTCTTGATACCATATATTCACTTTTCATTCGTTTATTAAAATGTTACTACCCGTATCCTTCTTACGAGACTAAACATGTACAAAATACAAACCATCCCCTTCCCGGAATGGGTATGGGTAAATTTGCTACTCATTGGGTGAACCCATAAATCTCTCTACATCTGGATTGCAAAGAGATTTTTGAGATGGAGTTGCGATTGTTAGAGTTTAGGATTTCGAGAAAGAATGATGGACTTTGAAGTGAAGAACTAATTGATTGAATGAGATATTGTGTTTGGTACCTTAAACATAGATGATATATTGTGACTAATACAACGTCGTTTCATACTGGGGTATCCATATGGTGTGGATACCTTCAAACTCGTCTCTACCCATTACCCATCGGGTTTGGGTACATTGGATGTTATGTTATTACAAGATCGTTGCACAATGGGTATATTGGCATGATCTATTAGAATATTCGACAACTATAAGCTTCTCATTCTTCGATTTAGTAATAACACGTGTCGTGATCTGGTAATTAAACCGTTGACTTAATTACACAAAAAAAATCTCTAATTTTAGGAGGATTTTAATTTCTTATTTTGGTTACTCCAACTTTATTCTAGTTTTGCATTTTCTATATTTTGAGTCTCCTTGTAATATTTTAGAAAAAAATACATAAAAGCGGCGGCCCAAATTAATGATTGAATCAGTCTTATCTCAAATTATTACCTACAGGCCCATTAGAACTTATGCAACTCATACCGTGGGCCCTAACGTAAATATAGGCCCATAATCTATGATTTTTTTCATTAATTAATTTATTCTAATTGTCATTTTTTTTTATCCAGTAACTAATCGTGAGAACGAATTTGATTCAAAGTTCAAATAATTTGATCCATAAAATTTTATAATTAGTTCTAAAAACTAGTTTTTGTAAAAAAACTATAATATCAACTTTAACTAAATAACTAATTCTTGTAATTAGTTATAAAAATGTTTGAATGGAAAAATGTCTGAATCGTGATGAACACCGAAATTAATAGAGAAGAATTATAATATCGACTTTAAAAGCTAATTCCCTTGTGGCGTATGTGATGTTTCTTCTTTCACTCATCTATCAGAATCTTTAATTCGCGCTTAATTTATATATATTATCTCCAAACCTTCAATTATTAATCTATCACATGACCTTTATATATAAAGACAAAAAAAGTAATAAAAATCAGTGTTTCAAAGTTGTACTCTTTAAAAAAAAATGTAGACATTAAAGTGAAAGAGTATATCAAAACAAGGATGAATATTCTCGACTCGATAAACTCATAAACTTTGATAATTAGCAAAGTACATAAGAAGAACATTTGTTAAACTTAACAGGCAGAAATTCAAATTTATGAGCAATATTATTCGAGGTGTGTCTACAACGATAATAGGGTCATTTATAACGAGAATTTTGGTCTTTAATCACGAGTATATGATCCCACTCGAGTGATAATCTAACAAAAAATAAATATGATTAAAATACAAAATTAAGAAAAAACTTACTCAAATACTACTAAATATTGTTCAGTGATGATGCACGACTATAGGAGTCCGTAAGGAGTCGAAAATCACATAGAATCCTCGAGTGTCCCAATCCAAACATGGCTTGATCATAGTGATTTGATACCATCAATGTATGATAATATAATTAAGTGAACAAAACACATATTTAACTTTATGGACTCGATTTTCAATGCTATTTTATAAGTAAATAATAAAATATTAGAGAATAATAGAGGTGATAATATATAATTATGAATTATGTACACATATGCAATAGGAAGATCAACAAACATGCAACACGTCTCACAATAATTGAATGGTTGTTGGATTATTCTATAGCAAATCATTGAAGCTTTATATTACGTGGATTTTTTTTTAAATAAATTATTAATTTATTATGGTTCCTAACTCCATTGTACTAAATACTATTTATTTATCGCATTAGCACTTCTAGATTATTAATTGCGTGTCAAGATATTATATCAAAAATATATATAAATTTGTATCTCTTTTAATTTGAATATTGTGGGTTATTAATTTTTATAATAATTTTAGTAAAGGTAAGGACCAATTAAATTTTCACAATCATTATTATTATTTTACTGAAAAAATAAACGTGGTCGGCAAGATTCGAACCTGCGCGGGCAAAGCCCACATGATTCGAAATGTTTACTATTGTGTGGTTGGCTTTGGAGACATCTGTGAGTTATTTTTGCCACGTGTCATGAACTGTTTCATCTCAATAACTCGAGTGGTTAGAAGAAAATTCTCAATGAATCTTATATTGTTTACTAACATGTCCCCCCCAAACGAATAACTATTCGATAAAACTTTAACAACAGACTGTGGGTCATGTGCGAAAGCTTCAATAGACATTTATACACGGATTGGTAGTTACTGAAATTCGAAACCTTGACCACTTGTTGGACTCTGATATCATCATGAACTGTTGTATCTCAATAACTTGAGTTGTTTTGGAGAAGATTTTGAATGAATTTTAAATTGTTTACTATAATACCACAAATGAACGACCACTTGCTCATCGAGACACAGTGCACAAACGTAAAGCCAGAGAAGATTCAAAGGGATGAGAGTATCTGAAAAATTTCATCACCCATAAGTCTTGTAGAGTACTTATTGAATGAATAATTATTTTAACTTAAGTTAAATATTATTATATTTAACTTATTTTATTCTTTTAATTATTGTTTTTGTGAAATAATTGAAGAAACTGTTTCAATTCAGAAGCACTCTCCCTAGAATACACCTTCCCCACAAACAAAGAGGATTTTGTGAACCAATATTGTCTCTTTAATTTCCCACCTATTTGTTGTCATGTTTTCTTTTCAATAATTTATCTCCCACTTTAATTTATTTATTCAAAAATATCTATTTTTTCTTTGAAAAAATCATTACGCATAAAGTTTGAAATATCATATAATTGATCGAGAAAGTTATCCTGTTGTAGGTGCAGGCGTGCAGCGAAAAAAGAAACAAAAATTTTTAACTAACACAGTAACACACTAACAACCTGCGTATTCTTACCGAATCTCAGGTGAAAAGCCTTCATAATCCTTGATAAGCCTCAGTAATCAAGTCAAAGGTCAAACTTCATAGCATCAGTTCTGATCAAGCAAGGGCATATATCGCCACCTGAGAGTCGAGCTAAAAAACAACGCATGCAAATCGAACACCGTACAACAAGGAGCACACTACAACAAAAATAGCTAAGAGTGGCGGATACAACAGTGGCGGTTGTACAACCGCCACTGTCATTTATACATTGTGGCGGTTTGTTACTGGAGGTTAAAACCGCCACAATGTATTTAACACATTGTGGCGGTTTTAACCGCCAATAACAAACCATTGTAAACTTCTTCTTCCAACCAAACCCCCACCTCTGAAAAAACCTCTCAACTCTCTCCCATCTTCTTCTTCCAACCAAACCCCCACCACACCAAAATGCCACCCCAGCTCTTCACCACCGCCACCCTCCTCCGGTGACCCGACGTCACCGCACCAGACCCCGCCGCCTTCTACCCCGCATTCCACCGACCACCCACAATGACCTCCCTCTCTGAAATCCCCACCCAACAACACCAAACCCGACGCCAGCACCACACCATTGACCAAACCCCCACCACAATAACAAATCATCTCTCCCTCGATAACTCTCCTCCGTCCGAATCGAGTTAGATCTCATCCTCCGTCGACCGCAGCTCCTCCTCCGTCCGAATCGAGTTAGATCTCACGCCAGCTCCTCCTTACTCCACCGTCCAACGCCGCCTCCTCGTTTAGAGGTAAGAATCACCTGAAATCGAAGGAGAGTGACGCCGCCGCCGCCACTAATTGAGTCGAAGGAGGGAGAGACGCGACAAGCATCGGTTGGCGGCGTGATTGGAGGAGGAAAAAGAGAGGGAAGTCGGCAACAGCTTCGACGACTACGCCCTTCGTTCGAGACGGAGAGAGAGAAAGGAACGTAGCTGGCGCAAGGAGAAGAGACTCGAGCGGTGGTGGTCGGAGCTCCTCGTTCCAGAAGAACGGACTCGCCGGAATCTGGGTTTTGCGCCGGCGAGTTTTTTTTTTGGAAAGTTAACATCAAGATTGGCGGTTATAACCTCCAATGTGTAACCGCCAATGTTGATTATTAGTGGCGGTTGCTGACCGCCAATAAAGTTCATTTGTGACGGACGAATTTGTGGCGGTTTCCGCTTGAAACAGTGGCGGTTGTACAACCGCCACTATGTTTACAACAGTGGAGGTTATAACCGCCACTGTTGTTAAAAAAAACCGCCACAAATCCTTCGTCTTGTTGGCTCATAACAATGCTAAGATCTCTACTTTACAATCGAATGGACGACCCAACATAGCTATCATACTAAACGAGATCAACCTTTTGATTGGCCCTCGTAGCACCACTTCAACCATCTGCACTGAGCAAATCTTGGATACGAGATAGATTTTCCAAGATATTACAAAGAGGAAACTATTCTATTGAGAAATATGAAAGTGATTAATAGTAACTTTTCTGTAGATAAAAAGCCAATTGATTGATGCACTATTTTAGATACAAATAGCATTTATTTACGCATGATAAATATAAAAATGAATTTCTTTTGCTCAATAATTTAGAGTCTTCTTACATATTAGGTCGAATAAAATACATGAAAAAAGTAGCACATGGAACAAAAAAAAAAATTAATTTCGGTTAGACTTTTTTACATTAAATTATTAAGTAGTGAAAATTTTCATTTTTTTCACAATAAATAATAGGTACTCACCCAGAAAGAAGTAAGTGTCGATTCTGATTTAGCGAAAGATGAATTAAAATTTGAGAAGAGGCTCCTATTCAAATCCATAAAAGTATCACGAATACATTAAGGAAGAGACACAAAATACTCATTACATCCAAATAAATAGATTACAAATTGAGAACAAACAAGTTAAATGATTGATTTTATGTAGTTGGTTACTTGGTTTCACTTAATTTGACCTCTTTTGGCCATATAACACACATTAAACAACATGTACATTTAAATACAAACACAAAAAAACAATCTGAAAAAAGCATTCATTCACACATTAGCACGAATTTTTAATAATGACTAAAAGACGAGACATGTATCAGAACGCGTCTTGTGTTAAACGGATGCCCAAGCCCATTTTTCACTAAAGACCCCTCTTACATTTCGTCATGAACTATAAAACAGATACTCAATGAGTATAAAATGACCAGAATATTCATATCTCATTTTCTTTTTATATTCCATCTCGAATGATTAAATATCCAAACTCATCAAATAGCGAGACAGACATGAGATTAATCAAACAAGCATATCGAAAAGGATAGAGAAGAGAGACATGGACAAATACACATCACAACTCCTCGATCTTTTAATTGACCAATTAAAAGAAGGCTAAACGAGGGATTAAAGGACCACCACAACTCCACCTAAAAAAAACAATCCAATGCTCAACTCTACACAACCATCTAGAACTCGCGAAGCAACTCCAATCCAAGTGGAACCATCATTGAAAAACTTATTCATCTAAAAATGATGCTCCTTCTTGGTATTTTTAAACGATTCACTATCTGTATAACATAGTCGCCCATCTCGTGACCCTGAATAATCTTCCAGTAATCATATGACAATAGACTTAACTCCCTGGATTAGGAGTTGGGACTCCATTTCCCTTCTAAATATTGTTGCTATCTATCTACCTTCTCCAACCATCAAGAACACGCTCAACTAGAAAACACAAAACACTCCACGAAACCAAATTATACACGATTCATCCAACCCCGTACCTCCAATCAATTCGTAACCCAATAAACCCGTAATCCAATCAACCCAATTCGTAACCTCCCCAATCCAACCATTCAACAAAGAACCACCACAAACCCACCTAGAAAAACAGTTGAATTCCCACCATATGTTTCCTCCTACACTGTTTGTGTTACACACGTTTAGCAATGACCCACCTTATGCAAATAATGTGACCCCAAAATTCGTATCACCTTTGGCCTATCCCATGTGGTAGCACGAGACTCATCCGCTAAGTTCCAAACCCTAACACGCTATGACACCACACCAGTCTTCGCCCACTTGACCCTTATAATCGTAATCATCATGTGCCCACTTTTGATTCTTTTGGTCGTTGGCTTGGTCCAACCAAAATTTATGTTTGATTGTGTGAGTCATGGGATCATTATTATGATATGTGTGAAATGGGCACTTAAATCACTTGTTTAAGTCTCATAATTGGGTTGAGTAGATGGTTTCGGTTGAGATTGTGTTTCGGTTGGTGATCATGGGTAAGAAAATTAGCAGTCGAGTTTCTCGTGTTAAGAAAAATTTGATCGGATTTTGGTTGAAGTTAAGTTTGTCGTCCACTTGGTTATTACGTTAGTCTGTTAGTCATCTCCAATGCTTTATAATAGGTTTAAATCTTTTTGTAGTCTCCGCAAGCTGTGGAGGATCAACTGGGTGGGTTCTCCGGGATAGTCAAAGCTCGGTGCTCCATGTCGTTGGGACTCCATATCTAGGTATCGTTAATTTGATCCATTTCTCCTGGAATTGCTTGCGTGTAGAGATGAGGTGTCTTGGTACTACTTTTCAGGGTGCTTTAATACGAATATAGAGAGTGATGCAAAACAGGTGAGACTCCTTCTACAATCAAATGCAACTTCTCTTGTCACAAGACGATGCAATTCTCCAAGAGGTTCTCCAGCCGTTGGCTTGACACCACTCATTCGTCTCTCTTTGGTTAGTAGTACAGCAAGTCGAGTCACCCATTCCATGACATGCCTCTCTAGCCACAAGACAGTGCAATTCTCCGAGAGGTTCTCTAGCTGCTGGCTTCGACACCACTCATTCATCTCTGTTTGGTTAGTAGTACAATAAATCAAGCCGCCCGATTATGTGGCATGTCTGACTCTTACGAATCTCACAAGAGTGTTTCCGGTAGTCCTCCGAAAGTAGCGATCTTGGATTGAATTGTTCAGTAATAAAATAGATGACACTTAATCTTCATTATTGCAAAACTCTGAAACACAGAGAAGAACATTCATACGAAGATAACACCAAACTGCACATTACACCATCATCATCACCATTCATACAAATCGGATGAAAGAGCTAATTCTAATCAACAATGGAAAACTCAGATTCCCCAAACATCCCAAACAATCAAACATACTAATCCCCATATTCAACAAATCTAAAACAAATCAATTTCTTCCATTCAATCAAGCAACGACGTCCGCCGGCGACGTCCACACGATGTCCTTAAGCGCCGGTCTGAGCTCCTTGCTACAGAACTGATTATACTCCAACGTATCGCCGTTATCTTTCTTCACCTCCACAACCAGGAACGAATTCGTCACTGCAAAAAGCTCCGCCTGAATCCCTAACTTCCCTTTCCTCCCGCTCTCCATTCCTTGCAGCTTCACCTTCGTCTCGCTCCTCTTCATGCTGAACTTCCCTGCCTTGGCCACTTCCTCCAGTTTCGATATCACGCTGCTCGCCGGCCGAGTCGTCGCGAATCGGAGCTCCTCCTTCTCCACCTTCTTCTTCCCTTCGAAGAGAGGCGACAGGTCGAAGCCCTCCGAGAGCGAGATTATGTGGAACGCGTTGAGAGTCTCTGGCTGCTTTGATTTCTCAGATTTTGAATCGTCATCCGTGTTGAAGGAATCGAATTCCATCTCCTCTTTGGATCTGACCTTCTTCGGGATGGATTTCTTGAACCAGGAGGTTTCCATGACTTTAACGATTGTGATTCTGGAGGCTGGATTTGGATCCAGGAGCTTCGTGATTAGCCTGCGTGCTTCGGAGGAGAACCACGGCGGACATTTGAAATCGCCTCTGTAGATTTTCCTGTACATCGCTACTAGATTGTCATCCTGGAAAGGAAGGAATCCGGCGAGGAGGACGAAGAGGATGACTCCGCATGACCAGAGATCGGCTTTCGCTCCGTCGTATCCTTTTTTCCCGATAACTTCCGGCGCTACATACGCCGGAGTTCCGCATGTGGTGTGGAGGAGGCCGTCTTGCTTTAGGTGCTCGGCGAAGGCGCTGAGTCCGAAATCGGTTACCTTAAGGTTGCCTTCCTCGTCCAGGAGGAGATTCTCCGGCTTCAGATCTCGGTGGTAGACGCCTCGGCTGTGGCAGAAATCGATTGCTGAGATCAGCTGCTGGAAATAGACTCTGGCGACGTCCTCCTTCAGGCGACCTTTGGCCACCTTGTTGAAGAGCTCTCCGCCGCGGACGAGCTCCATCGCTATGTAGATCTTGGACTTACTCGCCATCACCTCGTGGAGCTCGACGATGTTTGGATGTTTCACCATCTTCATCACCGAAATCTCCCGCTGGATCTGCTCCATCATCCCGACTTTTATCACCTTCTCTTTTCCGACGACCTTCATCGCCACGCTCTTGCCGGAGCTGAGGTTCCGAGCGTGGTACACCTTTGCGAACGTTCCATGGCCTAACTGCCTCCCGAGCTCGTACTTCCCGTGGAGCAGAGTAGTCTGACCGTCTCTGTTCTTCTCCGCCATTGCCTTCCGACTTCAATCCGTCAACTGCTCGTATTTTTATACAAGAAACTGAAAAGAAAATTCCGACTGGTTATCGCGAAAACTGAGAGCGAATACAGCCGCCTGAATCACCCGTCCTCGACGTGTTTACGGTGGCAGTTCCTGCCGCCGACTGATCTCTCGGAACGAATCTCAGGCTTTCGCAACGAAGAACCTACCATCTCTCTGCATTCCCAAAGTGAGGAATGAAATTAGGGTTTCTGAATTGGGGAAGAGATTTTTTTTCCTATCAGATTTCTGTTTCTCTGTTTATTTCTTTTTCTTTTTTTCTCTTCTGCGGAGAACTCAATCATTTTATAGAGGGAAGAGCCGTAAGCGGAGTGATCAGTTAGGTATGGAAATTACAGTTATGCCCCTAACATGGCGGTACTACAATCATGGAGCGGCAATCCAACGGCGAGGGTGCCGGTCGTGTTTTTGACGGTTGGATTTGAATTTTGTCTTTTTCGCAGAAGGACAGTGGACACCTGTCGTGATCTCATTGGTTTTGGAGGGTGCAACGGTTGCATGAACCGCCTCCTGATTGATGTTCTGGATTTACCATCGTACCCCTATCAGTAATTAGAGTGGGGTTTCTTTATTTTTTCTTGTGGGAAAAGGCAATTTTAATTGAAAATTGCTACTTTTAAATAAAAATCTTAATTATTAAATTTTTTTTTATGAAACTTAATTATTAAATTTCAGAGAGAGATTTGTTTTATTTTTGTTTTGTTTACCGACCTAAATAATTTAATTTCTCTACATGGTCCCGCCACGGAAAGCAAAGTACGATCAGTAAGAATTGTAATAAATAATTAAGGTTTAAAATTATTGTAAACAAATGGTTTGGAATCTGAGCGCGGTGGACTACTCTCATTGATAAATGGAATCCAAACAATCTCAGTCGTAGAACGGAGGTGGTCTACCTAGATTACCATCATAGTAGACTCTAATTATAGGATTGGCAATTGGTATCGGAGAACAGGGGTACCCACCCGAAATCCGACCAATTTGGGGAGGGGATTACTCGTTGACGAGTATAGGCAAACCCAATACCCAGTTATAAGAGCGAGTACAAGGTGGGGACGAGTTTGAAGGTATCCGTCTCATACCCAACTTAATGGTACTCAACATGAAATGACATTGTATTAGCCACAATATATCACCTATGCTTAACGGAGCAGACCCCATTTCTCCTTCAATCATTCAGTTCTTTACTTCATCTCATCGATCGAGCAGTCCATCGTTCCCTCTCAAAACTCTAATGCTCTGAAAATCGTAACTCTATCTCGAAAATCTCTACAATCCAGAAAAAGATTTGGGGTTCACCCAGTGGGTAGGGAGTTTACCCGATACCCATTATGGGCGAGAATTGTTTGAATTTTGTACTTATTTAATCTTGCGAGGAAGGTACATGTAATATCCATATAATAAACGAGTGTGTAGTGAATACGTGATATCCAAACCGTGATTACATATTATCAAGACTATCTAATGGTAACTTTTCAGGGTATTATTGAAAAATCTTAATTAGGGCATGAAACAAAAGGGTATTATGTTTTTTTTTTTTAAATGCAAAGATAAGCTTTGCTTCATATAGGAAAAAGGTGAAGATAAGCTTGCCAACTAACTAAAGCTTGGCATGTGGGTTTTATTACGGTATTAAATTAATCCACATAATTAGCGGCAAAAGATCCGGACCCAACCTCTAAAGGTTGGACCGGTCCAACCCCAATACTCGGAGGGGTAATTTCGGTATTTTGGAAAAATAACCCTATCCTCCCCCTGTTCAGCTTCTTCACCGCCGCTATCCCACTTTTCTATTACTTTCCAAATCAACAAATTACAAAACTGAAAAAAGAAAGCACCATCCTCATCCCCAATCCTCGTCACATCGGCAGTCGGCGGTGCTATTCGAGACCTCAATCGAAGCTTTTATCAGTCATTCCAAACAGTGCCGCCGTCCTTCTTCGTCTCCCTTCCAAACAGTGCTGCCGTCCTTCTTCGTCTCCCTCCCGTTTCTCAATCGTCCAAATCTGGAGCCCAAATCGGAATCGAGCCAGAGGAACACCGATCTGTGGCGGAAATCGACTAGAAATCCGCCATGGCGGTCTCCGGCGGCGATGATCAAGTGAGATGAGGAAGGCTCGGTCGGAAGGCGGTGGCGGAGAAGGGGGGAGGGCGATTCCAACGCTAGGTTTGCTTGGTACGGCGGGTCCCGGGACGAGATTCGATCTTGAGACTCGGTCGGTGTATCGGCAACGACGGCGGAAGAGGAAACGGTCAACGACATACACACGGTGTCGACGTTCATCTCTCCCCGATTTTTCTGGGTCCTTGTCGCCGAATCAGAACCGGAGTCGGAGCTGCGGAATCCATCGCCGGAAAATAATATCTACTGGTCGGGAAAAAATTGAAGAAGAAGATGTAGAATTTTAGTTATTTACAGTTTAGTCACTTGAGTTTAATCTATTTTAGTTAGGTCACTTACTTTTTGTTATTAACAATTTAGCAATTTTTGGGCCATTTTGAAAAATTTTGTATGTGAACATTGTTAGAAATTAACTTTGTAACTTAATAATGTGGTCGTTGAATAACATGTTAACTAGTTACCTAATTATAAATGTTAACTAGTTATGAGTTAAAGATTTCCGGTTAACTAGTTATTTGGTAATGACGTTAACTAATTAGCAATGTAAGATAACTAGTTAACTAATTACTAACAAAATAACTAATTACACTGATTTGATAACTAGTTATCATCTTAAAAAAATGTTAACTAGTTATCTAAATCATAATGTTAACTAGTTAACTCGATATGGTAATCATGGTAAGTCGTTAACTAGTTAACTAATTATGCTGATTCGTTAACATCGGAAAAAACCTGTTAACTAATTTTGATAACTAGTTAACTAATGTTGATAACAAATTATCACCCTAAAATGTTAACTAGTTAATTAGGTAAAAATAATATAACAAGTTAGATAACTTGTTAACAAAAAATCTCGTTAAAATGTTAACAAAAAATCTCATTAAAATGTCGCCAGCATGATTGGTTATCAGGTTAAATTCTGTTAACAAGTTAACATGATTTTGTTAACTAGTTATCAGGTTAAAATATGTTAACAGGTTAACATGATTGGTTAACAGGTTAACATGATTGGTTAACAGGTTAACATGATTGGTTAACAAGTTAACATAATTGGTTAACTAGTTAACTCGATTGGTTAACTAGTTATCATATTAAAAAAAATGTTAACTAGTTATCTTAGTCATGATGTTAACTAGTTAACTCGATAAGTTATCTAGTTAACTAATTATGTTAATTTGATGACTAGTTAACTAATGTTGATAACAAGTTATCACCTAAATCTGTTAACAAGTTATCAAACAAAAAACGTTATTAACTATATATCAGATAAAAATCATATTAACTAGTTAACAAGTTAACAAGTTAACTCGATTAGTTAACAAGTTAACGATTAGTTAACTCGATTAGTTAACAAGTTAACTAGTTAACAACTTGATAAGTTAACTAGTTAACAACTTGATAACTAGTTAACTCGGTTGGTTAACTAGTCAACAAAAATATTGTTATTAAGTAAAAAATTTGTTAACTAGTTAACTCGGTTGGTTAACCTGTTAGTAAAAAATCTGTTAACAAGTTATCAAACAAAAAACGATGTTAACTAGTTATCAGTTAAAAAAACACTGTTAACTAGTTAACAACAAAAAAAGTGTTAACTAGTATTTTTTTTAGTAAAAAAAAATTATTGAAAAAAAAATTTCAAAAAAAATTGCGCCGGAAAAGTCGTCGGCCGGTCGCCGGAAAAGTCACCGGCGACAGCGGCCGGTCGCCGGAAAAGTTGCCGACGACGGCGGCCGGTCGCCGGAGACGGCGGCAGGTCGCCGATGCTGGGGTTCCTGGAAATTATATTTCTTTAATTTAAATATAAAGAATAATATTATTTATTTAATTTAAGTATTAAAAATAAATTATTTGTGTAAAGTCCTAAATACCCTAACAATCTAGACCATTGGATTGGTCAAAGAGTCAAAAGTGATCTAATGGTTGAGATGAAGGTTGGAAGCTTCCAACCCTTGGAAAGGGTTGGAGCCGGATCTGCGCCCCATAATTAGCCTTCAAATTTCCACATAGGACAATATTTCATAAAGTAAAAGTTGTAGAATTTGACTTCAAAAAACTTTAAAATCAATCCAAGAAAATATATATACCATATATATATATATCACAAATGTGCTGAATATATAAGATTTATTTTCATATTAATCATTGTGGTAATATTTTCCATTTAATTGAGAATTATATCTGGTTATTATAGAATTTTTTTTCATATTTTGTGACGGATTTAATATGATATTAAGTATTGTTATATTCTAATTTCATTTTTTTCAGAGCAATGAATTAATGACCAGATGTGTTTTCTGTTGTAAATGCATATTTTTTTTTAAAAAAAAACTAAATCAATTTATTTAATGTCGATGAGTGTATGCGATGAGAATATTTTGGGTACATGAACATTTTGTTGACATGTAATCAAATTTTTTATATAGAAAACATGTAATAAGATTCATTGCCAATAAAATGGAAATAGAATTCCAATTAAAGCTCCTTCCAATAGACCAATACTATGCATCAAGAATCAACATCCATTCTCGATTGTTTAATTTATTTACGTATTTATGGTTAATGTATAATTGACATAGATATGTTAGGCATTAATTCATAAAATCTTGCGATTCTGCGATTTAAATTTACAGTCACGACCTTAGTTTTTAATTTCACGTGTAATTCTGATTTTGACTACCTTAAACATGATATAATATAATCTATATGAGTATATTATATACGAGTTGAGGTGAATCTCGTATATGTGATTTGCAAATATGATCTTACCTATTCTTCCCTTTGCTACCCTTTGCATCCCCTTCCTATCTAGACCCATCTCCTTAATCTCTTCTAATTATAAGAATAATGCACGATCTATGATCCTTTCTCTTAAATGAGTATTAAACAACGACGACAACAAAAAAACTGCATGAATCCCTAGTAGTAGAAAGAGATATATACATTGTCTTACATAAGGTCAACGCTCTGGTACCCACTGGGTACCGGTACCCTATTACTAAAATTTTATCACAATTATGTTTGTATTTTAAAGTTCGAGGGTCTTAGTTTAGTGTTCAGGTGTAAGGATATAGTGTTTGGGGTTTCAAGTTTATTTTTTGGGTTTATGATATTTTAATTTGGACTTTTGGGCAAAAGTTTGAGTTTTACATACGATTTAGGATTTGAGTTTATGAAGTAGTTTTTGAGGGTCAAAATTCAGTGTTTACAGGGGTAAACATTATTCATTACTCCTCATGATTTATTACAATGGATTTAAGACTCATTATTTGAATTTTAAGCATTTAAAAATGTGAATTTAGAGTGGTAGGGTACCGGTACCCTGTGGGTACCGGAGCGCTTGCCCTTATTATGTTGATGTAACACCACATAACACTTATTTATATAGAATTTGTGCATTTTTGTACATACTAACCAATCTATTACTACATGAACTATATCATTTCATAGCAATCTTTTCATCAATTTCACCAATTATTATTTTATTTCTTCATGAATGCAAGAATTTCCATGGATATTGGATAAGATGGGTGTAACCCACTAATAAAAGAATTGTGCACAATATTTTGTAATAAAACAAAGAGCAATAATGGTGAAAGCTAGGCCAAAAGTAAAGTGGATTGGAATGGTTGGAAGTATAATGCCCATAATGTTACATTATTCATAAACAACATGAAGCAAGTTGGACAAATATGATAAAAGAGCTCTATAGAGATAGATGTCATCAAATTATATTTGAGAATCATCCATCTCAAAGAGATAAGGCCAGTAGCGGAGCCAAGACTCAAGTAGACCCTGGGCCCGATACATAGAATACAATGGGCCGAACATACTTTTTGTACCAAAGATACTTATATTTTAGCTATTTGGGTCTCGAGGACCCTGGGCCCGAGCCCAGGGTGGCCTCCCACTAGCTCCACCAATGGATAAGGCTGCTAGCAGTTTCTATGTGTTTGTTTTTGGGGTGAAAGGCTAAGAATCATCATCTCTTGAATCCACCATTCATCATTCTCCACCTCAGCTCCATTCTTCATAAGTGGCCAAAGGGGAATTGAATCATTCATGGGTATGTTGTAGAGGTTATGGGAAAATCGTTGTTGCGGTTATAATCCTTATAACGGTCGTTGTCGTGGTTATAACTAATTGTAATTCAACTATTTATACTAGATGGTCGATTGTGGTGGTTATGTGATCAAAACTGAGAATAGACACGTGTCGGAGGAAGGGATGGTGAGTCTCATAAGTGGTGATATTCAGTACTCTACAATAGTGTCATCCTTCTCTTCAGTAATGCTTCGAGGTCGGTGTTTAAGAGTCATATGTATTCAGTTTAAGACGTTGGTATATGGATGGTTAGTGATGTCACATAAATCACCTAGCTAGGTACTTTCTTTGACCCACAAATGAACAAATTTTGACGAAAAAGAGTCTCTCGGTCTAAAATCAACAACGCATGTGAGTTTTAGCTTTAATATCGGTGTTTGTAAAACCGTAATATTTGTCTGAGCTTGATTCATTTTGGACCTCTGACCACTGAACTGATGATCCTGATGTGGTTTGGGCATGATATATCTAGTGCCCTAAATGTACATGAGTGATGACCCATCAATCACCTAGTTAGGTACTTCTCTAACCCATAAATAATCAAATTTCGACGATGACAATCGAGTCTCTCGGTCTAAAATCAACAACGGACATGAATTTTAGTTTCAACCAGTGTTTGTAAAACCGTATCGTACCATTCGATCATTCACTCATGCCGGTTCAACCTCATGACAATAAGAAGTGAATACAATTTCATTATTTATTTGAGTAATTTGAATAAGAAGTGCGCCTTTGGCCTATCACCTACACAAAGAGGACAGGTAGCACATGCAGGAAGTTTACAGAAGTTGGAATCTCTTCTAAGTCCAATTTCATGGCCACTCATTTTATACTGAGATAAATCGCTTCATTAGCGAAGTCAGGATTCGAGTATACCCTGGGCCCGATACATAATATACAATAGGTCGAATATGTTTTTGTACGGAAAAATACATGTATTTTAGCTATTTGGGTCCAGGGGACCCTGGCCCGGGCCCAGGGTAGCCACCCCTATCTTCGCTGTGGCTTCATAAGTTGGTAGGTACGTTGATTTACATGAGTACGTACCTACTAAATGGCTCGGATTAGCTGGTAGAGTTTTTGGGTCGAGTTAAGTCATTTGCCATATTTAAGTTGATTAAACATGTTGACAAGGTAAGTTTACTGGAAAAAAGTTCATCGGTACATCAATTTATTTTAATAATATTATTAAGATCACACTACCACCCACTAACCCAACATTGATATGATATTGTCCGCTCTGAGCTAAACTCGCATAAATTTGTTTTTGGATTTCTTCCCAAGAGACTTCTTACTAGTATAGTTGGTGTAACATTCTACGTACCACATCGACATACTGAGGTAGGATGTTGAGTTGGAATATGTGAGTTCACCAACTACACTATTACAATATTTTTTATCGTTCAAGAATATTAATTAGGACTTGATTAACGTAAATACTATAATTATTCCACCAAATTTTGCGAGAATAGTTCCAGTGACCAAATACATATTTGGTCTATTAAACCAAATTAATTTCAGCATTGATTTAATATTAAAATAATAAGATTATCCTAATCTTATATGATCAATTAATTACCTAATTAATTAGTAGATAATGATTAGGAAGGTCTTTTAATGTTACCATAACTAATATATTTTTATCTTTTTTTTCCCTATTCCCTGCAACTTCTTCTCAATTCCCTGCAACTCTTTTCTTTCTTCCCTCTCCTGTTGCCGTAATTCCTTTTTTTTTTCTCCGGTCAAGGTTCGGTTTAGATGTTTAGACTACGTGTACAATAATTTTTTCTCCGGTAGACTTTATATATTCTCAGTGCACTAAAAGTCTCTTATTAGAAAATCTAACTGTACAATAATTTTTGGTTTGCTAATGTTGCAATGTTAATGATTCTTGCACTAGGAAAGTCTATTTATGAACCATCTAGACTCCAAACGTGCTATATTTATGTTGTTTGATCTTTGTTTAAATATTGGTTTGCTGATTTGATGCATGTATTAGGACACCTTAGATGTGGGTTTCGTTTCAATGTTAATGATGTATGTACTAGGACACCTTAGTACTTTTCCTGGACACCCTTGTCTCTATTGAAGTTAACCTCTTTATGGTGAACTGTACAAGATTTTTTGGTTTGCTGATGCTGCAATGTTAATGATTATTGCACTAGGACAGTCTATTTATGAACTATCTGGACTCCAAACGTGCTATATTTATATTGTTTGATCTCTGTTTAATTATTGGCTTGCTGATTTGATGCATGTACTAGGACACCTTAGATGTGAGTTTCACTTCAATGTTAATGATGCATGTACTATGACACCTTAGTACTTTTCCTGCACTAGGACACCCTTGTCCATGGCTGATGACTATATTGGCGACGGAATTAAAAAAATCCAAACAAGTAATTTCAAGAAATTGACCGAAGAAGAAAGAAACAATGTCGCCAGAGAAGAAAGAAACAATTGCGGTTGGGGATTTGTTTTGAAGAGAAAATCTTGGACTTTTGATTCTCTTTCCATAATTATCCATTGAATTAATTATGTGTCATAATGATCCGTTGAATTAATTATCTGCCATAATGATCCGAATTAAATAATTAGATAATAAATAAGTCAATCTAATCTGAATCATTCATTTTTATCTAATGGTTCTTATTAATTTGGTCTAATTGACCAAATTTGAGGCTTGTTCCCCATAGGCTCCGAAATTTTGCTAAGAAGAATATATATTAGCAAGTAATTAAACAAATTTTGGAAACACGCAATAATAATGAATCGACAGACAGCAGCATATGAATTAAATTTGCAAGTGGTCTCGAGGGTTGTCGGGGAGACGGTGGCAGCTGGTGGCGGTTCCATCTGAGAAGCGACAATAATGCAATAATACAATAAATGCTGTGGGCAAATTGAGTAAGCTGCGGCGGCTGTGGGCGCCGGAAAGTAGCTAGGAACCAACATGCAGGCTGTTTGGGGCGGCGGTTACTCTGTCAAATTCAGTCAAGCCGGCTGACGGAATCTATCACAATTCAGTCAATAATTTTACGATAAATTTCCAAAAAGTACTCAACTTTTCAGCTTTTTGTTTCGAGGTAAATGTTTATATTTACATGAAGATAACAACGGCATTCTTAATTATTTCACATAAATAAAAACGAGGTTCATTTTTACATTATTTGCACATATCATTGGGTATCGTTAAACTTTATTTGGTATTAATTTTCCGAAAGGTATTTCATTGGTACACATCATCCAAAATTTTTTCTGTTAATTAACGTTTCAGATATCAACGATCCGTCAGATTCAAAATTTTTGTAAATACTATTCATAGTCACACATATAATAAAAATATTAATAATAACAATTTTATTAAAAAAATTTTTTAAAATTATATTTTTTTAAAGAAAAAAAAATTTCCCAAATTGTTTCTCTCCTCTCACCTCAAAAAATACATATCTAAACGTTTTCAGGGTTTCAGTACTCAACGTTTCACCACTTTTTCATTTTGATAGTTTTTGTTTGTAGATCTAAACTTGTTGGTACTTTTTGTTTGTAGATCTAAGTTTTTTGGTATGTTTTTCACCTCCGACCCTCCTTCTCTATTCCTCCCTTCTTTCTTATACTTCCTCCTCCTTCCGTCTCTCTTCTCTCCCTTCTCTCCAATGCTTCCTCCTACTTCCTTCCTTCACCTCTCCTCTCTCCCTTCTCCCCTCTGTTTTCTCTTACCTCCTCCTCCCTCTTCTTCATTTCCTCTACTTCCACCTCTGCTTTCCTCGCCTTTCCTCTATCCTCCCTTCCCCCTTCCTCCTAAAAAACAGATCTGAGTTTTTGAGGAAAGGAGGAAGAGAGTAGAGAGGACATGAGAGGAAGACAGAGGAAAACAGAGGGAAGGAGGAAGAGATAGGAGAGCGGAGGGAGGATGTAGGAGGAAGCAGAGGAGAGACGAATGGAGAAAGTAGTAGGAAGTAGGAGGAAGCATAGGGGAGAAGGATGAGAGAAGAGGCGATGATGAAGGAGGAAATATAGGAAAGAAGGGAGGAACAGAGAAGGAGGGTCGGAGGCGGAAAACATATTAAAAACTTAGATCTACAAACAAAAACTACCAAAATGAAAAAGTGGCGAAACGTTGAGTACTGAAACCCTGAAAACGTTTGGATATGTATTTTCTAGGTGAGAGGAGAGAGAAGAGGAGGAGAGAAAAATAATTGGGAAAAACATTATTTAAAATTTTTAATTAAAAAATTAATTATTTTAATAAAAACTTAAATTTTAATATTAAAATAATAAAATAATTATTTTATTAATATTTAAGCTGACTGGGATGTGTGACTAAGCTGCCACGTCATCACTTAACAGAAAATTTGGACGGAATAAATACCATTTCGAGATTTTTTGAAACGTTAATGGCTGACATGAAATTTTTGGAACGATGTGTACCAAAATGAGATTTTGTCCAAACGTTATGTACCAATAAAGTTAACACCTGAATAAATACTCATACTTAGAGCATTCAATGTATAAGTCCTTTAGATTTTTATTAACATCGTTACGATTTTGCTGACTCAACTCATTAGTGGCTAGCTTTGATATATTAGCAAGAGAGTCCACCTTCATCTTGGACGGATCAATCATGAGTATGTGTTGGATATTTCGCTGTGACCGAACATCCACCTACGACGTGATGTTGGCATCAGCCTACATCGTGATACCCACATCGTGATCATGGTATTGGCCTTGGCGGATTCAAGCGGTTACTGAGCGATTATCAGGTAGTTACGATAGTTTGGGCGGTTAATTGAGCCTTTGGCTGAACAAGTGCCACCAAAGCCTCGTGCCTCATCAGGTTCTTGGTTCCAAAACCTATAAAAAGTTGTGCGAGGGAACATACATTGCAACGCTGAGCATGGTATACACACCAATATACAAACATTCATGCATCTATCTACTAATTAGACAAATCTCTAGTCTCTAAAAGCCTTAAAAATTAGTGTGTCGACGGTCTTCCTTATGAGAGATTCCTAACACTCTTTTCAGAAAAATAATATTCACGATTCGATTATGTCCTGATCCAAGTTCTCTGATACTCATTCCGGCTACCTTGAGAACTCTCAATTCTTAATAGTATTTAAATAATAAATTTTAAGAATTTATTATAAACCTTAATAAACCATTAAATCAATCATTGTATGTATTAATTAATTTCAACTATTCCAATATGAAGGTAGAGCTAGCCTCGTACTCTGCCGGCTACAGGCCGCCGCAACCATCTTCGTTTTTGGCGGCGGCGGCGGCTAGCTTGGCCGTCTTTATCACTCTTCGCCTGCCTCCACTAATCTCTTCCACAAGCTTGCTAATTACACTATAATTGGTCAAACCTTTTGATTTAATATGCTAATAACGTTTTAAACGTTTCTAATTTTTGCAGACTGAATTAGTTGAAAAGTCAACATGCTCTCTAGTTATTAATTACCGATGGGTACTCTTAACTTTACCATTTACTCCACCTACTCTCTTGTTTGTGAGGCGAACATTTATTTTGACTACCAAACTTTTTGATATGTACAAATGGGTCCATCATTATTTGATTCGTCTAGTTGGACTGGTGGAGCAGTAGAAAAGTTCAATTGGAGGTTGAGTATAAGGAATCTTTTGAATGCATTGGGTTCGGTGAGGGCGGCTCCTTGTAAAGCGGATGACAAATGATAGAGTTAGTATGTGCGAGGGTGTATATATATGGGGTGAAAACGTGGAATGATCAGAGATAACAGAGAAGTACCGGAGGTCAACACTTTAGTGAGGGAGGATGTCCACAATCTTTAGCGTGCAGCGTAAGGGTGTGTGGTCCTAGTGTATGTGTCATGTCCTTTGTTGAATGGGTGGTCCCATATTTATAGGACCATCGTGGCATGGGCCAAGGCTCCACGTGTCAGCTCCTGACGAGTTGCCTTTAGGTTGGGCCTCATCTGAACCGTAGGATGATGCATGGTCGAAGCTCAGGCGGGTGGTTTGTGTCAGGGCATGTATAAATTGTGATTCTTAATTTGCATCGAAATTAGACTAGAATTTAACTTATAATTATTTTTCTATGTTAACTTATATTTAATAATTTTTCATATTTGTATATTATTTTTGTACATCATATCTCTACATGAATCAATTAATAACAAAATTAATTTATCATATTGTAATTAGTAGGTGGGGGGTCCTAATCAAAGCACATCCCAATAGGGTTAATTCAAATTTTGTCACTTTGTAATTATATGTTTGAACTACCTACCTTTATTATAATTTAATTTTCCACATGAAAACGATTCTCAACGGTGGTAGTTTTTTCAACATTTTTTAATTTTCATTAATTTTGAATATTATTCCCGTTTGTACATATGTAGCGATTCTTATACATATACTATTGAATGACACCTTAATTTTTCTTGTTAACGCGTTCGTTATTGAATTATTGGCTTTCAAGGATGCGTGTCTGCTCTCTCGTGTCCAAGGTTGGCTAAATGTCGACGTGGAAGGAGATGTGACAGAGGTTCTGACCCATGTTTCTCACAAATATCATTTTTGGAGTGACGATACTAGCTAGTGCAGTAGTTGCAGATATTGAGGCGCTCCTAGAAGCAACTCCAACGCTCAAGTTAATGGTAGTTCCTAAAAAGGTTAATTCAGTGTCTCATAATGTAGATCACCATGCCTTTAGATTAGATGCCTCCCAGGTTAGAGCTTGTAATACTTTATCGTAAATATGTAGGGTGCAAGTGAATAGGAATGAAATTTGGTGCTCCTTTTAGTTCCTTCTCGATTCTTCGAGTCTTAACTTGTAATTTGACTAAGTATAAGGGCCCGTTCACTATCAATTACATTTTAGTGAATTACATAATTTACTTAAATAATTCAGAATTAACCCAACAATACTGTTCAGGTGGTAAATTATAAAATTTGCTTTTATAATTTTTGAAATTTTGGCCTGCTTTCACTTATTTTAAAATCAAAATTATATAAGCAGGAGACCGGGGATTCTCCAACAAAAACGTTTTAGTTACAACCCTCTTCAATTCCCACTCCCAACATACCCCATTTGTCTTTTTCAGTTTCAGTATATAACTAACTGTATACGTAACCCCCCATTGTCTTTTTCTACAATTTCATTTCAGTATCCACCAAATTTCTTTAGTTGGTCAGTATTCAGTAACCACATAGGCTCGAGTTCTATTCCACCCTATTCATCTGGTTGATTCAATGGATTGATTGAGTGAGTTTATAGTGGTTCTAACTGGTTGACCGGCTTTGAAATCTTTCGAAAATATTATAAAGTTCGGTTTCCCGATAACGAGTCGAGTAATGGGTCATCCGATCGATCGACCGAATTTTCAAATATAGCCACCTGGTAACGAGTCGGGTAATGGGTCATTCGGTCGCCCAACCGAATTTTCATATATAGCCACCTGGTAATGAGTCATTCAGTCGCCCGACCGAATTTTCAAATATAGCCACTAGGTAACGAGTGAGGTAACGGGTCATTTGGGCGAGTTATTCGGGTAACGTATCAATTTAAATTTTGGTCGGGCGGTCGAATGACTCGACCAAAATTATTTATTTGCAGAGTTCGAAGAGGGTGATGGTCAAGCGGAAAAAGTGAATCTATGGCTCGTATAGAATTTGGGACGTCTTCATCACAAGTGCGAGAAATGGCTTCTAAGCGTGACAGGATTGCAAATCAGATGTGGAGTGATGAATGTACTAATAATTAGTCGAGTTTAGGCGAGTGTTATATGTGATTCCATTATATTCTAGAAGTATGCATAATTTTTAATTCATCTCTTAAGTAATGAACAAGATTATTATTATATAATTATTTAATTTCATAATCTACAATAGCCAATGTGAACAGAATTTTAATTATGAATTATAATTATCTAAATTATTTAATTCACCCTATTATATAATTTTTGATAATTTATAGTAAACAAGGCCTAAGTAAGGTTGGCTGATTGCATTTTGTTTTCGTCCAGGGCACCAAACTGATTAATTAATTTAGGAAAAATAGCATTTTGGTCTCTGTTACTTTGCCGACTTAACATGTAACCACATATACTATAAATCGTTCATTTACTAAAATCATGAGATTAGGTATTTACTAAGTTGATACATTAGATAATACATCTAAAATTATTAGCACGTGTATAACATTCAAAATTACTGAAGAATTTATTAGTTATTATATAAAAAAATAACTCAAATAATTAGGTCACTAACTAAAGAAGAGAAAAAAGAAAAAGCATTAGCAATAATTCAGCAGGCTGTTTGGGGCGGCGGTTACTCTGTCAAATTCAGTCAAGCCGGCTGACGGAATCTATCACAATTCAGTCAATAATTTTACGATAAATTTCCAAAAAGTACCTCAACTTTTCAGCTTTCTGCCTTCTCAGTAAATTTTTATTTCGGAGGATAAGCATGGACTCTCCTATAGATCTATACTATGAAAAGATAACAAACGAGTCATTTTACAATTATTTGCACATAATAAATACTGAGGTGTTAACTTTTTTGGTACTTAATGTTTCGGCGGATTTCATTTTGGTACACATCGTTCCAAAAATTTCATTTCAGTAATTAACATTTCAGAAAATCTCGAAACGGTATTTCCGTCCAATTCCATCCAAATTTTCTGTTAAGTGCTGACGTGGCAGCTGAGTCACACATCCCAGTCAGATAAAAATATTAATAAAATAACAATTTTAATATTAAAAATAAAAATTTTATTAAAATTATTATTTTTTAATTAATTTTTTTAGAAAAAAAAATTTCCCAAATTGTTTCTCTCCTCTCACCTCAAAAAATACATATCTAAACGTTTTCAGGGTTTCAGTACTCAACGTTTCACCACTTTTTCATTTTGATAGTTTTTGTTTGTAGATCTAAACTTGTTGGTACTTTTTGTTTGTAGATCTAAGTTTTTTGGTATGTTTTTCACCTCCGACCCTCCTTCTCTATTCCTCCCTTCTTTCTTATACTTCCTCCTCCTTCCGTCTCTCTTCTCTCCCTTCTCTCCAATGCTTCCTCCTACTTCCTTCCTTCACCTCTCCTCTCTCCCTTCTCCCCTCTGTTTTCTCTTACCTCCTCCTCCCTCTTCTTCATTTCCTCTACTTCCACCTCTGCTTTCCTCCGCCTTTCCTCTATCCTCCCTTCCCCCTTCCTCCTAAAAAAACAGATCTGAGTTTTTGAGGAAAGGAGGAAGAGAGTAGAGAGGACATGAGAGGAAGACAGAGGAAAACAGAGGGAAGGAGGAAGAGATCAGGAGAGCGGAGGGAGGATGTAGGAGGAAGCAGAGGAGAGACGAATGGAGAAAGTAGTAGGAAGTAGGAGGAAGCATAGGGGAGAAGGATGAGAGAAGAGGCGGATGAAGGAGGAAATATAGGAAAGAAGGGAGGAACAGAGAAGGAGGGTCGGAGGCGGAAAACATATTAAAAACTTAGATCTACAAACAAAAACTACCAAAATGAAAAAGTGCGAAACGTTGAGTACTGAAACCCTGAAAACGTTTGGATATGTATTTTCTAGGTGAGAGGAGAGAGAAGAGGAGGAGAGAAAAATAATTGGGAAAAACATTATTTAAAATTTTTAATTAAAAAATTAATTATTTTAATAAAAACTTAAATTTTAATATTAAAATAATAAAATAATTATTTTATTAATATTTAAGCTGACTGGGATGTGTGACTAAGCTGCCACGTCATCACTTAACAGAAAATTTGGACGGAAATACCATTTCGAGATTTTTTGAAACGTTAATGGCTGACATGAAATTTTTGGAACGATGTGTACCAAAATGAGATTTTGTCCAAACGTTATGTACCAATAAAGTTAACACCTGAATAAATACTCATACTTAGAGCATTCAATGTATAAGTCCTTTTAGATTTTTATTAACATCGTTACGATTTTGCTGACTCAACTCATTAGTGGCTAGCTTTGATATATTAGCAAGAGAGTCCACCTTCATCTTGGACGGATCAATCATGAGTATGTGTTGGATATTTCGCTGTGACCGAACATCCACCTACGACGTGATGTTGGCATCAGCCTACATCGTGATACCCACATCGTGATCATGGTATTGGCCTTGGCGGATTCAAGCGGTTACTGAGCGATTATCAGGTAGTTACGATAGTTTGGGCGGTTAATTGAGCCTTTGGCTGAACAAGTGCCACCAAAGCCTCGTGCCTCATCAGGTTCTTGGTTCCAAAACCTATAAAAAGTTGTGCGAGGGAACATACATTGCAACGCTGAGCATGGTATACACACCAATATACAAACATTCATGCATCTATCTACTAATTAGACAAATCTCTAGTCTCTAAAAGCCTTAAAAATTAGTGTGTCGACGGTCTTCCTTATGAGAGATTCCTAACACTCTTTTCAGAAAAATAATATTCACGATTCGATTATGTCCTGATCCAAGTTCTCTGATACTCATTCCGGCTACCTTGAGAACTCTCAATTCTTAATAGTATTTAAATAATAAATTTTAAGAATTTATTATAAACCTTAATAAACCATTAAATCAATCATTGTATGTATTAATTAATTTCAACTATTCCAATATGAAGGTAGAGCTAGCCTCGTACTCTGCCGGCTACAGGCCGCCGCAACCATCTTCGTTTTTGGCGGCGGCGGCGGCTAGCTTGGCCGTCTTTATCACTCTTCGCCTGCCTCCACTAATCTCTTCCACAAGCTTGCTAATTACACTATAATTGGTCAAACCTTTTGATTTAATATGCTAATAACGTTTTAAACGTTTCTAATTTTTGCAGACTGAATTAGTTGAAAAGTCAACATGCTCTCTAGTTATTAATTACCGATGGGTACTCTTAACTTTACCATTTACTCCACCTACTCTCTTGTTTGTGAGGCGAACATTTATTTTGACTACCAAACTTTTTGATATGTACAAATGGTCCATCATTATTTGATTCGTCTAGTTGGACTGGTGGAGCAGTAGAAAAGTTCAATTGGAGGTTGAGTATAAGGAATCTTTTGAATGCATTGGGTTCGGTGAGGGCGGCTCCTTGTAAAGCGGATGACAAATGATAGAGTTAGTATGTGCGAGGGTGTATATATATGGGGTGAAAACGTGGAATGATCAGAGATAACAGAGAAGTACCGGAGGTCAACACTTTAGTGAGGGAGGATGTCCACAATCTTTAGCGTGCAGCGTAAGGGTGTGTGGTCCTAGTGTATGTGTCATGTCCTTTGTTGAATGGGTGGTCCCATATTTATAGGACCATCGTGGCATGGGCCAAGGCTCCACGTGTCAGCTCCTGACGAGTTGCCTTTAGGTTGGGCCTCATCTGAACCGTAGGATGATGCATGGTCGAAGCTCAGGCGGGTGGTTTGTGTCAGGGCATGTATAAATTGTGATTCTTAATTTGCATCGAAATTAGACTAGAATTTAACTTATAATTATTTTTCTATGTTAACTTATATTTAATAATTTTTCATATTTGTATATTATTTTTGTACATCATATCTCTACATGAATCAATTAATAACAAAATTAATTTATCATATTGTAATTAGTAGGTGGGGGGTCCTAATCAAAGCACATCCCAATAGGGTTAATTCAAATTTTGTCACTTTGTAATTATATGTTTGAACTACCTACCTTTATTATAATTTAATTTTCCACATGAAAACGATTCTCAACGGTGGTAGTTTTTTCAACATTTTTTAATTTTCATTAATTTTGAATATTATTCCCGTTTGTACATATGTAGCGATTCTTATACATATACTATTGAATGACACCTTAATTTTTCTTGTTAACGCGTTCGTTATTGAATTATTGGCTTTCAAGGATGCGTGTCTGCTCTCTCGTGTCCAAGGTTGGCTAAATGTCGACGTGGAAGGAGATGTGACAGAGGTTCTGACCATGTTTCTCACAAATATCATTTTTGGAGTGACGATACTAGCTAGTGCAGTAGTTGCAGATATTGAGGCGCTCCTAGAAGCAACTCCAACGCTCAAGTTAATGGTAGTTCCTAAAAAGGTTAATTCAGTGTCTCATAATGTAGATCACCATGCCTTTAGATTAGATGCCTCCCAGGTTAGAGCTTGTAATACTTTATCGTAAATATGTAGGGTGCAAGTGAATAGGAATGAAATTTGGTGCTCCTTTTAGTTCCTTCTCGATTCTTCGAGTCTTAACTTGTAATTTGACTAAGTATAAGGGCCCGTTCACTATCAATTACATTTTAGTGAATTACATAATTTACTTAAATAATTCAGAATTAACCCAACAATACTGTTCAGGTGGTAAATTATAAAATTTGCTTTTATAATTTTTTGAAATTTTGGCCTGCTTTCACTTATTTAAATCAAAATTATATAAGCAGGAGACCGGGGATTCTCCAACAAAAACGTTTTAGTTACAACCCTCTTCAATTCCCACTCCCAACATACCCCATTTGTCTTTTTCAGTTTCAGTATATAACTAACTGTATACGTAACCCCCCATTGTCTTTTTCTACAATTTCATTTCAGTATCCACCAAATTTCTTTAGTTGGTCAGTATTCAGTAACCACATAGGCTCGAGTTCTATTCCACCCTATTCATCTGGTTGATTCAATGGATTGATTGAGTGAGTTTATAGTGGTTCTAACTGGTTGACCGGCTTTGAAATCTTTCGAAAATTTATAAGTTCGGTTTCCGATAACGAGTCGGTAATGGTCATCCGATCGACGACCGAATTTTCAAATATAGCCACCTGGTAACGAGTCGGGTAATGGGTCATTCGGTCGCCAACCGAATTTCATATATAGCACTGGTAATGAGTCATTCAGTCGCCGACCGAATTTTCAATATAGCCACTAGGTAACGAGTGAGGTAACGGGTCATTTGGGCGAGTTATTCGGGTAACGTATCAATTTAAATTTTGGTCGGGCGGTCGAATGACTCGACCAAAATTATTTATTTGCAGAGTTCGAAGAGGTGATGGTCAAGCGGAAACAAGTGAATCTATGGCTCGTATAGAATTTGGGACGTCTTCATCACAAGTGCGAGAAATGGCTTCTAAGCGTGACAGGATTGCAAATCAGATGTGGAGTGATGAATGTACTAATAATTAGTCGAGTTTAGGCGAGTGTTATATGTGATTCCATTATATTCTAGAAGTATGCATAATTTTTAATTCATCTCTTAAGTAATGAACAAGATTATTATTATATAATTATTTAATTTCATAATCTACAATAGCCAATGTGAACAGAATTTTAATTATGAATTATAATTATCTAAATTATTTAATTCACCCTATTATATAATTTTTGATAATTTATAGTAAACAAGGCCTAAGTAAGGTTGGCTGATTGCATTTTGTTTTCGTCCAGGGCACCAAACTGATTAATTAATTTAGGAAAAATAGCATTTTGGTCTCTGTTACTTTGCCGACTTAACATGTAACCACATATACTATAAATCGTTCATTTACTAAAATCATGAGATTAGGTATTTACTAAGTTGATACATTAGATAATACATCTAAAATTATTAGCACGTGTATAACATTCAAAATTACTGAAGAATTTATTAGTTATATATATAAAAAAATAACTCAAATAATTAGGTCACTAACTAAAGAAGAGAAAAAAGAAAAAGCATTAGCAATAATTCAGCAGGCTGTTTGGGGCGGCGGTTACTCTTCAAATTCAGTCAAGCCGGCTGACGGAATCTATCACAATTCAGTCAATAATTTTACGATAAATTTCCAAAAAGTACCTCAACTTTTCAGCTTTCTGCCTTCCTCAGTAAATTTTTATTTCGGAGGATAAGCATGGACTCTCCTATAGATCTATACTATGAAAAGATAACAAACGAGTCATTTTACAATTATTTGCACATAATAAATACTGAGGTGTTAACTTTTTTGGTACTTAATGTTTCGGCGGATTTCATTTTGGTACACATCGTTCCAAAAATTTCATTTCAGTAATTAACATTTCAGAAAATCTCGAAACGGTATTTCCGTCCAATTCCATCCAAATTTTCTGTTAAGTGCTGACGTGGCAGCTGAGTCACACATCCCAGTCAGATAAAAATATTAATAAAATAACAATTTTAATATTAAAATAAAAATTTTATTAAAATTATTATTTTTTAATTAATTTTTTTAGGAAAAAAAATTTCCCAAATTGTTTCTCTCCTCTCACCTCAAAAAATACATATCTAAACGTTTTCAGGGTTTCAGTACTCAACGTTTCACCACTTTTTCATTTTGATAGTTTTTGTTTGTAGATCTAAACTTGTTGGTACTTTTTGTTTGTAGATCTAAGTTTTTTGGTATGTTTTTCACCTCCGACCCTCCTTCTCTATTCCTCCCTTCTTTCTTATACTTCTCCTCCTTCCGTCTCTCTTCTCTCCCTTCTCTCCAATGCTTCCTCCTACTTCCTTCCTTCACCTCTCCTCTCTCCCTTCTCCCCTCTGTTTTCTCTTACCTCCTCCTCCCTCTTCTTCATTTCCTCTACTTCCACCTCTGCTTTCCTCCGCCTTTCCTCTATCCTCCCTTCCCCCTTCCTCCTAAAAAAACAGATCTGAGTTTTTGAGGAAAGGAGGAAGAGAGTAGAGAGGACATGAGAGGAAGACAGAGGAAAACAGAGGGAAGGAGGAAGAGATCAGGAGAGCGGAGGGAGGATGTAGGAGGAAGCAGAGGAGAGACGAATGGAGAAAGTAGTAGGAAGTAGGAGGAAGCATAGGGGAGAAGGATGAGAGAAGAGGCGGATGAAGGAGGAAATATAGGAAAGAAGGGAGGAACAGAGAAGGAGGGTCGGAGGCGGAAAACATATTAAAAACTTAGATCTACAAACAAAAACTACCAAAATGAAAAAGTGGCGAAACGTTGAGTACTGAAACCCTGAAAACGTTTGGATATGTATTTTCTAGGTGAGAGGAGAGAGAAGAGGAGGAGAGAAAAATAATTGGGAAAAACATTATTTAAAATTTTTAATTAAAAAATTAATTATTTTAATAAAAACTTAAATTTTAATATTAAAATAATAAAATAATTATTTTATTAATATTTATCTGACTGGGATGTGTGACTAAGCTGCCACGTCATCACTTAACAGAAAATTTGGACGGAAATACCATTTCGAGATTTTTTGAAACGTTAATGGCTGACATGAAATTTTTGGAACGATGTGTACCAAAATGAGATTTTGTCCAAACGTTATGTACCAATAAAGTTAACACCTGAATAAATACTCATACTTAGAGCATTCAATGTATAAGTCCTTTTAGATTTTTATTAACATCGTTACGATTTTGCTGACTCAACTCATTAGTGGCTAGCTTTGATATATTAGCAAGAGAGTCCACCTTCATCTTGGACGGATCAATCATGAGTATGTGTTGGATATTTCGCTGTGACCGAACATCCACCTACGACGTGATGTTGGCATCAGCCTACATCGTGATACCCACATCGTGATCATGGTATTGGCCTTGGCGGATTCAAGCGGTTACTGAGCGATTATCAGGTTGTTACGATAGTTTGGGCGGTTAATTGAGCCTTTGGCTGAACAAGTGCCACCAAAGCCTCGTGCCTCATCAGGTTCTTGGTTCCAAAACCTATAAAAAGTTGTGCGAGGGAACATACATTGCAACGCTGAGCATGGTATACACACCAATATACAAACATTCATGCATCTATCTACTAATTAGACAAATCTCTAGTCTCTAAAAGCCTTAAAAATTAGTGTGTCGACGGTCTTCCTTATGAGAGATTCCTAACACTCTTTTCAGAAAAATAATATTCACGATTCGATTATGTCCTGATCCAAGTTCTCTGATACTCATTCCGGCTACCTTGAGAACTCTCAATTCTTAATAGTATTTAAATAATAAATTTTAAGAATTTATTATAAACCTTAATAAACCATTAAATCAATCATTGTATGTATTAATTAATTTCAACTATTCCAATATGAAGGTAGAGCTAGCCTCGTACTCTGCCGGCTACAGGCCGCCGCAACCATCTTCGTTTTTGGCGGCGGCGGCGGCTAGCTTGGCCGTCTTTATCACTCTTCGCCTGCCTCCACTAATCTCTTCCACAAGCTTGCTAATTACACTATAATTGGTCAAACCTTTTGATTTAATATGCTAATAACGTTTTAAACGTTTCTAATTTTTGCAGACTGAATTAGTTGAAAAGTCAACATGCTCTCTAGTTATTAATTACCGATGGGTACTCTTAACTTTACCATTTACTCCACCTACTCTCTTGTTTGTGAGGCGAACATTTATTTTGACTACCAAACTTTTTGATATGTACAAATGGGTCCATCATTATTTGATTCGTCTAGTTGGACTGGTGGAGCAGTAGAAAAGTTCAATTGGAGGTTGAGTATAAGGAATCTTTTGAATGCATTGGGTTCGGTGAGGGCGGCTCCTTGTAAAGCGGATGACAAATGATAGAGTTAGTATGTGCGAGGGTGTATATATATGGGGTGAAAACGTGGAATGATCAGAGATAACAGAGAAGTACCGGAGGTCAACACTTTAGTGAGGGAGGATGTCCACAATCTTTAGCGTGCAGCGTAAGGGTGTGTGGTCCTAGTGTATGTGTCATGTCCTTTGTTGAATGGGTGGTCCCATATTTATAGGACCATCGTGGCATGGGCCAAGGCTCCACGTGTCAGCTCCTGACGAGTTGCCTTTAGGTTGGGCCTCATCTGAACCGTAGGATGATGCATGGTCGAAGCTCAGGCGGGTGGTTTGTGTCAGGGCATGTATAAATTGTGATTCTTAATTTGCATCGAAATTAGACTAGAATTTAACTTATAATTATTTTTCTATGTTAACTTATATTTAATAATTTTTCATATTTGTATATTATTTTTGTACATCATATCTCTACATGAATCAATTAATAACAAAATTAATTTATCATATTGTAATTAGTAGGTGGGGGGTCCTAATCAAAGCACATCCCAATAGGGTTAATTCAAATTTTGTCACTTTGTAATTATATGTTTGAACTACCTACCTTTATTATAATTTAATTTTCCACATGAAAACGATTCTCAACGGTGGTAGTTTTTTCAACATTTTTTAATTTTCATTAATTTTGAATATTATTCCCGTTTGTACATATGTAGCGATTCTTATACATATACTATTGAATGACACCTTAATTTTTCTTGTTAACGCGTTCGTTATTGAATTATTGGCTTTCAAGGATGCGTGTCTGCTCTCTCGTGTCCAAGGTTGGCTAAATGTCGACGTGGAAGGAGATGTGACAGAGGTTCTGACCCATGTTTCTCACAAATATCATTTTTGGAGTGACGATACTAGCTAGTGCAGTAGTTGCAGATATTGAGGCGCTCCTAGAAGCAACTCCAACGCTCAAGTTAATGGTAGTTCCTAAAAAGGTTAATTCAGTGTCTCATAATGTAGATCACCATGCCTTTAGATTAGATGCCTCCCAGGTTAGAGCTTGTAATACTTTATCGTAAATATGTAGGGTGCAAGTGAATAGGAATGAAATTTGGTGCTCCTTTTAGTTCCTTCTCGATTCTTCGAGTCTTAACTTGTAATTTGACTAAGTATAAGGGCCCGTTCACTATCAATTACATTTTAGTGAATTACATAATTTACTTAAATAATTCAGAATTAACCCAACAATACTGTTCAGGTGGTAAATTATAAAATTTGCTTTTATAATTTTTTGAAATTTTGGCCTGCTTTCACTTATTTTAAAATCAAAATTATATAAGCAGGAGACCGGGGATTCTCCAACAAAAACGTTTTAGTTACAACCCTCTTCAATTCCCACTCCCAACATACCCCATTTGTCTTTTTCAGTTTCAGTATATAACTAACTGTATACGTAACCCCCCATTGTCTTTTTCTACAATTTCATTTCAGTATCCACCAAATTTCTTTAGTTGGTCAGTATTCAGTAACCACATAGGCTCGAGTTCTATTCCACCCTATTCATCTGGTTGATTCAATGGATTGATTGAGTGAGTTTATAGTGGTTCTAACTGGTTGACCGGCTTTGAAATCTTTCGAAAATATTATAAAGTTCGGTTTCCCGATAACGAGTCGAGTAATGGGTCATCCGATCGATCGACCGAATTTTCAAATATAGCCACCTGGTAACGAGTCGGGTAATGGGTCATTCGGTCGCCCAACCGAATTTTCATATATAGCCACCTGGTAATGAGTCATTCAGTCGCCCGACCGAATTTTCAAATATAGCCACTAGGTAACGAGTGAGGTAACGGGTCATTTGGGCGAGTTATTCGGGTAACGTATCAATTTAAATTTTGGTCGGGCGGTCGAATGACTCGACCAAAATTATTTATTTGCAGAGTTCGAAGAGGGTGATGGTCAAGCGGAAACAAGTGAATCTATGGCTCGTATAGAATTTGGGACGTCTTCATCACAAGTGCGAGAAATGGCTTCTAAGCGTGACAGGATTGCAAATCAGATGTGGAGTGATGAATGTACTAATAATTAGTCGAGTTTAGGCGAGTGTTATATGTGATTCCATTATATTCTAGAAGTATGCATAATTTTTAATTCATCTCTTAAGTAATGAACAAGATTATTATTATATAATTATTTAATTTCATAATCTACAGTAGCCAATGTGAACAGAATTTTAATTATGAATTATAATTATCTAAATTATTTAATTCACCCTATTATATAATTTTTGATAATTTATAGTAAACAAGGCCTAAGTAAGGTTGGCTGATTGCATTTTGTTTTCGTCCAGGGCACCAAACTGATTAATTAATTTAGGAAAAATAGCATTTTGGTCTCTGTTACTTTGCCGACTTAACATGTAACCACATATACTATAAATCGTTCATTTACTAAAATCATGAGATTAGGTATTTACTAAGTTGATACATTAGATAATACATCTAAAATTATTAGCACGTGTATAACATTCAAAATTACTGAAGAATTTATTAGTTATTATATAAAAAAATAACTCAAATAATTAGGTCACTAACTAAAGAAGAGAAAAAAGAAAAAGCATTAGCAATAAATTGGAAATAATTAATTAGGCCACGACTTATAATTATGGGTGGTTTGGTTGATGAAATTGGGTCTGGGATTTGAATTTCAATTCCCGGTCCAATGAGAGTTGTAGTGCAATTATTTGAGTCAATTCTCAATTGACCGGAAATTGGGTCTCAATTCCCAGACCCAATTCTATCAACCAAACGGCCCCTTAATTACTTTCTTTATAAGTAGGAGCTCCTTTTTTTCTTTATGCAATTTTCATGTTTAGAAATATAAAACACCTTTGGATAAAGGAAACATTTATCAATTTGACTATCTTATCTCTTTTCATCTTTTTTTTTTTCTTTTTTGGATTAAAGGGGTTAACACGATAACTTCCCACGAATTCAAAACTAAAACCGATATAGTTATTAGATATTAGAATTTTTGTACACACTTCGTCATTTCTCGTCTCTCCTCCGTCCTTCTCATTCTCTCTCGTCCTCCTTCATTAAGCGAAGCTCGAAAAAAACTAAATAAGGATTAAAATTTCCAAATTTGATTAACATAACATCAAGAAAGTGATAATTAAGATTAAAGAAAGAAGCTAAGCAATAATCATAGACCCATAGACCAATTAGTATTACTATTATATTATACCATCACGCAACTCTCAATTTGTCCATTTCGTTGAATAATTTGTACAATTTAATTATTATTGATGTCACACTGTATTTTTAACTGCTAGCTATTTGTCTAATTTCTTCTGAATTTTCCAGTCATTTTGATCATGATTACTACAAAGGCTTAGTTAATTAGATTAATCCCGTCTGGTTTCGGCGTGGACACCTTTTTTTGTTCGCCATGGTGGACAGGTTATTTGAGTGTTACTAGAGTATTTTACTAGAGCGTATTACTAGAATATTAGTCGAGGTAAAATTTGAGAACACTTGAATAACACTCAAGTAATCTGTTACTCGAGTATTATTTGGGTGTTATTTGACTGTTACTCAGGTTACACTTCTCGAGTAATACTCCAGTAACACCCGATAATCTATCCATCATGGCGGACAAAAAAGGGTGTTCAGACTAGCGGCGGATCCAGGATGAATCAAGACACTGGGTCATTTCATATGTATTGGGTTCAATCTACAAAATCACTAGGCCAGTTTACTTACATATACGAAAATATACATAGTTTTTTTTAACTCTAGATCCGAGAGTGAGGTGGGCCGCGGCCTAGGGAACCCCACCCCTGGCCCGGACTGATTTTTTAAAGATTAAACTAGCATTTCGGATCAATCATATACTTGAGTTGCTACTAACTAACTACGAGGTTAATGGATGGATTTCAAATCAAATGTCACACTATGCTTATTTGGAAACAAAAATTGATAAATTGACACTAAAAGAATCTTACCAAAGTTTTACGGACAACGCGATTTACGTTATAGTAATATGGAACGACTTAACTTGATAATGTATTAGTTGATAAGTTGGGCTCATCTCGTGTTGTTCATGTCTAGATAGCTTTCTCAACGGTGTACCACACAAGTAATGGCGGATCCAGAATGGATCAAGACACTGGGTCATTTCATATGTACTGAGCTCAATCTAACAAATCACTGGGCCAATCTACTTACACATACAAAAATATACATAGTTTTGTAGCTGTAAACCCGAGAATGGGGTGGGCCGCGGCCCGGGGAACCCCACCCCTAGATCCGCCCCTGCACACAAGGCATGCAACACAAGAAAATGGATAATAAAATAAAGATATAAACAATTTTATTCAAACTTTACTTTTATAGAGCCTCAATATTAGAGTCAGGATGTCACATGTTGTCCTTTGACCGATGATGTCTCTCGTGAAGGGATCTGATCATCATGTAAAAATTCAACGACTCGGATCTTTCCCTATAAATTCTAGATGAGTCGTGAGTTACATGTCTCAGACTTAGATCTATGTTTTTTATTAAATTAGTAAATGTAATAAAATTATTTATTAAAGGTGGATAATAAGAACAAAGGAATTAGTAAGGGGTGGTTTGGCTGTCATATCTGTGGCTGGATTTTAGTATTAGTTGTTTAAATCATAAACCCTTTCATTTTATTGTAAAGCCAAGCCACGTACACCTAAATAAGGAGAAAAAAATATAATAAAAATAAACAGAAATTTAGAAAATTAGAAAAAGAAATCAACCACATAATTATTTTCAAAGTAGTAATATGATACACGTCAAGTTTAATTCAACCCTTTGCACCTACAAAACTATATAATTTTTTAATTAATAAGTGTTCTCTGAAATGATTTTTGTGTAATGGGTTGAATTCTAGAGAACACTACTTTGAATTTTTTTGAATTAATATTGGTAGTAAAATACAAATATACATCCATATAATAAGGTATCTGATCCGCCTAGTTGGACTGAACCAATAAGTGATTCAACCTAGAGGTTGAGGTGAGGACGTACGTCCTTGATGCGGCTTGGGATCCTCGGAGGCGGATCCTTGCAAGGCGTGTGACAAGGGCTTAAGTAAGTGTGTGAACTGTGTGGGGTGAAAGCGCGTATAGAGCGGATAACAAAGAAGTACCGAAGTGTAAGCCCTTTAGGGAGGGTGGAAGTCCACAGCCTTTAGCGTGCAACGTAGGATGGTGCAGTATTGGGCGTGTGGTCCTAGTGTGTGTCCTTTATTGAATTGATGACCTGCTATTTATAAGGATTTTGTGGCATCAGTAGTCCGTCCACGTGTCCTCATCCTAGTGATCCGATGGCGAGGCATCATCTGGACCCCTCAATCAGCCTCTAATGTGGTAGGGGTGTGACTTGTTGTCGGGTCAGGTCAGGAGGGGTGTCTCTATGACCTAGCTGATGGAGACAACTCCACTTGTTGGTGTTGTGGGGTTGGTGGCTGAATGACAAGGTGGACGCCCTGCTGTTGAAGTGACATTCGAGAGTCCCTCATCTTACCTGCCCTTGTTAGGGCTACGGCTCGACAAGGCGAATGCCATGGATCGAGGGCGGATGCCTAGAGGTCTTGGGCCTAGGGTCCATCCATTACCCCCTAACACGGTTCAAGCGGGTAATTAGAGCTCGAGGCGTGCTATGGACTATGATGATCCGTGACCGGTTCTTTGCCTCTAGGGCCCATCACTATCTAGCTACTTCAAGATTTTTCCTAAAAACATGATGATAAATTACAAAACTTACTACTATACAATTTACTAATTTAGATTATAATATCATTCAAATCAATTTTAATATATAATAATGCGTACGGTCGGTCCACACAATTAGCAAGCTAATTAACGAGAGCCACTAAACTAATACTAATGATTCAATTAAGAATGAGCATGGCCGGCTTGGTCTTTCTTTAATCATTTGATTAGCAATCATGATTATTGATTAATTAAGCAAATTACTTACAAGAAACAAAACAATGCGAGTACTATTGTCCATAGGCTTTTGGTTGGACGTGATTTGCTTTACATAACCCCACAAAGATCGCCTGAAAATAGAGAATTAAGAGCATATCACGGTATCAGTCACATGATTTGTCTTGATAGTCGCATGATTCGGGTTTGAAATACTTCGTATTTAAAGAGTGAGGTATAGTAGTGAGTTATGTGGTGATGTATGGAATAATGATAATGAGAAATGACTCTACTCACGAAATATTTTCTTGCCGAAGTGTTAATATGTCCTTTGTGATGGGATCTGAGCCGCATTTATAGTATGCTTTTAGCGATTGGTGGTTGACTACTATTGGCTGGCGGTTATACTGGCGACATGTGCCATGGATCCGATCCAACCACCTAGATTTTGGCCACATGTGCTCAAGGGTTTGAGCGACTGAAACTCCACCCGCCTAAAATTTTGTGTGGACCCCTTGGGCCCTTGGTCCAGGCGTCAGACTCACAACTTTCTTTGGTCTTTAGTTAGATCCCAAAGCTCTTATGAGTCTAGACAAGCTACTACCGACTCCCATAAGTTAGATATCCGAGAGACCCTCGAGCTTCTACCGTATCGGGCGAGCTATTTACCCGTGCCCATTTAGTCGCCCAACGGGCCCATTAATTTCTATTCATAACCTTTACCATTAGTTATAAATATTGTTTCTGTAAATTGTCCAATTAAATATTAAAGCAAGAAAGAAAAAAAATCCAAAAAATAAACAATAATGAATGGAGAAGCCGACGTAATTAAAGAGTGACACGTGTCATAAACCAACGAATCTCTGAAAGGTGAATCTACACTAATCATTAAATTATGCAGATAATTTAATCAAATTTTCATAATTATTAGATAATTTCACATGCATGATTAGATTAGAGTTTAACGTTGTAAAAATATAATAATGCATTCTCAGAAAAAAAAAATAAGCACGGTATATTTGAGTATAAAATAATTTTAAAAACATTAATTAACACATTCCCACAAATGTCAAAACCTAATTGAGTTTGAGCTTGTGACCGAAAAGAGATAGGGTACGACGTCTAGCTGATTGAGTAGACAACATTGGATAGTTGCTCGCTCGACAGGTGCAGGTGATCACCCGCTTCATCAACGTAGCTGGTACAATAGTATCTAATGTCAAATTTTAATCCCGCTGAAGATCTATTAAATACATCTCAGCTACATCTTATTTACACTTTTCTGCACAATTCTTTTCGAAGCTTGATGCAGAACTCTAACTGCTTAGTATTCGTCTTCATTCTCGATACTACCGATTACTCATACACCATGCCAACCCCAAATCACATGCGAATAATTTCGAGAAAAAAAAAACAAGAGGGGTTAGAATTTTCTAGCTATTGCGAGATAATAGTCCACGTGTCAGTTAATCTGTCCATGACAATGAAATGTATTTATAAAAAGACAATAATATCTCTTGGGAAGCTAGCTAAAATTATTTAAATATAATTAATTTTGAATTAAATGTGTTTAATTCATTTCGGATGTAAAACAAAAAATAATTAATGCATATGGGACGACAGAAAGTGATATAAGAAGAACATTGGAGATTATGAAAGAGATTCATGCATGCATGCATGGGTGATCTCTGTTCATACATTTGTATGTAGGATGCACGTTTGTTTGTGAAATAATATTGTATTATTTGACACAAATTATGGATTCGAAATTCGATTATATTCGAGTTTATGTAGCTAATTAGGGTTGGGGTCAGTCGGTTAAGTTAATAATCGGATGTTGGTTGGTTAGTTAGTTAAAAAGTTTAGAAACTTGTAACTGTTAACATACCGAGTTGGTGTCGGTTTGACGGATTGGTCGACTGAAGAGGATCGATTATGCTGGTTTTGGTTGAAATAGTTGTAAGTGTGAACAGAATATGAAGTAGGTCGGTTAAAAATGATTTCAGTACAGGAAATTTCAGCAAAATCCTTAATGGTTAGACTGGACTATAGTTACTTGAAATTTCATCGACTCTACGGATTATTTGTTTCATTTGGAGAAATATGTTACAACTTACAAGATATATGACTAATATGAAATTGCAGAGAATTAAACGCAATCACGAATGGAAAAAATACGAACAAAGAACACAAAGATTTGCTACCTCAATTTTTCGTTGCGAGAAGAGTACGTTTGAAGGTGTTGCCAAGTCAAGATATAGACTATGTTGTGATGATACATAAAACAATGAAGACCAACCTACAAATAAGCTACCGAATTAATCTTAATTCTTCACTAAAACGGACAAAACTGACAACACCGACTTATTAACCAAACCAGTCAGACAATCACCATTTCAAAAAGTCCAACCACCGAAAAGTATAAGCTGAATTCTGTCATTCATTCTTGTTCCGTTCATCAACCTCCATAACTAACAAAAACATTTTTTTTAAAATCATTAAAATAAAAGAAAAAATGGAGGCCAAGAGATAAATGAATCAAAATGTGTGGTGGAAAATTGGAAAAATAGACTAGTACCGAAAATTACATGACATCGCAGGTGACAAAGTGTAATTATCTAATTATTTTATTTAATTGGTCCACAAATTATTAATTTTATTTCACAAAATAAGTAATTAATTACAAAATTAATAAAAGATTCCCTTATTGTGTCAACTCACTAACAAAGAATGGTAGCTGCCTGCCCTCCAATAATGCAAAACTGTGGAATAAAGCTAAGTACTTTGCTTCTCTTTAAGCCTTCAACTACTCTAAACCACAAAAACAAAACAAAGACACATGGGAGATGAAGATGTATAACTAAAAATGTTGCCAACTTATGTTAAGAGGCTATCAGAAGAGCAAATGATTGTACCCGAAAAAACTTTACGAAAGCACTGATTGATTAGAGTTTTCTTTCGGTCCGTACTTTAGAAAAATTATTGAAGTGGTATTGGTAGATTGTATCTCTGTTAACGAGTAATTTGAAAATCTGTCATACATTGATACACGAGATCGTTATTGTCATTGTGAGTACATTATGAACAAATTGCGACAGTATAATGCCATAATCAACATTGGTCTCCAGGCATGAAAACATGTGAGCTGTTTTTTCTCAAGACCTCTCCCCTGCAGTATCTTCACCACAGTAGAGTTTAATTACCAAGTTTAAGATGGATTAGAGTTGTTGACTGCGAGACCCCATTCTTAACTGGAGGGGGACGAAAGGCCTTTGCCCTTTTGTCCCTTGGATCGATAGAGAGGGACGACATAACGTTTTTTTTTTTTTTTTTTTTTTTGCGATAACCAAAAGGTCTGAGGTGCCAAGGTGGTGGGAGAGACTATGAGAAGGACAAGGGAGGGAGGAGGCGACATGTCCGTAATGAAAGAACTTTTTTCAAGTTCAGTATGAAACTGATGATGAATATTAACACATTAGTCGCCTAACATGATGAAGTATCCTGAATATCATCTCTAACAAGTCCATTTTTTTAACCATTATCCACATTTTAAAGTAATTAACCAGTCACTCGACGCATCATGTAACTCAATACCCACTATAAAGAAATTAATCATTATATTAGTGATTGATATAAGCAATATTCTTGGATTTCATACTTTACATCATTGAATGCTTTGTACATAATGAAACTGTTACTTGAAAGTTGAAATTCTCTTTCCAATTTGTATTATTCTAGCAAAGTAGAGGAAAGTTGATGACCATATTGTCCAAAAGAAAGTTGATAAATACAGCCCATCAAACCAGAAGTTAGGGAAGTTGCATGTGCTGCTGCTGCTGTGGTACTCTTTTCTTTCTTGTGATTCCAGAATCTGCAGTATCTTTGAAAACTGGAATTGTCTTTTTTCTACAGAGAATCTCATGTGACTAATCATTGATTTAGTTCCTCACTTCATGGGTAGATCCGTTTAGATTCCTCATGGGTAGAATCCTGTAGTCGAAGATAGAATGCTTAGTCAAAATCGGAACCGGATCTCATTCAAGCATTAAAAAAAAGTTAGGTTAGAACGAGTTATTGGGTTCTTGGGTTTGGCTGGTTTGGATTAGATTAAGTTAGGTTGGATTAGTTAGTTGGGTTGAGTTTAGGGTGAATTCGGTGATGTGGTAATAGGTGACGTGAATAAAATTGCTAAGTTGGCTTGATGATATCAACACTTAACGAAAAACTTTGATAGAGATTTGACGGAATGACCATATTGCTACAAATCTGATTGGTTCGCAAAGGAAAAGTTAATGATAATTAAGTTACAAACCAAATGACCAAAATAGATATTAAGTGATTCCAGAATCACTTAAGAATAATCACACATAATAGATAATCATTTTAGTTCCTACCTTCATGGGTAGATCCATTTCAAGTGACGATATATCCCTCATACTTGTATCAAGCCTACGAAATTAGGGTGAAATTCAAAACAAGAACGTGACCCCATCCCCTAACTTTCAAAATCCCGAATCTCGCATCTTAAACTCAATGTCCGTACCCATTCTAGAAATTTTTTCGGTAACAAGATACCAAATTAGAGTGTGTTTTTCAAAATTTTGGTAAGAAACTTAAAACCCTTAACTCAAAGAAATTTGAATTCTCAAAGTTTGTTTGAAAATTGAGTAACTTTTGTAACTAATTTGGTATCTAGGATTCCCGATCCCGATCTTTTTCCCAAATCCCATTTTAAAATTTCCAAACCCAAACTCATATTTCTAATTCAGTATCACGAACCCAATCCCGAACATTTTCGGGAAAAATTCAAAACAAAAACGAGATTCCCGATTCCGAATCCCAAACGTTCACCCCGATACGAAATGCATCTGGGTATTCCAAGAAGATACCAACACATAATCCCCAATTGTTAGGGTTCACCAGAACAAATGAAATCATTGTTTAAGCATTATGACAACATCACACAGACTAAAAAGACCAAAAGTGCTTAATAAATAACAATAGAACTGCAAAAATCTGTGTTAGAGTCATTACTATCAATTTGATCTTCAGACATTAGTATGTTATGTATTTACAGAATAAACTACTGCTTTAAAACTTCCAGTTTGCTACCAAAATGAGACCTTCCACCTTTCCCAGCTTTCTAAGGTGTAAGTACAGTTACTTCAAACAGTGAACAGATTCGAGTTTGACTACGTTTCCTTACTTGGTTGGTCGACGCTCTTCGGTTGTTGGCTCACCGAGTAATTCTCCTCCGGAACCCTGCGCCAGTGGTAGTTCGCTGCCTCTATCCACCGCGGTAGGACTAAGAACTTGTCGTTCTCGAGTGCCCAGCGAGACTTCTTCGTACCGGGATCCATGGCTACGACATGGGTTACGGACGGATCGACTTCTATCGTGCATGTTGCTCCCAGGTTCACGGCCATCTTCCAGAGGTGGTGGCTCTCTGCTGGAAACTGGGTTGGGAACACCCTGCTGAACACGATCCTGCACCCCTTCAGCACGTCTTTGCGAACCGATTTCAGAATCTGCAGAATGGGAGAATAAGTTCAAACATGGCTAGTAATTGCAGAACTGTAGGAATTGGAAAGATAGACTCTGCCTGTGGACGCACCTGCCTCACGTCTCTGCGATCAGCTTGGTCGGCCAGTTCCTGGAAGATAGTTTGATTTTTTTACTTGCATTAGACTGAGTTTAATGAGTTTATAATATACAGAAAGGTGCAGAAAAATCCCTAGGAGGTGACATACGTGAAAGAAGATATGGTGAACTCTTTGCAGGACCTTCAGAACTGTTGCAAGTGCTCCTTCAGGTTCGCTCTCGTCGCTTTTATGTTGAGAGAGAGATTTGCATTCAAATCCGAATTGACGGCAGCTTGAAGCAAAGAAATGGTATCTTTCCATCACTATCAAGTTGTCCTTGTGACTTGGCCATACCTAAATCACACAGAACACCTTAAGCAAGAATACGAATAAATGCCATCATACCATGTAACTTTGCAAAACACTGGACACAGAAAAGATGACTGTTCAAACACAGACAATACCCAAAATAACAATTGATGACAAATATTAAACCTTGCAAACAAACTCTGAAACTTAACTTGTTTGAAAATAACCCTTTACTTTGTTTTTTTTGTAAGAATTGAACTACTGTATAGAGTAAATACCATAAACAACAAATAATCAATGAGTGAGGTAAGTTAGTAACAGCTATTCAGCAAATAAGTAGGTTGCTTAACTTGCTCACATTTTCAGTATCGTCGAGAATGAGAACCGCACGCTCATCCCCTAGCACCACATCAAGACCCTTCTGATGTCTCTGAGTTCCGTCATCACGAGAAATAACCTTAGCATTGAAGTATTCTTTTCCCGGATCAAGCAAGTTGGCCATTTCCAGTGCATACGCTTTGTCGCCCATAGTATATATATACATGTCAAACATTTTACTAGCATCCTTCAGAAATGAGTGCACATAGGGCCTCAGCTTGGTCATCATACGCATGGTAGTCAACCTGAATAAGCTTCCATTTCGAGCTGTGCATTTGACAAAATTAAAATTACAGCATCAAACTTATTGCAATGAAGTTGGCTGAATGAGGAAGATATAGGCAAAGTAATTTAAAGGAAAAAAATTAACTCGCAAGATTAGGATCATAAAAGACAGTTAAAGGGGTAGGAAAAAGCGAGCCTTGGATGTTAAGTCTGAAGGATTAAAAAAATACAACGAATATCTATTCACACAGACCTTGTATGGAATCCAGTCTCTCATTTAGATACTCCTCTTCCGGCACCATATGCCCAAGAAGAGTAGAATTCAGCAAGGTATGATCTAAATCAAGTATGAGGTACAACTTTTTGTGGCGCAACAAGCTCTTTGTATCGATATCCCGCAATCTTTCAACTTCGTCATTCCCAAGCCACAATTCCTGCAAGATGAGGTTTTATCCACATTATCAAATGTAAAACAATATTAGAGCTTCTTTGCAAAAAAAAAAAAAAAAAAAAAATATATTAGAGCTGATGAAGCATTTGCATGATGCCAAAAGTAATAAACAATAACTTCACAGAAGTACATATAGTGGTGACTACTGATTACTTTGATGTCATTTAAACCATTTTGGTACACCAGCTATGTTTGTGACTGTGATTCAATAAAATTCAACTCATTATATTGAATCTAGAGAATTCAAATAAATAGTTTAGGCAAAACATACCTTGTGTATATATTTAAAGGTAACACCGGATTCCTCCTCAAGCTGTTGCCCACAATCTATACACATTTTAGCAAAAGATCCTCGATGTGCACACACCTTCTTGCTTATAGTTGAACTTGATGATGCTTCTGCAGAATACCATATCAAAGAGCAGAATCACATGTTAGTTAACTTCACCTACGATGAAACAGAAAGAAAAAGACCATTGTTAAACAGACATAACGAGCATGAGCCTCCAGTGGCTGACATATAATCAAACTATATATAAAATATGGTAAACAGTGATATGTGAGCACATGTCTACTACAGCTCAGGCAGTATATACAATTATACAGCACATAGACTTAATAGAAGACTTGCAAAAACCTAAACCGAAGTCGGTAGATACGACCATGAAGGTACCTGATTTCTGCTCTACTATTACACGAGAAGTGGAGCCCTCTTGGCTATCTCCATTTTCAATTATCTCCTCCACCTCAGAAATCTTGGTCCTGCATATCAATGGGTATATCTTTTTCACAAGTAGAACCAAAAGAACCACCATTATTCAGAGTAGAACTCATTTACAGTCAATCTAGGAACTCATGTATATGACTACTCTCAGCTTGATAAATTTTCATCCTACTTAGCTCAATAGTAGAACAAAAACTGAACCAAGAACTTCACTAGTACCTCTTGCTTATAGGTTGATAATCCTCTTCATCTTCAGATTCATCCTCACTGGATGAGGAGGCAGAAGAACTAGAAGCGAAACTGTTTTTGACTTCTCCATCGTCCTTTTCATCAGCATCATCCGAAGATTTGGTTTCGAGATGTCCGTCAAGGAAAGCAGCGAAATCGTCACTACTTGACGAATTCACCGGAGAATCAGTCACAAGACTCATCTGTACCACAAATTGCAACCAAACATACACAACATTCAGAGATTCTCAAATTACACCATCGCATAAACAGAATCACCCACGACAACTAGGAACATAGTGAATCAAAAGGCTAGGTCTTGCAGTCCAACTATGATTCCCAAGTAGGATTTTAAATAGAGGCCACTGAGCTTACTTACGACAGCAAACAATGCTGGAATCTCAAACTCCCCGCATCAAAACAAGCTTAAGAATCAATTAGACAGCATTTTCAGAACAACACGCAGACTAAATAGGTCAATTCCCCGAAACGAGCAGTTCAACTCTACACAGTGCTCGAAAACGATAAAAGAGCCATTTCAGGAAAACACACCTGTGCGGAAGTCGTCAAAACCAGAACCTATCGTTCTCGCTTTCGGGACCAAAGGCTTGCCGGAGAAAGAAGTTCTGCACGAATCGTTTCCTTCCAGGTGGCTAATTCCGAATCACGGGTGGAAAACACAAAGCGGCAGCCGCGGCGGCGAAATCCTCCGAAACTGACTGGACTGGACGATTGATTTAGGCTTTGAGAGAAGGTAAATCGGAAAACCCTTGGTTCCCGGCGACGGAGAGTGAGCGCGCAGTTAGTTCGCTCTCAAAGGTTCATTCTTTTTTATGGAGAAGCCGGTTACAGACTGTTTGAAAATCAGTGTTTGGTTGACCGACCCAACCCAAAAACCTGTGAACCGTATGGTCCAAAACGGTTGAACCGCTAAACCACATGAACCATGTTTTTTTGAGAAGATAGTTAGAATGCAAAAACTTTTTGACACTCCAATTCTAGCCCAATATTCGAAATTATTAACGTTGTTTGTCCTTGCTTGTGAAATTTTGAAAGTTAATAACTGGATCGTAACTTTTGATGACATGTACATTGACGCGTGGTGCCACGTGAGTCTGAACTCTGAATCACATTTTTTATGACACTTATAATGACACATGACGATATTGTAATGTGTTTAATGTATTAAACAGCTCATGTGGCACCATGTGTCAGTACGTGTCATCAAAAGTTGTTATCCAATCATTAACTTTCAAAATTTTACAAACAAGGACAAACGACGTTAACAATTTCGAAAACTGGGTTAGATTTTGGATTTAAAATTTTTTATGCATTCTAATTGTAATTTGTGCTTTTTAAAATTAATAACCCAAATTATAATTATATTTGTTATTATCATTATGGTGTGTTTTGTTTTGAATTGATGTTAAAGATCGGTCAAATACTTAATAGGTCTTGAAACTATAGACCAAGTTACAAATTCGTACTAAAACCTTAATTCATCATAGAGTGATCCCATTACTGTATAACGGATTACAAAGCGATCATGTTCATATCAACAATAAACTTTTCTAGCTATTTTGTCATGTTAACATTGCCACCTCATCAAAATATAATTTAAAATTCAACTTGGCCATGGGAACTTGCTAAATGAACCCCAAATAACCTTAGTAATTACGATCTTATTAACTCATAACTCGATAAACTCGTACAACTCGTATTGTACAGAAGAAAAAAGAATACAACCGATGTTTACCCTATAATACTGTATTTATGTACAAGAGTAAATAGGAAGTAGAACAAAATTGTAAGGATTTCTCCCTTAGATCCTTTTTTCGTGTTAAGAACATGTACAAACTGTTTCTACTGCAACTCCCCCCCAATCCAAACCCAGAACATGATTATACTGTCAGCATCCTCTACTGCATTTCCAGTTGAAGGATGAGAGCAGTATGTTCATCATGTTCATTTCCTGTGATGTTGTTCATGTCCAAAAGCTAGTTGGGAGTCTTGCTCATCAAAACTGCTCTCACAGGTTTGGATTCAACCGGCCAGGTGTATGCTCGTCGACAGCTTCATCCGAGATTTCCAGACACCCTTCTGGTGTGGCGGGGGGTTCAGGACGTTGGAGGAGGGTGAGAGGTTCTTGGTATTTTTCTAACGTCTGGTCATTTGATGCTGCTGGTTTGCACTCGAGTTTGCAGCAAGGGGTTGGAGTTGTTCCCGGCTACTTTGTTCTTCTCCTTCTCGTTCTCTGCTGCTTTCTTCAGTTCGATTTCGTGCTGCTTGCAGTTCTCGACGTGAGCTTTGTTGAATAGTTCCACGAAGTTGAGCAGAGTCGAGCAAACTGCACAGCGTTTGGACATCAACCAATGTTGGGAGACAAAATGTGAAAAGAGATATTAGTAAACCATATATGATCCGTTCAGAATCCTCTCCCAATAACTCGAGTTATTGGGATGCAACGGTTCTTGACAATGGATATGGAACAGAAAGGAAAGATTTTGAGTTATCACCTTGTTCGAAAGGGCAACGGGCTGGATCTTCTCCGAAGTACAGGATCAATGCATCCACATTTCTACCCTATATCAGATTCAAAGGTGTTAAGGTTGTCTTGAACTACTAACCGGTATGCGACAGTTGATTTCGAGGTGAAGTTGTAAATGGACCTACCACTCCAGAGTACAATGAAGCCAGAGACCTCACTTCAGCTTCGGCAAATCGAAGGAACTCCTTAAGGGTCTACAAGAAAAGTGTGGCTCAGATTAGCAGTAGGGCATGGTACAAAACCAAGTGCAGTCTACATTCTTAAACTGCAGTAGATAATTCAGAACAAGCAGGGCTCAGTCTGACTTGAGAAATTCACAAATATGGATAGCGGCTAGATGCCGTTGACGATTACTATTGGGAGCTATGTTTACCTTACAGAATGATTCCGAGACAGGACCATCGTTCTCTGAGGATGAGAGTTCTTGCATGACCTTTTCGAGTCCTTTGCTTATTGCTTGCATTTCCTCTGCTAAAAACTTCAATTGTACCTAGATTGAACGAGCAAATTCAGACACGAGATATCGTTTCATATAATTGATCGACTAATACAATGGTGAACGATCATACCTTAGATGAAGGTTCCAAACTTGTCATGTCTTTCGAAAAATCTAGAAGTTCTGGTAATTTGTCAGCAAGCACCTGCAGCACAGGAACCTCAAGGGTTTTAAGACGGTCCTGACGTGAGTAACTCTATCGATAGTATTTCAGAAATTAAGACCTCATTTACCTTGCAAAGATAGTGCATGAGAGTCATTTTGTTGTTTCTCGCCCGTGTGTCAGTCAGTTTAAGTAGGCTATCCAACCTAAATCCAATTGCAGCACCTGAAAGCAATGCAAAAAGGTACAGAACTCCATTAGCAGAAGAATGTAGAACAGAATAGGGTCAAGAATATGTGTTCATTACACGACAATCATAGGGAGGAGTGACATAAACAAACTTACCCCTTGCAGTTCCTTGGTTCAAAGCATTTCCTAATGAAAGAATAGTCTGCATAATCCTCTTCAATTTGGTGGAATTCCTGATCTGATGATTGCACTTGTAAAAGATGGACTAAATCAGAATGGAAATAAACCAAAGTTTCAACCACCACGAAGAGTCGAGACAGTAACTTGCCTGTTCTGAAGCAGAGTTTACGGTGTTTAGGCTTTTTCGCAGATCAGAAACCTAAGGTGCAATCAGGAAGGGTCAGCATATAATATCTGAAACCAACAGAAGTTGCAAACAGATGAACAAAAAGTTTGTTTTCTGACCTGCAAACGGAACTGCATTTTGAATGCAAAAACTTTGAGCTTAGATTCTACTCTAGGAACTTTCATTAACTCTAAGAAGAACTGCACAAAGGATCAAGAAACATGTCAACAGAGAAACTATGGCTAGACATAAATACAACATGTAATTTCAATTGTACGTGTGGAACAAGTTTAAGCTACTTTGAGGATAATTTGCTTCTACTATAAAAGTTTAAAAGCTCCTATGATGCCACTAGCTTAGAGTATAGCAAAAAAAGAAGATCACAAACCTGTTCACATTTTCCTAACTTTTCCTTGTCTCCAGTATAGCCCTGACAACAACAACAACAACTTACTAGGGTTAAATCAGATACTGGTGTAATGCCACTTGATACTCATATCGAGGCAGTTACAAAAACTCGCAGTTCAATATCAGGTCGGTGAGAGGAAAGAATACATCTATCTGCGAAAATGACTCACCTTAAGGAGTTCCATCTCATCTTTCGTTGGACAAAACTTTATCAAATTTTCTACTTGATCTATGTCTAACGTCGAATCCTCGAGGGTAAGCACATAACCCTGTCAAATTATAAAGTGAAGGATCTGAAGGTTAGCAGAAAGACAGATAAAAAATTCAAACTAGCACGGAAAATTGGAAAATCTTCTGCAAAAGGAAACAATATTTTCATAAACTATAAGGAGGCTGAAATTGTTGCAAGACCATCAAGAACAAATGTGCAGGCTGGCATTCAATTTATCAATCAATTGTAGAACCTTAAAATAAACTTCTAAGCTTGTAGATGTTTCCTAAGCTACCAGAACATAATCTGCTAGTTCTTTACAAAATACAAATCTTATATAGTTAGATAAAAGAAAATGCACAAACGGAAATAAAAGTTCGTCTCTGCAGATTGTAATTACCGTTAGCTCATTCAGTGGCACTTTCACCTTAGAAAGCATGATTTCACAGTTGTAGGCTCGTCTATGATCAATCTGTGGGGAAAAGGAAGAAGGAGATGAAAATCAACAAATTGCAGAGATCAGAATAGCCATTTTGGAAGCCCTTATAATTATTTTCATTTCCACTTCATAAATCACAAACACCTCCAGCTGGTTGATGCATAATCAAATCAGTTTAAGGTCTGAAGGATGCACACAAGCTCCGGATTCTTAAAAATCTTAAAAATGTTTCACACGGTAAATATGAAAATGGAACAGAAAATCAGCAGCATATAGGCAAGAGAGAAATCATGTATGGGAAGCAGCCAGGGCACACACATCACTAAGTATTTGCTCACCACGGGTGTGAAAAGTGTATATTCATATATATAGAATGAAAATGTGTGATGCAGTGTCTCTCTTTGAGGAAGCCGTGTGTGGGTTAGTTTACTGCTTTAGTTTGAAACAGAAGTAAAAAACTCCAAAAGCAAATTATGACAACAATTAAGAGAGAAATTGACATATACCAGTTGCACTATATCAGACTTGGGCCGCGGAGCACTTGTATGTGACTTCCCTCCTCGATCTTGGTTTGGTGCTGCCGCAGCAAAAAGACTCTCAAGCTCTGATATATCAATCTCTGGAGCTCTTTTAAGAAGAGTTTACAGAGAAATCAGACTTCAAACAAACTGAGTTCATATAATAACGTATCACATAAGAGCTATTATACAATCTACGGAATCCAAAACTTACTTAGAGGCTTCTCCTGACTTTTGTGTCTCAGCCCACAAGCTTCCTTGCACAGCTCTTGTTAACTTCAACCAATGCAATGGTTTCAGCTTTTTCTGATTATTCTTTAAAGTCCGTGACAAGCGTCCCTTTGCCCCCAAGGCATTACTCATTGGTGGAGCAGGAGTTGGCGGTACATTTGATCGAGGTCCGGAGTCTCGACCTCTTGAATTACCGTTAACAGAAGGAGGTGGAGGAGGAGGAGCTGGAGCAGAAGGTGCAGAAGAACCAGGAGGAGGGGGAGGTGGAGGTGCAGAAGAACAAGCAGGAGGAGGTGGTGGTGGTGGTGCAGGAACTGAATTAGAATGGGTATTCCCAACAAGCGGAGGAGGTGGAGGTGGCGGGGGTGCAGGTACTGAACTAGAATGTGTGTGCCCTGCAGGCGGAGGAGGCGGGGGTGGTGGGGTTGCAGGAACTGATTTAGAGTGTGTGGGCAGAGCAGGTGGTGGTGATAAAGGGACAAATGACGATCCGGAAATTGCAGTAGGAGATGGAATAGGTGGTGGTGGCGGTGCAGAAGGTACCGGCAGAGTAGTTGACATGAAAAGTGGAGTGGTTCCATGAGGTGCAGGGGGGGGAGGAGGAGGTGGTGGTGGAGGAGCAAAGGAAATCTCAGAACTTTTCGATGAAAATGCAGAAGGCAAAGATGGTGCAGGTGGAGCAATAGGAGATGTGATTCGAACACTTGCAGCTTGACCAAGAGAAAGTGGAGGAGGTGCTGAAGGTGACAGTGGCATTGAATATTGGGATGGAGTTGCAGGTCTAGCTTTCAGGTCAACACTCTCCTCTATAGTCTTTGTAGGAGATAGCCCTGAAGTTGATGGAGGAAGAGGAGGTGGCGGTGGCGCAGAAGGGACATGTGAATTTTGGGAAGGAGAGCAAAGCCTAGCTTTCTGGCCATCAGTATGGCTGTTTGCAGATGACTGTGCAAAAAAACGGAGCTTTTCAGCAGCTGAAACAATAGCAGGCTGTAGTTGAGGAGCTGATGAATCACAACTACTTCTGGTATCAGCACCTTGAATGCCATGGCTTGATGCTGATTGAGAAACTCTATTGTTGTTTTCAGAATCTTGCACCTCAGCTCCAACAATTGCAGTAGGTGAACATGAATTTGAAGTGTCCATGTGCCCAAAACTCTGAGCAAGTGAATTCTTCAGGAACTGTTGAAGTGAGACCTCAGCATTTTTAAGTGAGGCATGCTCCAGTAACAATTCTCTAATGGTGAGATCCAGCGGTGTCTGGGGCGTTTCTTGGCCAATGGTATCAGATTCAATGCCTACTTTCGGGCTGTTCTCATTATTTTGTTGCTCATCCCGTAGAAATCTAGTGAGTGGGGATAATTCTGTTGACTCGACACTATCTGAACTTCCCCATGAGAGTAGTGAGTTCCTTAACAACCTATCCGACGCCATTCTCTTTCTTCTCTCTTGGTAATTTCTAGGACTTGAATCCAGACTTCGAGGACTTTGTTCTGCACTGTATCCCAAATCCATGTCCTGCATTTGCTGGAGCACACTGAACGCTACATCTGCGTCTGGAGCTGACCAGTCGACATTGGTGAATATTTCATGAACTTTGGCGAAAGCTTCAACAGGAAGGCCATCTTTCTCCTCAAGACCAGTGAAATCCATAGGAATAACAGAAGCATGGGCATCTACCTCTGAGAAAATGATCTTCAAGCCAGGAAATGGTTTTAGTTAACGAAGGGGACAAAACAAGAAAAAGCATCGTCTACATGTATATCCACAATGAAGTATGGCTGAGAACTGTACCTCTGCTCTGAAGTGCTTTGGAAATAGATCTTTAGCATCCCATAACATGTCAATCTCATCGCGGTTAAGTATCAATATATTTGACCTGATGAAAGCTGTATTAAACACTACACGAAACATCATTTCTTCACTATCCATCTCATCACGTATGCTGACACACTCGAGCACAACATCACCTTGGATAGCACAATGGATATCAATTTTAACTAGCTGGCATTCAGCCTGCAGTTAAACAGTGATTCAGAGTAAATATTCATACAGAAGTTGAATGAAATGATCTCAAAAGAACAGTAGAAAGAATGAGATCAATGAGTAGAGAAATTATTTCATATAATAACTAACAAACACTGCAGTATCCATCCTCAGCAGACTCTCACTTGCAGAGCAAAGTTGTGGCATTATCAATTTGATTGACAATTCAGATTGAGATCGAAAAAGATTTACCTGCTTATAGGACCGATAAGTCTTGTTTTTCTTCGGAGTGGAGTACAAGAACTTAGGTGTTCTATCTGAAGCAAGAAATGGATCTTGTCCATAGATACGAAATAGTGGGCGGCAGCCGCCCTCTCCATCAAAGTTTGGAATGAATCTCATAATCACACAGTCTAAGTTGAGAGCTCTGTCCAGTGGTGGCCACTCTGTAGCCACATTTCTTCTTGAAACGTACTGTAAATACCGCAGTTGAGAAGGAACAGGATTCAGAGGACACAGCAACTGCAAAAGCTCACGAGGAGCTTGCCTATATATCATGTCCAGCGTCTTCTGCTCTCCACTATATTGTTTCCTGTATATCAACAAGGCTGCCAGCATAAAAGCCAGAACTGGCCACCCACCCCTTTCACAATGCATCAGCAGCAGATTTTGCTGCCCAAGCGAAAGCCAACTTTCCCCTGATCTTAGAAAATGGTGGACAACCTCCATCGTCAGCAAGGGGCAGCCTTCGTAATGCCGAGGATACTCCATGATAGTCATGTCATATTCAGACAACACATCAGCAATCTGACCTTGTGTTTCTCCCTCACGGAAATTGAAGGCTAGGTATGAAGCATCAGGAAAGTGCTCTTTAAGCTGACCAACTATTCCAGCTATATACCCTTTGTAATCTCTATGTTGCCACGAGTCCATCATGAAACAGCAATCGAAAACTGCACTAGTTTACGAAGCCAATCATTAGTCCGAACGAAACCTATAGATCACAAATTGCAAATTGCATAAACAAAAGGATGACACCCGATTTCGGCCTTCATAAACCCTGTTCCTACATGTCCCTGCCAAAGTTGCCATTTTCCAAGGTACATAGACTTTGCACAGAACTTCACTACCAAGATAGTATAGCATATGCATAAATGATAAACCTTCAAAGACTACCAGGAGGCAGTTACAGAGTACTTGAACAATAGAATATCAGTGCAAAGAATATCGTTCATGCAGAAACCAAACTTTAACTTTTCTCTGTAACCAACGATTCAATCAATACCCATAACAGCAATCTAAGGGATTGTTAACCATAAGCAACACAGATACACAATCCTTTCAACAATGTCTAAAGGTTCAAACTTCATAACAAGCAAATTATACTCAACTAGAGAAAGAACATCCTAAGAAAAGGTAAGAAATGGAGAAAGGAATACGCACCATAGACGTGCTCACAGATCTCAAGCAGCCCATCAGGGGGCTTCCTATAGAACAGCTTACGAAACAAAGCCATCTCCTCCTCTCCAAATTACTTCTTTCTCTTCCTCCTCCTTTCAATTCAAACCCTCCCAGCAACAGAATCCTTGCGTACTACACAATGCCATCCCGACAAAGTGCAGCAATTTGTAATTAATTCTTCTCTCTTCTTTCAGTAAGCTAAAAACCCTAGCTCTTTACTTTGACTTTCAGATTGAACACACAAAAATGGAAGGTAGGGTTTCGCCCTTTCGGGGCGGAGATTAACGAAAAGAAAGGGGTGCACTTTGTTTACCCTAATCAAACAATGATATTGCTGTAATGAAACAATGATTTTTCTTCTGGTTGGGGAATTTGATCGAACAATTGGTGGGCACGAAAAGGGGTTTCCCGTTAGAAAGCTCGTAAGCGAAGAGAAAAGGGGGAAAGGCGATTGCGTCTTGCAGCTCGCGGAAAGGTCTGAAATGCTGATTGTGCCGACGTGGCGGCGCCGGTGGCAGCCAGGTGGATCTCGGAGTTTTGTCTTATTGACGTACGAGGAGTACATCAATCATGTTGTCGTGGATCGGAGAAATGATTGCGACGTTCGGATTTTGGAGACTGAGGGGACACTCTTTGCTTTGAAAACGACGTAGTTTTTATTGACAGACAGAGACATATTTTTCATGGTTAATAATATAATTAATTAAGGGAAAATAGCACTTTGGCCCCCTCTACTTTTCCAACTTAACAAATAGCCCCCTATACTATAAATCGCTCGTTTTACCACCTCTTACTTTGACCACTTTGCCGTTTGGGTCCTTCCGTTCCAACTTCGGTATTCGTAACGTTAACTGATGAGCATTCAGTACACCACGTTAGCTTCAATAGACATGTATTAGCTTACTAAGCGTTTTTTATATCTAGAATATACATATATATGTGGTTATATAGGATGAAATCGACAAATAAAATGTTATTTTAAAATCATTTGTATTTCACCATACTCTTTGTGATCCCTCCCCAAATTACCTCCCTAACTAACACTTGATCTCCTACCTCCGATCTCTCTCTTTTGGTGTGTGGATGTGTCCAGATTTAATGGTAAGCAGGAGAAAGTTGAAACGTAAGGATCAAAACGGCAAAGTAGTTGAAGTAGGAGGGGGTAAAATGAGTGATTTATAGTACAGGGGACTACTTGTTAAGTTGGCAAAGTAGAGGGGGCAAAGTGCTATTTTCCCATTAATTAATTATAAACTGTTATTTTTATTGCTAATCCACTCTATTGAGTTATTTAATTTTGTTTCAAAAAAGTGTTATTTGATTTAGTTTAAATCATAACATGTATTAAAAAAAAATTGGTGGGAAAATGTATTAATTAATCACAATAGAGACTATTAGACACGTTTCACAGTTTAGTTAGAGAAATGTGTACCATCAAAATTTAACAAGTATTACGAATTTTGATCATTTACTTTTGTAGGGTAATTATTAATTAGCTTATTTAATCACTCTTTGGGTTGAGATAACTTGACAATTAAGAAACATATACATCATTTCTATATTTAACTTGTGACATAATGGGCATATCGTCAACTTTTTATCAAATTTCTTTGTTAAGTTGACAAATCACCCTCCACGTTCATCAAATTAATTTACATGTATTTTATCACACGGATGGAGCAATACTATCTCAAGATCAATCAAATCGAGATCGATCAAATCATTGATCGATTCTATTAACTTCCAAATACAGTTGAGAGTATCTCACGTACCCTAAATAAGTCGAATCAAGTTGGCTCGAGCAGATGACAACCCAAATCAAAACAGGTCGAATCAACTCGAGTCAAATTGATGATCCCTATTACCATTTCATGAACAATATGGACAAAAACTCTGCACAATATTCAATCCCAACAAAGATTTTTGAATAGTATTTTACTATTTACACAATACAAAAATGCCATTATTCTACACTGGTGATCTGTTCTTGCTGTTCTTCCACTTCATGAACCCTATTCAGAGACTCTTCAAAAGCCTGCAATGCAGCACTATAATGCTCAACAGAAACCACACCTTCTTCCACAACCTTCAATGCACTTCTATGCAACTGGCTAAACAATCGTGCACCGTCACTTGTATCGCCATCATCCGGAACATGAATGATGCGCTTGTAATCCTTCCTCCATCGAAACAGTACATATTTGGAAGGGATGGCCTCGACGCCGTTAAAATTGAGCACACACAGTGCGTGACGACACAGGTAGCCGTAGAAGTTGAAGCAGCTGCAGATGCAGCGAACCTCAGCTTCGCCTCTGTTGTACAGAACTTCGTAGTCTCGAATTTCTCTCATGTTTCCTTCGCCGAGTACTCGCTCCTTGACTAGAAAGATCACGTTTGGTCCATCGATGTGGATTTGCTTGGTGCTGAAGCAAGAATACATCTCCTCTACCTCGAACTGGAACTTCTTAAAGACGTCCCTCGTGTAGACTTTCGAGAGCTGCAGCTCGAACGAACACCTGGTTTTCAGTGCCGGGCCTGAAGCTCTCGACTCGATGTCTGCTAAACTTTCCTCCTTGTGCTTCTTGTGTAATGCCAGCTCATACTTGTCAAGAAATTCTTTCAAAGGTGTTTGCTTGTGCACATATTTGTCGAAAAATGGAGAAAGGGTCTCCCCTGGCCTTGAAGTACACATTCCAGTGAAATATGTGTCCTTCAAATAAACTGGCACCCAACGCAATCGATCCTCGAATAAAGAACGAAGCCATTCGTGATCACCAACTCCGAGATGCTGGATCATGTAATCCCATGCTACTTCGAATTTAACAACTTTCAAGGAGTCGTGAACTGCTTTCACGAATGCCTTCCTAATTGCTTCGTAATTGTGCAACCCTCCTAACTTCTCTGGAACTCGTCTCATGATATGTGACAGGCTGAAACAGTGATGAGTTTTGGGGAACATTTCCGCAATTGCATTCTGCAGTGTCTTGCACCTGTCCGTGATTATCGTCTGTGGAGAGCATCCCGACATGGACGTAAGCCACGTCTTGAGTAACCAAACGTAGGATTCAGTTGTCTCGCCAGCAAGCAGACCACAGCCAAGCAAAACAGACTGACAATGGTGATTCATTCCTACAAAGGTCACAAGTGGGATCTCGTATTTACCAGACAGATACGCGCTGTCGATAAAGATACAATCACCAAAGTAACTGCATGAAGCCCTGGACCTAGCATCAACCCAGAACACATTTCTCAGACACCCTTCATTGTTGAGATCCATCAAGTAAAAGAAATTTGGATTCGTCAACTGCATTCGACACAAGTAGTTATAAATAGCCTGCGCATCACCCTTTTTCAGGTTGAGCTGATTGGGAACTTCTCTACAAGTTTTGACTTCTCTTGAACCCAAGCTCGTATTCCCATTACATCCTCCATCGATGACAAGTGCCCGGTACAGCTTAATAGTTCGTACTTCACCATCTGAGCTTGGATGCGCTTTCCTTTTGGTGCAGGCACCAATCTTCTTGACTGATTTGTAGATCTTAGCACCGAGCAAGTGGTTATGTTCAAGGGTAACCTCTAACACCCTCCACCTTTTCGAATCAACTAATCTCATCCTTATCATTGCAGGACAGCCAGTTCTTGTTTCCTTCCTCAGCCGGTTCACGTCTTTCACTCGTTTGAAACCTTGGCTACTGCAACAAAGCACTGCACCATACTTCTCTCTGCTGTTCCGTTTGAACCAAGAATTCTTCACTCTGACTCGAAATCCAACTTCCTTAGCATAGCAACTGTAATAGTTGTATGCATCATCATACGTCTCGAATTCCATCCCTACTGCAGGTGCTACGAACTCTTTCTTCTCTTCAACCACAGCAGCTTCACCATCCTCCGACAACACTATTCCTTCACCATCCAGTTTTAAGCACTCATGTAATTCTCCATCAGGTACTTGCTCACCGCTGCAATGCACTTCTTCCATCTAACATCCAGAAATGACAAAATGGTGATCATCTATTCAAATTTAGTAGAAAATGGGATATAAGTAAGCCTTTTACAGTTCGGAATTACCATGGAATTCGATTTACTTCTCGCACTTCAAAATGCTATCAATCCTCTTCAAAGCATTTCATCTATACTTCCCAACTGCATCAACTGCTTACCAGCAGGCATACATAAGCTGGCTATGTAAACCACAATAATGTGTCGAAACAGTATGAAACCATAGACCAATATAGCAACAGATTCTCGAATAGGCTCCGCAAAAGTTAAAAGGTATGCAATGGAGAAGCTGGCTATCGATATATCGATTACAAATACCAAAGAAACATATCTTTAGGAGGCTCAAAGATGCAGAGAAAAGAAAGTACGAAACCATGATATGTGATCTAGTCGAAATAGTACAATCGATATCTCTACTCTATACTGAGAAACATAGATTAGGATAGTAGCAGACCCTCGAATAGGTTCAGCAAAACGCAATGAAGCATGCTATGGAGAAGCTGTCTATGCGATACACCAATCAATAAATATGACACACACATATATCTTTACAGGGTTCAAAGATGCAGCGAAACAAAGTACGAAACCATGATACATGTGTCAAATCGAAACAGTACAATCAAATCACTGGATTTATCTCCCCTTTAGGCTGAGAAACATAAGACTAGAATAGTAACAGATTCTCCAAATAGGTTCAATTAAAATTAATGAAGTATGCTATAGCAAGTGTTTTCCTTTCACAATCAAGATCATAGGGTCAGTTAAACAAGTAGCTGGCATCTGTCTGAGCCAACCCAATGGCTCAAGCAAGTCCTGCAATGATTCAATCTCACTACTGCAGTACCAACAACATACAACATTTCCAAATATTCTCAAAACCACCATAACAATAGTTCAAGAGCAACCCTCAAAATTGCTAAACAATGCACGGAGGAAGAGAGACAGAAAAACCCTTCAAGTGAACGGCGAGAGTGCCCCGCCAAGTAAATCAAAACGGAAGACGAATTCGGAGGCAGGGTATTGAGAACTGAAGGAGATATAAGGGCCAAACCTGTTTGACGAGTTGGGAAAATTCTTTAGAATTGAGTCGCGAGACTGAGTTCGACCCGTATGGTGAACTGGCTGGAACAGCTTGGAGGGCTTCGAGGAATGGAAATGGCCAACACTGGAAGCTATTACTCTGGAGTCGTTTCAACGAAGAGATGAACGAAGAAGGCGACAAGTGGTGAAGTAATTTATTAATACTCTGTATTCTCCTTTCTAGGGCTTTTTGGGGAGGATCAGGATCCAAACTTGGTCACGTTTGGAAAGTTGTAAACCCTTTTTAACCATTAGATCTAGTTTGATCTTTGATCAATCTAATGGTCTAATTTTACGAACACAAAAAAAGTATTTTGATTTGGGTACGGGCTTGGTAGCGTATTTGGAAGAACCAGAACAATGTTGTGATCAACTTCTCACAATTCAACCCTGAGGTCATGTTTTGTCACTTCAACTCACATACAGCTGAACTGCTTTCTTTCTCTCCTCCTCCTCCCCCGCCGTCCTCTTCTCTTCATGCAATCGCTACATCTCTTCACCATGCGTCTCCTGCTCACCAAATTCCTCCTACTTGGCCAATACTTAAATTAAATGTAGATGGTGTTGTCTCTAAAGGTCTTGGCAGTGCAACCATGTCGATTCTATGGGATAGCTCATGTACAATGCTTAATGCCATTGGAACTCTGTATCCAATCTTCCTCCTTGAACTTTTTTCATGTCAGGATACTATTTCTTGGTGCTTGTTCCGATCCTGTCGCCTGGAACAATAGGGTGAGCCTACCCGTTTCGCCTGGAAGATCCGGATCGCCTCGCAAGATATAGAAAGAGAGATAGTAGTCAGCTCTTTGGTGTGTGAGGGTGGGTGTGGGAAATGATAACGGAACGTACCTAGGGAATAATCATTCCTCCTTCTCTCAGCCCGACTGTACTAGTATTTATATCTGGGAACTCCTGCCAAAACCGTTAGGCGATCGTACGCGATTGGTAGACCGTTACACGTGTCCCTGAATCCTGACCGTTGCTTGCAAGATACGAAATCCTGAGATCGCCCCACGTGTCTACTAGGGTTTTGAGGCGATAAGTGTGTCACCTTTTAGTGTTCTGCTCTAGGCTTTCTGAGATTGGCCCACGTATGAGCCCATCAGACGATCCCAAGGCCTTTTAAGGGGCCCTTTGCTCTAATTATGTTGACTTTCTTCATTGACGGGCCCACCCGGGTCAAATGCCTTTTTTTGGGTCGCCTTCTGGGGATGGTGGCCCATCAGTGCTGATTTTCAAGTTACTTCAAATCAGATATTAAGGATGATGTGAAATAAGTATATGGCAATGGGACGTGTCAAGATAATATTCCTCAATCATGGAGAGTTTCACTTGTCATGGGATGTGCAATTATCCAAGAGATTCTCTAGATGCTGGCAATAACACCACACATCCATCTCTCATTCTATCCATCGTACAACAAATCAAGCCGCTCATTCAGTGACATGTTTGGCTCTTACATATTTCTCATAATAGTCTTAGATAATCTACCACTTTCCATCTCGTTATCTGAACTAAGTGCATCACGGCTGATATGCAGCCGTGTAAGGCTTTACAGCATGATCCACCCATGAATGATAACTTTAGTGACCTTGTGAGGCTAAAATGACCATAGTTTTGTAAATAGTTTAACAATGGGTATAAATTTGTAATTAGTTAATCAATATGTATTATTAATGTAAAAAATCCCCAAAATTAATGCTCGCGAAAGAAAATAGAGTTACATGCCAGTCAAAAGGTAAAAGAATGGTAGCTTTTTTTCTATTTTGGCCATTGGAGGTTTGTAACAAATGGGTTATTACCCTTTGAATTTGTAACCTACTTGTCATTAACCTATAATTTTATATCCGTCCAAAATTTCAGCTAAGTGCTGATATCAGCCTGCCATCTCAGCAATTAATTCCACATCACTTTGTGCCACGTCACCTAATTCATCCAAGACTCAACCCAATCCTGGACACATATATACTTTACATATATATTATATATAAAGTTGAAAATTTCGGTACCTCCAGTAAAAGTGGTGATACTGAGTACCTCCAATTTTTTGAATCATCATGTATGTCCATTTTAACGAAAAGATCTCAAGCATCTATAATTTATTTAATTTTTTTTTCAAATTTTTATTATACAATATAATAAGATTACAAATAAGACCGCAATTTGCATAATTTTCCCATTATAGTCTCAAAAAACATTTTGATATTTCATTCTTTCACATTAACTTAATTTATTGTCAAACAATTTATTCATCCGATCCATATTTCATATTATATATAATAGTTTGACATACTCATAACAATATAACACGGGCAACCGTTGTAGACACATAATATATTATATTATTATATATAACATATAATATGTTATATTATTATGTTTATAACTTATATTTGCCAATTTCCTGTCAGTCAGTCAATATGTGAATGGTTGGTATTAATTACTTCTAAAAATCATACTAAACAATATAACACAGTCACCGGCTCACCGGTGGAAGATGGCTGGCGGCAGGGGGAGGAAGAAGATGTAGTGGCTGGTTGTAGAATGGGTTGGGTCGGGTTAAGTTGGGTTTGGTTGGTTGGATTGGGTTGGTAAATTAGGTTCAGTTCAGGATGAACCAGGTGAAGTGGCATGAATTGATGTGGAATTAATTGACGAGATGGCATTGCTGACATCAGCACTTAACTGGAATTTTGGACGGAGACTTAACAGATTGACCAAATTGTTATAAACATTATAGATCAGTGACAAGTAGGTTATAAATGAAAGGTTAATGACCATTATGTTACAAACCCTAACGTTAATGATCAAAATGGATAATAAGCTGGTGGATGAATGTAGAGGTTAAAAACATATTGACTAATCTCAGTCTAACACAACACAAAACCTACGACTAAAACAAAAAAAAACACAATGTACGTACTCATCATCATGGCAATTTCTGTTCGAAGTTTGTTTTTCATCTCCATTCTACTCTTTGTTTTTTTTTAACGACATTCTACTATTTGTTATAGTGCCTGTCGTAGTGTTTTACAATACCACCGGGGTGCTGGCGCCGATTCAGTCCGGTAATTCCTTATTCCCGATATCTGACCTCCAATTCACATCTGGGGAAAAGCTTCGCAGGCTGGAAGTAGAGGTGAGGACGCTAATGGAGGAGCTACGAGTGTGCAGGGCGTCCGCCCCGTCCCCGGAGATCAAAGCCTGAAGTTTGGTTTGTTAGTTCAGTTTCATTTGTACGAGTTTGTAGGGTTTGATATATGAGATATATATCATATATGGTCATTATCTGTTTTGTTTGTTACTATGTTAGGGAGAAAATTTGGTGGTGTTTCTGGAAAAGTAGAAAACATTGTTTATTTAGATATGAATTTGTGGAGGGAATGATAGTTGACAAAAATATTGAGTTTTGATGGGCCCATTAGTCTGCTTTTTCTTTATGGATGAGCAAATAATTATAAACATGGGCAACAATATATTATTATGTTTATTGCTTATATATGGCAATTTCATGTCTGTCAGTCAATAAATGTCAAAAGAGGAAGAATTCATGACATTGAAAATATGATTGTGGACGAGATGATAAAATTAAAAATGTCTCATAATCCAAATTCCCATATCAACTTGATTCGTTAGATTGCAACGAGTTTGCATACTAAACCGAACACTCAAATCACCAAACCATTACACAGTTAGGCAATCAGTATCCTTAATGTACAACCTTTTTCTAACCAAATCATACCCCATGTTATAACCTTGTTGAGCCATCATCCCAATTGTGGAGACTCTATCGGTTCTAAGAAAGGCGAAGAAAATATGTCATCCTCAACTTGTTTGAACATCCCAAAGTTATCCAACACAAGCTCTCCTTCCTCGACGAACTGTATCCCAATCGGCGGGAAATTCCGGGCTTCTCTGTACACAGATCCTTTGTAACATAGCTCGTATGGCAACTATGAGCAACGACTCGGCCATCTTGCTGACCTCGGCCTTCACCACGTCGAATACCTCAGTATATAGGAAAGTTAATTCTGCCCCGCTGTCGATTGTTATTCCATATCTAAAAGATAACTTCGTCATGACATCACTTCCTATGTTCATTTCCTATTCAATGGAACAAATATGATCATAGTGTACAAATGAAAAAACATTCACGATTATTGAACTTATGATTCATGTTATCAATCAGTCATACGACGAATCACTATTTCATGAATAGTCAAGTCAATTAACTGCAAAAACTATTGTATGTTTTAATGGTTAATGACGTCAAATCAAAAGGTTTTTCGAAAGAGGTTTATTTAGGAAATCCAACCGTCGCCTCATGACGAAAATGTTCATGATGTTTGAGATTGGACTGAATGATCTGGTCAAATCCTAACACCACCAGTTATTTCACTAAATCTAGTGAGTTCAAAGTTTAGATTTGAATCAGTTTAACCTGAATATTAAATTATATTTTTGATAATGTGTTAACCATGACGTAGCAAAATAGCTGAAAAAGTACATCGTTGACATCAGTAGGACTACTCCATAACCCGGTTTACAATAATAAGACCATTATGTAACGAATTAAAATTTTAGGATAAATTTGTAATCATACGTACCTTGTCGTTTAAGGTAAAGTGTGAGACAAAGACAAAGTACTGGCCGTACTTGATGGCGAAGGGAGTGGAGGAGTCGCCTTGCAAGTATGCGTCGTCGCCAATGGACAAGTGGTTGTACAAGTTTGATCGGTCAACTATGCTTCCGACGCAGTAGAGAGAATTTGTAACCAAACCGGGCAACCAAAGAGTTTTCATGATCTTCAGTCATCCCAAGCGGTAGTATTCCGTTGAAGTGTTGGTCTTGTCCTTCGGTTTTGGTTACTGAGCTGCAACATCGAATTGGAAGTTGGGGACCACCACGGCGGGCCCTCCGACCACCTGAAATGTCAGTTGCTCGGTGGCTTCCACTCCTTCCGAGCTCTGCCCGCCCATGTACGCTATTGTGTACTTGCAGTATTTTTGTGAACCAACCTGAATTCAACCATAAATTATAAGGCTGGGAATCGGGTCAAGTTGGGCTAAACTCAAACTGGTCAACTCGGCTTTTGGGCTGCCTGAAAGTCCAATTCACTAACCCAAGCCTTGCCTGGACTAAACAGTCGGGTAATCCGAAGCATGGTTGACTAAACTCGGGTCAGGTCGGTCTCGGGGCCCTTATAATTTATATCTTGACACCTTCATACCCGACAACCCACCGCTTCTTATCTAATCGTTCCACAAAAGATATAGACCGAATTTTCCATCCAAATCAGACTGTTTAGTTCTAGGTCCAAATTCAACTTAGTGATGATGTTGTAATAATTAAATTTCAGGTAAACCAATATTGGTATTTTCACCTCACAATCTAACTTATAGGGTGAGACTTTCTCTCAACCTATAAACTGTGTTCTCATTTTACTATTTAACCTAAGATAACCCAACAACCTCTCATTTACATATTAATATTTCATTAGGCAATTACTAGGCTTTGACTAAATGTCTTTGGTCTCTCCATAAGAATTAACCATCTACCAGATTTGACCAAAACCTTGGAGATCGTAAACTATACTTACTGTTGAGTATTATTAAATATTCTCACCCAAAATCTAACTCATAAATTGATGCTTTTCTTAACACTTGTAAAATGCATCATACTCCTTCCACTTTCGCGAGATAACCCGTACCAAAAATATCCAAGTTGTAAAGAGCGTTAAGAACACGAGTTGTAATAAAAGTATCCAAAAGACAAAGTGGCTAAAGTAGGAGAAATAAAAAAGAGCAATTTATATTATAAAGAGCTATTTGTTAAGTTGTCAAAGTAGAGAAACCAAAATGCTATTTTCTCTACAATAAATTATTTTATAGATTGACTATAGTAGTTGTTGTATAACAAACACACAATATTCAAGGTAGCAAACAGTAATTATCCACACTCAAATCTCAGTACACATACCAGTACACTTGGAGCACTCTTTCGTACATGGTCGTGGTACATAAGTCTTGGACTTGGTCGGATCAAAGAAGGTGCCTCCCGAACTCGGGGAGCAAGGACTGCAAGGCAAGCACTTCACCCAAAGGAAACTGCTTCCGGTGTCCATGATCCTGAGTTGCGGCACCGGAGGTTACCCGATCGAGAAGTTGGCGTAGAATAGGTTGTTCTTTATGGCGTTGACTAGCTCCGCGCCAACGCCGCCGCTACCGTTATCGCTTAACGACGAAGTGTGTTCATGTCGGGCAATTGAAGATCGCAGGGATTCGTTAGCGAGGTCGGCGATGGTTTTGGCGGGATCGTAGAGCGGAGAGTGGTACGAGTCGCGGTGAATGAGCCGAGTTTTGATTGTCAAGCCATGGATAGTGATGATCGAGGAGAAAAAGAAGATGAAGAGTGTTGTTGGTGCCATAGCTAGCAAATGTTTTTTTAATTGATTGTTTGGGTACCGATTTTACTTATATATTGATTTAAAATTTTATACGATATTGGCATATTGTTGAAAAATGAAAATTGATAAAAATAGATTAAAAAAAAAAGCGTAACCATAAATGGTTAATTAATTTGTTTGGGGGGAACGGATATTAGTGATAAATAATTTGCCATTTCAATAAATGTCAAAAGAGGAAGACCATTAATTTGTTTGTATGTGATGTGAAGTCATTAATTATTATTATATAAAAACATATTGAAACATATTCATAAACGAGCCCTCTATTATTGACCACCAATTTTTTTTCTTCTTTTTTTAGTAACAACACCTAGATGAGAGTGAGTTATACATCGTGAATTAAACTAAGAGATAAAAAAAAGGAAAAAGAAGTGGGAAAGAAAGAAAGCGAAAATTAAAATGCTAAAAAATAATTTTTTATGACATGTCATTTTGAAGTGAAATTATAAAAAAATCGATCAAAGTTACTGACCTGACTTAATCTAAAAATTTAAGTTATTGACCGTTGTAGACATATAATATATTATATTATTATATATAACATATAATATGTTATATTATTATGTTTATAACTTATATTTGGCAATTTCCTGTCAGTCAGTCAATATGTGAATGGTTGGTAATTAATTACTTCTAAAAACCATACTTCACTAATCAATAATCTCTACACTACTCTCTACTATCACCATCTACGACCAACAAAACACAAAAATCAGTCTCTTTTTAGATATATTAACATCTTATGATTAGATAGTAACATATAAATAATATCCATGATGAGATAAAAAATTAGTTGACCCATCAAAATTCTGTCAACATGTAAATAACATATTGATCTTCTATCGTGTTAAGTAAAATACATAGATTACCATTGAACTTTGATTTTATTTAATATTCATCACTAAACTATTTTAATTTCACAAATATCATTAAAAGGATAATAGGTCAGGGAGCCCCTCTAAAATAACAAATGAGTCATTCTACAATTATTTGCACAAAGTAAACCCATACTAAGAATAGTTAACAAACATACATCAAATGGATAATAAGTTGGTGGGTGAATGGTAATGTTTAAAAACGTACTGACTAATCTCAGTCTATCACAACACAAAACCTACGACTAAAACAAAAAAAACACAATCTATGTACTCATCATCATGGCCATTTCTGTTCGAAATTTTTTCATCTCCATTATGTTGTTCGTTATACTTTCGGTCGTAGTATTTTACACTACGACCGGGGTACCGACGCCATTTTAGTTCGACAATCCTTCTTCTCGATATCTGACTCCCAAATCATATGTGAGGAGAGGCTTCACAGGCTGAAGGCGGAGATGAGGACCTTAAAGGAGGAGCTGGGAGTCTGCAGGGCCGTCTCCCCGTCCCCGGAGTCTGCAGGGTTTGATATATGAGATATTATATCATATATGGTCACTATACTCTTTCTCTCTATGTCGTATTTCTCTTATCTTCAATATGTATTGCTGTAATTAAACCTCCTAGGGTTCAGTGAGTGATGATTGTTTACACTTCTATTACTTTGAATTAGGGTTTCTCATTGTTAAGTCTTTTATCTCTATCGTTGAATTGACGAATTGTGATTTGTTCGTTATAGTGTCGGTCGTAGTGTTCTACACTACCAGCATGGTGTCGACGCCATTTCAGTCAGGCGATTTCAAAATCATATGGTTACCCACCTCCAATCCTACTCCTCGCATGTTAGTAGGCTGGAGGGGAGGTGAGGGAGTTGAGGGAGAAGCTGGAACTCTGTTCCAGGGCTTTCTCCCGTCCCAGGAGAACAACCTCGCCTATCATGATGTAATAATAACATATTATATAACATATAATATGTTATTTTATTACGTTTATAGCTTATGTATATTTTATATATTCAAGTATGTTGACTTTGATTTTACTTTGGTAAAGTTTTGATTTGCTTGTTTATTTTCTTTTTTCGAGAGCTTGAACTCGAGTGAATATTGTTCCTTTTTTTCGTCATCCTCCTACTTGTACAAAACTTTATCGTCTTATTCTGAGTTCTATTGTGTGAATTTCTTTAATTAATAAATAAAAAATAAGAAAATTAAGGTTTCCTATATACAATTATATATTATATAACATATGTGAGGTATAACATACATATATTACATATAACACATATATCTTTTATATATATGTTATATATAACGTTGAAAACTTCGGTACCTCCGGTAAAAGTGGTGATACCAAGTACCTTCAATTTTTTTAATCATCATGTACGTCCATTGTATTCATTTAATTTTTTTCAATTTTGTATTATACAATATAATAAGATTACAAATAAGACCGTAATTTGCATAATTTTTCCATTATAGTCTCAAAACATTCTGATATTTCATTCAATCACATTAACTTAATTTATTGTCAAACAATTTATTCATCCATATTCCATTATATACATAATATTTTGACATACTCATAACAATATAACATGGGCAACCGTTGTAGACACATAATATATTATATTATTATATATAACATATAATATGTTATATTATTATGTTTATAGCTTATATATTGGCAATTTCCTGTCTGTCAGTTAATAATGTGCCATTTCAATAAATGTCAAAAGATGAAGAATTCATGGCATTGATTCTATGATTGTGGACGAGATTGATAAAAATAAAAATGTCCCATAATCCAAATCGAATCAAATTCCCGTATGAACTTGATTCGTTAGATTGCAACGAGACTGCATACTAAACCGAACACTCAAATCACCATACCATTACACAGTTAGGCAATCGGTATCCTTAATGTACAACCTTTTTCTAACCAAATCATACCCCATGTTATAACCTTGTTGAGGCATCATCCCAATTGAGGAGACTCTATCGGTTCTAAGAAAGGCTAAGCAAAATTTGTCATCCTCAACTTGCTTGAACATCCCAAAGCTATCCAATATCAGCTCTCCTTCCTCAACGAACTGTATTCCGATGGGCGGGAAACCCCGAGCCTCTCTGTATACGGATCCTTTGTAACATAGCTCGTATGGCGACTTTGCAGGAACTCCTACAAGTGACGTCGACTCGGCCATCTTGCTAACCTCGGCCTTCACCACGTCGAATACCTCAGTGTATAAGAAAGTTAATTCTGCCCCGCTGTCGATTGTCACTCCATATCTATAAGATAACTTCGTCATGACATCACTTCCTATGTTCATTGCCTATTCATGGAACAAATATGATCATAATGTACAAATGAAAACATTCACGATTATTGAACTTATGGTTCATGTTATCAATCAGTCATACGGCGAATCACTATTTCATGAATAGTCAAGTCAATTAACTGCAAAAACTATTGGATGTTTTAATGGTTAATGACGTCAAATTAAAAGTTTTTTCGAAAGAGGTTTATTTAGGAAATCCAACCGTCGCCTCATGACGAAAAGGACCAAGATGTTTGAGGTTGGACTGAATGATTTGGTCATATCCTAACACCACCAGTTATTTCACTAAATCTACTGAGTTAAAAGTTTAGATTTGAATCAGTTTAACCTGAATATTAAATTATATTTTTGCTAATGTGTTAATAATGACGTGACAAAATGGCCGAAAAAGTACATCGTTGACATCAGTAGGACTACTTTGTAACCTGGCTTACAATAATAAGACCATTCTGTAATGAATTAAAATTTTAGGATACATTTGTAACCTGACAGATAGTTTCAACGACGTAGTAATTATTTCACGAGGTAAAAAATTAAGATGAATCATATGTACCTTGCCGTTTAAGGTAAAGTGTGAGACAATGACAAAGTAATCGCCGTACTTGATGAAGATGGGAGTGGAGGAGTCGCCTTGCAAGTATGCGCTGTCACCGATGGACAAGTGGTTGTACAAGTTTGATCGGTCAACTATGCTTCCAACGCAATAGGAGAATTTGTAACCAAACCGGGCAACCAAAGAGTTTTCATGATCTTCAGTCCCAAGCGGTAGTAATCCGTTGAAGTATTGGTCTTGATTTTCGGCTCCGGTTAGTGAACTGGAGCATCCGATTTGGAAGTTGGGGACCACCACGGCGGGCCCTCCGACCACCTGAAATGTCAGTTGCTCGGTGGCTTCCACTCCTTCCGACCTATGCCCACCCTCGTACGTTATCGTGTACTTGCAGTATTTTGTGAACCAACCTGTATTCATCCAGAAATTATAAGGCTGAGAATCTAGTAAGGCTGGGCTAAACTCGGACTAGTCAACTAGGCTTTTGGGCCGCCTGAAAGTCCAATTCACTAACCCAAGTCTGGCCTAGACTAAACAGCCGGGTAATCCGAAGCATGGTTGACTAAACTCGGGTTAGGTCGGTCCCGGTGCCCTTATAATTTATGTTCAGTTCTAGGTCTGAATTCAACCTAGTGATGATGTTGTAATAATTAAATTTCAGGTAAACCAATACAATATTGGGTGATATTGGGCAATATTAGACATTTTCATCTCACAATCTAGCTTATAAGTTGAGACTTTTTCACACCTATAAACTCTATTCTCATTTTATAGATTGACCGTAGTAGTAGTTGTTGTATAACAAACACACAATATTCAAGGTAGCAAACAGTAATTATCCCCACTCAAATCTCAGTATACATACCAGTACACTTGGAGCACTCCTTCGTACATGGTCGTGGTACATAAGTCTTGGACTTGGTCGGATTAAAGAAGGTGCCTCCGGAACTCGGGGAGCAAGGACTGCAAGGCAAGCACTTCACCCAGAGGAAACTGCTTCCGGTGTCCATGATGCCGAGTTGCGGCACTGGAGGATACCCGATCGAGAAGTTGGCGTAGAATATGTTGTTCTTTATGGCGTTGACTAGCTTCGCGTCAACGCCGCCGCTACCGTTATCACTTAACGACGAGGTGTGTTCATGTCGGGCAATTGAAGATCGCAGGGATTCGTTGGCGAGGTCGGCGATGGTTTTGGCGGGATCGTAGAGCGGAGAGTGGTACGAGTCGCGGTGAATGAGCCGAGTTTTGATTGTCAAGCCATGGATTGTAATGATCGAGGAAAAGAAGAAGATGAAGAGTATTGTTGGTGCCATAGCTAGCCAGTGTTTTTTTTTTAATTGATTGTTTGGGTACCAATTTTAATAATATAATGAAAAATGATAAATAGATTAAAAAAAATACGTTAACCATAAATGGTTAATTAATTTATTTTGGGAAAAAAATGATATATTAGTGATAAATTATAATGTGCCATTTCAATAAATGTCAAAAGAAGTAGACCATTAATTTGTTTGTATGTGATGGGAAGTCATTAATTATTATATGGAAACTTATTGAAACTGATTCACAGCCCTCTACTATATTAGGTTATTTTGATGATGGGTAAAGTTTGATTATTAATAGGTTGAGTCAACATACGTTGTCAATTAGGATTCCTCTGTTCTTGGACATAGTTCCGAACACTTGAGAATCTATATTCAATGTCTGCTCCAAGAAAATATGCACTAAAATAGAGGTTCAACTTGGAGAGTAAGGGTCTTCCGAGTCATAACGCGTCTTGGAGTCCGGAAGCGTACTAGATACTTGTACACCTGGATGGGCCTAACCACTGAGCTTGAGCCCATTCTCAATTTTTTCACCACCCAAATAACTCACCTTATCAGTCTACTCTCCGCACAAAACTTATAAATATTAGCCTCTAGCTAGCCGTTGATATTTATAAAATATATAATCTGAACCGTTCAGTAGAAGCCCAAACTGCCTTATTTAAGAATTCAGTAATTATAGATACTAGGTTAATAAAGCCGCGCGATGCATAGAATTTTAAATGAAGTCGGTAAGATACGGCTCACTTCGTAGATAAAACTAAAAATAATTATATAATTATGAAACTTTTTTTTTATGATCGAGTGTAAATTTGAACCTATGACCTCTACCATAAAGGTGCAGTTACTTTACTAGTAGACTACAAGGTCTTCCACATATAATTATGAAACTAAAATTATATATAACTAACTGAGTCTATTTAAAGTTAAATTAAGTCCATTAAAAATATGAATTACAGGTAATTAGGTTATTAGAGTAGTGACAAATCCTTTCATTTGAATTCAGTTATGATTTTATTAGAGTTACAATCCTCAACCATATCAAGTTCATCTCATTGACTAAGGATGATTTAAAGTGAAAGGAGGAAGGAAAATTTGAAGGAGGATTGAAATGAACCCATTAAGTGAAAAATAATCAAATGCACAATAAAGAACAAACCAAAAATGGAACAAGAAAGAGTTATTAATAGGGGTGGGAGCCGGCCCGATCCGATCAAACCAGGCTTCGGGTAACCCAAAACTTCGACATAAAAGGGTTGGGTTCAGATTTGTTCATTTGAGAGTTTTGGGCTTTTCAAGAAAAGCCCAACCCGACCCAGATGACTCGAATGTATAAACAACATTTATTTATAATATAAAAAATATCTATTTAGCTCGGGTTCATCATGTGTTGATAGCACATTTTCTTATTACGTCAATTTATTTGTTCCCAAAGGTTTGTATTTTTCCGTGGAACATAATTCACGGAAAAAAAAGTACCAATGACTCCACTGAAATCCGGATAAACACTTGTTTTTACCAGGTTGGTAGGATATGATTATATTTACCAATGACTCTAATGAACGTAAAGATCAAATACTTTAGCTATTGATTCGATAATGAATTGTACTCCAGAAAGAATCATTCTTGGGCAAATGAGTAGTATGACCATTAAAGAACATAGAGAAGTTTCAAATTAATAAAAACGTAGTTTGCAGTACTCTGATGAGACAGTTATGAACAAGGTGTTCGATGGATCTAAGCTGGTGGGAAGCTTTTTGCTTTGCAATTAAAGTGAGAGGCTGGAAAGCTCCAACACTGAGATGTTCTTATCGGAAGTTGAATGTCCTCTCTGCAACCTCAAACATAAAGCACACAATGAGTTAGGCCAAATATTTGAATTTCAGTAAAGAAACCATCACATTCATTGATAAGGATAGTAACTTTGCAGATGAAGGGTATATAAAGGATGAAGCACAATAGCTATAGCTTGATACACAACACAAAATCCACGAACGTGAAGATAAAATGGATAACTAACTTGTTTAACTGATAGGAGCATGAGATTTGGCATATATGATTGAAAAATAGTGAGTGATATATATATACTAAGACATCGAGATAGATGCAGAACCCGGAAACAACATTTTGCATAATTTCTTTTAGTGCTTGAGAGTTGGGAGAGGTAATAATTCCAAGTATGATGCATCAGTCCACACACAAATCAAATATTTAAAGGGTAATACTCTTCTTCATGGGTAAAAATGCACATAAACTGCTTAGATTAGACTACCATGTCAAAAGAAAACACAAAGGCTGTAGTGATTAGAAAATACAAATGACATGCATCCTTGGTAAGTGGCATAAGTATTTTGAATAGGCAAGGACACTACACTAATGATGATTAGATAAAAAAGGACATAAGCAACTTAAAATAGCAAAGCTGGTGATTTTAACTAATGAGTGGATTAAATTTGACATGGAAGCTAGATTGAAAAACTAAACTACCACCAATAGAGCAGATGACCAGCTAAAGGATTCGCAGGTGGCTGAACATGATGAGGACAAAGATTTCTCTGACTCGAGCTTCTTCTTCTCGTTGCTGAGAGGACAAGAAACAGAGAGTGTGAAAGGAGTTGTGTGGATGAGCTATATGGGAACAGTAATGAACAGTTAGAGACCTTTGAGAATAAGAAACAAAAAATGATGAAGCAGTTTTGCGCATTGAATTCCAATCAGGAAACGACGCCGTGAGGCAAGTCTTTGATAGAGATCAATGAAATGATCATCTGAGCACAGAGAATCCATCTGAAGAACTTGAGGAGAAGAAAAGTGAAATCGCCAGATTCAAGGTCAGAATCTCATCTGAAGACCATTGTTTCAGACTTGGCTGGTCGGTGCGTGCGATCCACAACTTAACGCACGACGAGTGCTAACATTTCTTTCTCATAAGTAGATAGAGCAAGAATTTACCTTGAAGAGACGGAGCTAAAGAAGGCAATTGATCTGTCCTGCTGCATAAGTACTGCCCCAAGCCTGTACCTTATGCGTCACATTCAATTATGAATGGTAGAGCTCAAAATGGGTAACACCAAAACAGGAGCTGATGTCATCGCTATCTTGCAATTGTTCAAAAGCATCTGAAAAGCCTCTTTGGTCCACACTAAACCATTCTTCTTTAATAACTTTGTTAGGGAACCAGCAGAAATACCATATTCTCGAATAAACTTCCTGTAATAACCCGTTAGTCCGAGAAATCCACAAAGTCCTTTGATAGATTTAGGCTCAGGCCAAGTGATCATGGCCGAAATTTGTTTGTATTGGAGATTTGGGGTGGAATTTTGGGTGATTTGGGCCCCAAAATAGGAGGGGTGAATGAGCATAATTACATGGTGTAGGGACCTATTTGTTAATTTGGTAAAGTAAGGAGTAAATTAACATTATACCAATTATTATGGGTGTTGTTATATGTAGTCCGTATTTTACTACGTGTAGTCCACATTTCAACATAAATGGACTATTATATTTTTATCTGTTCTCGGCCTTCTCGTCGTCCCCGATGGGAGAAGTAGAGTAAGGAGACTAAGAGGTTGATACTTCCAATTAGGGGTGTTGACGAGCCGAGCCGAGCTCGAGCTGGGAGCTTGAGCTCGGCTCGTTTGGTTTGAACTCTGGCTCGAGCTCGATCAGTCGAGCTCGAGCTCGGCTCGGCCAATTTTTTTTTGGCTCGAGCTCGGCTCGGCTCGGTTCGAAACTGGCTCGTTAACAAGTCTAAACGAGCTCGAGCTCGATTGCAAGCTTTCGAGCTCTACTAGGCTCGGCTCGAAACTGGCTCGTTAACGAACCTAAACGAGCTCAAGCACGAATTGAGCTCGTTTGCAAGCTTTCGAGCTCGAGCTCGAATCGAGCTCATTTGCAAGGTTTCGAACTTACTCAATTTTCTGAATTATTACTTATCATTAATTTATAGGCATACTTAAAAATCAAAATGAATATTATTGTTTACAAGATCTAGAATTTTAAAAAATAATCAAGCCAAAATCGAACCATTTCATGAGCCAAAATCGAGTCATTTCACGAGCCAATCGAGTCAGTTCGCAAACTCCGAAATCGAGCTAGCTCGCGAGCTCCAAAATCGAGCTAGCTCACGAGCTACTTAATCGAGCCAGCTCACGAGCCATTCTCGAGCTGATCGACGAGCTGCGTAACGAGCTCTAACGAGTCAGCTCGCGAGCTGCATTGTTCGAGCCAACGAACCGAGCTGGCCGCGAGCCAGCCGAGCCGAGCAGGCATGAGCTCGAGCTCGGCTCGTTTATAAACGAGCCGGCTCGCGAGCCAGCTCGGTTCGTTTCGAGCCGAGTCACGAACGAGCTTTTTCCGAGCCGAACATGAGCAGCTTGGTTCGTCAACAGCCCTACTTCCAATAACCATTTCTTCCCCCACTCTGTCCAGCAAGAAAATGAGCCACTGTATTCTCCTCTATGTACACATGTTTAAGGGTGCAATCTCAATTTCTCGTAAGCATCTCCTTGATTTCATATTCTAAGACGACATGAGTATGATTTTGTATGTCTACCACCAGTTCAATCACTGCAAGGCAATCTGATTCAACTTGAACCCTTCTATATCCCAAATCCCAAAGAAGTGACAATCTGTCTCTAAGGGCTAGTAGTTCCCAAAGTATCCCGAATAACGCCACCAATTTAACGAGAGATTAATATATCTTCTGAGATTAATTATCAACTTTTGACCCATAATCTATCGCCATGAAAACTGTTTGACTTTTTGTGGGCTTATGGCCCATCAAATTATAAACAAAATTTGTTTTGGTTAAGGTTTATTTTTCCTACAAAAAACTGAAAAAGTCAAAAAAAACACATGAAAGTTGGTAATAAATATTATTATTACCAACAGTTTCCCCTAGAATGTGCTATAAAATAGCCTTGATGAAGGCGTTTGACTTCGGTTGAATGAGATTTTATAATAGAGGTGTTGAAGTTAATGAATTTTCCACTACTGAATTTGTAATATCTGGATTGTAGGTATCATGCTAGGCAAAAGACCCTATGATTTCGGTTTGTGTGAATGGTAAGTTGAGTGGTTATTTTCCAGTAGGTCGGGGGTTTAGGCAAGGTGACCCTTTGTCACCTTACCTGTTTGTTTTGTCTATGGAGGTGCTCTCGGGGTTAATGGACAAAGCAGTGAAGGATAGGAAGTTTATGATCCACCCTCAGTGCAAAGCGGTAAATGTCACCCACCTTTCTTTCGTAGATGACCTTATAGTTCTTACTAAAGGTTCAGCTACTGCAGTAAAAGGTGTAGTTGATATTCTAAAGCATTTTGAGGCTATGTCAGGACTGAAGTTCAATCCCGACAAAAGTGAGATTTATCTTACTGGGGTTGAGGATGCAGAAGTGGATGAAATATTGAAGTGTGGATTTAAAAGAGGAAAGTTGTCTTTCAGATATCTTGGTGTGGTGTTGAGTGCAGGGAAGTTGAAGAAGAGGACTGTCGTCTATTGTTAGAAAGAATTACTGGAAGGATTTCAGATTGGAAGTCTAAATACCTCTCTTATGCAGGAAAATTGCAGTTGATTGATTCAGTCATTGGGGGGATCTTGCAATATTGGATGTCAGTGTTTTTGCTACCAAAGAACCTGCTGAAGGAAATTGAGCAGATGTGTAACAGGTTCTTGTGGGGGAAAGAAGAGGGTGAAAGAGCAAAAATTAGTTGGATCAAAATGGCTTACCCTAAAGAAGAAGGTGGAATAGGGTTAAGGAATCTGTATGAGTGGAATGTGGCAAATGTCCTTCGTCACTTGTGGAGTTTGCTGCTTAAGAGTGGTTCACTTTGGGTAGCTTGGGTCTATAAGTACAAGATTAAGAGCAAAGATATTTGGTCGGTTAATATGCAAAGTGGATCTTGGGTGTTGAGACGTGTAATGAAGTTGAGACCTTTAGCTGCAGGTTTGTGCTCTCTGCATAGTGATGGTGAGCTACTGTGGGATGGATGCAGTATGCAGAAGTTCAAACTTAACACTGTGTGGAACTTTATAAGGGTTAAGCTGCCGGTTGTAGATTGGTATCACTTGGTGTGGAAGGGGATAAGTTTCCCTAAACATAACTTCCAAGTATGGCTTATTATCAAAAATAGGTTGTCTACTAGGAGCAATATGGTTGACTGGGGCTTGTCTATGGATGTGAATTGCCTTTTATGTGCGGATGGTCTGGACAGCAGGGATCATATTTTTGGTGATTGTTCCTTCACTGCTGATATACTGAATGCGTTCATTCCAGAGTTTCCTAAGTGCTCATGGGATAATCACTTTCAGTTTGCCTTAAAGGAATTGTCAGGAAGCTCGTTGAAGAGGAGAAGTAAAGCTCTTGCTTGGAAGCTTGTGTTAAGTTGTGTTTGGAAGGAGCGTTGTAATAGGGTTTTTACGAATGTTAGGAAAGATATAGATGATATAGTGAGGTATATTAGAGAAGTAATTTCTCTAAAAGTTAGTAGACATGGGGAGTATAGGGAAATTTTGAGAATTCTAGGATTCTAGTTTTCTTTGATTGTATTGAGTCTTAGATAGGAGTTTGTACTTCAAAGTTTTTTCGATAAATGAAACCACTAATTCATAAAAAAAAAATATATATTTATTATAATCACCCAAATCCTTTTTTATATTATTTAACTCTTTTATTTTGTTATTTTTTTCCTGAGGTGGACACTCCTTCGGCAGTTCGGATACTATCCACCACATTGCTACACTGCCATATACCTCTACAAGCCCTTCTCTTCTTCGTCCATCTTCCGTCTCTGAATCCAGACGAAGAAGAAGAGTATACGCTACCCAATCAATCTCCCAAATCTCAATCGTCACTCTGGTTTTCTGGGTTTTTTTTCACATTGCACACCAACTGTTCGACTGATTGCCTACGGCAATGGCTTCCAGGATTGCTCCCGACTCTCTCTTGCTTTTCGTGGTATTTCCACCCTTCTCTTCCACCGAATTATAGTTTTATGTCTCAGATGCTGAATTGTGGTCTGGATTTTGGATTTTGGATTTTGTTAGGGGACCAATCAGAGGCCGATCAAGAATCAGAAGTTAGCTGCTCATTGCTCAACAGGTTTGATTCAGCTGTCTCTATTTACTTGTGCATTGTTCAATTAGGATGTGATTTGAAATCTGTGCATGTTGTCCATTAGTTTGATTGATTAGAATCAGTGGAATGATCACTCGATAGTGATAATGTCCTGATTTAGGCGATATTGTATGTAGTTCAGCTATGCATTTTTCTGGGATGCATGTGGCTGGGGAAACAGAACTAAATCTCTATGAAAGTGTCGACAAAAGGAAGGGTCTTTGATAAGCATATATTAGATGGGATTTCCGTTCTTTCGATTGAGAATGCTAATGTGGGATTTCCTCTTGTTCTGTCTGATGCCCATATAAGGCAGCTGAAAGTAGGATTCAGAATTGTAAATGTACTATAAAGAATATATGTAATGGTGTCCAAGAGTTTGGAAATAATTTGCTTAATTGATCATTATATTTGGGTTAATTGAATCTTTATAACAGAGGATATCACGTTTCAGTTAGGCATTGTTCTGCTTCTGTGAAATGTTTGTGTGATCAGACATGAAACCGATTTGCGAGACTACATGGTTATAGTTTGAATTGTGAAACCGTGGAAGTCACTATTGAATCATAATAACGCTTTGCATTCTTGGTTCCTATATGCAATTGAACCCAGTACCAACTAATACGATAGAGTTCCACAATGTATCTGCAGTAGAAGTAGAGAAAGTTCTGTTATGATGGAAAATGTTATCGATATTACTGCTCTTAGCAGTCTTTTGCTCTGTGCAAGGCTATGGTCAGTACTTGGAAGAGTTCTAGTTATTCATAACATATATCTGCTTATTTTTGCACTGAGGCATGCACAATTTCGATAGACAGGCTTCGTGGTTTGGCATGGAACCCGCTTATTCACCGTGGAACTAAACAGAATAAGTTCTTGGTTCATCTGAGAAGGACCAAACCTGTAGAAGCCGTGGCTGTTCCAGTGGTACCATCTTCAGCTGATGATTCAGAGTACAGGAAACAGCTGGCAGAAAGCTATGGCTTCAGGCAAATTGGAGAAGACCTTCCAAACGATATTACACTAAAGCAAGTCATTGATACCCTGCCAAAAGAGGTAAAAGTTTATGATCCACATCTTACTTCGTTTGCCCTTGACTATAGCCCATTGTCTTGTAATCTGGATTTACATTCCGCCTTCTGAGATAAATTACACGCTACAGTTTTTTTTTTATGATCCTCTCTTTTCTGGTCTAAGGTTTTTGAGATTGATGATGCAAAAGCATGGAAATCAGTTATTGTATCAGTCACTTCATATGCCTTGGGGCTCTTTCTGATTTCAAAGGCTCCTTGGTACTTACTTCCCCTTGCTTGGGCATGGACAGGAACTGCAGCTACTGGGGTTAGCTTTGAACCCTTTACTTTTAAGAACTTAATGCATCCATAAACTCTTTGGCATCTGATAGTTATCTTGGTCTCTGTCGTCGATTTTTCTCTCTTTCCTTTCATAAGTTCTTCGTCATAGGTCATGATTGTGCTCACAAGTCATTTTCGAGAAACAAATTAGTTGAAGATATCGTGGGAACTTTGGCCTTCCTACCATTGATATATCCATACGAACCATGGAGGTTCAAGCATGACAGGCATCATGCAAAAACAAACATGTAGGCATCGATGTTTTTTTAGTTTATTACATATAGCTCCATCTCTACTCTGTATGTTGCAATGATTTTTAATTCGAATCATGACCGCCTGCTCTGCAATCTTCAGGCTAGTTGAAGATACAGCTTGGCTTCCTCCTCGCAAAAGGCAGTTTGATTCGTCCTCTTCCTTGTACAAGGCAATAATGATCTATGGATATGGTCCGCTTAGGCCTTGGATGTCCATAGGTCATTGGTACGGTCTCGTAATGTTATTTTTAGCAGTTGAAATCTTGACTCATTTACTTTTATGACGCGACTAATCACCTCGACAGGTTGATCTGGCACTTTGATCTGAAAAGATTCAGACCAAGTGAAGTCCAAAGGGTGAAGATAAGCTTAGCATGTGTGTTTGCATTCATGGCGGTCGGTTGGCCCTTGATCATCTACAAAACCGGGATTGTAGGATGGATGAAGTACTGGTTGGTGCCATGGTTAGGCTACCATTTCTGGGTAATTCCAGCATTCAACTGTCCTTGTATATACCATTACAATCTCGATCGGTTGTAGATGCCCTGATCATCTTGTTTCTCCATTGTTAACAGATGAGCACTTTCACAATGGTTCATCATACCGCTCCCCATATTCCATTTAAACCCGCAGCAGAGTGGAATGCAGCACAGGCTCAACTTAATGGAACCATTCACTGCGATTATCCTCGTTGGTAATTGTCTCTTACCCTTCCTCGATCAAAGCTCGCTACTTTTTTATCAAACGAATTCATCGATTGTCACAGGATCGAGATCCTCTGCCACAACATCAATGTCCACATCCCACATCACATTTCGTCACGGATTCCAAGCTATAACCTGCCAGCAGCTTATAAATCCCTCCAGCAGAACTGGGGAAAGGTAACCCCTTTCGATTCATCCATTCACTTACTACCATCTATATTCTTCATAGGCACAAGTCGAGATTTTTTACTACCTTTGCTGCTTGTGTGTTCAACAGTACATGAACGAAGCCACGTGGAACTGGCGGCTAATGAAGACCATAATGACAGTGTGCCACGTCTACGACAGGGAGCGAAACTACGTCGGATTCGACGAGCTGGCCCCTGAAGCCTCTCAACCTGTAGCATTCCTGAAAAGAATGATGCCTGATTATGCTTGAATCTTAATACTCACTCATGGCTGCCATTCAGAAGCTCATGTTAGCTAATAATGAAACCTACCCTGTTCCTTTTTATGAATGCTCTTTCGCTTAACGAGTTGAGCATTCCCTTTTATGATTTGCTCCGAATTAGAGATCGTGGATGTATGTCGATGCTGAACAAGTTCATAAACGAGTTAATAGATAGTAAGTTATTTGATCCACTCTAGCAGAGGCAATCATTCATGAAATTCTTTTCCTTGCTGTTATTATTCGTTTTTAGTTAGGATGGTGTTCGATCTCTTCTAAATCGCTTAATCGGTCAACTAAGACAGTTAGATAAGATGCTAACTCATGTCATGATCCAAAAGGCTTATCACTTAGTGTCATTGTTTTCTGGATAACGTAACTGTCACTCAAATCTCTTGTAGCCAATATCTCATTTTGTCAGCTTTTCTTAGTCACTAGTGGAAGAGATGAAGATTCATGACCAATCCCATTTGGATAAGGATTCAACATTATAATATTATGTAGGAAAAATTACACTTTGCCTCCTACTTTGCCAACTTAATAGATAGGCTTCTATACTCTAAACGCTCTTTTCACCCTCCTATTTTGACTACTTTGTCATTTGGGTCCTTCCATTCCAACTATCGTCTTCTTAACATTGAATTTGGACACATTCGCACATCAATGAAGAGAGATATCGAAGGTAAGAGAAGAAGAGCTGGTCAGGGGTAAACTGGGGAGGTATCACGAAGAGTATGGTGAAATACGAAATATTTTAAAACAACATGTTTTATTTGTTGGTTTCATCTTATCTAATTATATATATTTATATTCTCAATTAAAAAATGTATAGTAAGCTAATATATGACTATTGGAGCTAACTTGGTGTATTGAATGCGCATTAATTAACATCACGAAGATGAAGTTGGAATGAAAGGAACCCAAACGGCAAAGAAGTCGCAGCTAGAATGAAAGGACCCAAAGCGGCAAAGTGGTCGCAGTTGGAATGAAAGGACTCAAACGGCAAAGTAGTCGCAGTAGGAAGAGGTAAAAACAGCGATTTATAGTGTAAGGGACTAAATGTTAAGTTGGCAAAGTAGAGGGGGTAAAGTGATATTTTCCTTATTATATATTAGAAAAGGCAGGAGTTAGTTAAATTCCCAAAAAGCTGATTCATCATTGGCTGCCTTAAAGCTTTCAGTGCCGTGCCGTATTGAAGCTTCGTTATATTATTTTTTCATTACTTTTTAATTTTTATTGCATGACCCCAATTTTAAGATATTTTCTCCAAAGGGGGAATCCAATTTTTCATATATTAAATTAGTAATTTCATCTAATATTTAAAATTATTTAACAACGTGTTTAAACTTTAAACCAAATTTATATTCATATTTCCGCCAGATTCTTTAATTCACAAAAATTGATAAAGCCACATTAATTTTCTATACATTCTTCTTCGTTTTGTATTCGTGTCAAGATGATGCCTGAGTGAATCTCACTCTGGCGACTTTGTTATTCTTTAGACCATATGAACAGAACAGTTGCATGAGGCCTGTTCAATGATGATGATGGTCGCTGCCTTGCATAAAATATGAACTTAGGATTTTGCTTAATCACTAGGGCTGTATTGAGAGGATCAGTTGTAACATAATTACAAATTGTATAGGAGAGAGTGTACTATAGGGTACATCACAGTCCAAGGGAGGGTGAGATCACACTGTCACTCTTCTGAAATCGGTAGCTTTCATGAGATGATGGGTTCGTGACTGAATGGTCAAAATTTAGCATGTTTATCGAGAAGACAATCGAACGATAAATTACCTTAACTATCGGCCCTAGAATAATGCCATTGACCATCTTCTTAGTGGGCTCCCAGCCTCGTTTCTTCCCACTTAGGGATTTGGTCCAAATTGTCGGATTACAAACCTAAAACCCTAATTTCTTGACTCTTTGATTTGAACATAATATTGTATATTTGGATTAGAGTACTATTTAGTTAGAACTGTTCTATAATGGCCAATGGACCACACATTAAAGAAAATTAAGATTTGGGAATAACATATTTGGTACACCATAAAGACATCATTAGTCTTCATAATGTCACCCACCACTCTATCCACCTTATCATCATCTCCCTTTAAGCCGATTTCAGATAACGATTTCTGATCTATATAACTACTTAATTTGTCTCATGAACTATAGTCTATCAGTGTTAAAGTTGTAAATCACGACATAGCTTGGTCTCTAGAACTCTCCGAGCTAGATTACTGCTTGCGTAGCCCAATACTCTGTCACTCTATCCACTGTCTTTCACTTTAAGGTTGTTACGTACAGATCTAAAACACATGATAAAAAGGTTGTTTATTTGTGAGATTATTCCTGCCTGACATTAAATTGTTTGGCTTGACTTGAAATTCTTTCTCAAATTCGATGTTGATGAACCTCAAATTCATGAACAATGAACTTGATGGTTGTTTTTCTTCTTTTTATCATTGTGGATAATTAAATGATATTGCATTTTGAATTATCAAATCTATAGTCTAGTATCTAATGATGAAAACGTGAATGAATTACGATAAATTAGAGATGAAATTAAAATATTAAAGTGCATCATTAAACTAGTATTATGTTTGTTAACCCAATGAATTTGAGGTTTCAACTGCTATCACATGCTCACAATGGTATCTCACTTCAGGAATCTGACATCAATCTGAAACACATAAACAAAAGACCCCATTTTGAGCTTGGTCTTCATGTCATAAGGAACAGTTTGGTAGGGTTGTGACTAGTGCTAAAATACAGTTGGTACACTGTCAAACCGAACCAAATTCATTCAATGACTGTGGCCAATTTCGAGCAAGAATCAGAAACTGTTGGTAGTGGTTCGATTTTTCGATGGAGGAGAAGGTGCAGTGAAGTGAGTGACTAGGGTCTGGCCGTTGGTAGTCGTAAGTGGTAGTAACTGAGGCTGGCTGACTACCATACTAGTAACTCTAGGTCTCTAACTCATAACTGGGTCGAGTCTGATGAGTCAATGATTAGTGATCAGTGATAACAATTGACACTAATAATAATTTGTTTTGGTCAATTCAGCCAATACCCGAAATTGGCGACCAAATGGAGCCAGAATCTCATAACCATGGCCGTTTTCGAACACTCCAAATCTGTTACTCGGTCACCAAACCCGATTCGACCAATAACCGGCCCCGAATTTCCAACCCTAGTAGTGTGATGTGAGCATAATGATTTTTTTTGAGGATGTGAGCATAATGATGATCAAGTTCAAGCAGCATCAGATACCAAAGTGTGCCTAATGTTCTCCAAATTCCAAGTCCCTTTTTCTTTTTTACCTCTTCTTCTTTTGATTCATCCATGAGTACAGTTGCAAACTCACATGCATAAAGGAAAGGTGTGCCCTTTGAGTCAGTAAACCTCACTGACTAATTTCAGTGTTACACACAGAGAGAGACACAGAGACACTGCCCTTGCAGAACATGTCTCAGTGATTGGGAGAGATCCAATGAGAACCCATTGGGTAAGGTCTTTGTAAGATAGGTCCAAAAGAGAGTACAAAAGAAAAAGTCTCCTTCTTTACCTATGTTCATACTTTGAGGAAAGGCATGGCCATATGGAGGAGCCTCATGAATCATGATATGTTGGATACTTAGTCATCTCGGTTTCAATTACTCGAACTGAATCAGGTTATCGAATCTTGGAAATCTGAGGCTCATTGCTCGCTGAAAGAATGGATTCATATCGTTGAAATCTACATGATGTTCTGAGTGACCCTGACTCATATTGGCATTATATGGGGTCATTGTAATAGATTTAGTTGGTCATCCATATCGTGGCGACAACCACTTAACTAATGATGAGGTTTAGAATATTTCACACAAACTACCCACTTCACATGAGTTTGAGTGATAACGGCTCAAAACCTAACCCAATACTTATGGTTTATTACTAGGACAATCCATGCCCACCTACATTAACCACTCACTTTACATGATGTCGTGATGAATTGGATGGGTGCGGTTGGACCAATTTACTACAGGATGATGTATCTCGATGAAAGTTTTCATCTTTATCCTTCTAGATGCAAAATGTTAACCATATGAGCAAAACCCAAATTCGGAAACCTCTTTTCTTTTTTCATTTCTATAACATATGGTGTAGTAAGCTACTAATATACACATTAGAAAGGAGAACAAAAACTAAGTTAGTATTAAATCACCGGCGACGGAGGGCACTCCCAAACATCGAACACGTTCTCCTCGCTATGGAGCGCAAACAATCGATCTCCTCCAATTGAAAAATCACAAATCGACCCGCCATAGCTGCGACGAAGCCTCGAAGTTAGGACCATATCAGGACCACAAAACACTGAGATACAATCGTTCATTGACGAGAACAATTGTCCCTCGTGTAGTGCCAGTTTTGGGTAACAAGGCTCATCGTCAGGCATTCTCGTTCTCCCTTTCATTAGCCTACTCCTTGAGCTCCACCTTATGCTCCCACCGCTCATTCTCAAATCCATAAACCCTAAATCCTCGTACTCGTTCACCACACATATTGCATTGTTGTTCCTCCCTTCTCCTTCCATTGCTATAGCGTCTCGAACCCGCTTCTCGTCCACGGTCAACGGAGCCCCGACGTCTGACCAAGTCCATACCATGTCCTTGCTTCTGAAATCCAACATGCTAATGTAGCAATTGTCCTTCCTAGGAAACAATGTGGCTACTAGCAAACAATTTTTCTCGTTTATCCATTGGAGCCTGTCTGCATCGCCGAATGACCAACCTACATAGTAGTCAAATTCAAGATTTTAGCCATAAACCTCGAAAATACATTGCAGAACTGTAATTGCAAAACGTAATAAAATTCCTATATCAACCCAATAATCGAAATAGAGAATTTTGATTTTATCACAAACATCGAATTTACATTTGTAAAAAATGCTATTAACCCAATAACCAAAATCGAAATTGTGACATAAAATTGAATAATACTGATAAATCGAAATTGTGACATAAAATTGAATAATACTGATAAAATCGTAAAGTCGTAAGATTTTAACGAGATACCTGCAGATTCGTAGAAGAAATCCATTTGTTTCCCAGTGCATTGATCCCAAACCCCAATCCCATACTCATTACTCCTCCCTTTACAACTGCTGAAGATTCTGTAATCGGAATTCGTCGTACTCAGAGCTCCGGCGGTAAAGCTCTTGACTTGATTATCATGGCTAACCTGAAACTTGAACTGCAATTCGCCGGAGGTCTTATTAAACAAACCCAATCCGCCGTCGCCGCGGCCAAGGCGCTCACAAGCGCTAATCGCCACATGATCGGAATCCACCCAAACGACGTCGTTGACCCTCTGGTAATCCAAAGTCAACGGCGGATGCTCCTCCATCATCCAATCGTACACATGTACCACGCTCCCGTGCGCGACGGCGCATCCGCCGTCAGGACCCGCCCGAATCGCCGTCCCGTCGCCAGGAGCTCTGCCGGCGACGGACTTCGAGTGGCGGAGGCGGTTACCGTCGAAAGCTCCCCACTTCGCCGAGCGGACGTGGTCCAGGACACCGTAGAACGACGCCTCGCGGTGGAGTAGCTGCTCCGGGACGTTCGCAGGGAGGTTTAGATCGCCAGTGCGGAGGAGATCGAGGACGACGGCGAAACAGTCCGGGTTCCGATCGACGAAGAATTCCGCCGCCGTCGCCTGCGGCGACGGCGGCCTTAAGTTCCAATTCTCGTCGAAGAGAGGGCCGAAGAAGGAGTTCCTTCCGGCGTTAGCTAAAGTGGTGGCGGTCGTCTCGAAGATCCTCCCTCCCACGTTGAATTTCACTCTGTCCTTCGCCACAATCATCGTTGAAAGGGGTAAAAAAAAAAACAGAGCAGCTAGCCCTGCAACTCGAAAACAGGGGAAATGAAATTGGATCAAAATTCGAACGAATCTGCGGCGGAAAGTGGAAATTGAGATCTGGATATTGAAGATCGGAGGGTTTTTCAGACTGGGTTTTAGGAAATTGGAATTTGATCGGGATGAGAAATTGGATTTTCAAAATGATTTCTCTCTCTGTGTGTGGAAAGGAAACACAGAGGTCGATTTCTTTTATATGGTTAGCCGTCTGAGGACGAACAGCGGGGTCCACTCTGTTTTCCCTTGTAACTATAGGCCGGACTCGATATCAGCCGTTGATGGGTTTAGATCTAACGGTGATAGTGTTCTTGTTGACGTGCCAGGGTCCTACAGTTTAAAGTATAATATCCGGCTGAATTTTTCAAAAGAAAGGGGTTAGTTAATGGTTAGTCTTAGTCTGCTCCGTTTGAATGAGGAGCGCGTCTGTTTTGGGGCCGTTATTATTTCTTTATTCTTCCGTTATTTTCCAAATTCGTATCGGAATAGACGGTTTGACTGGTTGGACCTTAACGCTTTTAAAATGATATCGTAAACGCCGATATAATGACTATTTGGTTAAACTACCTTTTTATGATAGTTTTAGCAGTTAAATTACATATAATTAGACTCATTGATTCAATTTTTAACTTCTAAATTTGTTATTTATCGTTAATAATTTGTAATTGTCATATTTATCTTTTAGTAATATATTCTATATTTTTATGTCGTTCTTTTTTTACTAACGCAAATGTAGTATAAAATTTACGGGTCAAATACTTCAAAGGTCCCGAAACTATAGGGCGAGTTACAAACTCGTCCTAAAACTTTAATCCGTTACAGAGTAGTCCTATTACTATGAAACATGTTACAGAGTAGTCCTAATGACGTCATAAGTGTACTTTTTCATCCATTTCGCCATGTCACTATTGACATGTCATCTAAAAGATAATTCAAAATTCAACAATACGATTCAAATCTAAATCTTAACTCATCTACCTTATAAACTTTGGTTCAAAAACTAAATCTAGTGAGTTAGATTGATATAATTTTAGATTTGAATCAATTTAAGATGAATTTTAAAGTATATTTTCGATGACATGTCCATGATGACGTGGCAAAATGGCTGAAAAAGTACACTTATGACGTCATTAGGACTACTCTGTAACATGTTTCATAGTAATAGGACCACTCTGTAACGGATTAAAGTTTTAGGACGAGTTTGTAACTCGTCTTATAGTTTTGGGACCTTTTAAGTATTTGACCCTATAATTTACTAACATTTTTTTCGAATCTTATATAATTTACTAACTTAAAAATCGAATACAATTTTCTAAATAATAAATGTGGTGTTATTGTTGGAAAAATACTTTGCGTGACAAATGATTTGGGGAGGGCATTAAATAAAAATAAAGGACTTTGTCTAGCAAATTAATGAATTAATAAATACACTAATTTAATTGTTAAGCTTTCGTGTCAATCTTTCATCAAGTCATTGTTGGCCAATTATTAACTCGTTAAAAAAAAATTAACGAGTTAATTTTTAACTGGATTTTAGTGCAATGAAATTCACCATTCATCAAAAAAAATTATTAACTCGTTAAATTTTTTATGGGAAATTTGGATTATAACAAAATGCAACATTTGTGACTTTCAAAATTCAGACTTGGCCCTACCTTTCATTTCATTATTATATTCTTGGTACAATTCACTTCATTTTTAATTTTAGAATAAAATAATTTTAAACACGTTCATTAATATCATATACTTATAATTTATACACAAGGACAATAATTTTGATTGTATTTTTACCACCATTTACACACTAAGAAATTGGGGAAATGGTAATTTACCCCTCTACTTTGCCAAGTTGACAAATAGCCCCCCCCCATACTACAAAACACTCATTTTACCCCCTCCCACTATATCTACCAACTTAACAATCAAATTCTTCCATCCAAAAGTCCATTAAGTGATGATTCGGCCATTAAAAAGACAAGAGAAGGACGAGCTAAATACTCTCATCTCAAATCACCCCCAAATTCGTCTTTTTCCTACTTATCAAATAATCATAAAAATCTAGACACGGTGAACGTTATAGTGTGAGTGTGTGACAACATCTAAAGTAGAAAACAACAATTCTGAATCCTACAAAGAGTTTTTTCGATAATCTTTGACATACTTATTCTAACAAAAATCATACAAATATAGAAACATAATTATGAAATATTTTATTCAAATACATACTATAAGTATATGTTTGAAACTTTTTACATTTCAAAATTTTTAATAATTTGAGAAACATAATTATGGGAGAGTGAGAGTCAAAATGGTAGAAATAATTGTTGCTTACATTGGCCGATTTGGTACCATAATTACAATTTGACACCTCTCACTAACTCATTCATCATTTTTTCTATTGCGGCTCATGGACGCCACATCATCATCATGTTCATCATCAACTCATGCTAATCAATTCAATTTTGAACTCATAATCATCACGCCTTAAGGATGATCTCAGACGTAGGACTAAAATCACCTATGGGTGAATCCTAGGCGTCTTACGGCTGGGTTCCTGTTGGGTCGTGACTGGGCATTCTATGCTTTATACATGCGCGCCCGGACGAGTTTTTTTACTGGACTTGAGTCTATATCACTTGTCTAAAAAGGTATAGTTTGCGTGACAAGAACCAAATGAACATAACATGTAAGTATTATCAACTATGTAATAACATATTTGACTTATTCTTTGCTCTCTTTGATCCAACTGAGAAAGTCAACACTACAACACTATATACACACACCATATTTGAAGAAATTAAAGGTCAAAGGGGTTGACATGATTCCATTATCATTATGTTCATGTTTAGTAGGTACTAGAATTTAAAGTAATGGTATTACAATTATGCTTTCACATAATTAATAATTGTTTTGGAATAATAGTTATGAAAATTTTGAAAGTGTTCTTATAAAGTATGAGTTGGCACTTTTTTCTCACCAAATTTAGACAGGGGCTCAGATCCGGATACAACCTTTCCAAGGGTTGGATTTAGGTCCAACCTTTTCTGGACCATCAATTAAGATTTCATCTAACGGTTGATATGTTTTTTTGATCTTGTTCAAATAGTTGACCTGATCCGGGGGAGCCGTTTAGTTAACGGTCGTTAACTAGTTAACTCCGTCAGTTAACGGTAGGGCTGCAAACGAGCCGAATCGAGCCGAACTCCCCCAGGCTCGAGTTCGGCTCGTTTAATTTTTGCTCGGCTCGAGCTCGGCTCGGATTCAAATCGAGCTTCGATAATTGAGCTCGAGTTCGATTCGTTAAGAATTTGCTCGATTCGGGCTTGGCTCGAGCTCGGGTTCGAGCTCGTTCGTTAAGTTCAGTAAACGAACCTTGAAACGAGCCAGAGCTCGAGCTCGATTCGAGTTCGTTCGTCAAGATTCGTAAATGAACCTTTAAACGAGCCGACCCATTTCATGTTCTAATTCGAGCTCGTTTAAAAAAAGTAGGCTCTTTTATAGTTCGGCTCGACTCGTTTAGTTCATTTTTTTGTGGGATAAGTTTATGAATATAAAATTAGGATTAACAGATGAATTTAAAATTAGGATTAAATTAGGTGGAATCGTGGAATAAGTTTATGAATTTTTTTTGGTGACTTGTCCTAATTCTATTTTTTTATATATTTTTTATATTTTCAAGTTTCCAATAATTAATAAGGCATGATCTCTTTATTTATTTTTAAATTTTAATTTATAATTAATAACCTCATAAACTCACGAAAAAATATATTTTAACTATAAAAAGTCTAATCTAAATTATAATTACTGAACACATCAACTTACTAAATTCTCTATTTAAAAAAAAAACTTACTAAACTCTATAGTGACAATTCATATCAACTTACTAAACTCTTATCGAACATGTTCGCGAATATAGTTAACGAGCTTTTTCACGAACCTATAAACGAACCAGTTCACGAACTGTTACACGAATATGTTCGCGAATATCATTAACGAACTGTTCGTGAGTAATAAACGAGCCTGTTCGCGAACAAGGCTCGTCGAGCTTCCGAACCAAACATGTTCGCGAACAAGCCGAGCCGAACCCCACTAGGCTTGGATTCGGCTCGTTTATAAACGAACCTGTTCGCGAACATGTTTGCTTCGAACCGAATCGAGTCACGAACGCATTTTTCCCGAACTGAACGCCGAGCGAATCTCGAGCGGCTCTGTTCGTTAACAGCCCTAGTTAACGGCGTTAACTAGTTAACAAGTTAATTTCATTAGTTAACTAGTTAACTCCGTCAGTTAACGGCGTTAACAAATTAATTTCATCAGTTAACTATTAACTCCGTCAGTTAACTTGTTAACTACTTAACAAGTTAACTCCGTCAGTTAACGGCGTTAACTAGTTAACATTTATATTTTTACAAAATGGTACAAAGATTAAACTGTCCATAAAATAAAGTTGGGTGACTTAACATGTAATTAAAAAAAAAATACTTTCAAACCATCTTCTTCCTCCCGCAGCAGCTTCATCGACGTTAACACGTACGCCGACGATGATGAATCAGCTCTCCCCTACCAACGACCCCCCCTCCGACAACCCCTGCCTCCGACAACCCCCGCCTCCGACAACCCCTGCTTCCTCCCTGCCTCCGATTTGCCAAATTTCAGATCTATGATTGCTGGGTGTGCTCCTGGAAGACTCGAGCGGCGATGTCGGCGGGCTTCATCGGAAGGGGAGCTCCGGCGGCGAGGGCTTCGTCGGGGAGGGGGGAGCACCGGTTGTGGTGGTGGGAAGCAGGGGTGTCGATCGGAGGTGGTAATCGGAGAGGAAGGGGGTGCAGAGCACAGGATAACGGGCTCACGTGGTTTTGGTTGGACCCGGATCTTCTGCCTTTTAGACAGGAGTACTATATATGTGTGTTAGTAAACGATATTTATATGCCTTTCATTAACTCATATACTATGTTCAACGAATCACGAATTATCTGAATCTTGAGAAATCGAATCAGGTTAACGAGGAACATAGATTGAGTGGGTCATCATCATTACTTGGTTGCTTAAGATTGGCAACAACAAATAACTGAATTAGGTTTTTTTTTTAACACTTTTGGCAGATGTAATCGTTCAACATATGTATGTCTGCAATCATAGTTTCTTGCTCTGTAAGTTTGGTTTATCATTTCCTTTGTGGATAGGATGGATGCATCTACTACTAGTTATGATGTCAATGAGTAAAGAGCAAGCCATGTAATTATTTAAGTTGACGAGTCGAGTCAGCTCGCTAGCCTATTAAGCTGAGCCAGGGTAAGCTCGGACTCAGCTTATTTACTATCACAAACAAGCTTGATTTTGAACGAACTTTTTACCCACTTTTTTCGAGCCGAACTCTGAGCTGCTCAGGAGCGATTTGACTCGTCAACCGCCCTACTTGACAATGACTAACAAGTAACAACAATGAGAATTAAATAACCTACAGAAAATAACAACAATAAATATAGGTCATTAATTCAGGAAGCATGATTCAATGGGCCATTTTGGTTTCAGGCTCCCCACCTTTTAATGATACCTACGTATGAATGTACCAGGCAGAATTTAAGGCTCTTATTTGGGCATCAAAATAAAATTTGGGATAATTGAATAATCGAATATAATAGTGGCGGATTTGGAAAAGTCGTAACTATATGGTTTTTAATTTAACTCAGTTTATCATGTTGGAGAGTTGCCTTTGTTGCAATTTTGTCCTCCCTTTCCGGCCACATTTGCTCCATGTTTGGGTCTTATCTCTTCGGTGTGAGTGTCACCTTCCCGCAACAGGTTAAAGATTAACGTGGATGGAGCTTTGCGTGCAGGAGTGGGCGGAGGAACGGGGTGTGTATTGTAGGATCAACTAGTCAGGATCAATTCTTAATGTCGTGGGGATTCCATATTTAGGTATCTCTGATTCCCTTATTTTGGAACTTCTGGCAATTCAAGATGCTTGCGTGTGGTGCATTCGTTTTAATGTCTTGCTGGTCGACATTGAAGGTGATGTTGAATTAGCATTTTCATGAATTTTTGCGTCTCAATTTTTTTTTGCCTCTTTTGGGGTGTTGTGGTTGAAGAGATTTTGCTCATTCATCATCCAATTCCCTCCATTCGATTTTTTTTGGATTCGTCGTGTTGTGTGGTTGAAGAGATTTTGCTCCTTTATCATCAAATTCCCACCATTCGATTCTGCCTGGCTCGTCGTGCTGATAATAGAGTTGCCCATTCTGTGACACGCTTGACTCTCGATTATCTTTCAGAGAACTTGCTGGTAGTCTTGTCTCTCTGAGTAGAACTATCTCCCGCTAAAACTATCTAGAAAAAAATTATCCAAATCTAAAGCTTCGATGTCTACTTCGTTAATAGCTTACTCAAGAAGCTCAAATCTAACCCACGTTACATGGGCTTACGCCTTCTTATCATGGATCAATGTAAGACTAACAATGAAATATCCTTTTGCCCCCTATACTTTTCCAACTTCACAAATAGCCCCCCTAAACTACAAATTTCTCTTTTTAGCCCTCCTACTTTAACCATTTTATCGTTTGGGTCGTTCCGTTCTAAATTTGATCTTCGTAACGTTAATTTATGTGTATTCAGTACACCATGTTAGCTCCAATAGTCATGTATTAGCTTACTAAGCGTTTTCTAAGTGAGAATATAAATATATAATTAAACCAGATAAAATCAGCGAACAAAAAAATGTGTAATTTTAAAACTCTTCGTATTTCATCATACTCTTCATGATACCTCGCAAAATTTACCTCCCTGACCAACTCTTCGTCTCCTACCTTGTTTCAACCTATACTTGCCCCAGTGATGGGAACGACGAGGACGACACTAGTTGGTAGAATGCCTCTAAAGATTTACTAGGATCATAGTTTTCGTTGAACCTCGAACTTAAAGAGAGTGCGAGTGCGACCATCTTTTTCGAATTATAGTGTGAGTCACCATTGTTCAATTTTCGGACAAGAGTATTATCCGGTTCGAATAAGATCACCCGAACCGGTCTCGAAAGTCCAAACCAAACCAACACATTTGATCACTTACATGCCATTACTTAACCTAAAAGTAGGCATGCAGCCCACCATTCTTAAATTCTCATTGAAAACGAAAAGGCGTAATTCATTGGTTCTTCTAATCTCCGATGAGCTGGTTAATGCCAATTATCGCCAGAATTTCGATTCTTCCAGCAACTCTACGAAAAACCCTCCACACAAATTCCTTAAATTCATCCCTCATCCTGTTAGACATTGCGATGAAATGAGAGATGAACGAGAACACAGATATAACATGGTTCACTAACGTTATGTTAGCTAATCCACGGAGAGGAAGAGAGTTCTGTATTATTGATCAAAAGACAAGAAGAATGGAAGCTGAGAATAAGAAGAGGAAGGAACTGAGCAGCTGCAGAGGAAAGTTTCAGAGAAAGGAAAAAGGAAGAAGAAGAAAGAAAGAAGTCTAACTAATGAATATATACAATGGAATTAGGTCATTAGATATTTGTGAGTTGAGCTGATTTCAGTTGGGCCTACATCTTGGGCCAACAATGTTAACCCCTCAAATTGATGGTGATCACGCAACATCAATTTGCTCGATAGAAACCAGTGCCGACTCGTAGGAACTGCCTTAGTAAAAAGATCAGCAATCTGGTCTTCAGATGACAGGTAGAATAGACGAATTTCCCCAGAGTTCACAAGGTCTTGAATATAATGAACATGCGTCTCGATATGCTTCGTCCGATCATGTAAAACAGGATTAGTTGCAATTTGTATCGCACTAGTATTATCACCGAACAAATGAACTGGCACCTTAACTTGAACGCCAAGATCCTGAAGAAGGCGTTGAAGCCAGACCACTTCGGAGCATACTTCAGACATTGATCGGTACTCAGCTTCAGTGGAAGACTTGGATACCTTATCTTGCTTCTTACACCGCCATGAGACAAATGAATCACCAAATTTCACACACCAACCGGATGTGGATCGACGAGTATCCACACAACCAGCATAATCTGCATCTGCATATGCCGACAACTGTTGCGACCCAGTAGAAGGGAAAAAAATGCTAGTAGAACGTGTGCCATTTAAATAGCGGAGTATCCGAAATACCGCGTCCAGATGAAGAGCGCGTGGAGTAGTCATATACTGGCTGACAACCTGAACTGCATAGGCTATATCTGGACGAGTAGCTGCAAGATAAATCAAACTACCAACAAGTTTCCGAAAGAGAGTAGGATCAGGAACTGGCTCACCCTCATCCCGACTAAGCTTTAAGTTGGATTCCATGGGAGTAGCACATGGCCGGGAATCTAACATCTTAACTGATTCCAACAGATCAACAACATACTTTTCTTGATGAATAAAGATACCAGAAGAGGAGCGAGAAACCTGGATTCCAAGGAAGTAGGAGAGATCTCCGAGTTCTTTGAGTTTGAAGTGGTCACTCATAATCCGCCGAATGTCAGCAATGCCGGTTGGATCACTACCTGTGAGTATCATGTCATCAACATAAATTAATAGCACGGTAATACCTGTGGATGAGGTTTTTGTGAACAGAGACGGATCATTCTGACTTTGACTGAAACCCGAATCAAGGATGAGAGATTGAAAAGTCTCAAACCAAGCGCGAGGAGCTTGCTTTAAACCATAAAGAGAGCGACGGAGCAAGCACACTTGACCTGGTACTTGACGAGGATATCCAGGTGGACATTCCATGTAAACAGTCTCCTTCAGGCGACCATGAAGAAAGGCATTTGTAACGTCAAGTTGATAGAGCGGCCATTGTCCTTGCGCAGCCTGCGCCAGTAAGACCCGAACTGTTTGCATCTTGGCAACTGGGGCAAACGTCTCATCGTAGTCAATCCCATATTCCTGACGGAACCCTTGTGCTACAAGGCGAGCTTTATATCGATCAAGGGAACCATCGGGATGGAATTTAGCTGTGTAGACCCACCGAGAACCAATAATGGGTGCTACCGTGGGACGAGGAACAAGATCCCATGTATGATTCTCATGAAGAGCATCAAGCTCAACCTGCATAGCCTGCTGCCAATTTTCATCGTCTTTGGCTTGGTGGTAAGTTTGAGGAATAGATATCCCGGTAGTAGCATAAGTAAGGTAATCAATGTATCGAGAAGGGAGAGTTCCTTGGGTAGTTCGGGTGGATCTACGGGTTTGTGGAGGAGCAGTGGGTTGATTTGGGGAAGTATTGGTAGTGGTAGTGGTAGTGATGATTGGATCAGGTGATGAGGAATGGTCATGAGGTTGAGTTGTATTTGATTGAACAGTGATGGGTGTAGAGATATGTATGGGTGATGAATGTTGATTATCATGGAATGGGAAAGATGGAGTGGGCATGTGTGTAAAATCAGGAGAGGGAGAGGAAGAATTGGGTACTTGTGTTTGTGAGTGGGAAGAGTTAGGGAAGGTCTTGGAAGTGGGTGTATCATCAAAATAAGGAAATTGGAATTGTGAGGCAGCAGGTATAGGTGATGTATCTGGATTGTGATAATAGAATAGTCGTTCTTGAAAGACCACATGATAAGCCTCCAAAACTCAGTCTGAGGAACACAACTCCGTTCACAAAGAGTTAAAGAGGTTAGATTTGGTTAATGGCGAAACTGATTCCTCCACTGGCATGCCGAAGGAGGAAGTTACAACAAACCACGTTTTCAAAGTGAACATTGAGCCGGAGCAGAATGTTGTCCAGCAGGACATAGTGGACATGTACATGAAAAGCATGCAGCAATTCACTGATTCATTGGCGTGCTTCAGGTTTATGTACATCAAGCTCGGGACATCCATAACATCTGCATCTACCATAAACAAGATGTCTATGCTAAGATCTGCCTTACCAGTGATCCTGACAACACTGTCTCCACAAATACCATCAACGGTGGTGGGAGGAATCCGGTCTTCAATCAGAGTCTGCAGATTAATGTCAAGACAGTTGACTGCTCCCTCAAATGTGAGATATTCATGATGAGTCGGGTCAAGAACTACCTTGAGGACCAGTTGTTGGGGTTTGCTTTGGTGCCTTTGTCTCAAGTTCTTATGAAGAATGGTCAGTTGGAGAATGACTTCTCTCTTTCTTCAACTGATCTCTTCCATTCTCCAGCTGGATATGTTAAACTTTCTCTCTCGTATAGTGGTGCTACTCCTGAGGTAATGTCAATTCCTGCATTGCCTACAACTGCCGAACCCACAGACAGGGGTTATGGATGAATGTGAACTTCAGAAGCTTGAATTTCCAGATCCCAATATTGTTAATGAAAACCAGATGATGGTTTCTGAGTACTTTGGGATGCCATGTTCCAGTCTGGACTCAGAAACCTCTGAGAGCTTGGTCTCCTCTGATGCTGACAACCAGGCTCTGATACCATGTTAGACATTGCGATGAAATGAGAGATGAACGAGAACACGTGGTTCACTAACGTTATGTTAGCTAATCCACGGAGAGGAAGAGAGTTCTGTATTATTGATCAAAAGACAAGAAGAATGGAAGCTGAGAATAAGAAGAGGAAGGAACTGAGCAGCTGCTGAGGAAAGTTTCAGAGAAAGGAAAAAGGAAGAAGAAGAAAGAAAGAAGTCTAACTAATGAATATATACAATGGAATTAGGTCATTAGATATTTGTGAGTTGAGCTGATTTCGGTTGGGCTGCATCTTGGGCCAACAATGTTAACACATCCAGTCATCATCTTTCCTCAACGCCGTCCACATAATTCCATCACAATTGACTGCCAAACACCCGAAATGGACTTGCTGACGACGATCTTCTTCACTGGGTAGTTGGGCAACAACCATTTTTGAACAACCCACTTGTTTCCTCAGCTGGGTTTTCCTTTTTCAGCTCTTGATGGTCAATTCCGAGCTAGATCAGCGGCCGCTTCTGCTTCCTCCATCTCCTGGTTTGTTTCTTTTGTGGATTTGTTACTCATCTTGCTTGATGTTGGTTGGTTGAATTTTGAATTGAATTTTGTTGTCCTGGTTTGCTTTGTTGGGGGATGCGGGCAAGGTGTTTGATGAAATGTGTTAATGACAATGATGCATCTAGAAGCATGTGGGTTTCTGTGGGGTTGGATTGGGAGATCTATAAGCTTGGTTTATGTGTATATAGAATGAATAGAATAGAGCCCACGTCTCAGATGTTGTTTATTCCCTTTTATTATAGGGTTTTTAAAATAATTCATTCAGAGTGCTATTTATGACATGGTTTCGAGACAAGATCTTCCTTTCTGTTTCTCGATTACACATAAAATGATTAGAGTGAAGATGCCAGCTGATTTAATATAAATTCTACTAATCATCTAAGAAAATTGATATTAGGTCTGTTCTAGACCTTGGTGTCTGTGGAGGTTCTATGGTCAACTAAAGTTATAGTAGTTAGTTAGTTGTAAAGTCTACTCCTAACATTTACTCATCAGAATCTAATAAAGTTTGGATTCTAATTTCACAATTTGTGATTTTCGATTCTCATATCTGATTCTGCTTCGGCAGAATTATTGCCAATCAAATTCCTTGTTTGGGTTGCTTTATCATGTTGTGTGAAATGGGTAAAAAACATGTCACTACGAAGAATTTCTCCCTTGAGGTGATTCCGAGTTTAAGTTGGTTTAATGGCATGTCGAAACACCCAAACGTTATGTATGTTGCTTTCACACTGTTATTAACTGGTCTTTGAACAACTTCGTGGAGATTCAATAGTTCTACATGTTTTAATTGCCCATTAGACTTTTTCAACAGACATCTGAATGGTATAACTTTCATGAACTGTGTTTTTTCTCCTAGGGTTGTTGATTCTTCCAGTGAAAGAATGGAAGACGAATCGTCGCCAGCCTACCGTTACTTGGAGAGACAAACTTGCCGATTCCAGGCCGAGTTATGGTTCATTCACAACAAGCCAATCTCACACTGGATCCTTCTAGCTCTGAGCAGTATTGCAATGCTTGTGCTTTCCCTGCTCAAGCCTCTTATCTCGTGTCTACTACTCCAATGGAGGTACAAGCAAGTGGATCATCTCATGGGTAGCAGTTGCCGGATGGCCCTTATCGGTCATGATCCTTCTTCCAACTTATCACATCTGTCAAATGACTCCAACCCACTGAACATCAAATCGTGGCATCCTACATTGTCTAGGGTTTCTGAGTGCAGCTGATAACCTCATGTATGCATATGCCTACGCCTACCTCCTGCATCAACCTCTTCCCTCTTGGCATCATCATCACTCATCTTCTCCACATTATGCGGGTACTTCATCGTCAACAACAAGCTGAACGCTTCCATGATAAACGCCATTGTGCTGATCACCGCTGCCATGTCGATAATCGCCCTGGACTCGAGCTCAGACAGGTACGGGGACGTCACTGGCAGGCAATACATCATGGGATTCATATGGGACGTCCTGGCATCAGCTCTCCACGGCCTGATCTTCGCACTCTCAGAGCTGCTCTTCGTCAAGCTACTGGGGAGGAGATCGTTCCACGTCGTCCTCGAGCAGCAAGTGATGGTCTCCCTTTTCGGGTTCTTGATCACGTTAATCGGAGTGGTCCTGAACCAGGACTTTGACAGAATGAAGTCCGAGGCCAGGAGCTTTAAAGGCGGGGAGACTGCTTACGTGCTGGTTCTGGTGTTTGGAGCGGTCACGTTCCAGCTGGGGATACTGGGAGCCACGGGGGTGCTGTTCCTGTCGAACACGGTCCTTGCTGGCGTACTGAACGCGATTCGGGTGCCGCTGACGAGCATTGCTGCTGTTATCTTGCTGCATGATCCCATGAGTGGGTTCAAGATTCTGTCTTTAGTGATTACTTTCTGGGGGTTCTGTTCTTACATCTATGGAAGCCTCTCTTTCTCTCCCAGGAAAAAGGAAGAAGAAGCCATAGCATGATGTTGCAGGCATTGTAGATGAAGTTATGTATGCAATTTGATAGGGAAGCAGATATAGGTATATTGGCTATTGGTTCTTTGTGAGAAAGAACATAGTATTGATTTCTCACTAAGGAAAAAACAATTGAAGGGTAAATCTAAGTGGGAGAATTTTATCCGTCAATTGGATCGTCTGTACTAGTATGGTAATAAACAAGCGGGGACGTACTTAATACACTATTTTAGCCAAATTTTTTCGCACTTGTGTCAATTTTAGCCAAACCTTTGGCTTTGTATGATGGTACTATTTCCTGAAATGGGATAGGCAACACAAGAATACAGTACAACAATTATTGTCATTCTTCACAAACAAAACCAGAAGGACATTCAACAGAAAGTACATGTCTCCAGATTTCCCTTCTAAAGAACCAGGAAATCAATGAGCACCTCTTATGAGCTTTGTTTAAACATCCCACAATCAGAAACCACATACGTATTCACGACGAAATCGCAGGGGAAACAAACGATTATGTTACGTTACGACGATCCTTAATACATTCTTAATAGAAGGGAAAAAAGGTGGTTCCTTTGCATCAACTATAGCTAATGCTATAGCATCATTTTTTGCTTCTTAATTCTTAGGACCAATGTCCTTCAGAGCACAGATTTGTTCCTCTCCCATTGCAGACATGACTGACACCACAAGGTCCTTACCTTCACCAAACCCATCTTTGATCTGTTCAAAACACACATAGCCGATACGATGTTCAGGGTTTCCCAGACACATGTTGGATCGAAAGAAAACTCGAAAGGTGGTGTTTCGGATTATACCTGTGTGAGCAGAGCTTCATCAGTGGGGAGCTTCAGGTCGTCCTTGGTATTTCCATTTTCAGTCAGAAGACTCACCTGTAAATCAAAAATCGTCAATCAATTTATATAAACCAACTATGACTTCTTATGATAGGAGTTATTGGGATGTAATGGTTCTCTGCAATGGTATCAGAGCCTCTGACCAAAAGGTCCTTATATCAATTCCTGTTAACTCAATAACACCCAATATAACCAATTCATTTGCAAACTTCAATCCCCATTCATGAGATTTCATTTTGAGGGGACAGAGACGTGTTTACAAATTCTGTATAAATCAATTAAGAACCTCTCCCAGTAACTCAAGTTATTCGGATGCAACGATTCTCTATGAAAACAGTTTGATCATCTATATGCTAACAGAAGGATATATAACTTTCACAATCGGATCGCTACTTACAAAGCCATCTTCAGAGATGTCAATCAGCTGATAATCAGTACGGTTGACATGTGGAACCTGCGAAAAAAGAGAGCAAAAATTCAAGCAAGTTACAACACGAAGTGCAGAAGTAAATATAGGAAAACAAGCAAAGGAACTGAGATGAATACATCACAATTGTGGGATGAAGGAACAATATCCTCAAGCTTCTTGCCATTGAAGATATCAATTGCTACAAAGTGGCACTTGGCGTGTCCATGCTTGCCAGTCTTCGAGGTGGAAACCTCAACAACCTGTTGAAAGCAAAAGCAAACAAAGAAGACAACAATACAGATTAATGAATCTCATTCGTCACTATCAACAGAAACAAAAGCGACACACAACACACTAACTTTGATCACCAAATCCGATATTAATATTATCAAATGAAAACACATAGAACAACCTGCATCAGCTACTAAAATCACCATTAAGGCCCCACATAAACCTATCCATAGTTGCAATCGTTAAACTGTTATATAAAATCAACGATCAACCTCTCTTAACAACTCCAGTGATTGTCATGTAACGATCCTTGACATGTCATCAGAGTCGAAACTCAAAAGGTCCTAAGTGAGCCGATATAACCAGTCGATGTTATATTGATGAGAGGTTTTCTAAGTTCATCATATGCATATATAGAATCAATGATCAACCTCTCTCAACAACTCCAGTTATTGTTATGTAACAGTTATTGACATGTTATCAGAGTCGAAACTCGGAAGGTCCTGCGTTTGCCAATATAACCAGTCATGCTAGATTGATGAGAGGGTTTTCTAAGTTCATCATATGCATAACAATACCGGGATTCTTTTCTCACTTGTCAGTTCTTACTAACCACAAAACAGTCAACAGAAGAAACACAGAGTTAGAACTCAAACAGCAGAGTAAGTGAGTAACAGTGAGTCAATCTCATCATCGAGCAAAAAGTGAAAAATTCTCCAAACCCCATTAGAGATCGGAACAATAAAGGACACACCCAGATCACGAAAAGCTCCCAAAATAGATTAAACAGAGAGGAAGAGGGGACCTTGCAGGGACGGTTCTTGATAACGATGTGGCCGCCTTTGCGGATGGCTCCAGCTTGCTGAGGGTAGGTCTTGGAAGCACCAGCGTCGGCCTTGGATTCGAAGTGGTGCTCCTCGTCCGACATGATTGTATTCTCTTCTCAAAGGAGAGGATGATTGATTGAATTGAATGAAGAAGACGACTTGGAATGTCAGCAATCCTTTTCTTTTATTATTCGGAACAAAATTGGGAAATATACTATTGAATGATACTCCCAAACTCTGGTCCTTAACCATGGTTAAATCGAAATATATCATGCTTTAATCCTGGCCGTTGGATCTTCCCTTTGCAGTTTAGTCCCTTGGGAAACTTTTAGTTTCGTTTTGAGGAAAATTTTGGGGTGCTGAAACTTCAGCACCAAATTGGTGCTGAAGTGTGAATCCAACGGCCCACGTCTGTTTTAATTGAGACGTATGGATCCAACGGCTCAGATGATTCAGACGTGGGTCCCTTGGGGAAGGGAAAGTAAAGAGGGGTATTTTCGTCTTTGCGCATGAAGTCTGAAAAAGTAGCAGAAATATATTATTTTATGTCAACTCACAATCTCTCTCTTAGTTTACACACACTAATTTGGATTTAATGATTAAACTTAACATAATTACTTCATCTTAAATCCATTTTTAATAATTCAAACGTCAAAAGTTTCGTTGTTTAACAACGAATCTAACGATATCACTCTTGCTACATTCTGAGAAGAATAAATAATATAGACGTGCGCATAAATAAACACATACTTACGTCTATGTTAGTTGTAATTCTACATATGTCTCGGTTAATACATACTTACGTCTATGTTAGTTGTAATTCAGACGCATGTGTATCATCTGTCTCAAGTTCATACATGATGCAAGTAATTAGAGCATTTTAACTCAAACCTTGTGCATATGTCTATATATAATTCATACATATGTTTCAGTTAATACATACTTACGTCTATGTTAGTTGTAATTCAGACATATGTGTGTCACCTGTCTTAAGTTCATACATGATGCAATCAATTAGAACATTTTTAACTCAAACCTTGTGTATATGTCTATGTAACTTATGACGCACTGTTAGAATTTAGACGTATATATGTAACTTTGACAGGTTTATTCCAAAGCTTTTGAGACAGATGTCCGTAACTTTGACGCATTGTTATTATTCGGACGTATGTATACAATGTCTGCTAGTCCATATGTTTGGTGTAACTAATACATGTGTTTGTGCAATGAACTTGTTGTTAAGATGCATTGCTGGTATTCAGAAGCTGTGTAACATGTCCGGAGTATGATGCACAACTAGAGTATTTTAAATCAAATTTTGCACGTATGTCTATGCATAATTCATACATATGTTTTGTTAATACATACTTACGTATATTTTAGTTGTAATTCAGACGTATGATGTAATCAATTAGAGCATTTTAACACAAACCTTTCGCGTATGTCTATGTAGAATTCATACATATGTTTCTATTAATACATACTTACGTCTATGTTAGTTACCCGAGCTGGCACAATGTGTTGTAATTCAGAAGTATGTGTTACATGATGCAACCAATTAGAGCATTAACTCAAACGCGCGTATGTCTATATATAATTCATACATATGTGTTTATTAATACATAAGTACGTCTACGTAAGTTTGACGCATTGTTAGCATTCAGACGTATGTATACCATATGTATGCTAGTCCATATGTTTGTTGTAATTCATACATGTGTAATTCATACTTCTGTTGGTAATTGATGCGAACCCCGAAACCCGTTTCATGTGCATGTGCATCTTAGTAAGCCTTCGCTGATTTTCTTGTCCTGAACTGAAGCAAATCATCGTTGTCGCCCCTTGTTAAATCTGTTTTAATTAAGACGACGTTGTATTACCAAATAATTTAGACGCATGGTTCACATGCCACAAATTGGGCTACGACAATCTAAACATATGATAAATTAATACAAGCATATGTATAGATTAATTCAAGCATACGTACGTCTGGATTCCTAACAGGCCTAGATCTGCTTAGCCCTCATTATTTAAGCATACACAGTCTACTTAGCCCTCGCAATTCAAGCATATCAAATACATAATAAAGAAGACGCAAGTATTTGCGCTCTTACACGTAGGTGCACATAACTTAGACGTGTGTCTGGATTATATTAGACCCATGTATCATATTACAGTTATATTAGACGTGTGTCTGGATAAGTCATACATGCACATACATATTTTGCACACATTAGTATTTATTAATACGCACGTCTTGATGAGTATTTGAAACAGAATAATACAAATTTCTACGTACGTTTGTAATGAATAAACCTAGAATATATGAACCAAGAACATGGAACTAGTTTCGACCTTTTGGGCATACCTACAACAAGGGAAGATCATGAATAACTCATTAGAACATGAATAATTGGTTAGAACATGAAAAAAAAACCCAAAGATTTTCAACAAAAAAACATGAAAACAAGTAGAATCTTACATATTTTGAGGTTTGTGTCCACGCTTCCGTCATCTTTGCGTGTGAAGATCGAGTCTCAAAGTATAAAATCTGTGTAAATGAACACAAAAGTATTGTTAGTTCAAACATTTGAGAGAAAATTGTTGGGGGAAGGAGAGAGAAAGGGAGGGAAATTTTGAAATTACAAATTTTGAAATGAGAAAGAGAAAGAATGCTGACTTTTTGATTATATAGTATATTTATTTATTTTTTTCTATTCTTTTTGGGTTGATTGATGTCATTTCAGACTCACTTTATTAATTTAGACGCATGTGTTGTTTATACGTATGCTTACATTGATTGAAGCATATGTATGTGTTTGCAACACCCTACATGTTGGTCTATTATAACCAAGACATATGTATATATTAATTCAAACATACGTTCGTCTAGATTCCTAACATGCCTAGATCTGCTTAGCCCTCATAATTCAAGCATACACACGTCTACTTAGCCCGCATAATTCAAGCATATCAAACACAGAATAAAGAAGACGCAAATATTACGCACTCACTCGTAGGTGCACATAACTTAGACGTGTGTCTGGATTATATTAGACGCATGTATCATATTACAGTTATATTAGACGTGTGTCTGGATAAGTCATACATGCACATACATGTTTCGCGCACGTTAGTATTTATCAATACGCACGTCTTGATGAGTATTTGAAATAGAATAATACGAATTTATACGCACGTTTGTAATGGAACAAACCTAGAACCTATGAACCAAGAACACGAAATCAGTTTCGACCTTTTGGGCATACCTACAACAAGGGAAGCACCCAAATAACTCATTAGAACATGAATAATTTGTTAGAACATGGAAAAACAAAAAACCCAGAAATTTCCAACAAAAAAGCATGAAAACAAGTAGAATCTTACGTATTTTGAGGTTTGTGTCTACTCTTCCGTCATATTTGCGTGTGAAGATCGAGTCTCAAAGTATAAAGGACATCAAGAAGACATATACATCTATTGTACGCGATTTATATGTAACACAACAACCAAAGAGACGCACGAGAGCAAATCGGACCCATACCTGTTGCTGCGTCTGGTTTATCGGCTTCGTATGTCTGCATTCTCTGTATTAATCCTTCGAATCCAGACGTGTGTCTACGAAATAAGAGGAGAGAGAAGGGGAATTCAGACGTGTGTCTGCGAAAAAAGAGGAGAGAGAAGGGGAATCCAGACGTGTGTCTAAGAAATAAGAGGAGAGAGAAGCGAAATCCAGACGTGTGTCTGTGAAATAAGAGGAGAGAGAAGGGAAATGCAGACGTGTGTCTGCGAAATAAGAGGAGAGAGAAGGGAAAAAGAAAGAGAGAGAGAGGGGGAAAATTCAAATTTCCCATTTATGAGGGCTGATGGGGGGTTTATATAGGCTGTTGTCTTTCTGTCACATCGCACGTCTAAATCAGTCTCATCGCATGTCTAAATCGGTGTGGGCTGTCATATGTGTGAATTGTCCATTATACCCTTAATGAGCTGGGCCCCCTATTTCTTCCTCCCCACCATTGGATCAGATCCAATGGCTATAGGGGGCTTCACACCCTTATAGGGGTGGTGCTGAAACCCCCCTCAGCACCATAGAACATCCCTCGTTTTGATACTACTTCATTTTCTAAGGATTGACTAGTGTAATATTTTAATTTTATCAACCAATAATTTATATATGAAATTAGTTAATTATATGTTTGACTAATTCCTTTTATTTATTTATTTATTTATTTATTTGGACGGCTGGAACAATGAGATTCGGCCTTGTTCGGAGTGAGTCGATTGCCTGGATGACATTCTTATAAGACAGGGGGAATTCAATGGTGACGTAGACGATAACGGAATAGTAATAGTGATTTAATGATGTTTGTGTAGTACTTATCGAGAAAATATTACTCTGCCAAAGTGTTAGCATGTCCATTTGCGATGGGATTGGTGTTGTATTTATAGCCCGAGAATCGTGGGAATCTAGATGATCCCCATCGTTGAAAAGGGAGTGAGTTTTCCAAATCCTGTCACGTAACCTTAGAGTTCTATCGAAAAAAACCCCGAGCTTAGGGTTTTACATGAACCTTTTCTCAGCCCATGCGGTTTGGCCAAACCACTCTTACCTTCAACTCAACATTGCAGCTTAGGTATTTGCATATATTGTGATAATTTATGAATATTAGTTTTTTTTTCAAAATGTCCAATTTATTTTTCTTTTACGCCATTTCTTCTTTGGAAAAATTGGTTTATTCTCTTTTTTTGTTGGTAAATATTGACTATTCACATTAGTGCAATTGAGGAGAATTGGGTGCTCAAGTGACCATGGACAATAATGGATACAATAAATATGGAGAATAAAGTCTTAAAATAGAAATACCTTACTCTTCAAACTTTGGTATCAATAAGTTACTCATGTCATTTTAGTGATAGTTAACCCTATACAAAATTGGAACAAATTTCAAAATGATTCATTCTCCTGGATTATAGGAAACTGTCTCAAATATATGTTCAACCACGTTTGGCCTTGAAATTTGGAGAAAATCTAACCATTTAAGCCGTAATAACATACTTTTTCACTTTTGCCCATTTCGGAGATGTTTAGCCTATGAAAAATTAGAAAAAACTCAAAATGACTCATATTCTCCTTGATGGTAGGAAAGTATCTGAAATATATGTTCAACCACGTCTGACCTCGAAATTTAAAGAAAATCTAGATATTTAGGCCATAATACCTCAATTTCCAGTTTTTGCCATTTCTTCAAATTTCGAGGCCAGACGTGATTGAACATACATTTCAAGCAGTTTCCTATCATCCAAAAAAATATTAGCCGTTTTGAGTTTTTTTCCAGTTTTTCTTAAGCTAACCTTCACTGAAATGGCAAAAAACTAAAAATTGCGGTAATAGGGCTTAAATATCTAGATTTTTTTCAAATTTTGAGGTCATACGTGATTGGGGATATATTTTCAGGAAATTTTGTACCATCCAAAAGAATATTAGACATTTTGAGTTTTCCAATTTTTCACAGACTAACCATCCCCGAAAATGGGAACAGGATCCATTTTCTCTCTCCGTAATGGAGCCGTTTTCTCTCTCCAACACGGAGCCTAGCTTTCTTCCCAATGGAGCGCCAGCATTGGCAAGGGACACCCAAATCGAGCAGCATTCAATGCGTAGTGGAGTTATGATAGCTCAACAACCAAAGGGAAAGCAGATTGGTGGGTATATATAAAGTTAATGACCCAAGGAGAAAAGAGGTTGACCATTGCCTTCGAACTTTCTGGAGAGGAAACTTTTTCCCCTGTTTCACCTTGATTGTGATGTGGATAGTTGGGGCAGTGGATCTAGGAACAATGGAGGCAACGCTGGAAGATATTATAGCATAGACGACACTCCTCCACTGTGATAAGCCGACTGTGGAACTCACAGGAGAAGGAGAGAGATCTTCTAGAATGGCGCATAGATCCTTGGTTGGGAGGTTTGTGGGGGATCATGAATGTAGCGTAACGACGATCCAAAATAATGTTCAGATGGTGTGGAAACTGGAAGGGGATCTGAATATCAGGAAGCTGGAAAAGAATGTGTATCTATTTACATTTTTCGGGGAGGAAGACAAGGTCAGAATTGAAGAAGGTAGCCCCTGGATGGTTTTACAGTCTCATTTGATTATGAAGGGCTGGGAGAAGGTGAGGAGGCCGGAAGAAGTGATTATAGACTCGACTGAAGCTTGGGTATGGATGTGGGGCTTGACCCCAAACATGACAGGGAAGGAGAATCTACGAACTATTGCGAGAATGTTTAAGGGGTTGGTGGAGTATGAGGAAAATGAGAACTATCTGAGAGAGTGGAAGAGCTTTGTCCGAGTCAAGATGGAGTTGTTCTTGTCTAAGCCACTACCGACGGGGTTCCAAAGTCCGATGGCAGAGGAGGGTTTGATAGGATTGAATTTAGATATGAAGGAATACCCGATTTTTGTTATTGCTGTGGGGTGATGGGGCATACGATCTCTTTCTGCGAGATAAGGATGAAACACGTGGAGTTCTTCGACAAGAATCTGACGAAGTATGGTAGTCACATTAGGGTTGAAGGCTCTCGCGATTGGGAATGACAAAGAAGGGGTCTAATGAGCAAGAAAGGAGCGGGGACCTCGCAGCCGGTGAGGGAACACGGCCACCGAGGGACAACTGGGGCTACCTGGGGAATCGAGAAAGAGGTAGAAGGAAACAACCTAATTTTCCCGCCCTTGGGCAACAGTGGCGGCGGGCTAGGGTTACAGCTGCATAGGGGAGCCTACAAAAGGAATGTGGTGAATCAATTTGAGCGGGGGACCAAGTAGGGGTGCAACAACCTTGGGGGCCAACTTCAAGCCCAAATGGGCCCAGGTCAGTTCTTTAGTACGTTAGAAAGGGTCCAAAGCCAATGGTTTAGTGCTCTAGGAATTTCGGACAGCGTGAGGAGAAACGTGGAGAACATTGTTGTAAAGTTGGGGCTAGTGGCACCTTATAATCTCCAGTTCTTGTCTACATCCAACTTAGTCAAGCTCCTATGTGGAGAGGAATGTACCGCGTGTGACGGAAGCCCTCAGGCAATGTGGATGTTTGAACTATGGCGTGGAAGAAGGTAACAACGCCCCTGCAAATAATCAGATGGAGTTGCTAGGAGGTAATGACCAGGGGGATGATGGGGGGAGTCTCAGCTCAGCTAGGCACAAACGAGGGACTGAAGGGTAGTATATGGGCTTAACGAAGAGACAAAAAGGGGAGGATGGTGGTAGGTGCCAACAGTTTGTGTGGGGTGATTCGCTCTTTGTTGGTTGTGAAGCGAGTGGAGTGGGAAGGAGGAAGGAAAAGAAGTATAAACCGAAACTGAGAAGGGGGAAAGGGACAGAACTTGAAGGGAACATCTGAGGCGGTGGTGCAAGTCGATTGCCACCCGATCAGATATGATTTGTCCCAAAATACGATAAATTTGTCCAAAAAAAGGTGCTAGATTTGCCCAACATGCGTTAGATTTGTCCCAAACAGCGCTAGATTTCTCCCATAATGCGCTAGACTTGTCCCAACAAATGTGCTAGATTTGTCATAAAATGCGCTAACTTTGTCCCAAAATGCGCTAGAGATGTCCCAAATTGCGTTAGATTTGTCCCAAAATACGCTAGATTTTTACCAAAAAAGGCGCTATATTTGTCACAAAATGCACTACATTTGTCACAAAATGCGCTAGATTTGTCCCAAAATGCGCTAGATTTGTCCCAACAAATGCGCTAGATTTGTCCCAAACTGCGCTAGATTTGTCCAAACAAATGCGCTAGAATTGTTCCAAAAAATGCGCTAGATTTGTCCCAAAATGCGCTAGATTGGTCTGAAAATCGCTACATTTGTCCCAACAAATGCGCTAGATTTGTCCAAAACTGCGATAAATTTGTCCAAACAAATGCGCTAGATTTGTCCCAAATCATCCAAATGCGCGATTTGTCCCAAAATGCGCTAGATTTGTCCCAACAGATTTATGCGCTAGATTTCTCCCAAAATGCGCTAGATTTTCTCCATCAAAATGCGCTAGATTTGTCCCAAAAATGCGCTAGATTTGCCATCCTAAATTTGCCCATATAGATTTGTCCCAAAATGTGCTAGATTTGTCCAAAATGGCTAGATTTGTCCCAAAATATCTAGATTTGTCCAAAATGCGCTAGATTTGTCCCAAACAGTGCAGCTAGATTTGTCCCAAAATGCGCTAGATTTGTCAATGCGCTAATTTGTCCAAAATGCGCTAGATTTGTCCAACAATGCGCTAGATTTGTCCAAAATGCGCTAGATTTGTCCCAAAATGCGCTAGATTTGTCCAAACAATGCGCTAGATTTGTCCCAACAAATGCGCTAGATTTGTCCCAAAATGCGCGATTTGTCCCAAAATGCGCTAGATTTGTCCCAACAAATGCGCTAGATTTGTCCAAAATACGCTAGATTTTAATGCCTAACCAAAATGCGCTAGATTTGTCCCAACAATGCGCTAGATTTGTCCCAAAATGGCGATAGATTATGTCCCAAAATGCGCTAGATTTGTCCAAAAAATGCGCTAGATTTGTCCCAAAATGCGCTAGATTTGTCCCAAACAAATGAGCTAGATTTGTGCCCAACAAATGCGCTAGAGTTATTTGTCCAAAATGCGTTGCTAGCGTAGATTTGTCCCAAAAAATGCGCTAGATTTGCCCACAAATGGCTAGATTTGTCCCAAACTGCGCTAGATTTGCTGTTCCACAATGCTAGATTTCCAATCATTTAATGCGCTAGTTTCATGAATTTGTCCAAAAATGCGCTAGATTTATCCCAAAATGCGCTAGATTTGTCCCAAAAATGCGCTAGATTTGTCCCAAAATGCGCTAGATTTGTCCAAAATGCGTAGATTTGTCCAAACAACTGCGCTTAGATTTGCCAACAAATGTGTGCATGCTAGATGTTGATTCCAAAAAATGCGCTAGATTTGTCCCAAAATCGCTAGATTTGTCCCAAAATGCGCTAGATTTGTCCCAAAAATGCGCTAGATTTGTCAAAACTGCGTTAGATTTGTCCAAACAACTGCGTAGATTTGTCAAATGCGCTAGATTTGTTCCAAAAAATGCGCTAGATTTGTCCCAAAATGCGCTAGATTTGTCCTCAAAATTGCGCTAGATTTGTCCCAACAAATGCGCTAGATTTGTCAAATGCGCTAATTTGTCCAACAAAATGCGCTAGATTTGTCCCAACAAATGCTAGATTTGTCCAAAAATGCGCTAATGTCTTAAATTTGCTAGATTTGTCCAAAATGGCTAGATTTGTCTTAGAATGCACTAAATTTGTCACAAAATGCTCTAGATTTGTACAAAAATGTGATGATTTTAATAAAAATGCGATAAATTTATTCCAAATGCGCTAGATTTGTTCAAAGAACATAGATTTTCCAAAATACTCTAGATTTGTCCAAAAGCTAGATTTTTTAAAAATGCGCTTCTTTGTCCAAAATGTGCTATATTTTCAAAAAGTTAATTGTTATAATGGCTAAAATGCGTAGATTTTATCCAAATTTTGACGCCAGTCGTGATTGGGCATACATTTCAGGCAGTTTCCTACCATCCAAAAGAATATGAGGCATTTTGGGTTTTTTTTGAATTTTTCACAGGCTAACCATCACTGAAATGGCGAAAAATTGAAGATTTTGGTATTATGTCTTAAATGCTTAGATTTGTCAAAATTTTGGACTTGATTATTCAAAATTTGGAATATATTTGTCAAAATTATGGACTAGATTTGTCAAAATTGGACTAGATTTGTAAAAATTGTACTAGATTTGTCAAATTTTGTACTAGATTTATCAAAATATGAACTAGATTTGTTAAAATTCTGGACTAGATTTGTCAAAATTCTGGAGTAGATTTGTCAAAATTATGGACTAGATTTGTCAAAATTCTGGTCTAGATTTGTTTAAATTTTGGAATAGATTTGTCAAAAAGTGGACTAGATTTTTCAAAATTATGGACTAGATTCGTCAAAATTCTAGAGCAGATTTGTCAACAAGTGTACTAGATTTGTTAAAATCTGGACTATATTAGTTAAAATTTTGGACTAGATTTGTCAAAAAATAGTACTAGGTTCGTCAAATTTCTGGACTAGATTTGTCAAAATTCTGGAGTAGATTTGTCAAAATTCTGGGCTAGATTTGTCAAAATTTTGGACTAGATTTGTTAAAACCTGGACTAGATTTGTCAAAATCTTGGACTAGATTTGTCAAAATCTTGGACTAGATTTGTAAAAAACTAGACTAGATATGTCAAAATTTGGACTAGATTTGTCAAAATTATGGACTAGATTCGTCGAAATTTTGGAATAGATTTGTCAAAAAGTGTACTAGATTTGTCAAAATCTAGACTAGATTAGTCAAAATTTTGGGCTAGATTTGTCAAAAACAGTACTAGCTTCTTAAAATTTCTGGACTAGATTTGTCTAACTTTTGGACTAGATTTGTCAAAATTCTAGACTAGATTTGTCAAAATTTTGGACTAGATTTGTCAAAAACTAGACTAGATTTTTCAAAATCTGGACTAGACTTGTCAAAATTTTGGACTAGATTTGTGAAAATTCAAAATTCTGGAGTAAATTTGTCAAAATTCTAGACTAGATTTGTCAAAAACTAGACTAGATTTGTCAAAATCTGGACTAGATTTGTCAAAAATCTGGACTAGACTTGTCAAAATATTGGATTAGATTTGTCAATATTCTGGAGTAAATTTGTCAAAATTTAACTAGATTTGTAAAAAACTTGACTAGATTAGTAAAAAATTTGGACTAGATTTGTAAAAAATTGGACCAGATTTGTCAAAAACTCGACTAGATTTGTCAGAATTCTGGACTAGATTTGTCAAAATCTTGGACTTGATTTGTCAAAATTTGGACTAGATTTATTAAACTTTTGGACTAGATTTGTCAAAATCTTGGGCTAGAAATTGCCAAAAACTGAAAAAGTAAGTTATTACGGTTCAAATGCCTAGATTTTCTCCAAATTTCGAGTCCAGACGTGGTTGGACATATATTTCAATTTTTATAGGCTAACCTTCACTAAAATGACAAAAAACTAAAAATTGCGGTATTATAACTTAACTATCTAAAATTTTTTCCAAATTTTGAGGCCATACGTGATTGCGTATCGATACCCAGGGGTACCGAAGTGTTGATCATATATGGGTAACACTCTGGTACCCCTGGGTATTGGTACCTAAACACTAAAACTCCATCATATTTGTGTTTGAACTCTGGAGTTTGAGGGCTTTAGTTTAGTGTTCAGGGGTTAGATACACTGTTAGGGGTTTCAAGTTTATTTTTGGTGTTTATAATTTTTTTTTTTTTGACTTATCGTCAAACATTAGAATTTGAGATACGATTTAGAGTTTGAGTCTATAATGTAGTGTTTGAGGGTTGTGATTTATTGTTTAGAGATTAGTATTATTCATCAGTGCTCACGATTTATTTCAATAGGTTCAGTACTCATTATTTAAGTCTGAAATTTAGAAATATGGATTTTTAGTGCTAACTGCCAATACCAAGGATACCAAATTGCTCATAGAAAAAATTGTCCATGTCCTTTGGGTTATTACACTCTACTCCATTGGTGAAAAACTTGTCATTTCATGTTAGACTCAATTCGATTTAGCCAATTAAATTTAATGTATTTAAATTAATCAATAAATATTAATGAATATCAAACTCATTTTACTACCTTATGTCAAAACACATTTATAAATGTCATTTACTAACCACATATGTTTAGTTAACTTCATTGTCTGATTTTTGATTTAGTGATCAACTCGAAATTATGTATCTACTAATATGTAACTAATAGTTAGATTTTTGCCAATTTTAAAATTAACCCAACTTAAATAATGATTTACACATTTTGAAGGAATTGATTCAATTTGGTTAAATTCATGGATAGTCTTTTAAACCCCTAGTAATTAACAAAACACAAACTCCATTTTCGTAAAATCTCAAATCAAAGCTTGAATGAGATGGGGAGTTCACAATCTTCCTGTAAGGAAATGTGTCATGCTCAAATGAAATTGCCACCTAAAAAATTTCCAATCTGTAATCTCTCGCCGATTAGCCACAAATATGGTCTTCGAACATCACCCGAACCTTGTTGGATACGACACACTTGTTAGTTACTACAATGGTATGCGCCGAAGTTTTCGTAACAATTGTGATTCTTATAGAACACCTAAACCTAATTTGATTTTGGCTGCACATTTTGGGGCTTTGGTCGAGACTTGGACCGACCTCTACCTCAAGGAGCAATTGGGGAATAGAAAGAAGGCAACTCATTCTGTGGTTAAAATCTCATCAATCTCGATCCACCCGCTCCAGTTGATTTTCCAGGTACACAGTGGAATATCCCATTGATCCGCATTTGCATCTCTTATTACACCACCACACCTTAGAACCCGACCAAATGGGTCAATATCGAGCGTATGACCCACTTTCTACGGTGTGTCTACTGGCACACAACCTCCTCGATATAGACGATTAACCACCGTTCCCTCCAAATTTCGAAGCTTCCGGTCGTTCTCCGTAATTTATGTTCCATTTCCTAACTGGGTATTCCTTTTAATGTTTTCTTTCATGTTTTACCATGTGTAAATTACCATAGGTTATTAGGGTTTAACGGAGAAATCCCGTTCACTGGCTCTCCGGTAAAGCAAAGCCGATGCTTCAACCCTGTTGAGAAGAAAACCATCATAAGAATCACACAAAAGGGTGTAGTTATTTAGCAAAGAAGAAGATCCTCACCAGCCAGGATGAACTACGAATCTTCCGTTCGATAGAGCCCAATTTACCTGTTTACAAAAACAATGTCAAAAACTTCGAAGCTTCAATATCAAACGTCTAGAGTACATTCCGTACTTAACTCATGGAGTAAGAATCATGTTTTAAAACTTCAGAATCGACGAATTTTAGTTTGCCAATTACAAAAGGGGCTTTGTTCGTCATCACTTTTGGCCAAACCAGTTTAGATTCTTCCAGCCAATACGACCGCCATATGGAGGTTCAATCACCACATATCGCCGGGTATGATGAAGTCAGCATGGTTTTCTCATTATAACTTGGAAAAGCAGAGACTGTAACAGAAAGAATTACCTTGTCAGTGCCCAGAGAATTGGCCACTACATGAGTAACCTGGTCATCGATTTGGTTAGTACATACGGCACCAAACTCCTCTGCTGTCTGCCACAGCGGATGCAGGTGCGGACTGGCTTCCCCAACTGGGAATATCCGGCTAAACACAATGCGACACCCGGCCAATATTTTCCTCTGCTCGGATGCCAGAATGATTCTAACATCTGCCTGTTCCAGAGACTCGTGCTTAAAAAAGCTCTGGTGAATCCTCTCTATTACCTGTTCACCAGACACCAATACTCTGTATCAGCAGTCGCAAAATCAACATGTCTGAGAAGTAAAAGCACCTTATTTTCACAACTTCAATTCTCCCTCACCCCCAAACAGCAAGCTAAAGTCCCATCCTCTGGCCTCTCATCGTGGTCAATCTCGAGAAGAGATGGACCCGGAAGCCCGAACTGACGCCTACTGCAAGGGAAATAGATGTATCTGCAGAGATGTGTGGGGTTAGATGCATTTACCGGCAGCCTACACAAGGATCGAAGACTTGCAGTTACATTAGGGGTGCCTACCTCTCAACAACTATGAGGTTCAGTTTGTTATGTGGCCAGACCCTCACAGAATCATCTATGATTACCACAGCTGACTCCATCCCCAACACACCCTCTAGATCCTTACTCTTCGGTGCTGCCCTATCATCCCCGTCAACTGGATCTCCATCATCGCCCCTAGAGATAACTCGGCCGGCAAAGAGAACACCTTTGGGGTCAAGCACTTTTGCCATCTCTGTAGCATATAGCTTATTGCCCATGGTGTATAAATGGAGCTCAAATAGTTGACACGCCTACAAAGTACATGACTGTGTTAATAATATGTTTGGCAGCACTTCACCTAAAATATAGGTTGCAGCAGAATCACCTTTTCAAGGAAATTCCAGATTCCAGGCCGCAATTTGGTCCACATGGCCATATGAGGAAAACGGAAAAGGTGTTTTTGTGGTTTTTCACGATCCTGTTCCTCTTTCTTTCTCAAGAGTTCATCATGAACAGGGTCCACTTCAGAAAACTGATGATGTAAACATGTAGTGATGTCAGCACCTGTGAACGCATGTGTTTGAATATAGACAGAGAGGGACCATTAACAATACCTTGGCTGAATTGAGGAGAGTGTGATCTAGATCCAAAACAAGACATAGTTTGTTTGCAGCAAACATTTTCTTCTGCTCTGCTATCCTTCTTGCCCTTTCTTTCTGTATGGCTGCCTTTTGCTTGTCATCAAACCCATCAAACAGATGCTTGACCTCACTCCATGTGTTCTGTGACCGAGGAGCCACTGCACCAACTTGAGCTGATGAGGCATTTCCAGCTCGCTCGTCTGGGGCATTTGACTCTACTGAATTATTGTTAGTTTGCACACTTTGAACGGGAAGAGGCTGAGATGCAGGAGGCAGCACAGTTGTTGACACTTGAGAATCAGACACAATGCTGGCAATATTTTTCAAACTATTTGTAAATGGCAAGGAAATATCAGGTGGCGGAAGAGATTTAGAAGAGGATGCCTTCATTTCAGGCCGAACGTCCTGCTTTTGGACAAACTTTGGCTCCTTCACCCCAATACTTGTTGAAGTAGGGGCTACACTTGCTTTCAACTCTTCCGACCCCATGCTGGCAGTTCTCTGGACAGCATTATTATGCAAAGCACGACGAGGGTCACGAGACTTCATACGCATCTTTAATGAATCATCCTGCACGGCCTGCATGTCAGCAATGGTTTATCATCTGAAGAATGCATTCAATTTTCAGAAGACCAAAAATATCTCAAACGACAAGTTCCATAACGGCAGAAAAGAAGTTGTTTAGTAATACATAGTATATCATATTAACAGAGTACGTCCAGGAAATACACCAGCGCTATAATTTCATAGGAAAAAACTAGACAGAGGTAGACTTCTGATATCATATAAACATGCCAAGGTATAAGCATAAAGATTCAGCCATTAAAGCCAGAAGTCTTTTATCAGACCCCATAATTTCAACACCAAAGAGAGTCCAAGAAAGTGTCATACTTTTTTCTGTAAGAATCTCAACCTCATGTACTCACCGAAGCAGTTAGCTGAGAAACTTGAGAAGGCCCAACTGGCCTTGCCGATGTTCCTGACCATGACGGCTGTGAGGAAACAACAGGAGGGGCTCCGGGAACTGAATTTGGGGTAATGGGAAGTGGCATACTTTTTGCAGATTCAGCATGATTCTGTTGGGAACCCAGTGCAAAATTCTGTTGTTGTCCAATCTTGAGTAGGTTTAACAACATAGTAGGATTCACAGCAATGTTCTTTAATAGATCAGGAAGTAAGGCAGAATTAGTAGAAGTTAAGGTAGACACAAGTTCAGCAACAGTTGCAGTACTAGAGCTATTTACTGGTAGTTGTTCCTTCCCAGCACCCACATTGGGAATACTACTTCCAGGTGCTGTATTGTCCATTCTCCTTGAATTACTTTCTGCATTCTCTGAAAGCTTATTACCATTGGTAACATGAGGTCCAAAAGTATCAGAATCATCCAACCAGCCACCACTTCCAATTGCAGTTTTCAGCTTCCTAGCATTTCCATGTGTTTCCAGTCCGTTTCTTTGTCTTTTTAGCGAAGGTCCTTCCTGAATAGGTTCCTTAGCAGCCTTTTGCTTTTTCATATTTGGCATCCCTCCAACAGAGCTAATGTTCTGCATAATATTCGTGGAAGATAAGGCATGGTGGTTCTGGTCCAAACTGCTGGTATCAGAATTAACGTAGCGAAGCCTAGGATCCCTGCTCTTTGCTGAGGCTTTCTGCAATGGTGTGGGGAAAGAAATTGTAGGCGCAGCATTCTTAGCAGGCATTGACACTCCTGCCTTGGAACTCTCAAGGAAGGAAGGAGATGGTTGACCTAAGGTAGATGTGGATGAACTAGAAACTTCACCGCCAATTTCACTATCTCCTTCACCAGATTCTTCTGAAGGTGTTGGGCTGGGAAGGGAGTCTTTCATTACAAGAGAAGTGCGGCCAAATTTCTGCTGGTAACTAGAGAAAGCTTTAAATGCATCATTTTCGTACATATGCACTCCAGGATGTCGAGAGTCAACTGGCAACCTAGGTGTAGGAAATCCTGGTCTATGCAAAGGTAAAGGAAGTGTTGTTTCTCTAGTGGGCGATGGAAGACTGTCTTCATCATGATCTTTATGAAGGTCTAGCAGTGGAAGCAGAACACTTCTGTTCCTTAAGGCAGACGGTCCTGGTTTTGAACCTTCAAATGACATACTTGGCTTGTTCTGAAATGCCGAATCAACACCTGGATTAAGATTATTAGTATATCTCACTGCACCATCAGGACCTGCACTGGCGTGTTCATCCTCCCCCTTATTTGATTGTCCCAGCTTATTTATTTCGTCCAAGGGTGGTACTGCATTCTCCTTCACAGTATCAGTTGAAAAACCATCTGACGAAGAAGTCATGGTCTCAATCTGTGTAACACATAATCCATGTCAGCAATTTATCCTTCAGAGAAGCCAGCTATCCACAAAATGCAGAGTGAACAAATAACAATACCTCTGTTACTTGCTCCGTCGTGAAAATAATGGGATGACACTTTCTCATAGCAGATATCAACCTGTATCAGAAACACAGGCACATTACAAAACTGCACGTCGTAGTCTAAAAAATACAACGTCTTTGAGAACCTCAAACATAATACACATAAGAAATCACACGCCTTGAATATATGTCATTGTACTCCTCCTTCAATCTTCCTTCCATGGTGCAAAATACCTACAATGAACAACAATTCAGGTCTGGCAAAGCTGGCAGCCGACACTGCAAAGTGCTACTACCAATGGATATCAAACGCCATTTAACAAACTTGGACTTCAACCCCTGGCAATGAGAGCTACACTCACCAAACTAACGTAATGAAGAGCAGTAAATGACAGATGAGCAAGCTCATTTTTTGTAGGAACGCTGTTCTTCTGAACCAGTTCCAGCAATTGCTCCAATGTGTCCTGCAACTTTGAACATGCTTCCTTGAATGATCTAGACAGCCAGATAGGGAATCCCCGCCAAAAAAAAAAGAAAAGCCATGAGTTGAGAATGAAGATGAAAGACGGGTAAGTTTTTGTCACTACCCATTACTAAAATCTCATTCCTCAAGCAACCAATCCACTTACTTCTCCGCCTCAACAACAGTGACAGTAGCCAGAGCTTGACCAATCAAGTTCACTTTAGAATCAACATTGGAGCTATCAACGGCAATGAGGTCAGCAGAATTGGGATCACAGTCCAGATCAATCTCTCCTTCTTCCAACTCACCGTCCTCTTTCTCACCTTCTTCCATCTCATCACTACTGTCATCGATTATAATCTTATCAATTTTACTCCAGAAGCTGCAGCTGATGAAGAATCCTCAGCAACCTCAACAACAGGCTTATTCTGTACAGCCCTAGCCCAAGCGAGGTTGTACAAACCGGCGACATAACCACCGCCCATCTGATACTTATACAGATCGTTCATTGTCCAAACCCTAGCATCTTGTTGGTCTTTCTTCGGCTTTTTGGAATCTTTTCTAGCCGATGTAACAACAACGTCACCTTGCTTTCTGAAATCCTCACCACTGATCTCTTCAACGGAATCGGAGATTTCACCTTCCTCCACATCTCCGACCTTACGACCGTCGATTACGTCGTTGTTCGCCATCGTGTCGATTAGGGTTTGTTCCCCTTGTCTAAAGACCATTTACCAAAAAAAGATAGATCCAGAGAGAGAGAGCGGGGCAAAACAATCAATCGGAGTTCGGAATCGGAACAGATTTACAGAAGGAATCAATAATCGTCAGCAGATCTCGGAGAGCAGAACGGAAGTATTGAAACAATCGGAGTCTTGACCAGGTTAGATTAGGTCAATCTTGTCGTTCCAAGATCTGAATCATTTTTAAAAAGTCCGTCGTCTGTTATAATGACGCAACTTGCAGCTGTGAATCCAAATATAAAGTTTAATCAAATGACCCAACTAGCAACAGTGATCTAAATGCAATAGATGCGAAGTATGTGTACTAATTTTCTGTGGAACTAAAATCAAATTAACCAGCCCAAGTGAAACAACATGGGCTCATCCATGAGCCCATGGGCCCATAACTCCATGGACTTTATATATGGGCTGATACAAATCTTTTAGCCCAGATTTGAATTTGGATTTGGATATTGGATGTAGGTTGAAATTGAAATCGTAAAATTAATGTGTTTTGAGATGTAATTTTGACTCGTTTTTTCTTAAAATTTTTGTGTGTCGAGATATTGTCGTTTGATGTTGGTTTTCATGTTACATACACTCTAATATTGAGAGCGATGCGAAACAAATGTCACTCTATCTTCATTCAAGGTCTACTTCTCTGGCCACACTCTATCTTCATTCAGAGATACTTTAGATGCTGGCAGCGGCTCCAAAATTTCGTCTCTCTTTGGTACGTCGTATAGCTAATTGAGCCACTCATTTAGTGTCACGTCTAACTCTTACATATCTCTGAGGGTGTTGTCCGTAATTCTATATATCTTAGTTATTTAGTGCAATTGTCCAAGCTATCCTTTAGATGCTAGCAACGACTTCAATATTCCGTCTCTCTTTGGTTCGTGGTATAGCTAATTGAGCCACTCATTTAGTGCCATGTTTAGCTCTTACATATCTTTCAGGGGTGTTGTCGGTAGTCCTTGCTCCCTGAATAAATTTTAGTTATTTATTGTTTTCTATCTTGCTATCTCCTACCGGGGATATTAAAAGACAAGTTGACGGACTGTCTGATAATTTATAAAGATGTTACTTTTTATAGATAAGTGACCAGCTGGCTACAAACTCAATAGTTGAGTGGCCAAAATGGATATTTATCTGTCTAGTCAAAAGGAAAATGTTTCAAAAAGGACATTTACTACTAACTACTTCTACTAACTACTAATACATTTGAATCATCTCTTCTGGGTTCAATATCTTTAAGAAGCCCAACTACTTGCTGCATACTTGGCCTCTTTGCTGGAAGATCAGCTGTGCACAAGTAACCAATCTTCAGCACTTCCTCCATGTTGCAGACATCGAATCCCGTGCCCAGAATTCTTAAATCTATAGCCCTCGAACTCTGGTTCGTCCTCACCAACTCTCTAACCCAACTCACCAAATTCCCCTCCTCAGCTGGATTCCTCCCTGAGATGAGCTCAAACAGAATCACACCATACCAATACACATCAGACTTGGTCGTTGCCGCGTGTCGAAGATCATCATCATCATCATCATCACCATCACCACCAATCTCGATTTGATCCAAACCATTCCCAAAGAGTTTCGCTAGTCCAAAATCAGATAGCTTGGGATCCAAGTTACTGTCCAGGTACACACTGCTAGCCTTAACATCTCTATGTATGATTGGTGGTGAGCATCCGTGGTGAAGAAATGCTAACGCTCGAGCTGTACCGAGCGCTATCTTGTGCCTGAATTCCCAGCTCGTGATTGGTAAACCTTCAGAGTCTTCAGAACCTCCTCCATGGAGGAGGTTCTGCAAGTTACCATTCTCCATGTAGTCATAAAGGGCGATTCTTTGGTCACCTGCTAGGCAATATCCAGTCAAAGGGACGAGATTCGGGTGCTTGATTCGACCGAGGAACTCGAGCTCCCTAGCAGCTTCATGTTCTGTCAATGTAGAGCCATGGACGAGTACTTTCACAGCTACATGGATTCCACCAGGTAGGAAGCCACTGTAAACAGGTCCGAACTTCCCCTCTGATAAGAGGGTTGTGCCACGATCGAAGTTTGAAGTTGCGGTTAAGAGGTCTGCAAATGTGATGTTCAGCAATGGCTTCTCGAATATGATGACTCCTACCGAGTTCGCTTGCTTGACATCCGCCACCCACGTGGTTGAATCCGTTCGAAACGAGAAAGGCCCGAGATGTTGTTCTGTTGTTCTTCTTCTTTGTGTTGCTTCACTGGCCACATTGTTGATTTCCTTCTACAACCAAAGGCAAAACACAGTATCCCAAAAAGCAAAACCACCATTGAAATGGTTAAGGCTAAGGCAAGCTTTAGTCCCTTGTTATCATCTGTAGGTTTCCTTTGGAAAAGTGCAGGGTTTGCAGCAATGGGGCAGTTACTCGATGAGCCGACGAATCGAGTTTCGAACGTCTGAGGGGAGATTTCGGAGCCACAGAAGGTGAAGTTGTTGTAAGAGAAGTTGAAACTCTCCATCCATGGAAGCTTTTGAAGGACTGAGTAAGGAATTTGACCAGTCATATTGTTATGTGAAACATCAAGAACTTGGAGGCTTTTCATGGTTAATGAATAAGGTATATGTCCAGTGAGATGGTTTTGAGAAAGATCAAGTGTATGAAGATTGCTCAGCTTGGAAATTTCAGGAGGGATTTGACCAATGAGATTAGTATTTGACAAATTGAGATATTCTAACCCTAACCCTAAACCCCAAAGCTTGTAACTTTCTGGGAATGAGTTTCTGGAGAATCTATTGAATGCAAGATTAAGATGCTTCAGGTTCTGAACATGGCTGAAACCCTCAAGCATTTCTCCACTAAACTGATTCTCTGACAAGTCTAAATGAACCAAACTGGAGCTGGAATTGAATTGTACCTGAGAAATGAGACCTTCAAACTTGTTCCTGCTTAGGTCCATAACTTGCAGCTGCTCCATAAACAGACCCAACACAGAACCCTGAAACAAATTCCCAGAAATGTTGAGGGAAATCAATGAATGAAGCTGTGTGAAATCTGGTTCCCTTCCATCAATGCCATTTCCAGCAAGGTCCAAGCTTTGGAGCTTTGAAAAAGCAGCTCCAAACCCATCTGGTAAAGACCCATTAAGCTTATTCATGGAAAAATCCATAACAACTAGTGAAATGCAGCTTAGAATCCCTACTGGAACCCTCCCTTCAAACTGGTTTCCATTCAGTTTGAGAACTCTCAAGCTAAGCAAAGACCCTAAAGCAGGTGGGATTTCACCACTGAAGCTGTTCCTGGACAAATCAAGCGTTTCCAGGACACCAAAATTGTCAATGTTGTTAGGGAGAAAGCCAGAAATCTGGTTATTAGAAAGATTGAGGCTCTTGAGAGAGCCTAAGCTCCACATATCAGTAGGCAAAGCAGTGATTTCATTGCTGCTGAGATCCAAACTCTGCAGCCTGCTTAGCTTCCCAATTGTAACATCAGGGATTGCACCAGAAAGACCTAACCCAGAAGCCACTAAACCCTCAACGTATGCTTCCTCAGCATCACAGAACACACCTTGCCATGAGCAAACAGGAGCTGAGAAGTTGTGAAACGGAGAGGAAGAAGAATCCATCCTCATTCTCTTGAAGAACTCAGAGACAAAATACCCATCTGTGTTTGGCTCTTGACAAGCTAAGAGCTTGAAGAACAGTGTGAGAACCATATTGAAGGCCAAGAAACCAAAACCCATTTCTGCAAAATCAAGAAAAGCTTCTTCCTTTTCACATACCAGAAGCTCCTGAAGGCCACTTTTAGCTCCTTTTTTTCAGTTTGGGAACTCCATTACAAGGGTTTGAGCAAAAAGGATAGGAGAAAAAGGAACAAGAAACTTTCTTCCACAAGAAACTTATAGAGGTAGAGACAAGTGGTGGGGAGGGATGCTGATTTATTGCTGCCAAAGGGACCAAATTTGAAATCTTCGTGGAGCAAAAAAGTGTCCAGAATTCAGAAAAGTGGCGGAATTCAATAATGGGTATTGTTTTGGCGTTGAAGAGTAATGGAATTTGTGTACTTTTTTGGGGGGATTCAAATGGGGGGAGGGGAAGAACGTGAGCATCACTTGTCTTGAGTGTTTGCAGAAACAGGTTTCAGTAGAATCCAACAGCAGAAGAAACAAGCAAATGGGTTTTTAGCATTGGAATTTTTACTGTCAAACCCATTTCAAAAAGAGAACCAGAGGAGGAAGTTTTGTTTTGAGATTTATGAAATGAGGAAGAAGATGAAAAGCAGTGGCCTTTTCTAGAGCTGTAATAATGGTGACTCAGCCAGCATGTAGGGATGGTGAAAATGCAGTTTTGGTTGGATGCTGAGACCGAAAGTGTTTGTCGTGGCGGATAGGTGTTACTTGTGGTTAGTCGATATTCACGTGTTACTCAATGTGTTATTTATGTTCACGGATAACACATGAATAATACATAGTTATTCACATGTTATTTATGAATGGAATATGGTAACACATAAATTACACGTGAGTAACGGCTAATCACGAGTAACAACCAAGTAATGTCTTAGTAAAGTGTTTGCCGCTTTTAGGTGTCAGCACCCGAGCAAAATTAGTGAAAGTGGATTGAAATTTGAGAAACTTTTAAATAAAAGAAACAACCCATTGAACTGAAAGATAGGAAGGAGATAAGCTACAATTTTAGTTATATACTTATATTCGCCGCAAGCACAACAATATGTAATGAAATTTCAGATGAAATCCTCTCTCGACATTGAAGTTCAGAATCAAATACAAGACATTTTCGTATTCATGACTCTATAAGTTAATAGCTTTACCAACTCGACTAGATTTCTTGGATAGGATATGAGAAGCTGTTGAAATGAATTATGCAATGTTTGAAAGACGTACTTAGAGGTTAAACCAATTTAACTATAAATAAGTTATTAAAACGAATATTGTTAACCGGTTCGAAACCAGGTTAGATTATGAAAATAGATTGTGTGTGTCAGTGGTTGTTGGTGGTGGATAATCAATGATTCTTCTTCTTATAGCATTAGACATTAATGGTAGAAATGATTATTTATAGGGTGTTAATGTCTTTTGTTGTTGATGTTGTTGCCAAATCTCCTAAAGAAAGAAATGGGAAATGGACATTGTTGCAAAGTGGGGAAAGCAAAATCTATGGCTATCAATGTCCAATTTCCATATAAACCAAAATGAAAAATAGGCATTTTTTAATTTAATTATTGGGAAAATTACCACTTTGCCCTCCTCTACTTTTTCAACTTAACAGATAGCCCCATACATTTTATAAATCGTTCTTTTTTTCTCCTACTATTTTGGTCACTTTGCCCTTTGGGTCCTTTTCGTTCCAACTATCATCTTCTTAACATTAAATCTGGACACATCCGCACACCAACAAAGAAATATATTAGAGGTAAGAGACAAAGAGTTGGTCAGGGAGGTATCACGAAGAGCATGGTGAAATACGAAGGGTTTTAAAACCGCATGTTTTGTTCGCTGATTACCTATCTAATTATATAAATCTATATTCCCAATTTAAAAAAAAATAGTTTTGTTGAATCTAATGTGGTGTATTAAATGCGCATCAATTAACGTCATGAAGATAAAAGTTGGAACGGAAGGACTCAAACAACAAAGTGGACAAAGTAGGAGAGGGTGAAAAGAGTGATTTATATTTTAGGGAACTATCTATTAAGTTCGCAAAGTAGAGGGAGCAAAACTGTTATTTTCCCTTAATTCTTGTATAAAGTTTCAATCTTTTTTGTATGGTAGGTAATTTTCTTTTCTGATTCTGAATTTCTCTTCTTGTCCACCAACTTTGGACCACTACAAGTTGTTTTCCAACCAAAGATTCAATCTTTTGGGTTAGCATCAATAAAGATTGATACCTTATTTCTCATTAAAATCTTCCACCAAATGTCTATTGTTAGAATTGAAAAAGGCTTGTGTGATTGTAGACTTTTTTTCTCTTCATATTGATATGAAAATTGGTGTAGGAGATGCTACTAGTTCGGTAGTTCTGATATTTCATTAGTTGTTTATGCGTATAAGTCTATTACTAAAGTTGGTAGTTTCGTTCTGTTTAATCTAACAAGTAATAACCAGCAGAATATATTCCTAGAGGGCTTGTAGTAAACATGGATCTCTAATAATGAGCTAATGAAGCTATACAAATTCATTATTTTTACCCTACCTCACAACCCTTACCAACAAGCTTTGTTTAAACCGACATGACAACTGATTAAGATGGAAGATCTTGAAATAATGGGTCATTTGTCAATGTACATGGTTGGATTATGTTAGTATGTACCGTGTTAGAGTTTAGTTTTAGTTTAGTTAGGGTAGTTTAGTCATTTATTCTTATTCTATTCTACCCTAACCTAACCGTAATTCCTATATAAGTATGGTTAAGCCGTCATACATGTATCAACCTCCCTCTCTTCGTTAGTTGATCCAGTTAGGATAAATTGAACTTTAATTCACTACCTTCTGCGTCCAGCCTCTACTTGATTCTCGTATTTTCTAAATGAAGCTAATCATAATGTATCATATATAGCCACAAGGCTTCTTCTTCAAAATAAAAACATAATCAACCAAATCTAGACTAATGGGCATGACAATCTAATAAATTAGTTCGATTTTATATTTTTTTTTATTATGAATGGTTTAACACAACATATGTAATGCAAATGATTCACACAATTTCATCATTAGGCTCACTAATTCGCATTCTAACACTAAGCACGCAAAAATCTTTAGCCATCAAATGGGTTGTGGTCCAACTTGGAATTCACATAGGAACCAATTAATTAATATTAAGATATGATTGTGATTTGCAATTATTAGTTTGGTTTAACTAAATCAAGAGTTTAGTTGTGTTTGTTAGTTTGGTTTTAACAAAACAAAAGGGATGACAACATAGATAGATAGATTAAGGTTAATGTATAATGATTAGCATTAACTAGATTACCTTAATCACGTACGTAGTTTTCTCAATATGTCACTACATGCATCTCAATCAAACCATGTGGTCCCTTATATTGTCGTAAACATTGTCAATTGGCAGTTTGGCTTTGGTGCTATATGCCAAATTCATCCATGTTTAGTCGTTGTTACTCGTGTTATTCAAGTGTTATTTTATCAGCAAATAGTATATATAAATACGATTTGAAAAACTCATGACTAATGACTAATCATATATAACATCTGACTGTCATGACGGACAAATATGACTGTCAGCACAAAAGTTAGGCTGGTTAACTAGGGTATCAAGTGTCGATAGAAGTTGAGGATGGATGTAAGAAATTTGTTATTTTTTACCGTACAATGACTGATTGATGTACATATGGGTATTTAATATTTATGCATGTAATAAAAAAATGTTATTCATGTGTTATTTGTGGATAAAAATAACGTACCAATAACATATTAATAATAAATTAAATAACGAATTTTCTCTTTATATGTTATTTATGAACAAATGTAACACACTAGTACCACATGAATAACAATTAACACGCCAATTACACACAAATAATTATCTAGCGTGATGAACAAAAGAGTCGTCAACACCGGAACCAGACTGAGCACAAATACTATAATTTTATGGATCGTTGCAGTTTTGGATATGTTAGGCCCAACTTTCTCCCACAAATCACAAAGTATGATCAGTATTGAAGTAATTAAGGGTGACCTAGTGGTTATTGGTGTACTAGACCAGGGAGAGAATTGTGTTTGATTGCCAACATACATCTGGGAAAGGAATTGAAAACAAAATCACCGAACTGAGTCTCGAATCTATAATACTCAATACTCAATCAGGTGATCGGGTAGTAGATAAACAAAAAAAGCAGAGTATGATTCAGTTTCACGAATACGAACACAGACAATTGATCGAAAGTAAGCAGAGAGAAGAAAAGATATCCAGAAAAGGTTAGATGATCAAAGAGCAAAGGAGAACATTATTAAGAAAAAGCATGCGTTATGACTTATGACATAATTAGCACACAGAAATTAGAGCTTTTCATGATGCCTGCCTGCCATTGCGTGGTGTTGGAAAACTGAAAAGTAGCCGTTGATTACCGCCACCACTATTCTCATATTTATTCATCATTCACCTTGCAAAGGGCTTAAAAACATTCATTCATAGTAGGACTACTGATGATCGTGCGTGGCTCGGAGTTCGGCTCGAAAAAACTGCTAAAAAGCTTGCTTGAAGTTCTGTTTGTTTGTAAACGAGCCTACCCTGAATCGACTCGACACGCTCGCGAGCTGGTTTGGCTCGTAAGCTCATGAGTAGGCTTATTTGTGGCTCGCGAGCTGTTTGAGTTAGATAGATCATGAGCCAACTCATTAAAGGTTCGATTAAGGCCTCGTGAACAAGCTCGATGACTTTAAGGATTAATAGGAGAACTTAAGGTTTACACTCGAACATTAATTTGGACTTTGAAGATTAATGTTAATAGGGTTTAGGGTTTACACTTGATATTCAACAACATCAGCAGTCATGACCGACGGCAGCCTGCGATACTTTAACTGGTAGATAGCAGTTCGATGATTAATGAAAGTAGGAACAGCAATGGCGATTTCTGTTTATTAGAGTAAAAGGAACAGATCATCAACATATGGTGACTGTATACATCAGTACAGTTTTCCAGTCTTTGCAACCTCTCAACTCTCAACCAAAGTACAAAAAAATGAACACAAAGTAGAAACAAGGACAAAATTTTTGTGATCGTAACAATCCTCTTCGTGCCAGTCTTTTAACTCGCGAACTTCTTCGACCTGGCGACGGATCATACATACAGAGATAACATCAATCAAGTTGACAGAAACTGGGATGGGTGTTGAATGGAGCAGTAGCACTATTTTTGCCTTCTTTTCTCCTTCTGCCTCCTCCACTTTCCATCTACTTTCGGTTCATTGTGCTGTCTCGATTTCTCAAGAGCGACCTGTTGGAAAAGATTTCGTCCCCCAAAGCTCACGTTGGACTGTCGAATCTTCTTCCTCTTACCTTGGTCGTATTCTTCATCCCTGTGAAGGAGACATGGTGTTCATTTGATCCACACGCACAGGTATATCACAGTTTGAATGTGTCATGAACTGTTACATCCCAATAACTCGAGTTGTTGGGAGAGAATTCCGAATGTATCTATCTTACATCGTTTACGAACAAAATGACAGAATAAATGATGAGCAACGAGAGAGATTGTAAAACTCACCACTCATCTCCTACATAACCAATGATGTTGACATTCTCTACGTAGATCAATTTCCGAGTTTGAGCTGGATTTACCTCGTCCCACCACGAGGCTGCAATGCAGAAAAAAGAAACCATCAGGTTAGTAAATTTTGACTGAATCGGACAGGAGGGGACAGATTTCTAGAGTGAAGGCTATGACTTAAGTTCGTTTCAATTAGGCTCTTCATGCTAATGTAGAACTTTAGTACAAACTACAGCAGGATATCCATTGAAGAATCGAATGAACTCACCTGTCGCCTCCTTCGAACAGTGAGCAAGAGACTTTGCTGCACCGTTATGTGCTCGATCTCTTTTACGATATCCTGTACTATTAGCATCTTTCCTGTCAGATGCCAAGGTTGAGACAGAGCTTTCCCGCAATCGTTCAGCGGTGGCAAGGACAGCACCGTTTGGCTTACTTCTTTGTGACAACTCTCCAGCCACGTCTTGAGCATTGACAGCTCCACATTCTTCATTATCATGGGGCTTAGCTCTCTTCTTCCGAGAATCAGTGGAGCTCACTGGAGGAGTGTATTTCTTGGATGTTGAGGGCTCATCAGACGAAATACTCTTGTTTTTGTCCAACTGTTGTTTCGGGAGCTTTGACGAATGTGAACGGCCATGCTTCTTCCTCTTTGTATTTTTCTTCTTTATCCCATGATGGACTATAGATGTCCTGAAGACGTTTGTACCGAGATGAAGCTTATAAATCGGGTACTTCAGGAGCTTCTTTTTTGCTCTTTTTTGTGGACTATCAGGAGTGCTTTGCGGTTGACACTCATTTGATATGAATGATGTGGCTTCAGATTTCATTGACTGGTTGTCAACTACTTCAGCTTTGTGGTCTGCCTGATCGCCGGTTTTATTATTATTAGCAGGGATACCTCCCTCCTGAGGATATGAGACAAGTCAGGTTTGATGAACATGAAAAATGATCCTGAACGGAGAAACATAATTAAATAAAATCACAATCACCTGATTCTTCTGACCGCTTAGGTTAGTTAGTGACGGTCCATGATCTACTTGAGTTACTTGACCTTCAACACCAACTGAAGTTGTCAAACCAGATGCTTTTGGTATCATATTACCAGAACATCCAGACGGGACTTCAGCTCCGACTATTACATCAGAACTAGTCTGCATAGGAGTGAAGTCGTGACATTAGGAATGAGACCTAAATATCAGCCACACAAGGAACCAGGAACAGTGGTTCACATGGACTATGTAACACAATGTTACCTTTTGTGAAGACTTATCACAAGCAAGCTTGTCAGTCACCATGTTTTGTTCGTCAGTAGAGCTGGAAGAAGCTCCACCACTGACACTGGTTCCTGCAGCACATGGTTCAGTGCAGTCCTTTGGTTTAGGAGGACTGACAATGGCTGTTACAGATGGTGCTGAAATGGTCAAGCATTCTCTTAGATCATGTTTAGGGATTAATTGTTCTTCTGGAGAAGATGCCGAAACAGGATGTGCTTTCTGAATTGAGCACTGTGGCTTTACTGGCTCGTTGTTTTGTTTGGCTGATACTCCCTTTGGTGGAGCTCCAACTTCTAACAAACCCTTTTTATTTCCAGTTGAGACACCATTTGGCATTTGCTTAGAGGCTATATTTGGAATGTTACCACCAACAGCCGGTTTCATGTTTTCATTTTTAACCTCGTCGAATTGTTTCCGTGGAGCCACAGTCTTTCTGTCGCGAACATAGAATAACATATAAGCCTTTTGATTCAAGACAGTCTTCTCGCTTACTTGGTGAACCTGTTACATCAGCATAGCAGAGCTTTAGTGCATACCGATAATAAAAAACTTCCCAGCATAAGTTTTCATATAAATAAGCAGAACAACTTTCTAGTAAATGCGGCTAGCTTAGGTTTACCCTTTCATCGTCAAGACAGTACCACATCCCACTTGAAGTGCGAACGAAGCAGACATAATGACCACAACGGGTGCTGCTTCCATGATGAACTAGAACACCATACAGGCTGTACCTCAAGTTGCAATCCTGCCATGCACAGGCAAATTAAGGGAAGAAAAAGACGATAATAATCAGCCACCAAAATGCCTACTACATGGAGCAAAAATGTTACATTTATCAATTTATTCTCCATCTAACTGCCCTACGCGGGACTTTAGTATGATTGCTTCATAAAGGAAAAGAACTTACATTGGGATTGCTAACAAAAGGCTTTATGTCCAAGGAACGCTCATATGAAACTTTCTTCTCAATCTTCCTTCCAGGATCAAAGGCGGAGAAGCGCTTCAAATGAATGCTCAAAACGTAGGGAGGATTATGAACTGTAAGCCGTTTCTTGGCTCTCACTTTCTGCTTACAACGCTGACACTGATAATGCTTCTCTCCACCATCCAACAACTCTGCGGCAGTGAAGTTCCTGAGTGCTGTTGGTAAGGCATCTGCTTTATTTATTTCAAGGCTCAAGTCTAGAAATGGATCAAATTTGTCAGAGCCATAAGAACACTGCTGACACTGCACCTGTAAAATGAAGAAATTGTGTGAGAGAAAGGCTCAAAGCTAAGATTCTAATAAAGCACCAGTACCCATGCATGTAGAATAGCTTATCCTAGTTGAAGATTACATATACAAGGAGAGGACGCGTGAAAATATTAGAGAATGCTTTTCAGAAACTAGCGAGACATCAAATCATATTCTCTCAGACTCGCAATTTAGGAGCCATTTAACAAACTTGCAATACTTTCTACTGAAACCACTCATTGTACCATGTTGTTCAAATTAGCAAGAAGACTACCTGACTACGTAGGTGACCGCCAAAGATTTTGTGTACCAAACTCTTTTCATAAGCAACAGGAGACTCGCTAGGCACCCCTGATGGCAAGCAACATTTATGCATTGATTCCAGCAAGGTCACCAAGTATTCATGTGCATCTTCCTGCTTAGAAACTTTGAGGGTTCGAGATACACCTAAGATAGGTGGTTAAGAACTCCAAATATGACAGATGTGAAAGCTCTAAAGCATACAGTACGAGAAAATCTTATCTAAATAAAAATAAGGTGTGGTCTAGTACAACAAAAAATAGTTCTATTACCTAGATTCCAATCTCATTTAGGCAGAAACAAAAATTATTTACATGGCAATTTTTAATGAAAAAATAAAGAAACAAACATCAAGGAAATCAAACAAAAAGATCACAAGGATACTGCGCATGTTTGAAACAAGATCAGGTACGAATGACATCCCTGTTGATCGTAAAGCACGGCTAACATGTTTCTGAATGGCACACAAGGCACAAAACCCAGAAATACGACCTGCAAAGAAAAATGATTCGATATAAGGAGTCCGAAATCAAAGATTACCATAATGCCAACACTTATTTTTAATTTCTCCACTTTCTCGTCGATAGGGCAAACAAAAGTCTTTACAATAATTCATGATCATCTAGATAAAAACCTCATATACAGAGAAAAAAGTATGCGGTTTGGTAAGTCCATTTTAGTTCAATAATCCTTTTCTTCACAGCTGATGAACAAGGATTAAGTAAGGGTAGAAAAAAGTTACCGAGAAGTGAAACAGGTAGCATAAGGATAAAAGACAAAGATGAACTTACAGGTACTCTTATGCTTGCCAGTTTGTAAATATGCTGCCAAGGGTTCTGTATATGTTAGACATTGTAACACGGAGTTGAGAAAACATGTGTTCCCAATATTTCGCAGACCAGCTCCCTGACAATCATCAACGCCAAACCCCATTGTCAAGTTACTTAAAAATTCAAACACCTATCAAAACTACACTACCATATAATTCACATATACAGGGTGAGAAAAATGCTGAACCTCCAGAATAACTTTACATCAAACATTCAAGCAAGCCATCTACACCAAACAATTAGAATGCATAACAAAAAAAAAAACTAAAAATCAAACTAGAGACCAACATCTTCACCCAAAATCCTCATTGTTGAAGTTACTAGACAAAGATGGAACACTATTCTAATCACAAAAACTTATGACTCATCTAAGCAAACAGAATCACACTGTGACAAAATGCTGAATCGACATAATATGCAAAGTTTCACTACAAATATATCGACTTTACCTCCAATAATCAGCTCATCTACACTGAACGATAAAATAGAACTGTCAAGAACCATCTCATCTCAATAATTCGAGCTACTGGAATGATCTTGAGCTTGAATTCTAGTAACCCCAATATTAACATATGTCTCTAGCTTGAATTCTAGTAACCCCTATATTAACACTTGTACAACAATGATAAAAGATCAATCAATTGTGAACCCTCTTCCTACAGCTGAATCTAATGAAAAGTATCAGTTCTTCATAAGAAACTATCAATAAAACTAGACAATCAACATCGTCACCCTCAACAGCAACAGAACAACAAGCGAGAGACATCAAAAAGTGACAGAAATGTTGTTTAAAAACATCAATCACTCACAATTCTCTGGAAAGTAATGTCAAAGCTGCTGATCTCGCTCTCCGAAAAATCCACCGTCCCATCTCCGCCTCTGTTGACCGCCTTCTTCTCCTCCAATTTCATCCTCTTGAAGGAATCAGGATTCAGCTTCTCGATCGGGAAATCGCGAGTGACTCCACTGTACTGCTTCCTCGCTGGATGGAACTCAACCTTCCGTTGCATCGACGTAGTAGGAGTAATTGTTAATGAAGATGATGATCCATCTTTTCCGATCGCCACTGAGTCCCTCCTCTGCTGAGTCACTACCAAACTATCCATTCGTTATAGAGATCGGTTGATGAGACGCATACGAGTGTGAGAATAACGGTGAACGGAGGGGGGCGGAGGGCGATTGCGGCGGCGGATTGAAGTTTTGAGCTTTGCGAAGGAAAAAGGAAAGGGAGTGGCAGAGAGAGGCGAAGGCTCACTATTAAACCCTACCCCCTAAACTCTTTTTCCTTTTTATTTTTATATTTTTAAAATTTTTTTTTTTGTGTTACCTGAATTTCGTGGTACCGTTGACATTTTATTCCGAATTATTAACGATATTTTTAATTTTTGGTTGCACAATTTTTTCAGCACGGTCGACGAATCAATCAGAATGAAATTAAAGGAAACCCTCTACAGCAGACACTCTACCGGAATTTAGTCAGGTGCCGACCCGGATTGGTGTTGAATCCGTGCTGAACGGCATCCGGGCCGTCGATTGAATATGGCCCACATATAGACGCTTAGGATGTAATTTAAACGGGGCCCGCTTTTAAGGGGTAGGATGGGGTTTTCGCACCAAATGAAATAAATGAGCAGGAAAATCAGACGGCGTGTATCTGTAACTGTGCAGACATGGGCAACCGTGCAGCCGTCGCGTCGCGTCGTTTCAATGGTTACTTTTCAACTTATATATAAAACTTTTACGGATTTTCAGGAGAGAGGTAACGGATATCGAAATTCATTCTCTCTGCACGCAGCTTTTACTCTCGTTTAAAGTGTTCCTCTCTCTATCTAACCGTAATAGAAACAAAGTGCTACCGTAGTAGGTATCGAAATTCGTAACACTTTTGATAGGAATCAGTGAGTCTCGTAACACCAGAAAAGGGAATTCGTAATATTTTTCAAATGGAAGGGCAGGATGAGCGAAATCAACTGCAGCAACAAGTGCTACCCAGGCGTACACAAAGTCGGTGCAGCCCGTCGAGGATGCGCCAATGGTGGGATGCTGGTACCCCCGCTCGGAAAAAATTGGTGGAAACAAGGGGGTTAGGGTTTGTACAACACCTTAATGTGACAAATTTCAAGTCAGGACAACTGATTTGGCTGATTAATCACTTCGATTTTACAAACCTAATCCTCACTGTGCGGCCTGGTGCCCAGATCACCCTGACCGAGGATCATATTCAAAAGATATATCACTTACCAAGGGGTCATGCATCCGTTTTCGATCAGTTGAACTACACTACGGAAGAGGTGAGAGTCTGGACCCGCCATCTAGGGATTCAGAGAGGTAAGGCGACATCCTGTCAGTTGGGTGTGCTCGAACATCAGTTGTCGATCGAAACCGACGACGAGAAGTGGTTCTCGTTGTTTTACTTGGTTTTGCTGGGAAATATGTTCCACCCAAAATCCAGCCAGAAGGTCCCGCATCAATACTTGGGTGTTATATTCGGTCGAAGAGCACATAGGTTCGAAGAGTACAACTGGTGCGCGTTCCTGTTGGAGGTATACCGTCAAGTAGGACGGACGGACAAAGGATACATCGAGGCAGATATGTGTCTACTTATGGTTAGATTTAAATAAGTGTTACTTATTATGGAGGAAAATATTACGTTTTAAGTTTTTTAGTACTACGTATTCATGTTCGTCTTCGTCATTGTTTGTTTGGAAAAACAGTTGTTCTATCTTGACATGGTGGGACTAGTCGGTGACTCAGTCCCGAGAATCAGACCTACGGTCATTAACTGGACCCAGAGGGCTGTCAATGCCCAGACTTCAAGGTTGGAGAGCACAGGCACCATTATTCAATGGCAGCCAGAGGAAGAGGAAGCTACAGCAATTGGATCCCGAGTCGTCAATGCCGACATTAGGCAGTACTTGACGCAGGACGACAGCCCTGTCAATGTAAATGCACCTGGGAGGCCATCGGTTGGCAAAGGTCAGTTGGTGTTATTACAGAGGGAGAATGAGAAAAGGGAAAGAGGTGAGAAGAATAAGAAGCAGGAGGCAAGGGCTAAGTCGAGGCTTAATCTGGAGGATATCTACCCATCAGCCATGCCATTCACCAGACTAGACATCGATCATATGTCCCTGGACGAGGTAAGACTCTATATAATACAGGTATTACGGACAAAATGTTAACTGGTAAGTGTTACGAATTACTGAGTCAAACAGTTGTCCGTAACACATTCTGGCATTTTCAGTAATACGTTTTATAAATTTGTAATACTTTTTATCACTTTGTAATACCTTCTCCCCTTTTCACGTGATACTTACTGTATTTTTAATTCCTCATACAGGTAGAGGAGAGGAGGGAATGGTTGAATACCTACATCCATTTCCACAGGGGTGCACTTGCCACTCTGTTGGATATGAAGCAGCAATGTGATGATCGCATCGCAGGTGATCCAGAGCGCAGTTTATCTGTTGAGCGTCGAATGATATCCGAGGATCTCGCTTTGGCAAGCTACACAGATGCAGACATCAACCATGCTTTAGCCAAGATGGAGTCTAGTAAGAGGAAGAAGAAGGTACCCGATGCAGCTATCACTAAGGAGAGCTCCGTCAAGGTATCTTCACCCCATAAGTCTGGACAGAAGAGGAAGAGGTTGGCCAAAGGTGGTCAGTTGGTTCGGGGGTATCGGGGTGAGCAGCCGCTGCAAAAGCAGCAGAAGTCACCAAGGAATGTTGTGCCAATTAGCCAGGCGATGCCTGAGAAGTCCCCAAGGCAGGAGGTGCCAAGGAAGGAGGTGTCAAGGGAGGAGGTGCCAAGGCAGGAGGTGCCAAGGAAGGAGGTTCCAAGGAAGGAGTTGCCATTGCAGGGGGTGGCAAGGAAGGAGGATAATGCCAAGGAAGGGGGCGACACTTCAGGACGTCAAAACCTGATGGAGAAGGAGAAGGTGGTTCAGAAGGAGGATGAAGTCGCAAAGGGGCAGGAGAATTTGATAAACCAGGGCAAAGGTGGAGATAAGGAGGGAGATGACCAAGGTGAAATTTTTGATTTCAACCTTGCAGTTGATATTGGCAAGTCTATTGTCGAAGGGACAGCTGATGAGGAAAAGGAGAGTTCTTCTCAGCAGCAAGATGATCTGCCAATTTCTGTTCTACTAGATGACAAGCTGAAGAAGTCGGAAAAGGTAGTTTCTGGGGGTATAGTTGAAAACAAAAATCTCGTATAGGTTTATGCACTTTTTCGTTATATGTGTTAATAGATTTAGTTATACCTTTTTACCGCCTTCGTATCCTGTGTGGGGGGTGTTTCGTATATGTTGGACAAATGTGGGTCCGCTCCACATGGGGGTGTTAACTGATACAAATTAATTAATTTATTAAGTGTAATTTTAACACCCATTAATGTATTTTTCATTGTTAAACATATGCTTAATATTAAGAGTTGTAATTTTTATATTTTTTGTTCACAGATGAACATGAATAAGAAGCTTAGGTCAGCATCAAAAAGGGTCAAGGCGAAGTCCAAGTATGTGAAGTCTCCCTACGAAGCGCAGAAATACACTAAAATACATATTAAGAACTCAGCGGCTGTTGGAAAAGAATTAGACCAAACGCCAGAGGTACATACTCTCGTAATACATGTTAATTTCTTTAGTAATCGATTTCTATAACATTCGTTATACTTTCGTGAACGCAGGACCAACAACTGATAAAGTATTCCCCCGGACCTGTCACGTAGGAAATGGTCGCGATTGTGGATAAAATTGACGCATACAACACTGATGTATGGGTTGACACTGAGAGGTGCCAGGCGCTCACAATGTACATGTGGAATGATGATTTAGACCAGTGAGTTATAACTAATCAGTTTTATTCAATTTTATTAATAATGAATTCGTAATACTTTTCTTTTCGTACGTTTTAATTGGGTTTGCATGTTTATCGTCATCCAGGGAAGAAGTTCTTTTCTATAGCCAACATGATATTGGAAGGTTGAGCAGGGAAGAGTTCATGACTTGCAGACCCGGGCACATGTTGTCTAATTTTTTTATTGACACGTATGAACAGTGCACAAATATTTTATTCAAGCAAACCGGGTTCTGTGATAGGTTCATTTTCGGGATGGAGTGCGCTGTAAGTGTTCTGTTTTTTATGATGTTCTGTTCTTTCAGCTTTTGGTTTCTGGCATCCCAGATAGAAGCGATACGGACTGCTCGTCGGACGGTTAACCTGATAAATGTAACAGGGGAGATTGCAGCCACAGTATGGGATGAAGTTTGGCATTTTTTGTTTTTGGGATTTTGGGATAGAGAGAAGAGGATATGGACCCAAGAGAGATTGTTTTAATGGGTTGTGTTGGTGTCGTTGGGGTTACCAAGGGAGATTGATTTTTTTAATGCTGGTTGTTGGGAGATTGTGCAGTTACCCAATCAGTTTTGACCTGCATTAATTACGTGTTCAAGGTATCACAAATAAGAGCTAACGTAATTCATTTCGTGCACACTCGTACCACTTACCAACTTAATAATATATACAATATAAGATTATTCGTACTACTTGGGAAATTTATTCGTTACACTTAGACAAGAAACATAAGAAACAACCTCTTATGTCAAGATCTAGTTCAACCCCATGTTTCTAAGTTGGCCCTCTAGGAATTCCACCCTTGATTGAAGACTTGAAACTTCATCCAGAAGCTCTAGAGTTCGTAACTCTTGCATAATAGGTCCCGGCGAATACCTGTCTAGTTGTCGGTCCTGCGTTCGGTAAAGTATAACGAATGGTATAGTCATCTATTACGAAGTTAAATATAATGTGCTACGAAGATATTATATATGGAGTAATGTATTACGAAATTAATGTTTTTTACATTGTTTGTTAAAGACGGAGGTCAGTCCCACCCATTTCGTGGTTCTGAAAGATTACATTTTTGTCCTTTCGAACTGAGTGCAAGAATGCATTCCGGTCCCTTTGAGATATGGGCCTTTTCTTCGGCTTGAAAGTCTCTGTTCGTTTCTTCAATTTTTTGGGCGCCTGGCAGGGCCCTTCCTTTTGGTGCTCGTTTAGGTTGATTGCAGTGCTCATCCTTTTCTCCAGATCAATTATGCACTGTATGGCTGTAGCTGTCTTGGCTGTATCCCCATTAACCTGAATAGAAGTATATGAAGACATGTTAAGTATTACATATGTATAAAGTACCAAATTCGTAATTGATAATTATATAAACGGGAAGTACCGTAGACTTAAGCTTAGCCATCGCAGTAATTAACTCGGACATTTGGGCAACATCTGGGTGGGAAACCTCTGGGATTGTGTCTGCAATGAGCAGGCCATCCTTTGCTGTTCGGCAATACCTATACGAAATTTTATACAATGTATAACTAAAAAGAAGAGTATATATGACGAATATTGTGACAATATAATACGGAATAATAAGAAAAGTATCACGAGTATGTCAATTAAGTGTGTACCTTTGTAGGATTAATGGTTTAGGTATATGCAGCAGCAAATGATTTCCGTTACTACCCAGCACCTCCCTGAATCGTATTATATGTCTGCACATCAAGCCCTCCATTTCAAACATGTGGCACCCACAGACTATGATTGAACAATCCCTTGTGCATGTGACGATTCTTTCATCAGTTCTTCTTGACCCATTAACATCCTGCTTGAACACGCTGAATGTCATCACACCTGCATTTGTTTTTTTCTTCCAACGCCAGCACGCCGTAGGCTAAAGTTTGCTCGTATTCAGACAACCACTTTTTAAAAAATTTTGGGGTGTATTCTTTGGCTAGTTGTTTTGTCAGTTCGCTGTGCTCAAACCTGTCCCAACGGAGAAAAATACATATATTTGTTACGTATATTGAAGATATAGATAGAATATTACGAACAATTCAAAACGTGTTACGGAATATAAGCAAAATATTACGTATGTTTACAAAGTGTTACGTTTTTTAAGCTAAAATAAAACGTATTACTTATAAAATATTACGAAATATGTTAAAGGATTACGTCTAGTATCACCTATTGAACGGTTTCGATGTTTTCATCTTGAAGTCCCGTTTCAATTCCTCCTCTCTTTTGTTCTCCACTAGTCGGCTGAACTGCTGAAAAAATTCCTCCAAGGAAAGGTTTGGTGCCAGGTAGTGCCTCATGTTACTGTTGCACGTTTCACTTAATTGTGAGCTACGCATGCCACAGGTGAAATGTGATTGCATCCATGCTCTAGACCATTGTGTCCTTTTTTGGTAGATCTGAGTGAGCCATGGGTGTCCTTCTGGTTCACGATCAGGGAAGCATTTTTTTTTCATAAGCCCCCAGTGGACATCAAACTCAGCCTCAGTGTCAACCCCAAACATCAGGTAGCTAAGTTCAGCTACGAATACCTGATATCAATAAAGCTGTTACGTTACACATGGCAGTGTGAAGCATAAAGTGTCACGTAAGATGAATTATATATTACGTAGGTGGCTAAAGTGTTACGTTTTTCAAGATTAAATAAAACGTATAATGAATGAAATATTACGAAATCTAATAAAGTGTTACGTTTTTTATGCTTAAGTAAAACGTATTTTACATATAAACACCCTTGTTGCGGTACCTTGTCACAGAGTGATCCCAAGTTCCTCGCAGCATTATTGAGGATATGGAATGTACATAGTCCATGGTATGTAACCGGCATTGGATATATGGCCCTAATACCGGCAGCAATCGCCGCTGCTTGGTCGGTGAAGATACTGGTTGGTTTCTTCCCCCCCATGCATTTGTCAAACATTTGGAACAACCATTCGAAGGTAGTTGACGTCTCGTCAAACAAAAGAGCAGCACCGAATATCACCATATCTCTATGGTGGTTGTACCGACGAATAAAGCTGTTATGTTACACATGGCAGTGTGAAATTTAATAAGGAAAAAGTAACACGTAAGATAAATTATATATTACGTAAAAGGGTAAAGTGTTACGTTTTTTATGCTAGCGTAACATGTATTACATACAATTATTACGAGACATAATAAAGTATTACGTCTTTTAAGTTTAAGTAAAACGTAACAGTTTTTGAAATATTACGAAGGGTAACAAAGTGTTACGTGTTTATAGATTAAATGAAACGTATTACATATAATATATTACGAATTAGAGAGTATTACCTAAGGGCCTGTAGTCTTTGTTTGTTCTGTAAGTGGTGTCGAAACTGATTGAGTCCCCAAACACAGAGAATTCTTGACGCATCCTATTGTCAGCCCAAAAGACACTCAAGATTTCATTGCAGTTGTCTTCCTGAAGCTCATAGAAGAAATTTTTTTCCTCTCTTGATCGAACTCTAAAATAGCGCTGCAGTGATGATCCTTCAGCGGTGCTCAATGCAGAATCTGGTCTTTCCCTGTTGTGGTTCCGGAGATCTTCGTATAAGAAACCCACGTGTTTGGCCCCCCTGCCATTTGCCTCATTATGTCGAATGATTTCCGGGAAGTCACCCCAGCCAGTTTGTGTATGAGGGCAAGATGTGCATTTGTTCGGTTCACACTTCTGTTTGACCGGAAAAGATGAGCATATTTTTCTGGGAGCAATTCATGCGGTGCATGAGTTTTTATCCAGTCGTATATGTAATACTTTTTGAGAGATTTGTCCCATTTCATTTTTATTTCTGCCTCACAACCTAGTCGTTCATCAGGTCTAGTCCGCTTATTGTTTGTCTTCCCTTTTCTTTTTTGGCCTTCGTGCGTGCAAACGAACCTAAGGTATCGACATGGGGGTCTACAGCTAAGACATCGGCGGCTGTTTCATCAAGAGTCGGAGTTGATTTATATTTTTTCTGGTACCTTATTCTGACACCAAAACCAGCAAGATGAGCGTAATCCTCGTAGAACTGAAACGCTTCTTGCATGTTGTCAAACATTGGGAGCGCGTCTCCTACGAAAGTGAGGTTAAAGTGAATCGCAGGTTAAAGATGTTACGAGATAAAGAAATAAGTACAACGTATAGACAGCGAATTATATACGAAATGCTTTAAAAAGGTATACGAAGGAAGTCATATATATTACGTAGTACAAGGTAAGGTATTACGTAAGATAAGTGTTATTACTTTTGGTACAACGACAATTATGTACAAAGTTTTTTCATATACGTGTAACTGACCCGGATCAGCCACCTCATTCAACTCCATTCCCTCGTTAAAATCCAACGTTGTTGAAGATTCTCCTGCAATACAAGGTATTAATTAATACGAAACATTAAACAATATATTACGAATGAACGTATAAAATGTCAAGTAATACCTGCACGAGTTACGGACGTTTCATTTAGATCAATACGCATATTTGTGGATTCCCCCTCGATTCCTGCATTTACGTGTACGTAGTGCAAAACGTGTGTAAATGTGTTACGAAGTACACGAAAGTATGAATTATTACGAAAGATAATAGAATGTAGTACGGATCTTTCAGAATATATCATACGAACGAACGTAGAAAATGTTACGTAATACCTGCACAAGGTACCAACATTTCATTTAGATCAATAGGCATATTTCTGGATCCCCTCGATTCCTGCATTTGTTCAGAATGTATTCAACCATGTAAACGTTGTGGAAAGTGTACACAGGAAAACGTAAAACGTAAAGAATGCATTACGTAGTACCTGGCAGAGTGATTGAAACGTCAACGACTGCAAAAGGTTACGAAAGAGACGTAAGGCCAGGAAACGTATTACGATTGGAAAAAAACATTACGAATGCTTAATACAAATACGAACGGTATTACGAAATAACTAGATTACCTTCACGTGCCAGTGACATTTTGTTACGTGAGAGAGAAATGAGGAGCGAGAAATTGTAGGCGAGAATTTTGGAGCGAGAAAATTACGAAATTTAATTCGCCGGGAACTGCTTTTATAGGGTTCTAATTTTCTCTCTCCTGTCAAATCACAAATGCAAAATTTCAAATCAGGCGCGAAAATATTACGAAACAGGAAATGACCGAAACAACCCTCGCGCGTTACATTTCCCCGTCACCGTACGATTCATCGGACGGCTCCTATTGCGTTCAGCACGGTGCTGAATACACCTATTCAGCATAATACTATTACCCCACTCTACCGCCATTTCCCAGTAACTCTTCACCTCGATTTTCCAGTAACTCTTCCCAACACTCTCCTCCACACTCAAACCCAGTCAAACATATAACTCCCCTCAACCCCTGCCCTGCCCTGCCCTGCCCCTCTCCTCTCCCTCTCTCCTTCCCTTCCCTCTTTCATTCTTGCTATCGTTATTAATTCTCCGAAAAAAGTGATATTGAGGGGGGAGACACTCTGCCACCATCATTCTCACAACTGAAAACGGATTCTCCCCATCCCCTCACCTGCCATCGTCATCTTCATCTCCACCCTTCGCCAGTTCTTCTTCCACTTCCACACTCTGAATCTTGGGTCATCCTGGATGACCTTCTCTATTGGCTTCCACAATGCTTGATTCTGACGTCGGTTGTGCCGCCGTTGGGTAGAGGTGAAGTAGGAGTGACAGATTTTTCATTGAAGTAAGGAGACAATAGAGGGAGAGGGAGAGAGAGGAGACAATGTTGGGGACTAGGGTTTGGTGGGAGGATGAGAGGTTTAGGTGTGTGGAGCATTGGGCTTGGATGTAGGATTCGAGCTCAATTGTTAGGGATTTGACTATGGATGATGATAAATTTAATTCTAATCGATTGATGATTGTTTCAGATTTTGATCGCCGGAGAAAGGAGGTTGAAGAAGATGGTGTATATATATATTGCTCTCTTGTTTCTCTCTTTTGAGTTTTCAACCTTTTTTTTTTTTTTTTTTTTTGCGAAATTAGGGATGATGGTCTATTGGCGATGATCCTCCAATCTCCATGAAGGTATGGATGGCAATGGGCCAACCCAGTGGGTTTTTTTACCCAATTTTTTTGACCTAGTGGGTTTTTGGGTCAACCCAAAATAGACCCAAATGAAATCTATATCATTTTGGATCAAGTTTGGGTATGGGTTAAGAACATTTGGACCTAATATTTTGGGCAGACCCATTTGGGCCTCTTTGGGTCTATACTTCAAGTTGTAATTCTTATTACTCTAAACTCATAAACCAAGATAACTAATCCAATCCACAAAGCTGTCAAGATAACTAAACCAAGATAAAGTTCCTTGTAGCTGCCTTGAGATCACCAAATGAGCAGTTAAATCAAGGGAGGACTGTCCCTGATGCTGAAACCCTGCTCTCCTAGAAACCCTGCTCTTCAACCCAATTCTGCAGAACATCAGAGGCACACAACAAACACCAAAATGGGTTGATAAGCACTACAAATACTTCAATCTTCAAGCTACAAGGGATACAAAAAGTAACACAGAGAACAGCTGTCATCATCATGATCCCTATTGGTAGAAGCTCAAGTTTCTTCTACCAATTCGTATTACTTGATTCACAGTAACTAAGATGAATAGAAGGAAAGTCAGGCTGCTATTGCACATCTAGAAGCAAGGTTCGAGATTGATCGATGATAACCACTAAATCGAATCGAGATGTGAAACATCAACTACCAACAATAGCACCACCCTAGATAGTTATATAGTATACCCTCTATGCTATGCTACTCATAGGTACAAGCTTAAGCATCCAGTATGAACAGCCATCACCAAGCAAGAATGTAGCTCAAATTCTCCATTTCAGAACATAAATAAGCAGTAACTAAGATGAATAGAAGGAAAGTCAGGCTGCTATTGCACCATCTAGAAGCAAGGTTCAAGATTAATCGACCATAACCAGCTAAATCAAATCACGATGTGAAAAACCAACTACCAACAATAGCACCAGTCCTATTCCTTTATACTAAATACCATCTATGCTATGCTGCTCATAGGTACAAGCTCAAGCGTCTACTATTGAACAGCCATTACCAAGCAAGAAACTAGCTCAATTTTTCCAATTCGAAACAGAAATCAGCAGCAAAACAAAACAAATAATCGACTTACCTACAAATTTCTGAGATTCGGATTCCAGAACAGTGTCATTAGCCCACTCATCTCTGAACACACCAGATACAGCAACGAACCTCAGCCAAACAGAAGACACCACTCCAACAATCAAAGGGCTAACACCAAACTCCTCCACCAACGCCTCGCACTACAATTGAACAATCCTCTGAAGCCCCTGCTCTTATCAAACCCCTACATTATCTAAGCGGTGGAGGAGTAGCAAGAACAAGGAACGAACGGAATCGGCAACGAGCAAACGAGGAACGAGCGATTTTTCAGCCGACACTACCTTGCCCAGTTGGCGGTTGAATAAGAATCATTGATTCTCTCTGCTGTCCATTTCTTATTCATTCAGGGTGATCGGCTGGTGCTCCTTTCTCAAACCAGAACAACTCTGAACTTCGTCCTCCTTCCTTAGAATTTTGATGAGCAGATGAGTTGATTTAGATTTTAGGTTTAGTTTTAAATGGGTCTGTAAAGATCCAATAAAAGTTAAAGTTAATATTACATGGGTCTAAAATGGACCCAAATGAAATAAGTGGGTTTGGGTCTGACCCACTCACAAAAATACCCATACTTGACTTGGTCCATTTCACTTAAAATGGGTTAAGTATCCAAAATTATCAACCCAATTGCCATCCCTAGGTATGAGTTATGATCCTAAGATAGTTTGCGGGACACATTAATTATCACATAACATTTGTAATGGTACATGAAACATACATTAATCACAATAGTTTTGATCATACGTGAATAGCACTACAACAAAAACAGTGACCATTGTCACGGATAGCCGCTTCAAGCTGCTGACCGCTGTTGTGGTTCCTATCAGCAACTACGGATCCACATCAACAGTCACAACTTTTTGTTGGTCTATAAACACGTACATACATGTACATATCGCAACTCACACTTAGGATCCATTAATGGTTTTTATTTAAGTACACATCATAGGTGTGTATGTAAACGGTCCCTCCTTTTTTTTTTTTTTTTTTGAAAGGGTCGACCTGATATTATTAATCATGCAAATTCGTACAAACGTTTGTCATGGAATCAACCAGCCAAACCGGAGAGACATTACCCTCAGTAGGGCAATTAAAGAGTCGAGACTGTCGAGCAAGTAAATGTGCCGTCTCGTTCTGTTCTCTCCTCGCAAAACCAATAGAGAAGTGCGGCTGTCGTGCCATAATTGAGAGACAACTTCCAACGAGCTCCCCCAGCTCCGTCAACTGTCTGGTTTTGTTTTGAATTGCTCGGACAACTTCAAGGGCATCTGATTCGAACATCACCTGAATCCATCCTTGGTTTTCAACCTAGCTCATAGCTTCCAACACTGCACGGGCCTCCGCCTCTGCACTACGCCACACCCCTCCCCACGTCGTCATTCTATAGCCAAGCAGCTCCCCCGCATGACTTCGGACCACCATACCTGCACCGGTACGGCCATCGTCAACGAAGATTGCTGCATCGGTGTTACACTTTAAGAACTCTGGTCTTGGAACATGCCACTTAGGACAGGTATCTGACGCAACCCGCTCCGTCCCTCTCCTCGCCGAGCGAGCTTGCTGCCAATCTCTTAGTTCATCTAGGGAAGATTTGCACACCCAAGCTTCCTGAGCCTGCTTATTATTCCAGACCCTACAGTTACGCTCATACCAAACAGCAGATAGAAGTGTTGAAATGTGTTCCTTCTGCGTCTCTGTACCCTCCTTTATCATCAGCTGCAACCACTCCGCCATCGTCTCGCTCCGGGCTGCCCAACCATCCACCACATTCACCAAGTCCGTTTTAACCCAGCAAGTCCGTGCCACCACACACTCGAGAAACACATGTCGATCTGTTTCATCTCCCGTGTTACAGCTCCCGCAGCCCCCCATGATAAAAGTATGTCGTCTTCGTAGCGTGTCCTTAGTAGGTATAATTCCCCGACCTAAACGCCACACAAAGTGTTTTTTTCTAGGCGGGACATTCAAGCTCCAAAGGGCTGTCCATTCTCCACTAACAGCAAGATGAGCTCATCTAATCACCTTGTCCATATAAAGCTTATAGGCGGACCGGACTGTGTAAACGCCACCTTTCCCATAATGCCAAATCAGCTGATCCTCCTTGTGGGGACAAGGCAAGGGCATTCCCATAATAATTGCTGTGTCTCTAGCATTAAAAATGGACTCAATATGCTCTTCGTCCCACTCCGGTAGCCCCAGAATCATTAAATCTCGAACAGTAATTTCCTCCAATCCATTCCCAACCGATGACGAGATTTTAAAATCATCATCATCTCGTAACCAAGGTTGTGTCCATACGTTCACTTTAGTACCATCTCCAATCCTCCATCGGACTCCCTGTTCCAAGACAACCTGCGAAGACCGGATGCTCTTCCAAACTAGGCTTGGAGAAGACCCCTCCTCAGCCGACAAAAAATCACCCTTCGAAAAATATTTAGCTTTGAACACACGTGTAACAAGAGCATCAGGGTCAGAAATTAATTTCCAACCTTGTTTCCCCAGCATTGCCCGGTTGAATCCCATCAAGTCCCGGAAACCCATACCTCCATGATCCTTCCTGACACAGAGCCTCTCCCATCGCATCCACGAAATCCCTCCTCCTCCCCGTGGTTTCGTACCCCACCAGAAACTGTTCATCATCTTCTCGATATCGTCGATGAGAGTCGCTGAAAGGAGGAAAGCATTCATGCTATAAGTTGGGATAGCCTGCAAAACAGCTTTAATTAGTACCTCATTCCCTCCTTTCGAAAGAAATCTATCTCGCCAGCTCTGTATTCGGTTCCAAACGTGTTGCTTAATTTACGCGAAAACTTCCTTCTTCCTTCTTCCAACCATGGACGGAAGTCCCAAATACCGGCCCGTGGTCAGCTCCTTCGTTACACCGAGAATCGCCGATATGCCTTCTTGCAGCATATGGTATGTATTTTTGCTAAAAAACACACCCGACTTGTCAAAGTTAATTGACTGTCCTGAGGCTGATTCATAAGTTAATAGAATTCTTTTAAGCTCTCGCGCCTCTTGAATATCGGCCCTGCAAAAGAAGAAGCTGTCGTCAGCAAATAAAAGGTGAGAGACGCTTGGTGCGCCCCCGATCACCCTACTGCCATGCAACGTGCCCTCCAACTCCGCCTTTTTAATCATCGAAGTCAAACCCTCCGCACAAAGAATGAAAAGGAAGGGCGAGAGAGGGCATCCCTGCCTCAGTCCTCTCTCTGGAGTCACCGGTCCCACCTTCACCGAGTTAACCACCACATCATAGTCGACCGTCTTAACACACATCATCATCCAATTCACCCATTTATTATCAAACCCCATCTTCCTCAGAATTTGCTCCAGATATTCCCAAGAGACCCGATCATATGCCTTAGATATATCTATCTTAAGCGCCACCTCTCCACTTTTTGCATTATAGATTCGCTTCATATGATGATGGGTTTCGAATGCCACGAGTACATTGTCAATAATTGATCTTCCTTTAATGAATGCAGATTGTTCCTTGGATATAAGCTTTGGCATAACTCCCCGAAGTCGGTTTGCTAAAACCTTTGCTATGATCCGATACAAGACACTGCAGAGAGAGATCGGTCTTAAATCCTTCATACACTCTGGGTTATTCACTTTAGGGATCAACACTATATTCGTTCTCTGCATCAGACCCGAGAGCTGTCCCTCCTCCAGCCAGTTCGAACAGTTTCGGAACACTTCATCCCCAATACGAGCCCATTCAGCTTGATAAAAACCGGGATTAAAACCATCCGGACCCGGAGCTTTATTCGACTCCATAGAGAATAGAGCATCTTTGAATTCCTGACACGTGAAAGGCTTAGTGAGATTTAAATTATCACTTCTGGTTACCTTCTGTTTCACACAGCTAATCACTTCCCTTGTATCACTGTCCTGTCGCCGAAACAAGTCAGAAAAGTATGCAGCGGCCACTGCTCCCATACTATTATCATCATCGGCCCAACCTCCATCTGCTTGTCGAAGTCGGCCAAGTTTTTGAATTTTCTTCTGCCATTTGCAACTGAGTGAAAGTAACGAGTATTCAAATCACCTTCCCGAAGCCAATATTGCTTCGCTCGTTGTCTCCAATGTTCTTCTTCTCGTTTTAATTGATGTAGCAGCTCCTGCCTACATAAATTATATTCCTCCACCGCAGTAGGACTGACATCATGTTGTAATTCCACCAAACGTCGTTTTAACAGACTGATCTTGTCCCGATATTGCCGATCCAGGCTGCGTCCCCAAACAGCTAGTCCCTCTGCACATAAACATAACTTTTCCCCAAGTGGCTTATGAGAATTCTGCTGCCACATGTTATGCATCTGTTGGTCAAAACCAGGTTCCCTTAACCACTTGTTTTCAAACCGAAAGGCACGATTTGGTCGACTCTCCTCCCTCAATCCGGTGTTAAGTAATAATGGAGTATGATCCGAAATCGGAGCTATCAGGTTTGTCAACGTAGCATTTGGAAAGGTAGCGATCCAATCATCATTTGCCAGCGCCCTATCCAACCGCTCCTCAACATGATTAGGTTTACCTCTGAATCGTTCCCATGTGTATGGGTAGCCTTGCATCGGTAAATCCAGCAGCCCCGCATCTACTACCCGCGTCTCTAAACCCGTCCATGAGCGCCTGTGGGTGATCATGAATGCCTCGCTTGTCCTCCGGATTAAGTAAGTCATTAAAATCACCCATACACACCCATGATCCATCCTCTTTGAGCCCTCGCAACATATCCCAATAATCCTTCCTTCGATGTCTCTCCGGGAACCCATAAAATCCTGTAAGCCTAAACACGCTACCATCCTCCTCCTTGGCATCCACATTCACAAAATTTCTAGAGAAATTAACTAATTTCACTTGCTCCATCCTTCGCCAAAGAATCGAGATACCACCACTGTGACCTACCGCATCCACCGTAAACATTCCTTCAAAGTTAATTTTTTTACGAACCACCTCCATTCTCTGCTTCGAACAAAGAGTTTCGATCAAGATTACCACATCCGGCCTGTGAGACTTAACAAGCTCACCCACCACCCGAACCGCTCGAGGTTGGCCAAGTCCCCGGCAGTTCCAACATAGAACAATCATTGCGATGGGCAGGTCCCGGCTCCCGGGCCTGCCTGCTTCAAGTTTTTTGGGACTTGATACCCATGATTCTCTGTTTCTGCTCTCCCGGAGCTCCTTCCACTCCCACCTATCTCCCCATTTCTCCTGCGCTTCTTATCCTCAGGCAATTCAACTCCCTCCATGCCATCCATATCAACACTACTCCCTCTCCATTCTCCCATATCCCCAGCTACCACACGTGCTCCAAAGTTGTTCAGCAGCGCACGTACGTTAGGATGTTCTCTACCCGGGCCATTTATATTTCCATCCAGCTTGCCAAGTATCCGTCTATGGTCCTCCGACTCGGTACCATCACCAATAACCTTCTTCGGTATCAAATATTGCTCTCCTCCCAAGATCACTGGTGGCTTATATTCAGCTCGTAGAGTAGCGTCCCAGTTCCGGACTAGGTCCGCTTCTGGGGTGCGATAGAATATCTCACAATGCCGCTCCACGTGACCTATTCTACCACACACATAGCAAAAGGTTGGTAACTTTTCATATCTGAATTTGCCAAGCAGCCAATCCCCTCCAGGTCGTCGAACCTTCCTCTCTTTCTTCAATGGTGCTGTAATATCCATCCGCACTCGCACTCGCATATATGGTGTAGTCGAGGAATACACCACTTTATCATCAAACGAGATGAAGCTACCAACAAAGTCAGCCAAAATCTTTCCAACCCTCTCGGTGCAGAATGCTGCAGGGAGTTCATGAATCTGCACCCAAAACTCCGCCAAGTTTAGAGGGACTGTAGTCGGTATTTCTCCCGGTTGCAGTGCTCGTGTTACTAGAAGCGCACTATCAAACGTCCACGGACCACGCTCCAGCACCCAACGCAGATCAGCCTCGTGATAGAATCGAAACAGAATAAGCTTTTGACCTAGATCCTCGACAGTCATCCCCTTTCCCGGCCTCCAAAGTCCGGCCATACGATGTTGCATGATATTAAAGTTGTAGGCTCGCGTGGTCAACAGCATACCAACCATGCATAAATCGTACTCTTCCACCGCTTCATTCAGGTCTAGCTCCGCCAACTCAACTCCGATGTCTTCCTCCTCTTCATTCAGCAGCAATGTTGCGTTGAGATCCATAACGATGAGAGTAAGCACACAAGATCGTGTGAAGATTTGCAGGAAAGCAAGGGAAATAAACCCTAAAAAACGCCGTCAGCCAAAGAAACCCTAAAGATGGGTAAATTCTCTCAACAGGAGAAACCCCTCATACGGGGGAAAAAAATTAATCAACTTCTAAACGGTCCCTCCTTATTTCCTTATTCTTTCACTTACCGGTCGGCGACATGATGGCGCGTTAATCAAGGAACGTTGCAAGTGAACTCATCAACAAGAGACACAACGATGTTGTTGCGGGTCCCAACACAAGTTTTAAGGATGCTGCGAGCAACATCAATGTAATTATAAGTCGTCTTTGACTGATGTTCCGGAACATCAGTCAAAAACGACTCGTCAAATGTGCTGCACAAGCAATCCTGAACGTTACCCACCAGCCTATCAAGAACAGGGCAGCACTGCTTATTGACCATGTCCACGTTCTCCGAGTGGTCAAGGCACGCAGCTCTAACTTTCTCGACCGGACATCGATTATTCTTCATCGTCGTCTTCATTGTCATGGCATGGTAGCCACCGGTTGCGGCTTCTTTGGCGCCGCTCATCTGTTGCTGAGTAGCTGGTGGTGGTGGTGATGGGCAGGGCCTGATGATTACAGTTGAATCATTGACAGGTATGCTGATCAACTGGGCGCTACAGAAGGAGGCCATGAACAGCATAGTTAGGACATGGGTGGACACGGCCATAATGCAGAAAGGCTTCGGATGAGTAGTTCACAAGAACATGAGAGTGTGTGTGTACGTGCATCTATATATATAGTCTTCGAAATTACAACACAAAATGAAGTGGGTTTTGTTAGGGTTCTAGTTTGGTTGCTTCACGTTTCAACAGAAGGTGAGATGAGATCGATCATGCATATGAAAGGCTCAATCAACTCGCTTTTCAGTTAATTTCAGTTGATGAATTGAGCATGGTTGTACCGTGTTAAACAAGTTATGTACTTATATATGATGGGTATGGAACAATTTCGTATCTTTGGTTTGTTTAGTTCATTGTGGATAAGTTGTGATGGGTTTATCGGGTGACTAAGCGATTCGGGTCAAGCTAGCGGTTCGCCCGATACAAAAGGGTCGCCCTAAAAGTGGAAGAAATTAAAACTCGATTAATTATTCAGCTCACGGGCCCAAGTAGTCGGTTGTCCAAGCCTGACTTGAGAGAAGTAATGCGTGGGTCTGTCGCCTGTACTAAAGGTCTAGGAAGTCTGCGTAAACCCCAGGAGGTCAGGGTTCTGTCGCTCAAACCCTAAAGTACTACACGTGGTTGGATCTTGTATATACTCTCTAATCTTGTGGAGCTTTCGTAGCTGTTGTGACTATAATTTCTAGACTGACTCTATAGTTATTGTTAGTGTCAAACCATATCAGTTCAGGCAGTATAGTCACTAAAATGGTACGATAAAACGATCATAAAGCTTCAGCTAGGGACCACTGATAGCTTCAACCTTGGGTTTGAATCAAGGAAATACCCGATATCTACAACTATTAAACCGTCCTCTCACCAGAAATGATTCCATCTTAATACCTTTACCAGTACCACCGTTGCATCACCTTTAACATCAACCGTCAACCATCCATTTCGTCGAGATCAACGTCTTGATTGGAACCTATAAAAAATTTAGAACAAGTCTGTTAAAACGTGAAGCAACCAAACTAGAGCTCTAACAGAAGCTATGAATTAGGTATTATTTCCCTTTCTTTCTTAATCATTTGCACTACTCTGAAACTTTGAAGAGTGTACATATATATTTATGCACGTACACACTCTCTTTGTATCCTTGTGAACTCATCTAAGGCCCCTGTGCATCAACAAACGTACTATTATGGCCGTATCGTGCACTCCCAAGTTCGGAGCTCTTGTCCTAACTACGCTTTTCATGGCCTCCTTATGTAGCGCCCAATTGATCAGCATACCCGTTAACGATTCAACTGTAATCATCGAGCTCCCCTGCCTAAGCCTAACAGGATTAGCTACCCAACAACAGAAGAGAGGCGCGCCAAAGCCAAAGAAGCCGCAACCGATGGCCACCATGGCATTACAATAACGCCGAAGAAGAGCACGAATCGATGCCCGGTCGAGAAAGTGAGAGCTGCGTGCCTTGGTCACCCGGAGAACGTGGTCATGGTCAAGAAGCAGTGCTGCCCTGTTCTTGATAAGCTGGTGTATGTTAAGGATTGCTTGTGTAGCACGTTTCAGCTGGTCAACGGTATGAGACAACATCGGTCAAAGATGAACTACATTGCTACTGCTCGTGGTGTACTTAAGACTTGTGCTGGGGGCGCAACAACATCGCTGCTTCTCTTATTGACCGCTTCACTTGCGCCGCTGCCAAGGTTCTTGATTAACACAACATCATGTCGCCGGCCGGTGAGTGAAAGAATTAAGGAAATAAGGAGGGACCATATATACGTACACGCTTGATGTGTACTTAAATAAAAACGAGTAATGGATCTAAGTGTCAGTTGCGATATAGTATACATGTATGCATTGGTATGCTTACCTCGAAATATTAATAATACTGTCTAAGGGTTAGCCCTTATCTTACCAAAAAATGTAGGATGTATGTACGTGTCTATTCGCATATGTTGGGCCTGTTAATAAGCCGAGCCGAGTTTTTGCTAAGCTCAGACTCAGTTTGATAAGGTTTATCCTACGTTCGTGCTCGACTCAAGTTAGAGTTCAGCTCGATAAAACAAAGAAGTTTAGCCTCATCTCAATAACCATATTTTTGTGCATGTTATAGAACAAAATAAAATCACGATTCAATAATAAGAGCATCCATTCACTTATAATAATAACGTCCAGAGGAAGACAATGTTCATAATCCTAACATCGTAAGTTATGTAAACATAAATAAATTAGACGACATGGATACATGAAACATTGATGTAAATGTATAGAGTGCCAAAATATAATCTTTACCTCATAGAGCCAAAATCTCTAATCTTTCGAGTATAAATTCATACTATTATTCTTAAATCATAAATTTGATTGAGCTAAATGTATCGAATGTTAATTTTAAACCCCTATTAACCTTTAAAACTGTCGAGCCACTAGTCAAGCTAGTTCATAAGTCCCTAATTGAGCGTTTAACGAGCCCTCTCACAAGATATCTAACTCGAGCCAGTTCACGAGCCATAAATGAGCCGACTCATGAGATAGCTAGCTCCAAACAAGCCTTTTAGCCATTTTTTCGAGCCGAGCTCCAAACCCAAAATATCCAAGGGCTTTATCGTCAAATTGTCGGTCTACGCCTGAGTCAAACTTAACAAACGGCAACCTCGTCCGGCGTTACTGAATCCGTCAAGTCAACAACAAACGGCGTCCTTATCCTCGGCCCCACTCACTGGACCCACCTCACAGGCTCACATCAAAAGAATCCTCATCAGAGTCAAACCCAGTCAAAGACTCTAAGACACCCGTCTTTTACTTTTTTTTTTTTCGGGCGGCCCGACCCGAGTCCATTATAAGTTTTATTATCATATATAAGGGAAAATAGCATTATGCCCCCTCTACTTTGTCAACTTAATAGATAGCCACATATACTATAAATTGCTCGTTTTACCACCTCTTACTTCGACCACTTTACCGTTTCGGTCCTTCCTTTCCAACTTTCGTCTTCGTAAATCGTAACGTTAATTGATGCGCATTCGGTACATCATGTTAGCTCCAATAGCCATGTATTAATTTACTAAACGTTTTCTAAGTGGGAATATAAAATATATATAATTAAATAGGATAAAATTGACGAAAAAAATGTGTGATTTTAAAATGTGCGTTTTCCTTAGTATTTCATCATACTCTTTATGATGCCTCCCCAATTTACTTCCATGACCAACTCTTCATCTCCTACCTCCGACGTCTCTCTCCATCGAATGCGAATGTGTCCAGATTTACGTTACGAAGACAAAAGTTGAAACAAAAAGACCCAAATGGAAATGTGGTCAAAGTAGGAGTAAAAGAGCAATTTATAGTATATGAAGCTATTTGTTAAGTTGGCAAAGTAGAGAGGCCAAAATGCGATTTTTCCATATATAAGATCATCTTCATGACCGGTTTACAATCGGTTGGACCGTTAGTTCCAATGGTATTTACTATTTAGCCACTGAGTTAATGTATCTAATAACCAATGAATTTAATTAATGAAAGAAAAAAAGAAGTAATTTGACTAATTTCCAATCTCAATTTCGCACATCTTACACGATCCGGGCACTCGGCAAACCAGAACGGGTTCGGGTCTCCGGTTCCGCTCATCGGGCACGCATAATAAATAAATAATATTAAATATTAGCCGTTAAAACGAAAAATACGACTTTTCTCGGAGCTGCGACAGAGAGAGATAGTGAGAGAGAATCGGCCATGGCTGAGAGCGAAAGGTTGGACGTTCTCCAACCGCAGCAAAACAACGAACCAAAGAAAGTGTCAGCAGAGGAAGGAGACGTGATTTTGGACGGAGATGGAGAGGAATTGGAGGCAGTCGTCGTCAACGGCGACGGCAGCGGCGGAGAAGAAGAAGAGGATGACGATGAAAATGACGAAGATGAGACTCAGCGCGGCGAGCTGAGGAGGCTCACTCCCGAGCTGGAAACTGCTGAGTCGTTGAGCTCCGTGGCGCCGAAGAAGTCGGATAACCTAGATGTGGCAGCTTCGGCTGCGACGGCGGTAGTATCGGAGAACGATCAGTCTGTAGGTGAGTTGTCAGGAGGTTACAACGAGTAGGCGGGTTTAGGTTTCTTTGCGCAACTTCTTTTCTGTAGTTTGTTGCAGGAACTGATTTGGCAAGTGATTGTGGATGATCTCGCAGGTTCTTTGGGAAATTCGGGTTTGGAGACGCGTACGGAGGCTAGGTTCAAGGTTTTTCTTCTCGAGTTTGTTTCATTTTTGCTCTTATTTTTGTCATCAGTGGCTGATTGAGGGCAGTTGAATGTTTTTTTTATGAAGGTAGAGTTGAATGTTGGATTGTTGATTCCTTGTGTATTGGAGTTCCATGAAGTTGTGAGATGTAATTTTAAGTAATAGGCTGTAGATTACCCTGAGCTTGTGTTAATCCTTAACCTTGAGTGCTCATCATTGTTAGTGACTGCATACTAATTCATTTCTGCACTTGAACATTTTGGAGTGTAAACTAGTGGTGATTGAGATTAGTGTATCTAGGACACCTGTATATGACTGAGTACTATTTTCCCTTTCTTGACCAATCTAGAGGGCAGTTCATATACCCTACTGCATGATCTGATTCCTGATCTTCCTGTTAGTGGCAAGCATACAAGTAACATGTGAATTTGTGCGGCTCTGCATGCCACAGCCCACCTCTGTATCGTCCTCTTGTTTGTATTTGTTGATCAGCTCTTGATACTCACCTTTCTGCTGTGAGTAAAGATTTCTTAGCTCCACAGTATATGGATAAAGGAGATTTATAGCAGTGTGCTTCTTCTCTTTTCTGCATATTTACAAGATGTGGCCCTTACCTGCTAGAAGTTAGTGATCTAGCTTTTGCTTGTTATATGATCTGCAAGTAAGCATGTGAATGTCATGAATGGTAGACAACTAGCTTGCTGTATTTTGCCTGTTTTACATATCTGCTTTTCTATGTTTGGAGCATGTGGTGTTTACTCTTAATCTTTCATAGGAGCAAGTGGAGTTATCACAACAAGAAGTTCCACGGTGTATATCACCCCAAAATTCTAGAGCTGGGACCAACAATCAGCTTCAGTTGTGGGTTTGTCCTTCTCCTCTGTCAGAGTTGTCTCCAACTTCAGTTACCCAACCCATATCAGCTGCTCCAAGTCCAACTTTACCTGGACAAAGATTGAGTTTGTGGAAAGGTAGTACTCTTACTGTGCAAGAAGCAAATCTACAGACACCCTCCCACATTAGAAGGATAACCATGCCTGTCCTGAAAACACCAATTCCCGATGGTTACAATTGGCGAAAGTATGGTCAGAAGCAAGTTAAGAGTCCTAATGGTTCTCGGAGCTACTACAGGTGCACATATTCTGACTGTTGTGCCAAAAAGATAGAATGCTCTGATCATTCTGGCCATGTCATTGAAATTGTGAAAAAAGGATTGCACAGTCATGATCTACCTCAGAAGAGCAATTCCAAAAGAGAAAGCAGGGTTGCAACACCTGGTAGGCCTATTCCTAGGAGTATCATAGCAGAACATGCAGTTCTATTTAGAGAACCAGATCCAGCAGTACTGTCAGAACAACCTATGCAAGGAAAAGTTGAAGCTGTTGACGTAAAATATTTAGACTCAAGCGCCTCTGGGGAGAGTGATGCTGCTGAAATCAAAGAAAAACACACCTGTGAACCAGAACCCAAAAAAAGGTCAGTTTTCCATCAATTTGCCTTTTTTAAGATGTTGTCTTCAGGTGGTGACGTTTAGTCTTTTCTGCTCTTTGTGATCAGGTTGAATAAGGACAGCCTAGATTGCCCAGATGCTCTCTTTAGGCCTGGCAAGAAGAACAAATTTGTCGTGCATGCAGCTGGTGATGTTGGGATCTCAGGTGATGGATATAGATGGCGAAAATATGGACAGAAGATGGTAAAGGGAAATGCTCATCCCAGGTGCATGCATATTCCTTTACTCAGATTCTCATAGCTGTGACTGAATGCGTGTTAGCTCCTTTATACGTGCCCCCAATGTTTACTCTGTCTGTTCCTCTAATAGCCATTTCTGTTTAACAATGATAAGGATGGTCACTTCTTGTCTCTCAAATGAGCAAGCTCAGACTCCTTGACTGGGTTTTAGGGGCCGTTTGGTTGATGGAATTGGGTGCGGGAATTGAGACCCAATTCCGGTCTATTGAGAATTGACTCAAATAATTACACTACAATTCTCATTAGATCGGGAATTAAAATCCAATTCCCAGACCCAATTCTATCAACCAAACCACATCTTCTGAAGCGTTCTAGTATATATAGGATTTCGGATTTCCTTACTGGAACTCATCATGTCTGAAGCAATCGTAAACTCAATGATCTATTAACAGAGCAGCTCATGTTATAGACGTAGTTACTGTAGAAAGTTTAGCATTTGGTATCGGATATTCAACTGTTTCCATGTGATGATACTGTCATGTCAACCTGGAATTATAAATCGTAACCGCCTTGTTATAGTAATTCAGATGAGTTACCTCCATTAGGTGTTCTAGCTTATGTTCATCTGAATTAAATCGTCTTCCACCTCCTTTCTGAACCTCCCAATCCGTCATTCGATCTCTGCAGGAACTATTACAGATGCACATCTGCCGGGTGCCCAGTCCGCAAGCACATCGAAACAGCGGCAGAAAACTCCAGCGCCGTCATCATAACATACAAAGGCGTCCATGACCACGACATGCCAGTGCCAAAGAAACGCCACGGCCCACCGAGTGCTTCTCTGGTGGCAGCCGCAGCTGCAGCCGGTTCCATGAATGCAGTGCAGCAGCAGAAAAGCTCAATGAAATGGTCCACCGGGAAGGAAGGTGAAGTAGCAAGTGAAACCTCTCCAGATGCTGGAGGTGACAAGGACAAAGCAATCGAATCAGCTCGGACACTGCTAAGCATTGGCTTCGAAATCAAGCCTTGTTAAACAAGTAAGTTGTTCGCCATTTCTTCACGGTCAAGTCCACATATCAAGTAAGTTGGTTCAGCATCGTTCCTTCCCGTTTGCCTTTTTTCTTTATTCAGGGTAGTGATTTCTAACAATGAGAAAGACAAGATTGTGTATATGAGTGTAGTAGACTAGCAGGCAGTTGATTACAGCCCTATGATTCGATTCGCCAGGACAATATCGTTACTAGTGTAGCGCAACAATGTAGTTATCTAGTTGAGATATCGATGTCGTCCTATCTTGCGTGTTTCATTAAGATTTGTAGTTCGAGACACTGACGATTACAGCCTCCGTGGTTCAACATACTGAGGGATAGTATATGTTGCAGTGTCAATGTTGTAGTATCTACTCAATGATTGCTATTCAATTGTACCTGTTTCATTACGGTTTCGAGTTCGAGATTTCGAAAGCACTCAAACATGGTAAAAGTTGACCAAGAAACTTCATTTTGACTTAGATTTGGTTACTTGTATATGCCATAAATAAAATTCAGAAAAGGTTTTTATCATTATCCCATCTGGCTTTCATCATCACCATCTTGAATCATTGAGAAAAAAGTAGACAGCCTACAAGCTCGTGAAGGTAGTACGACTATGAGCGACACGAAGAGCGAATGACTGATTCACATGACGAAAACTCACGAATGTGATCCAGTTCTCGTGTTAACGAGGTGGATCGGGCGGAGGAGTTTTGCCTATAGAATCTCATACGAACACAGGCATCCATATATTGCCTACTCCTACTCTTAGTTTGTGGAGTAGCATAGTCGACTGAATACAATGCCACAAAACGACCCCCCCGGGGTGGCAACTTTGTGTATCATTGGTGTATCTTTCCGTTCTAGTTGAAAGATCACTCGACTCTGGCTCGGTGGCTCCTCGTATATATGTGCGAAATGACTTGAGGTGAGCCGAATTCGTTATTCGTGTCTCGAGTATGCTTGTCCTCAAACAGAGCTTTCATAAAGGGACATCAATCATTGTTGTAACATAGTAGGTACAGTCTTGCAATTCAGCAAATGGGAAACAATGGATATCATCTCATTATCATCTGTAGGTGCAGTAAATGGAAAACAAAGGGTTCCACAAATACAAAGAACATATCCCATCTGTTCTTTAATAATAATTCAGAATCATGAGCATGAATTATTGAATGAGCTGGAAATGAATGGGAGGCCTTGCAATCTACAAGCGTGTCTTTGTGCAGGGAGTAGTGACCCTCTTTTGGGAACATCTAACATTGCATTTCATTCATGCCCTACCCCTCTCTAAATTAATGTTACACCTGTATAGTTCGGAATATACGTGTTGTGGTTTTATGGCGAAATATCAATCTTCTATTTATAGTACTTTGAGGTTGGTGTCACGTGTCTTCTTCTGATTGATGACACTCTAATGGGAAATGAAGTCTTATATGATGTCATGTGTTTCAAGGGTGAAGGGTTTTTTTTTTTTTTTTATCTTGGATAACTAGGAATGAAAGAGAATTGTCCAATGTGATAGAGAGGATCATACACATCAATACCGTAGTTGTGAAATCCGAGAGGAAAGAATCAAAGATTGGGCATGATTGGACTTGAGAGGAGGACTCCTTGTATCCGTCTTCATGGACAAGACTGTGATGGTTGAGGCCAATGATCTGTGTAGCTATGAAGTTTTCGGGCAATGAGAGTAATGCCACAAGGTTTAAGGTTGACAATATATTATTACAATCACACTCTATGATATTAGAACAAACCAGAAAAATGATATATATTATATAATCACACTCTGTTCTTGGAACCAAACCAGATAAATCAGAGAGAAAAATCAAATATGGTGGGCATTGATATAGAGTACAAGATGAATCACTTCATTGGTGCGGTCCTACAACATGTTTTCTATATTTCTTTCTGGTGTCAAGTAATTGGTGAGGCGACATGAGAATGGAGACAAAGAAGGTATCGAGAGTGGAATCCTAAAGAGGCATGGTGCATTGGGATTCGTGTTGTGGCCTTATGACGGGACCTCAATCTCTTATAGTATATTGAGGATGGTGTGTCATGTGCCTTCTTCTGATTAGTGACATTCTAATGAGAAATCAGGTCACTCCAATGTTGTGAACCATTCGATGTCATGTGTTTCAAAGGTAAACGACTTCTTTGTCCCGTACCAGTGGAGATATTTCTGATGCAAATTATGATGTAGATACATTGGAATAATAGGAATTCAACGTTAATATCAATAATACCGAAAACATACAACTTCAGTAATTGTACACGTAACTAATCACACGATACGATGGCTTACTCGACCTGTTTATTGACTCGTTCACAACCAAACCAACCGGTCAAGTATTCAAACCAGAGTCATTTGTTAATGTAATTACTAATTAGTTCGGTTTAATGATTCAACTCTTTTAACTAATCAGATGCAAGTTCAGACATGCATGAAAACAGTCATCTTCAAACACCAGACTGCAATTTTCTGCCTTGCCTGCAATTTAGGGTTCATACATTCTTTTCCTTATTTGATGTGACTACCAAAATCCAGTACCAACATATCATCTAAAAACTGGAAACAGAAATGGGAATCTTTCTCTGCAGCAAACAGAAGAACCAGATTCTAAACATTAACTAAAACTTCTTTCTTAACTTCCCAGCTATACAAAAAATCATACTTTCAAAGGTTGGAACAGGGCAGCCCAGCAGCCACTACCCAACAACACAATCTTTCACCATCATCTTGGTTAAATAACAGTGAGTGAATCTCTTTTACTCTACAAATCTAGAGAGGGGAGAAAGAATGGAACTTTCTTCCACCATGATCCCACATATACAAGACACATACAGTAGCAAACTCAGATCATTCAGAAGATAAGTTCAAGTCGTCAATGGCCATGGATATCTCTGATTCGTCAAGTTTCAGACTGTCTTGCTGTTGTTGTTCAACGCCTTCTGTTGCTGCCTTGACTGATGTGGTGCCATTCACGTCCTTCCCTTCTGCCATATCGATGCAGTCCTGGAATCTGAAGCAGCTTACGAGATGGTCGTTCGTTATCCCTGCTGCCTGCAAGAACGAGTACACGACCGTTGGGCACACACTCCGGAATCCTCGTCTCACGAGGTCCTTGCTTATGACGTCTGCTTTCGGAGTCTTTGCAGGCACCTGCCTAGGGTACCGAAATCGGCTGACTATAGGTTTGTTGTTCACGAAGCTCCACATGTACTTGTCAAATGAACCGAACTCGTCTATCACCTGTTACAAACGGGTATATATGTATAATGTGAAACATCCGGTATGATATTACAATCAGAGTGAACTCAGAAGTAAATGAGCCGGGCCGCAGTAGAGATGAATGAACTGTGTGAATGAATCATCATCAACCAATCTAGCATATGTTAAGGGGAAAAAGAATTATAGGTGGGACTAAAGAGTGAGTCTTTCATGAAAAGGTTGGTCAAGCTGTATTCTTCATTTCTTTGTAATAGTAGCATCAGCAAATTGCCAAGAAGATGAGGACCACAATTTCAACTACTTTTTTTTTTCTAGTCCCACCTAACCTAATTGGATGAGAAGACCATTATCATAACAGCATTATGTCTTAGCTTTAATGGCTGCTTCCTTGAATAGAGGTCAGTGTGGTCCGCGGAAGTTGAAGGGCATTGATAGACTAAATGAAACCAGTACATGGCACTTGTCAAATGAGACAAAAGCATGGAAAAGTTCCAACAAGAAACAGGCCTAGTACACTTTGCAGCTTGTGATGCCTAGGTTTAGCAAATGGAAATGAAGTCTAACCTTGGATACTTGGCGAGCGTTCTCGATGATGGCACGTAGCTTAGGTTCTGATAGCAGGGGCGTTGATTTGCTTCCCGTTGCGATAAGCTTCTTTTCGTTGAGTTTCGAGACTGCAATCGGATCGAAATCTGCAAAGACTTCCCTGATGTAGAAGAGGATTTCGTTATCGTACCGAAGCAAATTAAAGGTGGTGGATGAGGAGATTGAGAGGAACTTTAAGAAATGAAAACCTGAAGATGTGCCTCTTGCTTAGGATTGCAGGCCAAGTAAGTTCAGCCAAGGCCCCTGAAAGGACGAGAAGCTCAAACAATTTTCTGCACAAACAGAAAATATCAACCGACTGACTAGCTGTCAAACATATAGAAAAGCAGAAATTTATTCAAATCTATGTCTTACTTATCGTCGTGTACAGGAACTCCCCATTCTTCGTCGTGAAAAGCTGCATAGCCTGGATCTGGTTTCCACCAGGAGTAACCTGGTTAGTGTGCTAGAACTAGAAGCAAGCAGTATATAATCTATCATGGTCCATAGGACACAGATGAAGGATCTTCGTAGTTTGTGATTCACTCACATCAAGATCACCTCATACAAAAACACACAATCCAGCCACTCATTTCGGCATTAATTGCATTGAGATAGTGTTGTGAAAAGAGAGTTTGGCACAACTTTCAGAGAGTGAAGCCTAGACACCAGTCAAACCTAGACTCTGAACTGACAAATGAGACAAATGCGAGACAGGTACCGAAGAACAAAAATCCTAAAACACAGAATGACTCCCCATTATTCCACCATAGCTGTTTTAAAATACAGAATCCTAGCAGAAAGCTATTCAGTTTTTAGGCATTCTTATGCATATTGTCTCAAGTCAATAGATTTCTATCATATTTCAGAAACTTAGTGGCATAGACTACAACTTCAATTTGCAATGCTACTTCCAAGGGATGACCCCTTGAGTCAATTACAGATGCAATGTGAAGCTTGGTGAACAAAGAAGCAATGCAATAAAACCTGTAAACAACAGATTGAATCCCAAAACCATCTGGAAGGCTTACACAACACATTACAAACTCAGAAGCACAGCATCACATGAACTTATAACAAGTAAGAATTCAGTGAAAAAAGAAACTTGCCTGTGTTGGGTGTCACCCAAGCACAAGTCTTCTTGAACGGAGATCCACCAGGGGAAGTTGGAGAACCAAGCCACTATCAGAAGCAACACTCCTCGTCCTCGAGACCGCCTTCCTTCTACTCCCTGCGCTGTAAGATCGAACCAACCGTCCAGTAGATGCTCGACTATGGAACGAATCGGTGGACGCATCAGAGGAACAAGAAGCATTCATTGACAGATTGGAATGCAGCAACTGCTCGTGGCGCCTAAGCACAGAAGAAGCACTGAGAGAGTGTGGTTTTGGAGAATGATGGCTGCTGCTGTTATACATTGTACTAGTACTAATTGTTTGCTTCTTCTTCTCTTCAGGTGATCTGTCAACTTTGCTCATTGCCAGTGGCTTCGAGCTGGGTTTTCTACCACTCAAGCTCAAACCAACTCCTCCAGCCTTGTTGTTCCCATTTGGACCCAAAATCGGCCTGGTCTCAGAATCAGCCATGTTCATCGATCTAACCCTTGGAGCTCCAGACATTATTAATCAAAATCCCTAATTTGACTCTGAGATTCACCACAGAGATCAGTCTGAAATCCCCCCAAGAGATCAGAACTTTCCATCAAAACAAACACAAATTCTCAAAGAAACGCCATTTACCCGCCAAGCAGCAGCAGATCTTGATAAAGCTGGGAACTTCATTTGCCCACCATAGCAATAAAACCCTTTTGACCAACTCTTCAGAACTGGATTCTTCTCAAAACCGACAAACCCACCAATTTTTTTCTTCCCTTTCAAATTAGGGTTTTAAGTTTTTGCTCCCAAAAGTGAGCCTCGAAGCATAAAGATTCCTCCTTCCACTCTTTCATTTGCTGAAAACGAGATGGGTTGGAAGAGAGAGAGAAGGGAATGTATGTTTAGAAACCAAAACTATGTCGTTTCAGTACCTCCACCGGTCCACATGGTGAAATAAAGCTGCTGCTGCTGCTGATGATGGTGGTACATTTCTCTATAGCTCGTTCCTTTTTCCCTCTTTTTTTTTCTCTCTTTCTTCTGGAGAAAGTTTTCAAGTATGGAGCTTTGATCTGTGAGGAATTGAGGGCAGGATTCAAAATCTTGCAGAGGTTTTCAGCTATGGAGTGAGAGAGAGATGAAATATTAGAGTGTGGAGTGGAGAGAGAGTGAGAAGGAAGAAAGTGGGTGGATTTTGGTTTTGAGTCTTTGAGATTTGAAACTGAGTGGGTTCGGGTTACGGGTTGACTCTCGAGTTACATCTAATCGGATCGTAGGTTTATGAAATGGGTTACAGTCGCTTAAAAATGATGAGGTTTCGTCTTGTTTTGAGTGGTGTCATCCCACTCGTATTTTTAGAATTTTTCGCAAGACAAATGATGATGTGGGATAATGAGTTCGAGGATGAAGTAAATGGTAACGATATGGTAAATGAGAGAGAGTTTCATATTTATAGTCAGAAGGTTGAGGAAATCTCGGCAATCTCCACTATTAATTGGAGGCAGGTTGTCAAGATCTTACCACGTGGTCCTGAAGTTCAAGCAGGCGAAATTCTATTTGCTTAGTATTTGACATGGGTCTTCTTGGTCCAGTCCACTAGGTTAAGCTACGGGTCTTGGATCTCTGATAATGGACTTGGGACGCTTCGAAAGTTTCAGGCGGTCGAAGTAAATTACCTGACTCGGATATGGAGTCGTCTCCCTAGCAGACCTATCAGTTACAATTTAATTGAATCGTGGATCAATCGAGGTTGTGAGTTTGGACATCTTTTAGGTTTGGCGATTACGAATTGTTGATTTTTTTTTATCAATTTCAACATGGGTCGATTGGACCGAACTGTGAATGAATTCGGTTTGATATAACCAGTTGGGAAGTGAGATGGTTTACCGGCTATTACACTCTTCTCTTTGTTGTGCCTTTCTTCACTCTTACTTCCCTTTATTCCAGCCTTTTTGTTGTATATAAAGAAAATTAAAAATAAATAAAATAGTATTATTTTCTGTATATATTTACTGTGGAGTAAACTATGATTTTCAAAGTTTAAAATGCTTAGTTAATTTAATTAGCTTAACATTAAAATTAAATCAACAGTGAATGAGTAAACTACGGTTTTCAAACACTCGATAGCTCGAACACTGGGCACATGTGGCCAATCTAGGTGATTGGTTGTGATCCATGACGTCTGTCGTCTTCATACTACCAACCAATACGGCTCATGTCACATCACATAGGAAAAAATAACACTTTGTAGAAAAATATTTTCTTGTACATATTTACACCGTCCCCCTGGACCATACTATAACCACACTCTTTACATAAAGATATTTCGAATCTGGATCAGCCGACAAAGACGAACCATGTGACCAAAATGCTTCTAACCTAAGACCTACTCAACTCCAAATAAATCAATGAGTTTTTTCTTACAATAATTTAGAACTATTTTCTAGATAATTTACAAAATTTATATATTTTTATTTAAACCAATAAATCAATGAGTTTTTTCTTACAATAATTTAGAACTATTTTCTAGATAATTTACAAAATTTATATATTTTTATTTAAACCAAATAAATCAATGAGTTTTTTCTTACAATAATTTAGAACTATTTTCTAGATAATTTACAAAATTTATATATTTTTATTTAAACCAAATAAATCAATGAGTTTTTTCTTACAATAATTTAGAACTATTTTCTAGATAATTTACAAAATTTATATATTTTTATTTAAATATAGTAAGTATTATACAAAAGGATGGGTCAATCATACCTGTACTTTCATCAAAAAATCATACCTGTACTCATGATTAGTCAGTTGGTGTTGACTTTTTTCAACTCAGAAAATAGAAGACTTTTTTATCAAGAAAATAAAAGATAATAAGTAGAATCTTCATTAAAAAAATATATCAATATTATCCTATAATTTTGTCTTCGTTAGGTGAGCACTGAGGTAGATATATTACTCTTAAAAATAAGGATTAATTACTCATTGAAACCTAAAATATATTTTATATTTTTTAAATATTCCAATACAAATAAAAATGAATTTAATATCTTACAAATATAATTCGAATAGCTATAAATCATCATGATGCGCCTCGATGATTGTTAGTAAAAATGAACCTTGTTGGTAAAAAATAAAATGCATTAATACAAATGAACAGTGTGAAGTATAAATGAATTACGCGAAGTGAAAACAGATTGTGCAAAGTAAAAACGAATCATGTTAGTAAGTTTCAATATGTTTGTGAATAAGTTTCAATATGTTTCCATATAATAATTAATGACTTCCCATCACATACAAACAAATTAATGGTCTTCTTCTTTTGACATTTATTGAAATGGCACATTATAATTTATCACTAATATATCATTTTTTCCCCAAAATAAATTAATTAACCATTTATGGTTAACTTATTTTTTTATCTGTTTTATCATTTATCATTTTTCATTATATTATTAAAATTGGTACCCAAACAATCAATTAAAAAAACATTTGCTAGCTATGGCACCAACAACACTCTTCATCTTCTTCTTCTCCTCGATCATCACAATCCATGGCTTGACAATCAAAACTCAGCTCATTCATCGCCACTCATATCACTCTCCGCTCTACGACCCTGCCAAAACCATCGCCGAACTCGCTGAGGAATCCCTGCGATCTTCAATCACCCGGCATGAACACACCCAGTCGTTAAGCGATAACGGTAGCGGCGGCGTTGACGCGGAGCTCGTCAATGCCATAAAGATCAACATATTCTACGCCAACTTCTCAATCGGGTATCCTTCGGTGCCCCAGCTCGGGGTCATGGGCACTGGAAGCAATTTCTTATGGGTGAAGTGCTTGCCTTGTAGTCCTTGCTCCCGAGTTCCGGAGGCACCTCCTTTGATCCGACCAAGTCCAAGACTTATGTACCACGACCATGTACGAAAGAGTGCTCCAAGTGTACTGGTATGTTTACTGAGATTTTAGTGTGGATAATTATTGTTTGCTACGTTGAATATTGTGTGTTTGTTATACAACAACTATTATATCCTTAACATATAGCTCTTTATATTATAAGTTGCTCTTTTTTATCTCTCCTACTTTAGCCACTTTGTCTTTTGGATCCTTTCATTCCAACTTGTGTTCTTAAATCTTAACGCTTAATTATTGTGCATTCAACACACTATACCTCCCCCTATTTGTCTTTCAGACCAACCAACTTTTCGTCTCCTACCATGATATCTCTCTTCGTCAGCGTGCTGACGTGTCCGTATTTAACATTATGAAGACAAAAATTAGAACGAAAGGATCTAAAAGACAAAGTGGTTGAAATAAGAAAAGGCAAAAAAGAGTAATTAATTTATAGTCTAGGGGCTATTTATTAAGTTGCCAAAGTAGATGGGTAAAATATTAATCTTTACAATAATGTTTGATGACTTAGTTTTTAAAACTTTTTGGAATGAGCTGATTGATTTGTATATTATAGATATCTAGCGAAAGTGGAAGGAGTTTGATGCATTTTACAAGTGTTAAGAAAAGTATTAATTTATGAGTTAGATTTTTGGTGAGAATATTTAATAATACTCAACAGTATGTATAGTTTATAGTAATTATTAGGTTATTATTTCTAAAATGCTCTAACTTTGGCAATTTATTTTAAAAATGCACTAAGTTTCGGAAACCCCAAATCTATCCCAGACTTAACACCGTTAGTCCTTATTTGTAAAATTTTAAACATTCTGAATCGAGGCTAACGGAAATAACTTTTAAGTTTTCTGTCTTCTAAAAATAGTAACCCATGTTTTCCCAAATTGCATTTTGAACCCTATTAAATTTCATCCCTTTCAAATCCCAAATTAACCAATCGTTAACGCCGTCTTCAACTCCGGCCACTTCAACTCCCCATCTCAGTCACCTTCTTCCCCGCCGAGCGCCGACGGTCGTTGCTAATTCCTCATCCTCTCACCTTACTGCTTCCCTCATCTCCTTCTTCCTCAGCCTCTCTCACCTTACTACTTCCCTTCCTTATGTAAGTTGGCTCAATCAGTATATGCTCTTGATAGCCTCCTGCGGATTAATCACTTCCAATTTAGTAAGTTGTTGAAGGGAGTTGTTGAAAGGTGCGAATAAATTACTTACAGTAGGGAGTTGTTGAAGTTGTAAGGAAGAAATCCAGATGGTCTGAAAATCGAGGAATCGAAACCAAAGAAGATGGAGATGGTCAAAGAAGAGGTGAGTGATTACAATTGGGGACGTCCGCCGCCTCTCCCAGCTCCACCGCCGCCGCACTTCTTTCACCTCCCCTCTCGTCTCCGGCTCTGACAAGTACTTCGTCTCCCCACCCCAACCCCTCCTCCTCGTAGCCGACAGTGACCTAATCCGGGTCAAATGCTCTGTCTGCCGCAACTGCTCCCACCAGTCCACTAGATCTACGTTCTTACCTCGAAATTCCTCCACTCTCTCCCTCGCTCACTGCTTCAATCGCCTCTGCCGATTCGTCCCTCATCCGTACCATAATCCTTGCAATCTGACCCAGCTCCATAGCCTCTGCCAATACGAGTACCAATACTCGGCCGGGTTAGAAAACGAGTGGGTTCTTTTCTAGAGAAACGACGACGCTGAACACCACCTCCGGAAATCTGAAAAATGTGGAAGAGATTCAGAGATATGAGAGGAGGCCGAGTTCAGGAGAGAGGTTACCGGATTCACCTGAATCGGAGAGTAAACCCTAGGAGGTGCGAAATCGGATTTCGCCAGTGACAGAGGAATCAAACGGCCGGCTTCGGAGAGGTAGGTGGCGAGCTTGGAGGTGTCGAATCGGTGGCAGATGGTGTAGGAGTATTTGGACCGGCGCAGCCATGAATTGGAATCCTCCATCGGAAACGAAGAAGATTACCAGTTTACCACCCCTGTATATCAAGAAGTGATTGGGGAAGGTCAAAAGTTTAAAAGAGGCGAGAAGAAAACAAAATGGGTATAAGGAGAAAAGGAGGTGGGCAATGGAGGCTAAGCCGGATTTGACGGCGGATCGGAGGCTGGGCGGCAGTTGTGGCGAAGTTAACATGGCGGCGGCGGTGTTCATCGGGGTTGAGGTTCGTTTGGGAGGATTTGTAAGGGATGGAATTGAGAATGGTGAAAATGCAATTTGGGAAAACATGGGTTACTATTTTTAGAAGACAGAAAACTTAAAGTTATTTCCGTTAGCCACTTGGTTCAGAATGTTAAAATTTTACAAATAAGGACTAACGGTGTTAAGTCTGGGATAGATTTGGGGTTTCCGAAACTTAGTCCATTTTTAAAATAAATCGCCAAAGTTAGAGCATTTTAGAAATAATAACCCTAATTCGTATGGAGAGACCAAAGACATTTAGTCAAAGCCAATAGATGAGTAATTGCCTAATGAAATATTAATGTGTAAATGAGAGGTTGTTGGGTTATTTTAGGTTAGAAAGTAAAATGAGAATTCAATTTATAGGCGTGAGAGAAAGTCTCACCTTATAAGCTAGATTGTGAGGTGAAAATACCCAATATTGTATTGGTTTACCTGAAATTTAATTATTACAACATCATCACTAGGTTGAATTCGGACCTAGAACTAAACAGTCTGATGTGGATGAAAAACTCAGTCTATATCTTTTGTGAAATGATTAGATAATAAGTGGTGGATTGTTGGGTATGAAGGTGTCAAGCTATAAATTATAAGGGCCCCGGGACCGACCTAACCCGAGTTTAGGCAACCATGCTTCGGATTACCCGGCTGTTTAGTCCAGGCCAGGATTGTGTTAGTGAATTGGACTTTCAGGCGGCCCAAAAGCCTAGTTGACCAGTCTGAGTTTAGCCCAACCTTATAATTTCTAGTTGAATTTAGGTTGGTTCACAAAATACTGCAAGTACACGATAACGTACGAGGGTGGGCAGAGGTCGGAAGGAGTGGAAGCCACTGAGCAATTGACATTTCAGGTGGTTGGAGGGCCCGCCGTGGTGGTCCCCAACTTCCAAATCGGATGCTCCAGTTCACTAACCGGAACCGAAAAAGAAGACCAATACTTCAACGGAATACTACCGCTTGGGATAACTGAAGATCACAGAACTCTTTGGTTGCTCGATTCGGTTACAAATTCTCCTACTGCGTTGGAAGCATAGTTGACCGGTCAAACTTGTACAACCACTTGTCCATCGGCGACGGCTCATACTTGCAAGGCGATTCCTCCACTCCCATCGTCATCAAGTACGGCCAGTACTTTGTCTTTGTCTCACACTTTACCTTAAATGACAAGGTACATATGATTCATCTTAATTTTTTACCTGGTGAAGTAATTATTACGTTGTCGAAACTATCTGTTAGGTTACAAATTTATTTTAAAATTTTAATTCGTTACAGAATGGTCTCATTATTGTAAACCAGGTTACAGAGTAGTCCCACTGATGTCAACGATGTACTTTTTCGGCCATTTTGCCACGCCATTGTTAACACATTAGTAAAAATTTAATTTAATATTCAGCTTAAACTTATTCAAATCTAAACTTTTAACTCACTAGATTTAGTGAAATAACTGGTGGTGTTAAGATTTGACCAGATCATTCAGTCTAACCTCAAACATCTTGAACCTTTTCGTCATGAGGCGACGGTTGGATTTCCTAAATAAACCTCGTTCGAAAAACCTTTTGATTTGATGTCATTAACCATTAAAACATCCAATAGTTTTTGCAGTTAATTGACTTGACTATTCATGAAATAGTTATTCATCGTATAACTGATTGATTAACATGAATCACAAGTTCAATAACCGTGAATGTTTTCATTTGTACATTATGATCATATTTGTTCCATTGAATAGGCAATGGACATAGGAAGTGATGTCATGACGAAGTTATCTTATAGACATGGGGTGACAATCGACAGCGGCTCAGAATTTTCTTTCCTATACACTGAGGTATTCAACGTGGTGAAGACTGAGGTCAGCAAAATGGCCGAGTCGTTGCTCGTAGGAGTTCCTGTGAAGTTTCCATACGAGCTATGTTACAAAGGATCTGTTTACAGAGAAGCACGGGTTTCCCGTCGATCGGGATACAGTTCATCGAGGGAGGAGAGCTTGTGTTGGATAACTTTGGGATGTTCAAACAAGTTGAGGATGACAAATTTTGATTGGCCTTATTTAGAACCGGTAGAGTCTCCTTAATTGGGATGATGGCTCAGCAAGGTTATAACATTGGGTATGATTTGGTTGCAAAAAGGTTGTATATTAAGGATATTGATTGCCAAACTGTGTAATGGTACGGTGATTTGAGTGTTGGATTTAGTGTGCAAACTTGTTACAATTTAACGAATCAAGTTGATATGGGAATTTGGTTCGATTCAGATTGTAAGACATTTTTAAATTTATCAATCAAGTCCGTAATCTTAGAATTAGACATTAATCCTCTAATCTATTTTGATTCTGTTGGAAGATCGAAAGCCCCTTGACCTTGAGTGCTCACCACCGACGACTACAACAAGCTTTACATGAAGAACCAATATTAGAAAATGGTCCAACCTTTACTTGGCCATTAGATCATCCTTTGACAACTCTTTTAATCATTTTGATCAATCCAATAGTCTAGATTGCTAGGGGTATTTATGACATTTCACACAAAATTTAAATTTTATTTTATTTTTAAGGGTTAATACACGTTTTTGCTCTCCTACTATGCAAAGTTAACAAGAATACTTTTCTACTATTACTAAATCAAATTAAACCCTGATATGCTTTTACACTTTTAACAAATGTGTCATTTCGTTAATTTTTCCATCCATTCTCATTTAAATTTATTGATTGGACATATCCAGTAAGTTATTTTGTACACATGGATGCCGAGAGAATAAGAAATTTACAAATGTGATGTGTTCAGGCTTTTGAAAGAAGAAGGAGGGAAATGGGGGAAAATTACGTATCAACCCTTTATTTTTTAAGTTAGATTTTTAGATTTTTTTAGTTTAAAGTTTACATTAGAGGCCACATGAACAAATAGTCTGAGGTGACATGTATAATCAACACAATAGACGAGAATGGACGAAAAAGTTAATCGAATGGCACATTTGTTAAAAGTGTTAAAGTAGAGGGGTTTAATTTGATTGAAAAATAGTAGATGGTTATGTTTGTTAACTTTGCATAGTATGAGAGCAAAAATGTGAATTAGCCCTATAATTTAATATGATAATTAAAAATATTATTTACAACAATTCTACTTAATTTATATATTTCCTAACTAGGCTACCAAAAATTTTCTTTATACAAATATTGTTTCCTTAACATTAATTCACTTTCCTAATCATGTCCAATTTAATTAAGTCAAAATAATTAATATTTTTCCTACGGTTGAGTGTTTGTTTCCAATCTGCAAACAAAGTCGTCTATTATGTGGCAAAAAAGACACACCCTTCCATGCCTCTCAAGTCAGGAATTTATAATTTTTTTTATTTAGCTGGATACCTAGATTAGACAAATGAACGACTATCTAATTTTCTTTTACCCGGAGCTACCTATAAAAAAGTGAAAATAATAATTTTGTTTACGAGATTTTGTTAAGGATATTGTCTCGTAACTAGTTACAAGATTTTCTTGACTAGTTTTTGTAAATTAGTTACGAAGGCACATAACTGGTTTCTAAGTTGAGTAACTAGTTATTTTGTGGGATAATAGGCCGGGAGGCCCCTGTACTGTACTACTAAAAGATAATGAATAGGATCTCTTACTATTAATTGCACCAAACAAGCCCCTCTACTTAGAACAATAATAAAGGATTAATACACCTTTTTGTCCCTGTACTATGCAAAGTTAACAAACATACCCTTGTACTATTTTCTAACCGATTTAACACCCTCTACTTTGAAAAGTTTAACAAATATGCCCCTCCATTTATCTTTTCATCTAATGAGTTGGTTCATTCTAGGTGATCCAAGACGAAACGGGAGGCTGGAACACTGAATAGTGGAGCGCGCTAGAAATTAAGAGACACACGTCGTGTGTCTCTAAAACATGTCGTGTTTCTGCCTCTGGCGGAAAACAATACTTATCCAACTTGGAAAGGAATAAACGGGACACAGTTCATTCTCCATTCGACTTTTGGAAGAACCAAACAACAGAGAAAGGCGATTGTCGGAGTCTTGAAGAACGATTGAGTGGGAGGATAGCAACGATTGGTCTAAGGTTCGATCAGATAACCGAGATTAGTTTCTTCCGCAACAAAATGACTTTCTCTTCGGCGTTTCTATCTTTTGCATCTGAGATTTCCTTCAAAACCATGAGCAGCTAAACTCTCAGGTTTGTTCAGATTAGATGAAACCCTAGTGAGGTTCTTGTATGGATAATGTTGGGTTTCTAATCCTTTGATGTTTATTTAGACATTTGATGCGTTCTTCCTCTACCCTAATTTGAAGCTGTATGAATCTGATTGATTGACCAATTGTCAGTTTCTTAGCTCATCTTTGATTTCGTGGGTCTGATCAAGAACGTGAATCATTCTAGAGTTTAGGAATTCGTTAGATTCTCCCGGTATCTTGACCATAAGATCGGTAGACCTAATCTCTTTGCATTATCTCTGTAGCATTTTATCGAACACCTTACATGCTTTCTTGACAATTTGTAAGTTAGCTTGACCACAATAACTTGTAGGTTTGAAAGGATAGTATCTTCACGGCATGACCATGAAGTAGAGATTAACCAATAAAGTGTAGAGTCATCAATTCTGTTGAACTGAAATTGTATTGCATTCTCCTTCTTAACCGAGTTAGGGTGGGTACGAGTTTGGACAACCGCTTTGATCTATCTTCAAAACCTGAACTTGTTACTTGTTTACTTTTGCATTCTTAGATTAATTAGTTCGCAACCAAAACCAAACCCTTTAAACCATGAATAGCTTAATTCACATTGTTGAGTAATAAAACTAAAAGACCCTTTGGGAAAAACGATATCAATAAAGCAATCTAGTGAGTAAGATTTGGTGTGCGTTATTTCGAGCATCAGATGGTAATGAATATTTAACTTCCCTTACTTTTTATGTCTTAATTTAACATATATAATCAATTTCTTTAAATTTTTTTCTAAAATATTTGTAATATATATATAGCGACTACTTAATCAATTTCTTTAAATGGTTTACCAAACACATTCATTATTTTATGTGTATCTGGAATATAAAATGGGTCAGAAGCTATGGCGGTCACCTAAGTATGAGTCATGTAACAGCGTGGTCACCTAACTATGCTTTGTAATAGCGTGGTCATCTAAATTTGTAAATCGTAACCGACAGGCATCTTCGACGATTTTTTACCGAATCTCCGGTGAATTTGCCTGCTTAGAGGGCCACGTAAGCCAATAAAATGGTTGAGCCGGTTAAGAAAGCGAATAAACAAATATTTTATTGGCTGATGTGGTCCTCTGAGCGGGCAAATTCACCGGAGATTCGGCAAAAAATCGTCGGAGATGCCTGTCAGTTATGATTTACAAATTTAGGTGACCACGCTGTTACAAAATATACTTAGGTGACCACGCTGTTACATGACCCATACTTAGGTGACCGGCAGTGCTTTTCACCCAATATAAAATCCCCATATTCATTACTGGAAAGGGAAGAGATGGAAATGTGTTAAGAACATTACCTAATTTAAAATAATTACCATTTAATGGTGATTTAGCAAAGATAAATATTCACTAATACAGTTTAATTTTGACTATCCCATCAGTCTGCAATGTCATTAGTTTGTTTTGTAGCTATGTCATCATATTCCCCTCTGCAATTCTTCCTCTTCATAATCTCAACACTAATATTCTCAACATCCCATGGTTTGAACATCACAATTCCGCTAATCCACCGCGATTCCATTTACTCCCCGCTATACAATGCTACCGAAACCATCGAAGACCGCGCCCAAAGAGTCGCCAAGGCTTCGCTTGATCGGTTTGAGCACCTATCCTCGACCTTATCTATTAGGCCGGAGGCGAATCTGGTTCCCGGGTTTGAGAACAACGCGTTCTACATGAACTTATCCATCGGCACTCCTCTAGTCCCACAACTGTTGTTGATGGACACTGCCAGCTCCCTTTTCTGGGTGAAGTGTAAGCCTTGTACTCCGTGCAGGCACGGTCCGAAAGACCCGCCTATCTTTGACCCTGATAAGTCCAGCTCTAACTATGAATTGCCGTGTCAGAAAAACTGCAAGAAATGCACAAGTATGTATGATCATTTTTTAATTGATTATTACTAGGGATTTGCAGAGTTCTCTAGTTTTGGTACTGTAGAGTAAAGCTGTTGTTGAGCCAAATCGTTCATGATTCGGTTCGTAAAAACTGTTAAAAAGTACGCTCGAAACTTGATCTTGTTAGATACATGTTTCGACGATATACATTTTTTCAAAAATTCATCAAAATACTATAAAGATTGATTTTGTTATTCGTTTTTGAAAGGCGAGTTTTCCTATATAAAGAACATACAAATCTGACTTAAAATGAAGAAATTATGTTAGAAAAAAATAAATAAAAATTGACACAATCCGTGTTTTACTAATGCATTTGATATAAACAAATTTTTATATCGTGATATATTATTTAATTTGTGAAAAAAGATGAACTGTTAGTAAAACACAGACAATAACACTCTTGATCTTTTATAACTTAATATTATAATAGACCAAACTTTTTACAACTTAATCACTCAACTTTTCTCACATTACTTATCAGTTTCCTAACATTATTTTTTTGGTGCACAAAAAGAATGGTACCCATGGTCCCATAGAAAGTGCAAGTATGCAATACACTATGGTGGCGGCCACGTTTCAGAAGGCATTTATGTGAAAGACCGAATAACCTTCGACACATCTATCGACGGCAGCACCAACATCACTCTTAGAAACTTCTTATTCGGCTGTAGCAACTACCTAACGGACACGGGCAGTGATATTGAAAAGCATTTCAGCGGAATCATAGGACTAGGTCCTGCGAATCCGGGACGTTACTTAGGTGGCGTTCCTTTGGTCTGGGAATTGGGTTATGAATTCTCCTACTGCGTTGGCCGCTTGTCTGATCGCTCTTACCCTTACAACAGTATCTCTTTCGGCAAAAATGCCAAAATGATCGGCATGGTGACACCCATGTATAGCAACGAAGTACATTACTACGTTAAGCTTCTCCACATGAGCATAGGAGGCCAGGTAACATTCATATATGTTTTTCTTGAACTGTTGCATCCTAATAATTGGTTATTGCCTGCTGGTTTGGCTTTGTTTTTGAACATTGAGTTGGCACTAGAACTGTTTGGGATAGAGACCGATCTTCAGTTCTAACAACTATCGGAGTCGTTAGTGACAATGGAGATGGTGCTCTGATGCTTCTAATTTATCACATCCTATTGCAGCAGAGAATGTAGTATTTATCTTTGCATTGCTTAACAACCACCTTGAGATTTGTTTCCTCTGTTTTGCAACCATATCCAATAGTCAATTCGATTGCTAATTTTGACGAAATCGGTCATGGATCGATCGATCTTCTTGGGTGGTTCCTTTTGGGTTTTTTTTCACCTGCTGTACATATTAGTTTATATAACATTACTCACTCGTATTCATTCTTTGGACCAGATATTGAACATAGATCCCGAAGTATTTACAAGCATGTCGAACAAGCACGGAATAATGGTGGACAGCGGAGCAGAGATTATGTTGCTACCGAATGAGGCGTTGGACGTGGTCAAGACAGAGGTAAAGAGGCAAGCTCTGCTTCGAGGTATGAAACAAGTTTGGACAACTTTTCGACTGGGGCCTTTCAGTCTTTGTTACAGAGGAACAGTGGACAAAGATGCTCATGGGTTCGCGCCGTTGGGATTTCATTTCGAGCAAGGTGGAAGTTACGACGATCCTGAGCCGGTGTTGACGGTTCAAAGCCTTGGATTGTTCTATCAAGTTAAGAATGACATCTTCTGCCTGGCCATTATTGGCAGCAAGAACAATCTCGCCATAATTGGGATGTCGGCTCAGCAACAACACAACTTTGGGTTTGATTTATATGGTAATAGGATATATTTTGATAACATGGACTGTGGACTTTTGAATGTGCCGCCAAAGATCATAGTTTGAGCATGGATGTGTGGTTGTTTATGTACTACATAATAAACAAGGGAAATTAAAATAGCGTCGTTTTGGCCCTCTCAAACAGTTCCTAGACTGCCAATCTCCGATGGAATCCTGAACCCCAACCTGAAATGGTAATCTTGGAAGTGAAAGTGGTCTAAACCTGAGAGGAAATAGAACAAGTGCGACACTAACTCAAGATCAACTCTGCACAAAATACACATATGGGGCCAATGAAACCCCTTTTCTGCAAGTTATCAAAGGTAGAGATGTTTCGACGGAACACCTACCGAAGGAAACCCTTCACTATGGTACCCAAATCGCCTTCGTAAGAAACTCAATCGATCTCAACAGTCTGAATAAAGAGCTGACCGTAAAACGTCGAGAGGAGGTGCTTGGCCACAATAGGGATGGTGGCCCATAAGAGATCCTCTCTGGTTGTACTCCCTCCGGCTCTAACAAATATTAAGTTTTAAAAACAAAAATACACACTCCATTATTTTACAAACATACAAACTTTATAAATCATTGTCAAATTACGTAGCACAAATACTTTTTAATATAACTATAAATAGTAAAAAAAAAAAACTATTGTAAACACAAATTATCTCATCATAAAAGTATTGTTAGATTAATTAAATTGACCGGTTCAGGTTCGGTTTGAATACTTTAATATCTATACCCTACTCGTACCAGCACTTAACGGTTTTGAGTTCACCCATACCCTAAAAATACCCAGTTAACTCGAGATTTATTCTGCTTGACTGTTCGAGTTCGGTCGAATAACTATAAATGACGGGTATTATTGTCATCCCGAATAAATTGTCTCAATCAACTATAACTTATTCATTTCACATGTAACGACAACTCGATTTTGATTACTAATAATTGAGAATACCAAACACATGCATTATTTTATGTGTATCTGGAATATAAAATTTCCATATTAGTGGAAAAGGAAAAGATGGAAGCAGGTTACCAATATTACCTAATTTAAAATAATTATCATTTAATGGTGATTTAGCAAAGATAAATATTCACTAATACAGTTTAATTTTGACTATCCCATCAGTCTGCAATGTCATTAGCTTGTTCTGTAGCTATGTCACCTTATTCCCCTTTGCAATTCTTCCTCTTCGTAATCTCAACACTAATATTCTCAACATCCCATGGCTTGAACATCACAATTCCGCTAATCCATCGCGATTCCATTTACTCCCCGCTATACAATGCTACCGAAACCATTGAAGACCGCGCCCAAAGAGTCGCCAAGGCTTCGCTTGATCGGTACGAGCACCTGTCCCCGACCTTATCTATTAGGCCGGAGGCGAATCTGGTTCCCGGGTTTCAGAACCACGGGTTCTACATGAACTTCTCCATCGGCACTCCTCCAGTTCCACAACTGTCGTTGATGGACACTGGCAGCTCCCTTTTATGGGTGAAGTGTAAGCCTTGTAGTCCGTGCAAGCACGATCCGAAAGACCCGCCTATCTTTGACCCTGACAACTCTGAGACTAATTTTCAAGTGCCGTGTCAGGAAAAGTGCCAGAAATGCACAAGTATGTATGATAATTTTTTAGTTAATTATTGCTAGGGATTTGCAGAGTTATCTAGTTTTGGTACTGTTGAGTAGGGCTGTTGATGAGCCAAGTCGTTCATGATTCAGTTCGTATAAATATTTAAAAAGTACGCTCAAATTTGACTCGTTTGTTTACGGGCCGACTCACGAGTAAATAAGCTAAGTTGGGCTCGACCCTATAGTATTTCGACGATACCTATTTTTTTTCAAAAATTCATCAAAATACTATTAGGATTGATCTTGTTATATTCATTCTTGAAAGACGAGTTTTTCTATAGGGTTAATACACCTTTTTGCCCCTCTACTCTGCAAAGTTAACAAACATACTCTTTTACTATTTTCTAACACCCTCTACTTTGAAAAGTTTAACAAATATGTCCCTCCATTTATCTTTTCATCTATTTTTCGTCTAATGAGTTGATTATACGTGCTACGTCGTATTATTTGTCCACAACATCGCTAATTGGGATGTCCACAAGTTGAAATATTTAAATTAAAAAGAAAAGATAAAGGAAAACACATTATAATCACTATTATGTACGAAGGTGTTTGTGGTATTCCTTTTTATTTTTCTTTCTAATTTAAATAATTTTCGATTGTGAACATTCCAATCAACGATAAGGTGTACAAATAATATGACGTGTCACATACAATCAACACATCGGATGGAAAATAGATGAAAAATTAAACAGAGGGGCATATTTGTTAAACTTTTCAAAGTAGAAGGTGTTAAATCGGTTAGAAAATAATAAAGGGGTATGTTTGTTAACTTTGCATAGTAGAGGGGTAAAAATGTGTATTAACCTTTTTCTATATAAAGAACATACAAATCTGACTTACACCGAATGAATTAGGTTAGAAATAATAAAAAAAAACATATTGACGCAATCCGTGTTTTACTAATACATCTCATATAAACAAAATTTTATATCTTAGTATATTATTTAATTCGTGAAAAAAGATGAACGGTTAGTAAAACACGGGGGCGGATTCGGACCCAACCCCTCCAAGGAGTTGGATTTGGGTCCAATTTTTTTATGGACCGTTAGATCAATCAAGGTTTCATCTAACAGTTGATATTTTTTTGATCTTGTTCAAACAGTTGACACTTGACCGGATCTGGATCCGTCAGTTAACGGCGTTAACTCCGTCAGTTAACGGTGTTAACTAGTTAACAATTTAATTTTGTCAGTTAACTAGTTAACTACGTCATTTAACGGAGTTAACTAGTTAACTTTGTTAGTTAACGACAGTGATTGAGGGTTGCGAAGCAGGAGATCAGGGGTGTATTTGAGTTACTGTGTTCTTGGTTAGAACAGTCCAACCTTTAAAGGTTGGACCCGGATCCGCTGCCAGTAAAACACACACAATAACACTCTTTTATATTATTCATAAAAAAACACTCTTTTATATTGATCTTTTATAAATTAATATTATAATAGCCCAAAATTTTTACAATTCAATCACTCAACTTTCCTCACATTACTTAGCACTCACTTAGATTCCTAACATTAATTTTTGGTGCACAAAAAGACTGGACCCCATTGTCCCATAGAAAGTGCAAGTTCACACAACACTATGGTGGCCGCCGTGTTTCAGAAGGCATTTATGTGGAAGACCGAATAACCTTCCAGACATCTATCGACGACAGAACCAACATCACTCTAAAAAACTTCTTGTTCGGCTGCAGCAGCTACTTAACGAACCGAGGCAATGATATTGACAAGCATTTCAGCGGAGTCATAGGACTAGGTACTTCAAATCCGGGACGTTACTTAGGTGGCGTTCCTTTGGTCTGGGAATTGGGTTCTGAATTCTCCTACTGCGTTGGCCGCTTGTCTGATCGCTATTACCCTTATAACAGTATCTCTTTCGGCAGAAATGCCAAAATGATCGGCATGGAAACACCCATGTATACCAACGGCGTCGGTTACTACGTTAAGCTCCTCCACATCAGCATAGGAGGCCAGGTAACATTCATATATGTGTGCTATGTTTTTCTTGAACTACAAATATTCTCATGAACTGTTGCATCCTAATAATTGGTTGCTGCATGCTGGTTTGGCTTTGTTTTTGAACATTGAGTTTGCTAGAACTGTTTGGGATCGAGACCCATCTTCAGTTCTAACGACTATCGGAGTCGTTAGTGACAATGGAGATGGTGCACTAATGCTTCTAATTTATCACATCCTATCAAACAGAAGTTCTGCCTCTATTGCAGCAGAGAATGTAGTATTATCTTTGTTTCCTCTGTTTTGTGACCATATCCAATAGTCAATTTGATTGCTGAATTTTGACTTTTGGCAAGGAAGAAATCGGTCATGGATCGAACTTCTTGGGTGGTTCCTTTTGGGTTTTGTTATCACCTTCTCTACATATTAGTTTATATAACATTACTCGTATTGATTCTTTGGACCAGATACTGAACATAGACCCCGAAGTGTTTAAAGGCATGTCGAACAAGTACGGAATGTTAGTGGACAGTGGAGCAGAGATTACGTACCTACCGAATGAGGCGTTGGACGTGATCAAGGCAGAGGTAAAGAGGCAAGCTTCGCTTCAAGGAATGAAACAAGTTCGGGCGACGTTTCGATTGGGGGCATGGAAATCCGGTCTTTGTTACAGAGGAACAGTGGACAAAGCTCATGGGTTCCCGCCGATGGGATTTCATTTCGAGCAAGGTGGAAGTGAGGACGATCCTGAGCCAATGTTGACGGTTCAAAGCCTTGGATTGTTCTATCAAGTTACGAATGACATCTTCTGCCTGGCCATTCGTGGCACCAAGAACAATCTCGCCATTCTTGGGATGTCGGCTCAGCAACTGTACAACTTTGGGTTTGATTTAAATGGTAAGAGTATATATTTTGATAACATGGATTGTGGACTTTTGAATGTGCCGCCATGATCATAGTTTGAGCATGGATGTGTGATTGTTTCTATACTACATAATAAACAAGGGAAATTAAAATAGCGTCGTTTTGGCCCTCTCTACTTCGTCAAAGCGAAGTCTTTCATTCCAGAAACTTGGCCATCCCAAGGTCCAAGACTTCTATTTGGCTAATGGGCAGAGGGGTTTAAATCTCAGCTTAAGCGGAGACCCCCTCCCGACCTCCAATAATTTAATGCCATTTGGCTTTGGGACCACTAAACACTAAAAAATAAAAGAAAAATGAATTTTAAGTACGGCTGCCCGCACGTTCCTCCAAGCTGCCCAAATGTCCCAAATTTTTTGTGACACGCTTTCTCTTTCTTAATTATCTCTCATACAATTTGATTAATAGCTAATAACACATTATACATGGCTTAAAATTGATTTTGTTATTCGTAAAATTGTATATTTATTTTTCCGAGTCTAATGACATCAGTTTTGATATGTTACAGGCTAACATAGCTGAAACAGAAGAAGAGTTAGAGATTGTTGCTACCATGATTTCTCAAGTTAACTTTCTTGAGAACAAAACTGAATGGATTGTGGATTCAGGAGCCTCCAAGCACTTGTGCTCCAATAAAGACATGTTCTCTGATTTTGAAAAAGCCAAGCTCAAGGAGAACAAGTGTATATGGGAAACTCAAGTAGTGCATTTGTGCTACGAAAAAAGAAACTGTCTCCCAACCCAAATTTTATCCCTAGACGACAGCCGTCTTTTTGCATTCTTAGAGAATGACTTCTTCAAGTTGCATTACTCCCAACCCTTTTCTTAAACTACATGTTAAATTTTATGATTTTCTATCCCAAAGCTACAAAACACTAGTTCGCCACCAAATCTATGGCAGAAGAAGGAGGGATAGGCGGAACCGAAAATGATTTACAATGAAAGTAGGGTTAGTGCAGCTAATACAGGAGAAACATACGCTTAACCCAACCCCATCCGGTTGAACCACTTAACTCAGGAGCTAGGCGCTGGCCAGCTAGCGCATAGCACCCAAGGACAAAAAATGAAATTAAACCATGAATTTCTACCTTTTTGTTCCTCGTCAATCTCCATTACTACCAAAACATGCAAAACCCCTCAAAAGTCAAAACTGAGGTGACCGCCAATGTTTCGAAACTCCGGTGTGCCTGCATTTAATGGATAACTGAAATGGTGATGAGAAGAATCAATAAAAAATTATTAGTTGGCGTAATCTTATCCTCATTTACTGATTGGTCTGTCAAAAATTAAATAGTGATTTGTTCAGATTTGAACCGGTAATATTTATTAACTTATCCTGACTCATCAAATTTGGTTGTAAGAAATATGGTAAGACGGGACCGGGGTGGGTGACAATATGAGAGTTTTGTTCCCTAGACAAAAGTTAATATGGGCCCTTAGATTAACTTTTTCTAATCCAATGGCTCATAACTAGTAATATAAAATAATATTTTTGCTACATTTAATTACCATTTTTTCAATGGCTCATTTAATTACCATCCAATAGCTCAGATTCTAGTATACTAGGTTATTATGTTATTGTCTCCATGAAATAGTTGCATACTAGCTGTAATACTAGTATGGAATTAGGATTGTGTGTTTTAATTTTAATTTGGATTTGTTTAATTTCACTGAGTTTGTGGTTTTTTAAACATGTGATTTGTTCAATTTCCAGCTTAACTGTATTACTAGTATTTAGGTTACTTGATTACTAACTGTAATACTAGGATTTAAGGGGATACACTAGGAGTTAATACTAGTATTTGCTGGTTACTGTAATATTAGTATTTATGTTATGTGAATAAGACGTATAATGCTATGGAATCCTTAGTATAAAATATATAAATAGGGGTTTTATTGAAGTTATTATCTACATTAATTGTAAAATAAAAAATTAATGTAGATAAGGTAATGAAAGCACAAAATATGGAAGAATAATCAAAATAATAATTAAAACAATATTTCAGTAATAAATAGAGATTAGATGGATGGCTTGGATTCAATTTTGTCTAGGTGACAAAACTTGAATTTTGTCACCGAAAAAATTGCCTGGTAAGACTATGCGGGACAGTTGCCTGATCAACAATAATCATTTAATGATGATTTAGCAAAGATAAATATGCACTAATACAGTTTAATTTTGTGTATCCCATCAGTCTACAATATCATTAACTTAGCTATGTCACCATTTATCCCTCTCTCATTCTTCCTCTTCATCATCTCAACATCCCATGGCTTGAACATCACAATCCCGCTAATCCACCGCGATTCCATTTACTCCCCGCTATACAATGCTACTGAAACCATTGAAGACCGCGCCCAAAGAGTCATGAAGGCTTCGCTTGAGCGGTACAAGTACCTGTCCTCGATCTTATCTATTAGGCCGGAGGCGAAGCTGGTTCCCGGGTTTGAAAGCCACGCGTTCTTCATGAACTTCTCCATCGGCACTCCACGGGTCCCACAACTGGCGTTGATGGACACCGGCAGCACCGCTCTCTGGGTGAAGTGTAAGCCTTGTAGTCTAAGCAAGCACGGTCCAAAAGACCCGCCTATCTTTGACCTTGTCAACTCCAAGACTAGCTATGAAATGCCGTGTCAGAAAAAGTGCGAGAAATGCACAGGTATGTATGATCCTTTTTAAACTGATTATTACTAGGGATTTTCATATTTCTCTAGTTTTGGTACTGTTGAGTAGGTTTGTTGATGAACCAAATCGTTCATGATTCGGTTCATAAAAACTGTTAAAAACTAAGCTCGAAACTTGACTCCTTTGTTTACGGGCCGACTCACGAGTAAACAAGCCAAGTTGGGCTCGACTCTACGGTATTTTAACGATACCTATTTTTTAAAAAATTCAGCAAAATATTATAAGATTGATCTTGTTAGATTTCGTATCTGAAAGATTAGTTTTTCTATATAAAGAACTTACAAATTTGACTTAAAATAAAGAAATTAGGTTAGAAATAATAATAAAAACATATTGTCGCAATCCATGTTTTACTTGCATTTCATATAAACAAATTTTTATATCGTGGTATATTATTTAATTTGTGAAAAAAGATGAATGGCGTTAGTAAAACATAGACAATAACCTGATTCTTTTATATTGATGTTTTATAACTTAATATTACAATAACCCCATTTTTTTACAAATCAATCACTCAACTTTCCTCACATTACTTGTCACTCACTCAGATTCCTAACATTATTTTTTGGTGCACAAAAAGAATGGCCCCCATCGAGCCGTAAAAAGTGCAAGTTCGAAGTACACTATGATGGCGGTCGTGTTTCAAAAGGCATTTACGTGAAAGGCCGAATAACCTTCGAGACATCTATCGACGACAAAACTAGCATCACTCTTAAAAACTTATTGTTCGGCTCCAGCAACTACCTAACGGACCGAGACAATGATCTTGACATTCATTGTACTTCGCATACGGAAAGCTATTTTGGGGACCGTCCTTTGATCTGGGATTTGGGTTATAAATTCTCCTACTGCGTTGGCCGCTTGTCTGATCGCTCTTACCCTTACAACAGTATCTCTTTCGGCAAAAATGCCAAGATGATCGGCATGGAAACACCAATATATACCGACACCGGCAGTTACTACGTTAACCTCATCGACATCAGCATAGGAAGCAAGGTAACATTCATATATGTGTGCTATATATGTTTTTCTTGAACTGCAATGCAAATATTGTCATGAACTGTTGCATCCTAATAATTGGTTGTTATCTGCTGGTTTGGCTTTGTTTTTGAACATTGAGTTGGCTAGAACAGTTTGGGATCGAGACCAATCTTCATTTCTAACGAATATTGGAGCCGTTAGCGACAATGAAGATGGTGTTTCGATCTAATCTGGTTGCTACCACTCGTGTTTTCCTTGTTTATCAGGTGTACTCCTTGTGCAGTGATGCTTCTAATTTATCGTACGCTTAATAACACATTTTGCTTATAAGAGAACTTGAGTAGCAGAGAGAGATTCAATATTAATTTATATGACATTTCTTAGCACATCCTATCAACATACTATGTCACGAATCATTAAATCTCAATAACTCGAGTTATAGTTTCGTTCCACCTCTATTGCAGCAGAGAATGTAGTAATTATCTTGAGCTTTGTTTCCTCTGTTTTGTGTTGATTGTCTTTGAGACCATGCTCAGTTCCAGTAGTCAATTCGAATGTTGATCTTCGACTATTGGCAACAATGAAATCAGTCATGCATCGATCTTATTTGGTGGTTTCTTTAGGGTTTTGCACATAGGTCTCGTATCTGCTGTGTATTAGTTTATATAACATTACTCTGTCTTCCATTTTTTGGCCCAGATATTGAACTTAGACCGCGAAGTGTTTAGAGTCATGTCGTATATGTACGGAGGAATGTTGGTGAACAGCGGAGCAGAGATTACGTACCTACCGAATGAGGCGTTGGACGTGATCAAGGCAGAGGTAAAGAGGCAAGCTCGGCTTAAAGGAATGAAACAAGTTCGGAGGACGTTTCAATTGGGGGTATGGGCATTCGGTCTTTGTTACAGAGGAACATTGGACAGAGAAGGTCATGGGTTCCCACCGATTGGATTTCATTTCGAGAATGATGAAAGCACTACAAAAAAAGGGAAGTTTGGCGTCGGTCGGCAGGAAAGAATTTAGCGTCGGTCGAAATATAACCGACGCTAAACCCTTGACTCGCGTTTGACGAGGGTTTTAGCGTCGGTCATACACCGACCGACGCTAACATCTATCCAAAAAGCGACGCTAAAATTGATTCCGGGCCAAACCGACGGTGCAAACCGGTCATTATTTGGCGTCGGTTGGTATAATGGGCTTAGCGTCGGTTCCAACCGACGCTAAACACGAATTTCGGTCGCCATGTCAATTTAGCGTCGGTCATCGACCGACGCTAAATTCCCAAGCTATACAAACCCCGGACAGACGGCCAGAATCATTTGTGCAGTTTGCAGCCCTCCTCTCAATTCTCTCAACTCTCTCCACTCTCTCAACTCTTCTAAGGTATGTAGTTTGTTTTTTCATATTGTTGTATTTAGTTAGTGAATTAGGGAGTGAATTAGTTAGTTATTGGATTTTAGGGTTAGTAGTTAGTTTGTTAGGTTGTGAACTAATGAATTAGGATTTTGATATTATTATCTAGTTAGTGAAATAATCTATTTCAGAATAAGTGTGCATTATTAGTTAGTGAGTTAAATTGTGTTTATTTTGGTAGGCGTAATTTCGTTTGAGCTAGGAGCAGCGGTGACGCCGTCTCTTCGTTGTTTTCTCTTCTTCGGTAGTAGGTATGTATATATTAATTTTGCAATTGTGTCGTCTCATTGTTTTTTTTTTTAGGATTATTATGCTTACTGATTACTAATTGTGTCGTACATTTATCAGTGACCGTCTTTCTTCTATCCTCATTTCTCCTTGTTTCGCGTCTCATCCCAGGTGTACGGTATGCATTCTTTTAACTATGTTATTAGCTTCTTGCTATGTTCATTTGTTATTTGGAATTGCTATGTTCAATTGTATGTTAAATTGCTATGTTAATTTGTTATTTGAAATTGCTATGTTCAATTGGTATGTGAAATTGCTATTAAATTGCTATGGTATTAATCTTGCAATGAAATTGTTATGTTATTAATCTTGCAATTAAAATGATATGTTATTACATTGCTATGTTATTAATCTTGCAATTAAAGTGTTATTGTATGAGTTAGTTTTCTCAGTAATTTGCCATGTCATTAACTAATTGGTACTTTATTATGAGTCAACATAATTATAATTATATTGCATATCCCATTGTTACCTAATATAATCTTTGCTGTAGATATCTAATAGCTATTCCAATATAGCTATATAGTTAACTGATAGATATTACGATTTAACTTTCTAATTAATTCCATCACCTACACTAAATCAGGCATCTTCCAAATGGATAAGTCTTGGATAACCAAGCATCGGTTGTCACAGGAGTATAGGGATGGTTTAGAAATCTTTTTGAATTTCGCTTTCGCGCATAATCATGAAGGAGAGCAAATAATTTGTCCGTGTCCAAAATGTGGATTCAAGAAATGGCTGTATAGGGATGATGTATACGAACACTTGCTTCGCAAGCCATTTCCCACAACATACACTGTTTGGTATCGACATGGAGAGCGCCTTATTGCTGAATCTTCTCAGAGTGCAAATGCAGTAGTGCAAAACTATGAGCATACTAGAGCATTTCGAGATCTGGTTAATGATGCTTTTGGTGTTATTCCAGAGGAGGTCACTAGTACAATACAAGCCTCTGAAGATATTGTTATTGGTAATGAAGTAGAAAATGTTCTAGAAGATGATATGAACACTGTATTTGAAGATCACCCCATTGGAGAGGATGACATGAGCTACCCGAATGACACAGAGGAGCCGGATGAGACCAATGTCAACTTTAGGGATTTAATGAAGGATGGAGAAACACCCTTATATGAAGGATGTACAAAGTTCTCAAAATTATCTTTCATCTTGAGGCTTTATCATATCAAGGGAATGCACAACATCAGCGATAAAGCAATGTCGTTGATCATTGAGTTGTTGCATGACGCTTTTGAGTTTGCCAACATACCGAAATCGGGATATGGTGCAAAGAAAATGATCTCAAAATTTGGAATGGGGTACACGAACATTGATGCATGTGAGAATGACTGTATGCTGTTCTGGGGAATGATATAGAAGAGAGTGTTTGTAAGATTTGCAAGCAGTCCAGATACAAAGATGATGGCATGAGGGTGTAAGTCAAGAACATAAGAAAAAACGAAAAGCGATGAAGGGAACAAAAGGCAGACAGAACAATGGAAGAAGAAAAGTTGCTTCTTTCAATTGCCTTATTGGGAGTTCAATAAATTGCGACACAATCTCGATGTTATGCACATAGAGAAGAATGTGTGTGACAATATTCTTTACACTTTGATAAATGACAAAGATCGAAGTAAGGATCATCTGAAAGCAAGGATGGATTTGAAAATCATGAAAATTAGAAGAGAGTTATGGCCAAGACCAGATGGAAGAACTTTCCAGCAGCTATATACACAATGGGTAAACGAGAAATTCAAACAATGCTAGAGACCTTGAAAGATATTTCCGTACCAGACGGATACTCTAGCAACATATCCCGGTGCGTTGATGTGGAACACCGGAAGATATTGGGTTTGAAAACTCATGACTGTCATATCTTAATGCATGAGTTATTACCTTTGTCCATTCGGAATGTATTGCCATCACAAGTCTCTTCGGTGTTGGTCGAATTTTGTTCTTGCATGAAGCAATTATGCTCAAAAGTGGTCCATGTTGAGGGTTTGGATACGCTACAACAACGAATTGCTGTAGCTCTGTGTCGTTTGGAAATGATATTTCCACCATCATTCTTTACAGTCATGGTGCATCTAGTGGTTCATTTAGCCGAGGAAGTGAGACTTGGGGGACCAGTCTATTATCGTTGGATGTACCTATAGAAAGGTACAACTATCAATTTCAATGTTCTGTATTACGCTGTCAATTCCAATAATCTATTCATACTGAACTTGTTCTCTTCATCAGATTTCTTGGGAAGTTAAAATCTTTTGTACGAAATCGATCACAACCAGAAGGTTCAATTGCTGAACGATGGATTTCTGAAGAAATCACAAATTTCACATCCCTATACTATGATGTTGGAGTCGAGACTAGATTCAACCGTGGATCTCGACTTCATGATCAAGTATTAGAAGATGATTCACGTGATTTGTCCATTCTTCCATCTATTGGGCACAATGTTGGTAGTATAAATCACTTCCGATTGACAGATACAGAGTTGTTACAAGCGCATCGACATGTCCTTATGGGGTCCCAACTAGTCGGTCCATTTCTCAAGTAAGTATAATTCTTATTTGGACTTGTGACATGGTTCGTAATTCAACATGTTTAACGTAGGTGAATTTCAATAAAAATCATTCATTGTCCCGTAGGGAGTTCCAATCTATTACAACACGACGACTTCGAGGAAAATCAACAGCAGAAATTGAGAAAGCTGTCCATAGAGACTTCGTACAATGGTTTCGGAGTCGGGTACGTGCTTGTCTATGTAATTCAGCTGTGATATGGTTGTAAAAAAAATATGAATATACTAATCTTGTCACACACTATTATTTATGTCAATTTAACAGATTCTTGACGATAACCAAGTAGTCCATTCCAAGGATCTAAGAGTGTTAGCTCGCGGTCCTCAACGACAATCAAAAAGATATGTTGCTTATGATGTTAATGGTTATCGGTTTCGCATAGTTGCTCGTGACAATCCCCTCAAAACTCAGAATAGTGGGGTATACGGCAACTATGAAACTCATAGTTACGCTAGCTCAGTGGACAATCGACCTCAAACAAGTGAACTGGCGTATTATGGCAAGTTAGAAGACATCATTGAGTTGAATTACTATGGAGAAATCTTCGTGGTGTTATTCAAGTGCAAATGGGCTAATACGCACAATCCTAGATACGTGAAGAAAGATGGATTGGGGTTCACATCCATTAATTTCTCACATTTGCTATATACTGAACTCGTTTAGACGATGAACCATATATTGAAGCAAAAGATGCTCGAATGGTCTACTACGTTGAAGATACAGTGGACAAAGGATGGTGCATTCCCGTACATATCAAACCCAGAGATGTCTATGACATGGGTGATGAGGAAGGAAGCAATGTACATGAGTGTGAGATGTTTGGAAATCAAGAGTTGTCGGCTTTTGATAATTCCAATATTCTACCCTAGTTAGGCCCGGAATAATTGCAGAGTTCGATTAGGGTTTGGTAATATATTCATTTAACTTATTATAGTACAAGTTAATCTATTTGCTACGTTTTACACATCTAATCCAATTAAATGTTTTTTGTTATACAGACATGGCTCCTTCAGGAAAGCATGAGGTGGAGCTCATCGATGGACGTGGAGTGAAGACTCTGGTCGACATTCCTAGTAATCAGATGATGAGTCTTCCCCATGGGAAGAAGGTTGTCATTCCTTGGGGTCTTACAGGACCCTTAGGTATTGGTCCAGCTACGATCCTTGGACAGTTCCATGGTCAGCTCTCCAGAGACACCAACCTTCTCCCGATCACATACGTCGGGTGGCCGAATGTGTCTGATGGTGAGAAGGACGCATTGGTCGCCGCTATATGGGTATGTATAAAATAATATTACTCTCAAACGACCTAGGTTATATAAATACTAATGTTTATAAAATTTGTTGTTGCAGAAAAGTATTGTCATTGAACCCGAGGAGGCAAAAGATAGAGCTCTTGACTATATCGTGAGTGATATAGGAAAGAAGTGGAGGGATTACAAAACGAAGCTGTGGGCAAGGAAAGTGACTGGGCCGTACAAAAAGTTTTTAAAAGCTGAAGCTACAAAGAACAACCAAGATTTCGACCCAAAAGCGTTTGTGGTGCCGCCGAGACCGTGGGCACTAGAGAGGAGACCTCCTAATGTTCCTGCGCCTATGTGGACGCAATATGTGGACTTGAGGTTGAGTGAGCATATGGTGGTATGTAGCGAAATATATGAATGCTTTTCATTCAAGTAAATTTATTTCGTGATACAAATTGTGTTACTTAAAAATTCTTAATTTGTAGGAGCTGTCTCGGCTTAACTCTTTGAGGAGGGCGGAATACAAATCACCCCACACTGGAGGGTCGAAGAAGTTGAGAGTGAGAGGATCAGAATTGGTAAGAGTTCATCCTAAAATCACCTTATTTAGTTAAATTATTTTAAAAGAAATTTATATTGTTTAGTTTATGCAAGTGTAGGAAGCCGTAACGGGAAAGAGGCCCACGAGAGGTGAGTTGTATGCCATCACTCACAAGAAGAAGGATGGCACATACACCGATCCTAATGTTGTAAGTGACATTTCATGTTTTTTTCCTTCCAACTTTTTGTCATTTCACTTTTCAGAGATTGGTTTGAAAAATGTAATTGGTGGCCACTATGCAGCCTAAGATACTTGAGTTGTTGAACGACCCAACCGTCCCGACTTGGGTAAGTTCTAACGATGCATTGGGGCAAGTCTACCCCACTGAGCATAGTGGTCGAGTTCGAGGATTGGGATTTGGTGCTACACCCACGAAGGTACATATAGTATATTATGATCTGGATTGGTTTCAATTTATATAACACTAACAATTTTAATATTTTGTTGTCTCTTTTTTGTAGGTCAACTTGAGTAAGAAGAAGGGTGCAGCTAGCCAGAGTTCCACGCCATCAGCTACTGCCATGCATGACTTCGGACATTGCCCTGTACAAGGAGAAGTAGCAGAGTTACGGGATGAGGTTCGATTTCTAAAGGAGCAAATTGCACAGTTGGCATCAGGAGCTTCAGGATCCTCCGCTCGGGCTAAAGGGAAGGGGAAAGACACCTTGCAGGCGGTGGAGGAGGAGGAGGAAAGTGAGGATGAGGATGAGGAGGAGGAGAGTGAGGGTGAGGGTGAGGATGATGAGGAGGATGAGTGATGAGAGGGAGAGTGAATATTTATGCTGATATATTACACGTAGACATATGTAGTTATTAATATTATTAGAATTATACAGTATGTTATGCATATTAGTTATCTATGTCATTGGTTAGTAATGTGTGGTATAATTAGTATTGCATTCCATGAATGAAATTGCGGTTTGCAGGTTTGCAGGTTGGCACTAGAAGAGTATGAGAAAAGGAGCTGAAATGGCCAGAAAATTTTTGACCTGTACAACATATTTAGCGTCGGTCATACTTATTTGGCGTCGGTCAAAACCGACGCTAAAATGACCCGTAAATAGCGTCGGTCATAGGCCATTTAGCGTCGGTTGATAACCGACGCTAAGAAGGACGCAGTCAACGCGTGTTTGGTCTTCGGTTGACCAATTTAGCGTCGGTTCTTACTTTTAGCGTCGCCTGATGACCGACGCTAAAAATTGGTTTGGTTCTCGGCCGGACTGGTCGGACCATAATTTAGCGTCGCTTATGAAAAGGATTTGGCGTCGGTCACTAAACAACCGACGCTAAAATTTAGCGTCGGTGAAATTGGCGTCGCTTTTCTGACCGACGCTAAAACCTTTAGCGTCGGTCATCAACCGACGCTATACTCCGGTTTTGACCGACGCTAAAGTGCCGGATTTTTGTAGTGAAGTGCTGGTAGATCCGGTGATGAAAGTTCAAAGCTTTGGAATGTTCTATCAAGTTACGAATGACATCTTCTGTCTGGCCATTCATGGTACCAAGGATGACGGCATTCTTGGGATGACGGCTCAGCAACAGTACAACTTTGGGTTTGATATATATCATAAGAGGATGTTTTTTAAAAACATGGACTGTGGATATTTCAATGAACCGCCAAAGATCATAGTTTCAGCATAGATGTGTCATGTGTGGTTGTTGCTATACTATATAATAAATAAAGGGTTAATAACATTGGCGTTCAGCTAAGTTTGGGGATTGTTTCTATTCGATTTGCCACTTTTGTGCTCTGTAGGGTTGGCTGGTGTGATCTACCATGGATGGAGTTGCGAACTAACCTTCGGATTTCACTCATCAACAGTTTTTGAATTTACTTATACCCTAAAAATACACAGTCAACTCGAGTTTTATTTTATTTGACCAGTTCGAGTTTACTTATACCCTAAAAATGGAGTCTTTACAAGGGAACAAATACAAGCGATGATCACAAAGAATGCTCATATATTCCTAGAGAAGCTTGAACTGAATTGGACCATGCCCTGTTCATGGAGAAACCAACCCTAAAACAACGACGGGAGACAAGGGAAAGGAAGTGAGCCGGAAAGTTCAACAAGGACAACAAAACTGCATGGGGACACCTTCTCAGCCACATGAAAAATCCCATCTCGACCTCATGGTCCCCAAAAACTCTTGAAAATTCATGTGAGAACTCATGAAGAAAAAATATCGAGGAGATAATGCTAGGAAGAAAAAGTATGTTGTGAGAAACTAGCTGAAAAGTATGTTCATGTCTACAAAATTTTTACTGTTGAATGAAGATGTGTGACATATTACAAGCAAATGTCCTAATTGAGAAGCTGCCAGAGTCCTAGTCAAGTTACAGGAACCAGCTCGAGCACAAGAAGAGGAATCTCACACTAAAAGAGTTTGTGGAACATATGATTATTGAAGAGGCAAACCAGGTGAAGGATAAGGAATCTAACTCTTGTCTGCTTAGAAGGATAAGGAATCTAACTCTTGTGCTATAGACATGTTCTCTAATTTTGAAGAAGCCAAGCCATGAAGAACAAGTGTATATGGGAAACTCAATCAGTGCACCTGTGCTAGGGGAAAAGAAATTGTCTCTGAAACTCAATTTTGGAAAAACTCCCATAATTACCAACTGTGACATCCTAGATAAATCAAACATCGACAAAGCACGAGAAAGATCTATGGGCTATATGGAATTGTCCAACCTTAACTAACATAATGCGTTTTGGGTGTAGAGGAGGAGGTCATGGGATCGAATCTCACCAACACCCAAAAACAAATCAGTGAGGACTTAGACTCAAATCTGACAATATCTTATCAGAAAAGGTTGGGATGTTACACTAACGTATTTTATGCTCTTGAAACTAGTATTGGAGGCTGACAAACTAGTGATCACAAATAATGGACAAATCACTGGGAAGGGTTACAGTTAGCAGTATTATCCAAATAACTCCTCCCTACACAAATAGAGTACTAGACTATAACCAGTACTGCTATACTAGGACACCCTCGTTAGATAACATCCTAGGGTGTCCTGTGATTTTGCAGTCCCTGCTTGTACTAGGACACCCAGTTGATTTAGCAGATTTCTCAAGAGGCCTGTGAAGAGGCTGTGATTTTGCAGTCCCTGATTGTGCTAGGACACCCTCGTTAGATAACATCTTAGGGTGTCCTGTGAATTCGCAGTCCCTACTTGTACTAGGACACCCTCGTTAGATAACATCTTAGGGTGTCATGTGATTTAGTAGTCCCTGCTTGTACTAGGACACCTAATTGATTTAGCAGATTTCTTAAGAGGCCTGTGAAGAGGCTGGGATTTTGCAGTCCCTGCTTGTAGTAGGACACCCAATTGGAGAATTAGTTGCTACCTCGTTAGATAACAATCGTGATTTGGCTAGTTTGTAGAATTAGCTGTTTGTACTAGGACACCTAGTTGGAGAATTAGCTGCTACTTCGAAAGGGTTGTTACCTTGTTAGATATATTTATCCACAAGCTATGTTTTTGTCCATGTCAGATCATCTCTGTTTGCTAAATGCTACCAACACATTTTTATAACAATCTTGATTTTTTTGTCCGCCTATTCTTGTTTGTTGTGTTTAATAACAACATTATTTTGAATCTTGTTTGCACGGGAGCTTATTTTGATTCAAAACCTGATTGCTTGTACTAGGACCTGATGATTGTGTTAGTTTGTTTATATTCTAGTTTCTTGATGTTTTCAAGGTCAGTACAACACACATATATACTAGGATACCCTACGATGTTGATTACACTAGGACACCTTAGGAATTTTCTGCACTAGGACACCTTAGGTTTATAGATTTGCGACTTGGAGAATGTCATCCCGATGCTCCTCGACCTATGTTAATGTTGCTGCTTGTTTTTCTAATGTTTATTAATTAGGATGTGTCCTTGTGTGATCAGATCAGTGATAAAATAATGACGGTATACGATGGACCCATAGGGATTAGGATGATACCTACACTAGGACACCTTAGTTATTTTCAGATTTCTTATGAGGCCTGATTTTTCTTTCCGGTAACTGAGTTCATTCTCTAGCATTTGTTCCTAGCATCACTACTCATTCTATCTTATGGTTTTCCCAAATGTACTCTTGTTTCTATGATAAAAATAAAATAAAATAGAAGCTCTTTGAATGTTATTATTTTCATCTTAGAGCTTAATGCAGGGGGAACATTATCTTTTCAGCCATTACTTTACCTGAGCTCTTTGTTACTTGTGTTTGCCTAATGAAATAGGACATCTTAGTTATTTTCATGCACCAGGATACCCATATATATATGTACATGATGTCTCTTGCATACATAATTTTTCCTGGTTTGCAGGATGTTGATTGCACTAGGACACCCTAGTATGAAGGTCATAACAACTCGGCCAGATAAAAAAAATAGACAGACGTCGGTGAAAAAATTAGGAAACTGCGCAGTAGATTCTTATGAAAGGAAGAGAATATACATCAGAAGGAAAGAAATTGCTAACTAATTATAAAAGGGTTAATTAGTTATATTCACATTAAATATTTTCCTAATAATGATCCGAAAGGATAATGATTCAACTTTTTTATGAATGGATAATGATTAATTAGATAATGAATATTTTTATATTAAATCAATGGCTAGGATTCATTTGGTTCAGTGGACCAAAAATACATTTGGTCACTGAAATTCTTGCGCCAAACACATACATTAGTTTATGTACCTGGAATATAAATTCTCCATATTAGTGCAAAGGGAAAAGATGGAAATATGTTACCAATATTACCTAATTTAAAATAATTATCATTTAATGGTGATTTAGCAAATATAAATATGTATTAATACAATTTAATTTTGACTATCCCAACACTCTGCATTGTTATTAGCTTGTTTTGTAGCTATGTCACCATATTCCCCGCTGCAATTCTTCATCTTCATAATCTCAACACTAATATTCTCAACATCCCATGGCTTGAACATCACAATTCCGCTAATTCACCGTGATTCGATTTACTCCCCGCTATACAATGCTACCGAAACCATCGAAGACCGCGCCCAAAGAGTCGCCAAGGCTGCGCTTGATCGGTACGTGTACCTGTCCTCGGCCTTATCTATTAGGCCGGAGGCGACTCTGGTTCCCGGGTTTCAGAGCTACGCGTTCTACATGAACTTCTCCATCGGCACTCCTCCGGTCCCACAACTGGTGTTGATGGACACCGGCAGCGCCCTTCTCTGGGTGAAGTGTAAGCCTTGTAGGCCATGTATTCACGGTCCGAAAGACCCGCCTATCTTTGACCCTGTCAAGTCCAGCACTATCTATGAAGCACCGTGTGAGGAAAAGTGCAAGACATGCACAGGTATGTATGATCCTTTTTTACATTGATAATTACTAGGGATTTTCATATTTCTCTAGTTTTGGTACTGTTGAGTAGGGTTGTTGATGAGCCAAATCGTTCATGATTCGGTTCGTAAAAACAGTTAAAAAGTACACTCGAAAGTTGACTCGTTTGTTTACGGGCCAACTCACGAGTAAACAAGCCAAGTTGGGCTTGGCTCGACAGTATTTCGACAATACCTATTTTTCAAAAATTTGGCAAAATACTATCAAGATTGATCTTGTTAGATTTATTTTTGAAAGACGAATCTATCCCAAATTTATTATAAATCAATCACTCAACTTTCTTCATGTTACATATCACTCACTCAGATTCCTAACATTATTTTTTGGTGCACAAAACAGCATGGTCCCCATGGACCATAGCAAGTGCAAGTTCACACAACAGTATGTTGACGGCAGTGTTTCAGATGGCATTTACATGAAAGACCGACTAACCTTCCAGACATCTGCCAACGGCAGAACCAGTGAAACCTTTGAAAGCTACTTCGGCTGCAGCAACTACCAAACAGACAAAGGCACAGATTTGGACAAGCATTTCAGCGGAGTCATAGGACTAGGTCCTTCGAAACCGGAAGGCTACTTAGGGGTCCTTGCTTTGATCTGGGATTTGGGTTCTAAATTCTCCTACTGTGTTGGTCGCTTTTCTGATCGCTATTATCCTTACAACAGTATCTCTTTCGGCGCAAATGCCAATATGGTCGGCATGGAAACGCCAATGTATTCCGGCGTTGGCACTTACCACGTTAACCTCCTCAATATCAGCATAGGAGACAAGGTAACATTCATATATGTGTGCTATGTTTTTCCTGAACTGCAAATATTGTCATCAACTGTTGCATCCTAATAATTGGTTGCTGCAGATATTTTTCAATTCTAACATTGTTCTGTCTTTCATTTTTTGGACCAGATATTGAACATAGATCCCAAAGTATTTAAAAGGATGTCGAGAAAGTACGGAGGAATGTTAGTGGACAGTGGATCAGAGATTACGTTGCTACCGGATGAGGCGTTGGACGTGATCAAGGCAGAGGTAAAGAGGATAGCTATACTTCAAGGAATGAAACAACTTCGGACCACGTTTGGATTGGGGATGTGGAAATCCGGTCTTTGTTTCACAGGAACAGTGTTCAAAGATGCTCATGGGTTCCCGCCGATGGGATTTCATTTCGAGCAAGGTGGACTCGAGACAGATCCTGAGCCGGTGTTGAAAGTTCAAAGCTTTGGATTGTTCGATCAAATTAAGAAGGACATCTTCTGCCTGGCATTATTGGCACCAAGCACTATGGGGAAATACCAGCCATTCTTGGGATGTTAGCTCAGCAAGAGCACAACTTTGGGTTTAATATATATTATAAGCGTATAACTTTTGAGAACATTGACTGTGGATATTTCCATGAGCCGCCAAAGATCATATAGTTTGAGCATAGATGTGTCATGTGTGGTTGTTTCTATACTATATAATAAACAAGGGAAAATAACGTTTTGTCCCCTCTACTTTTCCAGCTTATAACAAATAGCATTCGTTTTTCACTTTGCCTTTTGGGTCCTTCCGTTTGAGCTATCGTCCTCTTAACATTAAATTTAGGAGGTAGGAGACGAAGAGTTGGTCAAAGAGCTAAATTGAGGAGGTATCGTGAAGAGTATGATAAAATACGAAGGGTTTTAAAATCACACATTCTATTTGTAGATTTCAACCTATCTAGGGTCGTTTGGTTGCAGTGATATTGATATTGATAACTACAGATATCATGATATTCAGAATATCGTCATTTTTTTATCCTGAATATCATGATATCTGGGGCCAAAAGTGATATCAATATCACTCTTTAGATATTCTACTCCCCCCTAAAATATCTGTGGAGTGATATTGGTATGACTCTTTGCAGACCTTTTTGCCCCTGAAATATCCTCTCAATTATAATGCCATTGTTTACTTTCCTCATTTCCCATCCCCCGATTAATTCTCTCTCACCTCCTCACCATTTGTCGATTGACGTCGTCGATTCTATTGTCCAACTAGTTTTGGACAATTGACGGGTGTCCTATTTTCTTAGCAAATCAGCCAAACCTCCAAACCTTCCATTCTTCTAACATAAATTTGATTTTATTATTCGAGATTAAGCTGAAGACACGGAAGACCTTGCTATTCGATTATGTTCAAGGTTGGTGAATTAGCTAGGGTAAATGTTCAAGGTTGGTGAATTAGCTAGGGTAAAGTTCATTCGATTATGTTCATAGCAAGTGTATTATAACCCATAAAGTTGATGGCAAATTATAACCCAAACCTTTCTAAATTGATTATTACTAGGGATTTTCATATATCTCTAGTTTTGGTACTGTTGAGTAGGTTTGTTGATGAGCCAAATTGTTCATGATTCATTTTGTAAAAAACTGTTAAAAAGTACGCTCAAAAGTTGACTCATTTGTTTTACGGGCCAACTCACAAATAAACAAGCCATGTTGGGCTCGGCTCGACAGTATTTTGAGGATACCTATTTTTCAAAAATTCAGCAAAATACTATCAAGATTGATCTTGTTAGATTCATTTTTGAAAGACGAATCTAACCCAAACTTATTACAAATCAATCACTCAACTTTCCTCATGTTACATATCACTCACTCAGATTCCTAACATTATTTTTTGGTGCACAGGGAACGATAAAAAGTGCAAGTTCGCAGTACGCTATGCTGACGACCGTGTTTCAGAAGGCATTTACATGACAGACCTAATAACCTTCTAGACATCTGTCGATGGTAGAACCAACGTCACTCTTGAAAACTACTTGTTCGGCTGCAGCAGCTACCTAACGAACCGAGGCAGAGATTTGGACAATCATTTCAGCGGAGTCATAGGACTAGGTCCTGTCAATCACCACTTCAGGCAAAATGCTTTGATCTGGGATTTGGGTTTTAAATTCTCCTATTGCGTTGGCCGCTTTTCTGAACGCTCTTACCCTTACAACAGTATCTCTTTCGGCACAAATGCCAAAATGATCGGCATGCAGACACCCATGTCTCTCGAGAGACTTCATTGTTATGTTAACCTCCTCAACATCAGCATAGGAGACAAGTAACATTTATATATGTGTACTATGTTTTTCTTGGACTGCAAATATTGTCATGAACTGTTGCATCCTAATAATTTAAGTTGTTTGGATGAGTTGTTGCCTGCTGGTTTGGCTAGACCCATTCACCTCTACTGCAACAGGTAGTGTGGTATTATCTTTGCATTGCTCACCAACCACCTTGAGCTTGTGTTTCTCTGTCAGTTCCAATAGTCAATTCGAATGCTGAATTTCGATTATTGACGACAACGAAATTGGTCATTCATCGATCTTCTTGGGTGGAATTTTTTTGGGTTTTGCACATAGGTCACACTTATGTGGTGTATTTTCACCTTCTGTACATATTAGTTTATATAACATTACTCGTATTGATTCTTTGGACCAGATACTGAACATAGACCCCGAAGTGTTTGAAGGCATGTCGAACAAGAACGGAATGTTAGTGGACAACGGAGCAGAGATTACGTACCTACCAAATGAGGCGTTGGACGTGATCAAGGCAGAGGTAAAGAGGGATGCTCTGCTTAAAGGAATGAAACAAGTTTGGACAACTTTTCGAATGGGGCATTGGCAATTCGGTCTTTGTTACAGAGGAACAGTGGACAAAGCTCATGGGTTCCCGCCGATGGGATTTCATTTCGAGCAAGGTGGAAGTGAGGACGATCCTGAGCCGGTGTTGACGGTTCAAAGCCTTGGATTTTTCTATCAAGTTACGAATGACATCTTCTGCCTGGCCATTCGTGGCACCAAGAACAATCTCGCCATTCTTGGGAGCCAAGGATAACAAGTGAATATGGGAAACTCAAGTAGTGCATTTGTGCTAGGGAAAAAGAAAATGTATCCCCACCCAAATTTTATCCCTAGGCGACAACAATTTTTCGCATTCTCAGAGAATGGCCTCTTCAAACCGCATTATTACGTGATAATAAACAACCCTCTCTCTTGCATTTGTTCTAATCTACTAGTTCAGTTCTCCCAACCCTTCTCCAAACCCTTTTTCTTACTCTACATGATAAAATGTTACGACTCCCTGCCACCACACTACAAAACACTGGTTCGCCACCAAATCAATGACTACATCCACGAGAAAGAAAGATGACTTTAATAGAATAGCTGGAACAAAAAATGGAATTACAACGAAAGTAGGGTTAGCCTAGGAGAAACATACACTTAACCCAACCCATCGGTTGAACCACTTAACCCAATTAGACGACTCATTTACAACGTTTAAAATGATTTTTAAGGGTTTTTAGGGTCTGGGTTAGGATATTAGTTATTTCGTGTTTACGAATTAAAAATTTATGTTGTAAATGTCGATACGAATTTGTAGCAATAAACAGTACACCATTTTGATGTTAAACGATAAAGTTATAGATAAAATACTACTGTATTATCGATAAATTATCGCACTCAACTATAACTTATTCGTTTCAACTGCATTTCACAAGAAAGCACAAATCATTATTAATAATTGAGAATACCAAACACATGCATTATTTTATGTGTATTTGGAATTATAAAATCTCCATATTAGTGGAAAGGGAAAAGATGGAAGTATGTTAACTATAATTACCTAATTAAATTTTTTATTTTATGAATCTAATTTAAAATTTCAACAACTTTCTATCTTTAATAAAAATAAAATCATTCAATGATGATTTAGCAAAGATAAATATGCACTAATACAGTTTAATTTTGTCTATCCCATCAGACTACAATATCATTAACTTAGCTATGTTACCATATGTCCCTCTCTCATTCTTCCTCTTCATCATCTCAACATCCCATGGCTTGAACATCACAATTCCGCTAATCCACCGCGATTCCATTTACTCCCCGCTATACAATGCTACTGAAACCATCGAAGACCGCGCCCAAAGAGTCGCCAAGGCTTCGCTTGATCGGTACGAGTACCTGTCCTCGACCTTATCTATTAGGCCGGAGGCAAAGCTGGTTCCCGGGTTTGAGAACCACGCGTTCTTCATAAGCTTCTCCATCGGCACTCCACGGATCCCACAACTGGCATTGATGGACACCGGCAGCACCGCTCTCTGGGTGAAGTGTAAGCCTTGTAGTCCGTGCAAGCACGGTCCAAAAGACCCGCCTATCTTTGACCTTGCCAAATCCTGGAGTAGCTATAAAGTGCCATGTCAGAAAAACTGCGAGAAATGCATAGGTATGTATGATCTTTTTTAAATTGATTATTACTAGCGATTTTCATATTTCTCTAGTTTTGGTACGGTTGATTAGGGTTGTTGATAAACCAAATTGTTCATGATTCGGTTCATAAAAACTGTTAAAAAGTATGCTCGAAACTTGACTCGTTTGTTTACGGGCCGACTCACAAGTAAACAAGCCAAGTTGGGCTCGGCTCGACGGTATTTCATCGATACCTATTTTTCAAAATTCTGCAAAATATTATCAAGATTGATCTTGTTAGATTCATTTTTTTAAAGACGAGTTTTTCTATATAAAGAACTTACAAATCTGATTTAAAATGAAGAAATTAGGTTAGAAATAATAATAAAAAACATATTAACGCAATCCGTGTTTTACTAATACATTTCATATCAGCAAATTTTTATATCATGGTATATTATTTAATTTGTGAAAAAAGATGAACTAAAGATGAATGGCGTTAGTAAAACATAGACAATAACCTGATTAAATTACATTCTTCTATATTGATGTTTTATGAGATCCACTTAAAGAATTTGCATCATAACTGAAAATCCAAAATTAATGTAAAAATTATCATTATGGAAAAAAAAAATCAGAATTAAAGATCTGCAATATCTCAAACAATGAAATTACTCTTATATCCATTTAATATTGACCTTATGATCTATAAAATTTAATCATATGACTCTAAGAGGTGTCCTCACGTTTGGAATTTCCATGTTTTATAACTTAATATTACAATAACCTGATTTTTTTACAAATCAATCACTCAACTTTCCTCACATTACTTATCACTCACTCGGATTCCTAACATTATTTTTTGTGCACAAAAAGAATGGCCCCAGTCGACCCATAAAAAGTGCAAGTTCGAAGTACACTATCAGGACGGTCATGCAGAAGGCATTTACGTGAAAGACCAAATAACCTTCGAGACATCTATCTACGACACAACCAGCGTCACTCTTAAAAACTTCATGTTCGGCTGCAGCAACTACCTAACGGACCGAGACAATGATCTTGAATATCATTTCAACGGAGTCATAGGACTAGGTACTTCGCATTCGGAAAGCTACTTTGGGAACCGTCCTTTGATATGGGATTTGGGTTATAAATTCTCCTACTGTGTTGGCCGCTTGTCTGATCGCTCTTACCCTTACAACAGTATCTCTTTCGGCACAAATGCCAAAATGACCGGCATGGAAACGCCAATATATACCGACACCGGCAGTTACTACGTTAACCTCATCCACATCAGCATAGGAGGCAAGGTAACATTCATATATGTGTGCTATATATGTTTTTCTTGAACTGCAAATATTGTCATGAACTGTTGCATCCTAATAATTAGTTGTTGTCTGCTGGTTTGGCTTCGTTTTTGAACATTGAGTTGGCTTGAACAGTTTGGGATCGAGACCCATCTTCATTTCTAACGACTACCGGAGCCGTTAGCGACAATGAAGACTGTTTTTCGATCTAATCTAGCTGGTTGCTACCACTCGTGTTTTCCTTGTTTATCAGGTGTACTCCTTGTGCAGTGATGCTTCTAATTTATCGTACGCTTAATAACACATTTTACTTATAAAAGAACTTGAGTAGTTGGGAGAGATTCAATATTAGTTTATATGACATTTCTCAGCACATCCTATCAAACACAAGTTCATAATAAAGAGATTAAATGGAGCCGTTTAACAGGGGTTTTAAACCCCTTCGAAATAGAAACCGTTAATTTGTTTAGCAATTGGCAATTCGAATGTTGAACTTCGACTATTGGCAACAACATAATCAGTCATGCATCGATCTTATTTGGTGGTTTCTTTGGGGTTTTGCACATAGGCCTCGTATCTATTGTGCATTAGTTTATATAACATTACTCTGTCTTCCATTTTTCGGCCCAGATATTGGACATAGATCGCGAAGTGTTTAGAGAGATGTCGTATATGTACGATGGAATGTTGGTGGACAGCGGAACAGAGATTACGTACCTACCAAATGAGGCGTTGGACGTGATCAAGGCAGAGGTAAAGAGGCAAGCTCAGCGTCAAGGAATGAAACTAGTTCGGAACACGTTTCGATTGGGGGTATGGGGATTGGGTCTTTGTTACAGAGGAACAGTGTTCAAAGATGCTCATGGGTTGCCGCCGATGGGATTTCATTTCAAGAATGGTGGAAGTGCGGTAGATCCAGTGATGAAAGTTCAAAGCTTTGGAATGTTCTATCAAGTTACGAATGACATCTTCTGTCTGGCCATTCATGGTACCAGGGATCGCGGCACTCTTGGGATGATGGCTCAGCAACAGTACAACTTTGGGTTTGATATAAATCATAAGAGGATGTTTTTTAAAAACATGGACTGTGGATATTTCCATGAGCCGCCAAAGATCATAGTTTGAGCATAGATGTGTCATGTGTGGTTGTTTCTATACTATATAATAAATAAAGGGTTAATAACATTGGCGTTCAGCTAAGTTTGGGGATTGTTTCTATTCGATTTGCCACTTTTGTGCTCTGTAGGGTTGGCTGGCGTGATCTACCATGGATGGAGTTGCGAACTAACCTTCGGATTTCACTCATCAAGGGTTGGATCCGATCCTTGGTCTTCTCGGAATGCACTGAGAGATCATCCTCTCTCGAGTCATTCCGTTTGACATCGGCAAGACCTGCGCTTTCTCCGATCACTGACTTGGTTGTTTCCATTGTTTCATTTCGAAATTTATTTAATTTTCTCTTCACTCGAGTTTTCAGTATCCGTTCTTAGTCGTTCACTTTGGAATTTTAACATTCAAGAAGATGCGGTTTCGGTGACCAAACACTTCTTAGACAAGAAGCTTCTTCATCCGCGGTCGGGACTTCTAGTTCATGAATGCAAGATTCTATTGGAACGATTCCCCTCAATCAGATGGTTTTCAGTCAAACGTGAAGCTAACTCGATGGCTCACCTAATTGCTAAGGGTTTTGGAATTTTCTTGCATTTTTTAAAATTTTATGTACTGTTAGTAGCAAAAGTCGTAGCTATGTCAAAAACTAGACAAATGTGACTGGCAGTCAACGTATCGCTAGCTAGACAGCGATGCGTTTGCTATCCAGCGCAGCGCTGATGAAAGGCTGCACAAAGCACAATCCTGAATTGACAAGACAATGATGAAAGGTTGCACAAAGCACAGTCCTGAATTGACAAAACACTGATGAAAGGCTGCACAAAACACAGTCCTGAATTGACAAAACACTAATAAAAGACTGCACAAAGCCATTAATACGATTTGACGTGTCAATGGTGAAAGGCTGGCCAGAGCACAACTATGGTAAAAATATTTGGGCCTGACCAACACTGTGCTGGCTGCCAGTCACATTTGTATAATTTTGGACAAAGTTACGACTTTTGCTACTGACGGTATATAAAAATTTAAAAAATGCTAGAAAATTCCAAAACCCAGTTGCTAAGCATGCTCTTTCACTGCTACCTCTTTGTTCCGGACTTATTGATTTTACCTATTTTGCCATCACCCGACAACACTCTTAGTTTAGTTTTCTTAGGACTGCATTTTCAGTTTAGCAAATCCTTCGATTAACGCCACACACCTCACCATTTTCTCCCCCATTCTATGTTAGTTTAGGTGATCTTGGTTCTCTCATCCGTGAGAGTGCTAAAACAAAAAAAAATTGACTAGTTCAGGTTCGGTTTGAATACTTCAATATTCATACCCTACTCATACCCGCAACGCAAGTAACAGTTTTTGAATTTACTTATACCCTAAAAATACACAGTCAACTCGAGTCTTATTTTATTTGACCAGTTCGAGTTCGATTGAATAACCATAATGACGGGTATCATTGTCATCTCTAATAAATTGTCTCAGTCAACTATAACTTATTTTCACGGGAGAAAGGAAGATGATATAAGAATTATTACGTCAAGATAACATAAACCAATCAGAAGCCTTGGTTTATTTTTTATTTTATTTTCTTTTAAGGTAGTTAATTATATTAATTACTCACAATAAATTATTATCTCCTTATTATTTCTTACCTTTTTTCTCTCACCCCATTTATCTTTTCATTAAATACATATTATTTAAAAAGGGTCAAATACCTTAGTAGTTCCGAAACTTTGGGCCTGGTTACAGATCAGTCCCGAAACTTTCCATTAGTACAGACTACGTTACGGTGTGGTCCTATTCTCGCCAACGAGGATTTTTTCTGGCGGTTTTCCACATCAGTTGGTCCATGTCACTTTAAATTTAATTAAATAATATAATAGCCCATTTCGAATTAACCCGAGCTAACCGGTCAATTTAATTTTGACCCGAAAATCTTCTTTCTAACATAATCTGAAACTGAAAGAGGGACTCTTCAGCTTCTTCGTGCTTACTTCTTCTACCTTCCCTTACCATGGTTGATTTCTTCAATCTCTATACTTCTTTCCAACAATAACCAGAAGAAGATGATGAACAAACAAACAAAGGAAATTTTCCTCCTAAGATAGTCACTTTCCAACAAAGAATAAAATGCGGCCCATGCCCTTATAGTATTACCAAAATGAGCGATATGCCATCATAGTTAAGATTCTGCATCGCGTGCCATTATAGTATCTTTTAGGTGCATCGCGTGCCATCATAGTAAATTTTAGGTGCACTTACCGAATTTTGTAGGTTTTTCAAATTCTAGCAAGTTACAAGTTGATGACGTGGCTGTAAAAATGTAATAATGATATTTCTTTTAGCATTTTAATTTTTTCAGGTGACAATTATTATTGTAAAATATTTTAATATGTTGAATAAGAATTTAAATGAAATAATATTATTTATTTTAACATTTTAATTTTTCGAGTTGAGAATTACTTTTGTAAAATACTTTAATAGGTTAGGATATTAGGTATTTCATGTTTATGAATTAAAAATTTATGTTGTAATTTCGATACGAATTTGTAGCAATAAACAGTACATCATTTTGATGTAAACGATAAAGTTATAGATAGAATACTACTATATTATCTGAGATCGAAAATTTATCAACAAATTGTCGCAGTCAACTATAACTTATTCGTTTCAACGCATTTCACACGAAAGGACAAATTAAATAGATTTCCATTATTAACCATTGAATATCAAACACATACATTATTTTATGTATCTGAATATAATTCTCCACATTAGTGCAAAGGGAAAAGATGGAAATATTTACCAATATTACCTAATTTAAAATAATTACCATTTAATGGTGATTTAGCAAATATAAATATGTATTAATACAGTTTAATTTTGACTATCCCATCACTCTGCATTGTCATTAGCTTGTTCTATAGCTATGTCACCATATTCCCCTATGCAATTCTTCCTCTTCATAATCTCAACACTAATATTCTCAACATCCCATGGCTTGAACATCACAATTCCGCTAATTCACCGTGATTCCATTTACTCCCCGCTATACAATGCTATTGAAACCATCGAGGACCGCGCCCAAAGAGTCGCCAAGGCTTCGCTTGATCGGTACGAGTACCTGTCCTCGGCCTTATCTATTAGGCCGGAGGCGACTCTGGTTCCCGGGTTTCAGAGCTACGCGTTCTACATGAACTTCTCCATCGGCACTCCTCCGGTCCCACAACTGGTGTTGATGGACACCGGCAGCGCCCTTCTCTGGGTGAAGTGTAAGCCTTGTAGTCCGTGCAAGCACGGTCCGAAAGACCCGCCTATCTTTGACCCTGTCAAGTCCAGCACTATCTATGAAGTACCGTGTGAGGAAAAGTGCAAGAGTTGCACAGGTATGTATGATCCTTTTTTACATTGATAATTACTAGGGATTTTCGGATTTCTCTAGTTTTGGTACTGTTGAGTAGGGTTGTTGATGAGCCAAATCGTTCATGATTCGGTTCGTAAAAAAGTTAAAAAGTACGCTCAAAAGTTGACTCGTTTGTTTACGGGCCAACTCACGAGTAAACAAGCCAAGTTGGGCTCGGATCGACAGTATTTCGATGATACCTATTTTTCAAAAATTTGGCAAAATACTATCAAGATTGATCTTGTTAGATTATTTTTGAAAGACGAATCTAACCCAAATTTATTACAAATCAATCTCTCAACTTTCTCATTTACATATCACTCACTCAGATTCCTAACATTATTTTTTGGTGCACAAAACAGCATGGCCCCATGGGCCGTTAAAAAGTGCAAGTTCACACAACAGTATGTTGACGGCAGTGTTTCAGACGGCATTTACATGAAAGACCGACTAATCTTCCAGACATCTGCCAACGGCAGAACCAGTGAAACCTTTGAAAGCTACTTCGGCTGCAGCAACTACCAAACAGACAAAGGCACAGATTTGGACAAGCATTTCAGCGGAGTCATAGGACTAGGTCCTTCGAAACCGGAAGGCTACTTAGGGGTCCTTGCTTTGATCTGGGATTTGGGTTCTAAATTCTCCTACTGCGTTGGTCGCTTTTCTGATCGCTATTATCCTTACAACAGTATCTCTTTCGGCGCAAATGCCAATATGGTCGGCATGGAAACGCCAATGTATTCCGGCGTTGGCACTTACCACGTTAACCTCCTCAATATCAGCATAGGAGACAAGGTAACATTCATATATGTGTGCTATGTTTTCCTGAACTGCAAATATTGTCATCAACTGTTGCATCCTAATAATTGGTTGCTGCAGATATTTTTCAAATCTAACATTGTTCTGTCTTTCATTTTTTGGACCAGATATTGAACATAGATCCCAAAGTATTTAAAAGGATGTCGAGAAAGTACGGAGGAATGTTAGTGGACAGTGGATCAGAGATTACGTTGCTACCGGATGAGGCGTTGGACGTGATCAAGGCAGAGGTAAAGAGGATAGCTATACTTCAAGGAATGAAACAACTTCGGACCACGTTTGGATTGGGGATGTGGCAATCCGGACTTCTGTTTCACAGGAACAGTGTTCAAAGATGCTCATGGGTTCCCGCCGATGGGTTTTCATTTCGAGCAAGGTGGAATCGAGACAGATCCTGAGCCGGTGTTGAAAGTTCAAAGCTTTGGATTGTTCGATCAAATTAAGAATGACATCTTCTGCCTGGACATTCATGGTACCAAGCAGTTTGGGGAAATACCAGCCATTCTTGGGATGTCAGCTCAACAACAGCACAACTTTGGGTTTGATATATATAATAAGCTTATAACTTTTGAGAACATTGACTGTGGATATTTCCATGAGCCGCCAAAGATCATATAGTTTGTGAACTTAATCGATGAAGACACAAGAATTAACGAGGTTCACCGACGTGGAGTCGGCTAATCCTCGGAGAGAACGGCGGCTGCGTATGTTCTTATTAGGTTACAGAACAGAGAACTGAGAAGGGAAAGAAAAAGAAGTGCAGAGCACTAACCCTATCTCCACTATTTATAGCTGGTGGTAAATAACACAAATACCACACTATAAATAGGAATTACAAAATGATCACTATAATTAACAGCCTCCCTCAAATTGATGTAGATCTCGACACATCAATTTGCCAGCGAGAAACCAATGTCGGCTTGTGCATACTGTCTTCGTAAGTAAATCGGCTATCTGGTTCTCAGTATTAAGATATTGTACTGCTACATCACCATCTCGAATAAGTTCTCGAATGTAGTGAACGTGAGTCTCGATATGCTTAGTTTTATCATGAAGCACTGGATTCGAAGCAATTTGAATAGCGCTTGTGTTGTCAGCGTGCAGAACTGTCGGAAGAGAAACACACACCCCAAGCTCAACTAAGAGTCTAGTCAACCAAACAATCTCGGAACATACGTCAGACATAGACCTGTACTCGGCCTCTGTGGATGACTTTGCTACCCGATCTTGCTTTCTGCATCGCCATGTTACACATGCATTCCCAAATTTTACACACCAACCAGAAGTAGACCTCCTCGTATTGACACAACCTGCATAATCTGCATCTGCGAAAGCAGAAACCTCGTTTGTACCTTCTGACGGAAAGAAGATCCCAACGCGACGTGTACCTTGTAGGTACCTAAGTATTCTGTCGACAGCCAGCAAATGTGGTTTCCGTGGTTCAGACATGAACTGGCTAACTACCTGCACCGAGTAAGCTAAATCTGGTCGAGTGCAAGTAGTAAGATAAATCAAGCTTCCAACAAGTTTCCTGTAATGACTCGGATCAACCTCCTTCTCACCATCTTCTCGGCTGAGTTTGACATTCATATCCATAGGAGTGCTACATGGAGTACACTCAGCATGGCGAGCTGTAAGAAGTAAATCATTAATATATTTTTGTTGACTCACAAACACCCCTTTGTCCGATCGTCGAATCTCAAGCCCTAGGAAATAAGATAGTTGGCCGAGATCCTTCATATGAAAGTGACTTTGAAGAAGTTTCTTAACCATCTCAATCCCAACTATATCATCACCAGTGAGTATCATGTCATCAACGTAAAGTAATAAAACAGTGAGTTTCCCCGTCGATCGCTTGGTGAACAAAGATGGATCGTTTGAACTCTGAGTGAAGCCGCTTTGTAGAATGGTAGTTTGAAATTTTTCAAACCACGCTCGTGGTGCCTGTTTAAGTCCATACAATGATCGATGAAGATGACACACAACATCCCCATAGGATGATTTATCGAAACCCGGAGGACATTCCATATAGACGGTTTCCTTCAAATCACCGTGAAGGAATGCATTCTTCACATCCATCTGCATCAAGGGCCATTGTCGTTGTGAAGCAACTGCTAAGAGAGTGCGAACAGTAGGCATTTTTGCAACCGGAGCAAACGTTTCATCATAATCGATCCCATACTCTTGTCGGAACCCCTGAGCAACGAGCCGAGCTTTATACCGGTCAACAGAGCCATTTGGTCGATACTTGAGAGTATAGACCCACCGGCTACCAATAACAGAGGTGTGCGGAGGACGAGGAACAAGACTCCACGTATGACTATCGGCAAGAGCATCAAGCTCGTCCTGCATAGCACGTTGCCAATCGGGCAAAAAACTAGCAATCCGATAAGTGGCTGGAATGGAAGGTGTGAGTGGAGGATCAATGGTATGGAATGCTACAAAATCATCGTAGCGAGATGGACGTTGGCCACGTGTCTGACGGATTGGACGAGTGGGAGGTGTTTGTTGTGGCAAGGGTTGCATAGGCGAGCTAGGAGTAGAATGGCGTGGGACGGGAAGATGTGAAGATGTAGCAGTGGAAGATGGGGATTGCATGGGGGAAGGTTGGGACATATGTGAGTGATGGACAGTGGGTGAGGAATGTGTAGAGTGGGATGGGGTGGGACAGTTTATCTGGGTATGTGTATTAGATGTGGCTGTTAGGGTGATAGGTGTAGGTGATGGAGATGATGGTGGAATAGGATCGGTGGTGTCAAATAGATGAAGGTCAAAGAGGTTCGGTAATTGGATAGTCGGGGCCATGGGATGAGTTGGTACGGGATAATAAAACTGATGCTCTAAAAAGATCTCATGATAGGCGATCCTCATTCGGCGAGCATGTGGGTAATAACAAAGATATCCTTTATGATGATCCAAGTATCCCATGAAAACACATCGAGTTGTTTTTGACGTCAACTCCGTCCTTTCTGTACGAGGAAGAAGAACAAAGCAAACACAACCAAATATTCTAAGCATGGAATAAGAAGGCGTCCGACCATAGAGAGCAAAATAAGGTGTCACATCATGCAAAGTATTAGTGACCTGCCTATTTATGAGGTATACCACTGTTTGCACAACCTCCGGCCAGAAATGAGAAGGAACTCTGGATTGGAGTAGGATAGCACGAGTAAGTTCCAAAACATGCCAATTTTTTCGTTCAACCAAGCCATTTTGCTCGGACACCCCAGGACAAGACTGTTGATATAAGATTCCATGCCTTTTATACACATCCTTCAGGGCATTAGAATTGTATTCACCTCTATGATCCGATCGAATCATCTTAATTGTCTTATGAAACTGCGTATGTACCATCTTAATAAACTCTGTAGCTATCAAGAGAAGGTCAGATTTCGACCGCAACATGTATACCCATGTAAATCTTGTAGCATGATCAACAAACAAAGCGAAGTATCGATAGCCAAGACGAGAAGTTACCGGTGATGGGCCCCATAAATCAGTATGCACAAGATCGAATGATTGAGAGATAACTGTGTCACTAGAAGAAAATGACTGCTTACTGGCCTTGGTTTCAATGCAATGCGTACATAAATGAAGAGAGTCATCAATAGCTTTCAAATCCAAACGCACGGGTAGCACATGATGCTTAATCATAAATTTGAGTCTAGCTGAATGTGGATGGCCTAAACGAGAGTGCCATAATCTCCACCGATTAACCGAAGTTAACTTAGTAGCAAAACAATCAAAAGATTCAAAGCTAGCATTAGCAAGTTTCGAACTACAAAAGTCTGTCGAGTACACCCGACAGCCATCTTTACTTGTCGTCGCCTCCCTGGCATAAGATGGTAACGACTCCAAGTAAAAGCTCCGTCCTCGCTTACGGCCCAGTCCTATCTTTTTCCCGCTCCTCTGATCCTGCACAACACACCCAGATGGAGAGAACGAAACCACACAACCAACATCTGTCAACTGTCCCACAGAGACTAGATTTGGAACTAAGGACGGGACGTGTAAGGTGTCATGCAAGGTAAGTTGAGACGTCTGATAATCTCCAACCCCAACGATAGATAACTTTTCACCGTTAGCGACTTGAACAACCGCATCATGAATAGGACGATAGTTCACAAAACCTGAAGCATGACTAGTCATATGATTAAAACACGCAGAATCGAGATGCCAATGAAGATGATTAGCTGATGTCCCAAACGAGGCAAAAGCTTGATTTAAGGCAGTAGGAAGACTCTGTTGGATAGCTTGTTGTACCATAGCATTGATGTCCGAAAGCTGAGAATTAGTAGAAGTAATTGAAGAAGCATCAGATAGCATAGAGCTAGCCAAATAAGCACTTCCACGAGGAGGCAATGACTGCTGGAAATTTTGACCAGTAGAACTTGAGGAAGATCCATAAGATTGATTGAAGCTGCCACCATTGTTTCGAAATGAATGCTTACGACACTCCGTAATTATGTGTCCGGGCTTTTTGCAATAATTGCAGAAGTTCCGCTTCCGACAAGTAGACACAGCATGTCCCACTTCTCCACAATGACGACACTTAACCTCGGTGATTGAGGTATTGTTGAATTGGGGACGTTGGCCTGTAGTAAAGTTCGACGAACGTGTGTATGATTGTTGTGGACGACTAGGGTGGGCTGCAAAAACAGACCCACCATCAAGGGAATGACCATCAATATGAGCTTGAGTTTTAAGACGAGTTTCAGCTCGAGTGAGATCTCCCAAAACTGAATCCATATCCAAGGTATTTGCCTGAATCAATTGTGATCGAACGGACTCAAACTCGGGTCTGAGTTTCATGAGGAACTGAAGTACACAACTGCGATGACGCTCTTGATGAATACGATAACGTTCTTCACGAATCTCGTCACTAGCCGCAGAGGTAAGCAAGGACATGGACAATAAGTCTTGTTCTGTCCACAGATTTTCAACAGCAAGATGAAAAGTTCGAATATCCATATCACCTTGTGTTATACGAGCAAGATCATATTCAACTTCGAATACACGAGAAGGATTGATTTGAGAATAGGTTTTCTTCAAGTGAGACCATACCTCGGCAGCACACGTAAAGATTCGCAAATTCAGAGCGATATTGGGTTCGACAGACCCGACGATCCAGCTGAATACTCGAGCATTATTAGTTTCCCATGTGTGAAGATCGACTGAAGTAGGGAGGCTGTTACCTCCCTTGTCCTCTTTGTCAGATCTTTCAATAATAGCAACAGTAGTTGGTTTCACTGTCGTGCCGTCTAAATAAGATAGCAATCCTTTTCCTTGAACATGAAGACGAAACTGAAAGGCCCATAATTCATAGTTCCGGCCATTGAATTTGACGGCAAGAGTATCTGAAAGATCTGAAGTCGTAGCAAGAGAAGAAGGGCAATCGGAGACTAGTGGAGATTTGAACTCGAGGAAGAATCGGCCGACGAGAAGGAATCGGAAGGAGAAGACGGAATCGAAATTAAACCTTCACTGTGTGAGGCTCTGATACCATGAACTTAATCGATGAAGACACAAGAATTAACGAGGTTCACCGACGTGGAGTCGGCTAATCCTCGGAGAGAACGGCGGCTGCGTATGTTCTTATTAGGTTACAGAACTGAGAACTGAGAAGGGAAAGAAAAAGAAGTGCAGAGCACTAACCCTATCTCCACTATTTATAGCTGGTGGTAAATAACACAAATACCACACTATAAATAGGAATTACAAAATGATCACTATAATTAACAGTTTGAGCATAGATGTGTCATGTGTGGTTGTTTCTATACTATATAATAAACAAGGGAAAATAACGTCTTGTCCCCTCTACTTTTCCAACTTAACAAATAGCATCTTATACTATAAATCGCTCTTTTTACCCCCTCCTGCTTTGGTCACTTTGCATTTTGGGTCCTTCCGTTTGAACTATCGTCCTCTGAACATTAAATTTAGGAGGTAGGAGACTAAGAGTTGGTCAAAGAGGTAAATTGAGGAGGTATCATGAAGAGTATGGTAAAATACGAAGGGTTTTAAAATCACACATTCTATTTGTAGATTTCAACCTATCTAATTATATGTACTTATATTCTTAATTACAAAAGACCTTAGTAAGCCAACACACATGACTATTGGAACTAACGTGGTGTACTGAATGCACATCAATTAATGTCATGGAGATGAAAGTTGAAACAGAAGAACCCAAACGACAAAGTGGTCGAAATAAGAGGGGTAAAAATAGCGATTCATAGTATAGGCAATGTCCTCTTGGATCTCTACTGCATAGAAGGAGAAAAATGAAGCTCTCCTTTTCTGTTGAGATATATATAATAAATAAAGGGTTAATAACATTGGCGGTCATCTAAGTTTGGGAATTGTAACTCCGTGATCACCTAACTTAGTTCCAAACAACAAACTCCTCTCTGCAAATTTCTCCGCGGCCGGGAGTTCTAGTTCAGGAATGTAGGATTCTCTTGGAATGATTCCCCTCAATCAAATGGTTTTCAGTCAAACGTGAAGCTAACTCGATGGCTCACCTAATTGCTAAGCATGCTCTTTCACTGTTACCTCTTCATTCCATACTTACTGATTTTACCTATTTGGCCATCACCCAACAACAATCTTAGTTTGGTTTTCTTAGGCCTGCATTTTCAGTTTAGTCATTCTGTCTTAGTCTAGGTGATCTTGGTTCTCTCGTCCGTGAGTGTGCTCGAACAAAAAAAATTAACCGGTTCAGTTCGGTTTAAATACTTCAGTATCCATACCCTATGCATTAATTATAACATATTCATTTCACATGTAAGGACAAATCAACTATAACTTATGCATTAATTATGTGTATCTGGAATATAAAATCTCCATATTAATTAGTGGAAAGGGAAAAGATGGAAATATGTTAACTATAAGTACCTAATTTAAAATAATTACCATTTAATGGTGTGATTTAGCAAAGATAAATATCTATTAATACAGTTTAATTTTGACTATCTCATCAGTCTGCAATATCATTAATTAACTTGTTCTATAGTTATGTCACCATATTCCCCTCTGCAATTCTTCCTCTTCATAATCTCAACACTAATATTCTCAACATGCCATGGTTTGAACATCACAATTCCGCTAATCCACCGCGATTCCATTTACTCCCCGCTATACAATGCTACTGAAACCATCGAAGATCGCGCCCAAAGAGTCGCCAAGGCTTCGCTTGATCGGTACGAGTACCTGTCCTCGGCCTTATCTATTAGGCCGGAGGCGAATCTGGTTCCCGGGTTTAAGAGCCACTTGTTCTTCATCAACTTCTCCATCGGAACTCCTTGGGTCCCACAACTGGCGTTGATGGACACCGCCAGCGCCTTTCTCTGGGTGAAGTGTAAGCCTTGTAGTCCATGCGATCACGGTCCGAAAGACCCGCCTATCTTTGACCCTACCAACTCCAGGACTATCTATGAAGTGCCGTGTGAGGAAAAGTGCGAGAAATGCACAGGTATGTATGATCCTTTTTTAAATTGATTATTACTAGGGATTTTCAGATTTCTCTAGTTTTGGTACTGATGAGTAGGGTTGTTAATGAGCCAAATTGTTCATGATTCGGTTCATAAAACTGTTAAAACAATACGCTCAAAACTTGATTCGTTTGTTTACGGGCCCACTCACGAGTAAACAAGCCAAGTTGGGATTGGCTCGGCCGTATTTCGACGATACTTGTTTATTCAAAAGTTCGTCAAAATACTATCAAGATTGATCTTGTTAGATTCGTTTTGGAAAGACGAGTTTTTCTATATAACATCATACAAATCTGACTTAAAATGAAGGAATTATGTTAGAAATAATAATAAAAACATATTGACGCAATACGTGTTTTACTAATGCATTCCATAAAAACAAATTTTATATCGTGGTGTATTATTTAATTGTGAAAAAAATCAACTGCGTTAATAAAACATAGACAATAACCTGATTAAATTACACTCTTTTATATTGATCTTTTATAACTTAATATTACAATAACCAAAACTTTTTACAAATCAATCACTCAACTTTCCTCACATTACTTATCACTCACTCAGATTCCTAACATTATTTTTTGTGCACAATAAGAATGGTCCCTATGGTCCGATAAAAAGTGCAAGTTCGCAGTACACCATGGTGGCGGCCTGTTTCAGAAGGCATTTACGTGAAAGACCGAATAAACTTCCAGACATCTGTCGACGGCAGAACCAGCGTCACTCTTAAAAACTTCTTGTTCGGCTGTAGCAACTACATAGCGAACCGAGGCAAAGATATTGACAATTTCAGCGGAGTCATAGGACTAGGTCCTTCGAAACCAGAAAGCTCCTTGGAGGACTTTCCTTTGATCTGGGAATTGGGTTCTCAATTCTCCTACTGCGTTGGCCGCTTTTCTGATCGCTCTTACCGTTACAACAGTATCTCTTTCGGCAAAAATGCCAGAATGATCGGCAAGGAAACACCCATGTATACCGGCGATGGCGGTTACGGCGTTAACCTCGTCAACATCACATAGGAGGCAAGGTAACATTCATATATGTGTGCTATGTTTTTCTTGAACTGCAAATATTGTCATCAACTGTTGCATCCTGATAGTTTGAAGTGTGGTATTATCTTTGCATTGCTCAACAACCACCTTGAGCTTGTGTTTCTCTGTTTTGTGTTGATTGTATTGCGACCATGCTCAGTTCCAATAGTCAAGTCGAATGATGAATTTCGATTATTAGCGACAACGAAATTGGTCATTCATCGATCTTCTTGTATGGTTTCTTGTGGGTTTTGCACACAGGTCACGCTTGTGCCGTGTATATTAGTTTATATAACGTTACTCTGTCTTTCATTCTTTGGACCAGATATTAAACATAGGCCGCGGTGTGTTTGAAAGCATTTCGAACAGGAACGGAGGAATGTTGGTGGACAGTGGATTAGAGACTACGTTCCTACCGAATGAGGCGATGGACGTGATCAAGGAAGAGGTAAAGAGGCAAGCTAGGCTTCTAGGAATGAAACAAGTTTGGACGACGTTTCGATTGGGGCTATTGCATTTCGAGCTTTGTTACAGAGGAACAGTGGACAGAGAAGGTCATGGGTTCCCGCCGATTGGATTTCATTTCGAGAATGATGAAAATGTGGTAGATCCGGTGATGGAAGTTCAAAGCTTTGGAATGTTCAAGCAAGTTCAGGCTGACGTCTTCTGTCTGGCCTTTCATGGCGCCTGGAACTATGTCGCCATTCTTGGGATGTCGGCTCAGCAACGGTACAACTTCGGGTTTGATTTCTATCATAAAGGATATTTTTTGATAACATGGACTGTGGATATTTGAATGTGCCGCCATGATCAAAGTTTGAGCATGAATGTGTGGTTGTTTTTATACTATACTAGTATATGAGGCCGCGCGTTGTCGCGGTACTCTAAAATGGTCATAATGCGAAATTGTTCACCCGTATGACAATGGCATGCACTTTAATATTTTTCGCGAAATTAAAGATTTACATATTATCCAGTAGCACAATAACAAAGTTTATTCATGAAAAAATACATGAAATATTTAAGATTATAGCATCAAGTCCATGCATAGTTTAGTTCATACCAATTGGAAATCTATATATATATATAGAGGCCAAAATAGACGATGATGCATTATTACAAAATGTTGATTGATAAGGCATCATGCATGTAACGTTGCCTGTAAATCTTCAAATATTTCTTGGTAGACAATATTTTTTGTGATTGCCTCATTGATAGTGGAGTCATTTTGAAGTACAATGTGAATTCCGTCAACCGATCTCGCACGAGATAATGCAACATATAGTTGGCCATGAGAGAACACGGGGCTTGGCAAGTAGATTCCAATGTGCTCAAGAGCTTGTTCTTGACTTTTGTTGATGGTCATTGCATAACATAAACGCACTGGATATTGTCGACGCTTAAGAGTAAAAGGCCAATTTGGGTCTGACTTATCAAGTACAATGCGTGGTATAATTAGCGACTGAAAGAAAACTTGAGTAAAATAATAAGTATGGATGGAGGATAGAGAGTACAATGAGCGAAGCTGGTCTGAACGACAATCCGATGGGTGAAGACAGACGCGGCTGGCCTTGCAACTTGTGGCCCCAACTTTGCCTAGAAAAGAATAGGCAGGTAAGCACACAGGTTATACAGGACATAGGAAGATGCAAATAAACCACACAGCAGGTTGTCAAACCTGAAAACTGGGTGATGCGAAAGGCGGCAAATGCGATGACACCAGAGTTTGAAGCACCAGCAATGGTTAGAGCGTTTGCATCCACAACCTGTGCGAGATCACCCCATAGGGAGACAACAACCTCAAACCCCCTAGACAAAAAGAAACAAAGAGAAAAGAGATTAGTAACTGAAAAGGTAGGCAACATCCAACATGATAGAAAGACCTGAAATTATGCAAACCTCTCATTAGTGATTGTAAGATTTTGTACACAGGCCACAGAGCCAGGTCGCTGAACATAATTCGGTTCACCAGCAGACACAATCTTACCATCGAAGTCTGAAGGAAGCAATGAACAAAGTCAAAGAAAAACAAAGAAAGAAAAATGACGAAACAAAACAGGGCAAATGAAGAAACCTGTGAAATATGGAAAGGGAGGGTGAACCCGTCCAGCAAAATCTTCGAACTCAAAATATTGGAGGGAATCCACACAGAAAGGAGGTGTGGTTGGTTGTTGAAGGAGAAACTGAGTGGTAGGAGTTAGGTCAAGGCAATGGCGGAAAAGACTTGTCCGAAAGTGTTTGCGAGGAGGGCGCAAGCCGAAACCTGTGATTTTATAAACAGATCCAACCGAAATGCGAGACTGAAGCAGGCTAGTAAAGTTCTGATGGGAGTCTCCCTGAACTGTTGTGCCTGAGCATTCGATGCGGATTGAGAGTGAATAAGTAAACCAAAAAACAGGCCATGTAAAATAATTGCGAAGCTTACTCACTTTAGCATCAACCCAGTGGGTTCCAAAAGCGAAGGGCGAACCGGGCTTTGAAGGGTCGGCCAATTTCCAAGCGTGGAGCAATCGCAAGTGAAGTTCTACATCAAGGTTGTCATCAGTTAATTCATCCAAAAAGACATAAGCCATGGATGCAAGAGTTTGGTGAAACAGGGCTGGAAAATCGATTTGCAGAATAGAAGAACTGAAGCACTTGAAGAAAGAGGGGAAAAGGGGGTAAAAAAATAGATGGAATCGAGGAGGAATAAAAACTCGAGAAGTACAAACCTGGACAACTGATAGAGAGGAACGACGATTTGACCCACCAAGAGAGAGGAACGGCGACGGGATATGGCCACAGAGAGTAAAAATCGTTCGATCTAAAACGAAACAGGAGATGAAAAGGAAAATGCAAGAAGATGATAGGGAAAAGATCGTTCGATCCTAACGAAATAAAATAGAGAACGAAGAGGAAAGAAGGGGATATGGTTGTGGGAGAGAAACAGAAAACCCAAACAGAGCCATACTCTGTAACTTTTCCCTTCCCCTCTCATAATGAACCTTTCCTCTTATTTTTCTCTCACTTATTAAACCTTTTTTCATCTCACGTACTAAATCTTATCTCATATACTCTCTTATTTTTTTTTTTTTTTTTGCAGTGGAAATGAAATGATACATGTGTGGTTAGGAACGGCAGCAAAGAATGGCAGGAAAAAAGATGGTTTAGTTTCAGAATGATGCGACACTAAGGAATAGTGAATATCAATAGTAATGAACAGGAAAGGAAGCTCCTGCTTTCTAGGGTTTAATAATAAACAAGGGAAAATAGCGTTTTGACCCGCTCTACTTTTCCAATTACAAGTAACTCCTAGTTTTATTGTTGGAATACAAAGTTCAACTGTAGGCTTAAAGTCTGTAAAGTTGGATCAAGCATTACGAATCTGTGAATTGATTTATCGCAACATAATTTCACTACAAAAAATCATCTTTTTCCAAGGGTCTCTGAAGGTCCGAATTCCGTCGCTAATGATTTGGCAACAAATTTAAACGTCGGCCAAAACGTCTGCAATGTCGCGTCGCGAAAGTGCGACGGTTTTGTAAAACCGTCAGCGAAGTTAATTTGGCGACGCTTTTTTCGTTGGTAATTTTCATATTTTTGCCGGCTGTATGTCTTTTCCAATGTTTTTATTCGTTGTGATGGTTACATACGAACAGACTACTCGACGCCAAAAGCAGCACGATTTGAGATTGTAACACAAATTAAAAAAAAATCCTCTTATTCTTTGGAAAAAAAGGAATAATTTCCATGCCATATATATTATTTAGCACCTATTTATAAAAAAAATTAATTATTATGTCCATTTCAACGGAGATGTCATCCAAGGCATCTACGTCACCGACACGCTAACCTTTCGGATCTCGAACTATTACCAATTCGTCGTCACCGTTGAAAACATTCTTTTCGGGTGCAGCATGGACACTACACCTCCGATCAAAGGTCTGGACTATCATTTCAGCGGAGTTATGGGACTAGGAGTACCATATAATCCGAATAGACTGATAAATTACCCGAGTTTGGTCACCGAATTGGGTTCTAAATTCTCCTACTGCATCGGTCTCTTATCCGATCCTGCTTACCCTTTCAACCAAATCTCTTTCGGCGGCAAAGCCTTTTTGCTCGGGCACTCAACTCCGTATGTCGGCGTTCATTACTACGTCCGCATCGTCAACATAAGCATGGGAGGCGAGGTAAACAGTCTCGCAATTTTGGGTCAGGTTACATTGTTGTTACAGTTTGCACACATTATTGGATGTGTTCTGGTAGAAAGTGAATGTTCTCGTATCGTCTGCTCCGAATATCAAACATAAGTGCATTTTACTCTTAGGAGAATGGTACCAAAACATATTTTACGCACAAGGGTTAATACACATTTTTGTCCTCATATTATGCAAAGTTAACAAACATACTCTTCTACTATATATGATCATTAACTGTTACTGTTTTTCATTTTATGGACTAGATGTTGGATATAGATCCCCAAGAGTTTCAAAACATGTCGAACAAGCAAGGAATCATCATGGAATCTGGAACAGAGCATACTATCCTACCTAAACAGGTGATGGCCGTGGTTAGGAAAGCGGTCGAGAAGGCGGCATTTGGTCATGGGTTGGAAGAGCATACTTCGTTGGATCTATGGAGATACGAGGTTTGTTACAAAGGAACTGTGGATAAAGAAGCCGTTGGGTTTCCGCCTATGGTATTTCATTTCCAGGACGGAGCGCAGTTACAGGTGGAAAGTGTTGGTCTCTTCGCTCAAGCTGACGACGACGCGTTCTGCTTGGCTATCCATGGGGTGAAAGTTCCGAAGGGCATTAGCATCATTGGTATGAAGGCTCAACAAGGCTATAATGTTGGGTTTGATCTACAAGGGAGGAGAATTTATATTCAGCAGATGGATTGTGGGAATCTGCCAGATTCTACTAGTGTAGGATTGTAGTTTAAGCATGAATTGTCTGTTTTTTTTTTACCCTTATTAAATTAAACCATAGAAAGCAAAGGGCATGCTTCCTGTTCATTACTGTTCCCTAAACAATGTTTCATAGTGTCCCCTCAATCTACTGTTCCTTACTGTTCATTACAAGCAGTACCCACTGCATCTTTGTCCCATCTGATTTCCGTTCAGTTTGTTTGGAACTGAACTGTTTCTTCACCCCAGCTTAACTCCTCCTTCGTAATTTTAACATCAGCATTTTCCCCAATCTCCTTCTTCAAAAAACTGGAGTTGAGTGTTGGCCAACTCCATTGTTGCTGCATTTCGATTTCGATTCACAATCAACCAAACCCAGATTATTATAATGATGATGAAGAAGAACAACAAGAGGCAAAGGATTATACCCCCTTCTTCCTATTCCTCCTCTCTCTCTCCCTCCCTTCTTCTTTCTCCTCCTCCTTCTTGCTCCTGTTCTTCCTCTTCCAGATGCTGCGACTCCTCCACTCCAATTACCAACCCTCCTCCTCTAATTGTGCAACCCCTAATTCCCACCCCTACTCCGGACAAATCACCCAAAGCCATACGCTAGGAGAACCGAATTAACCAAGAAAGGTTGCGCTAATTGCTCACCCTAAATCAAATGGTGAAGACAGGAGGAACTCATCATCATTATCCCATGCCTCCCACTGCACAGGGAAGAAGAAGCTCTGCTTTCAGGGGTGTCACTGTCACCCGGTACAATTCAATTTTTGTTCAAACCCTTATGGGGATTTTGAATTTCTTTCGATCATGCATAGATGGACTGGGAGATTTGAAGCTCATCTGTGAGACAAGAGCTCTTGGAACAACATGCACAACAAGAAGGGCAGACAAGGTAATTTTTTTTTCAAACCTGGGTTGTTGAATTTATGGTGAGAGAACTCTGTAATTGTCTTCCTGCGTTACTTTTTTTTTCTTCTTCTTCTGTTGATTCTCTCTCATTCTCGGTCCTCTGTTTTTTCTTATTTGTTCTGACTGTCAAAATGGGCAACGTTCATCAACACACAGTGTAGTTGGGTAAGTACCAGCTCCCCTGTAATTATCTCCATTCCATTTTCTTTTTTAATTATAATTAATCCTTACTTTATTGAATAACAGTGGCATATGAAGAAGAAGAAGCAGCAGCTGGCACCTACGATCTTGCTGCGTTGAAGTACTGGGGACCTGCCACCACCTTGAATTTCCCTGTACATTTTTCACTGCCCTTCTATAATCAAATCACCCATTTCTTCAGTTACACTAATTATACCTGGATTGTTACTTAACGTTTGATTAAAACTGATAATGCAAGTACAAGGGTACGATGGAGGAGATGAACAAAGTGAGCAGAGAAGGCTGGATTCTTATTCATGTGGATTGTGAATGATAGGCTGCACTTTTATATATTTGGTATTATTAGTTCTTCTTAACACTGCTCTTTCAAGCAATGATCCTTGTGTGTTCTTCACACATAGAGTTTATAGGAGGTCGTTTCCTCTTGTAGCTCTGGTAGAGGAATAACCATGATGGTCTAATCAAGCATGGTTTCAGCTTCAGAAAAGATCAAGCTAATAATCCTATTGAAGGTTATCATATTGCAATATGACTACCACTTTCCACTTGGCATATATTGTACCTTCTTGCTTACAAAAACACTAATGTTGGGGACTAGAGAGCGGTTTTACATCTTCACGTACGAGTGAGTAGTGTCGGGCTAGCTCTGTTCTAAATCTCGCGACCAAAATAACCTAGTATTAATAAAAGTACTATCATCGGGATTCGATACCAAGACCTTTTAGTCATCAAAGGCTCTGATACCATATCATGAACTGTTGCATCACAATAACTCACGTTGTTGGGAGAGGGTTCTGAATGGATCTTATATTGTTTACTAACACATTCATCCCAACTGATAAATACAGACGTAAGAATCACCCAAAATCAATCGAAACGATTTCGGTATATTGTAGGTTTCACTTTAGGAAAGACGAAAGAGTTAGATAGAATGAGGAATGAGAAGTATGTTTCTTTGTCACAATGAACTGTAAAAGAGACGATATATTGTAATAAACGATGGGCTTGATACTGGGTACACCCACTGACGTTTGTGTTATCTAGAGTGATATTTCTATTGAACTAATCGTTTATATCAATAGATTTAATCTTAATAAGTCTAAATTGAGCTTAATTACAATTTTTAGTCATCATAGTATAAAATTATACCTATTGTTCTTCAGGTTTCTTTCTACAGCTGCATTTTTTCTCAATATGATAGATTATCATATCTACCAAATTAGTTTTTTGTTCAAATCGTCTTATATATCCTTTAACAACATGTAGATTATTATACTAAAAAAAAATATTAAAAACATGTTTATCTATCAAAATGTTAGTGGGTGCACCGGAGTGTTCACCATATATATATATATATTTTGTGTGTAATAATTTTTTTTTGTAGAAAATATATTTCCTATTAAATATTTCAATTAAAAAATCATCTAATGGTGATTTATCAAAGATATATATTAATATAAATACAGTTTAAGAGTGACAAAAAAAAGCAGTCTACAAAATCATTTTCTTTTGTTGTAGCTATGTCACCATATGTTCCTATGACATTCTTGCTCTTCATCATCTCAACACTAATATTCTCAACATCCCATGGAGTGAACATCACAGTTCCGCTAATCTATCGTGACTCCGTTTACTCTCCGCTATACAATGCTTTTGAAACCATCGCAGACCGCGCCCTAAGAGTCACAGAGGCTTCCCATGCTCGACATGAGTACCTATCCTCGTTATTATCTAACGATGATGTCAGGACCGCAGGGGTCAAAGCTAGTTCCTGGGAAGTACAGCAGTTTGTTCTTTGTAAACTTCACCATCGGCGATCCACCGCTCCCTCAACTGGCCTTGGTGGACAGCGGAAGCCCCATACTATGGTTGAGGAGTAAGCCTTGTGTACATGAGTGGCGGTGCATTCACCTGCCAGGTGACCCCGATCTCTATGATCCGTCCAAGTCTAGGACTAGCTACAAACTTCCGTGTCTGGGGCGCTGCGACAAATGCATAGGTGTGTTTTTCTTTTCACTAGTTTTAGTTTCGAATCAAATTTTATGAGTTAAATGAGTTTATGTTTAGATTTGAGTCAGTTTAAGCTGAATTTTAAATTATATTTTGGGAAAATGGTACTTTGCCCCCTCTACTTTGCCAAGTTAACAAACAGCCCCCTATACTATAAAATGATCAATTTACCCCCTCCTATTATGCCAACCTAACAAACAGCCCCTCCCATACAAAATTTCGTTAAGTGATGACTCACCGATATGACTCATCCACAATTAATGACAGTACATTGCCACATTATCGACTTTCATCCATATTTGTTAGTGATTCAACTAAATTAAAAAATTTAAAACAAATAAAAATGGTAATTTTAAATTTATAAATTAAAAAAATATATTTAATTTGTATTTTTAAAATTTTTTAAATGAAATTAAATAAATATTTTGTATTTAAAATTTTCAAAGTCATTTTAGAAAAATTACATATTTATTTTAGAAAAAAATGTTATTTTAATTTTTAAATATTAATATCCAAAAAGGAAATATTTTTAAAAAATTATGTTTTATATTTTATTTATGAATTAAATTTAATTCTTTTTAAAAATTTTGTTTTTCCTCCTTTTAGCTTAGTTGGGATGGATGAAAGTCGATGATGTGGCAATTTACTGTCATTAATTGTGGATGAGTCATATTGGTGAGTCATCACTTAGCGGAATTTTGGATGGAAGGGGTTGTTTGTTAGGTTGGCATAGTAGGAGGGGGCAAATAATTATAAAAGGACTCGTTTGTTATCTTTTCATAGTAGAGGTAGCATATTATCCCTTCTTTATAAATTAGAGGTCAATAACTAATAAGTGACATCTGTGAATTCATACGTTTGTAAATCTTGTGAAGAAGTGATTGTCTTCATCTATGTGTCTTTTATTGTTTGTTGATTTCTTGGATTTGAGTTCACATCAAATGATATAGAGTTTTTTTTTTTTTTTTTTTTTTTGCAAATAGGATCATTTTTCTCGAAATACTGCAAGTTCGAAGTAAATTATGTTGACGGAACTGTCATACAAGGGAACTACGTCACCGACGAGCTAACCTTCTTAACCTCGAGATATTACCAGTTCACCGTCACCGTTACAAACAATCTTTTCGGGTGCAGCACGGACACTACGCCTCCAGACCAAAGTTTGGACTTTCGTTTAAGTGGAATTATGGGACTAGCACCATATGAGTCTGAGTTACTGTTAGGGTACCCCAGTTTGGTCTCGAAATTGGGGTCTAAATTCTCCTACTGCGTTGGTCTCTTATCCGACCTCTCTTACCCTTACAATGAAATCTCTTTTGGCGGCGCAGCCAATTTGTTCGGCCCCTCAACTCCCTTTGTCGGTACTAATTACTACGTCCGCATCGTCCATATAAGCATAGGAGGCAAGGTAATGTACAAATTTTGAAACAGTCTCGTAATTTTGTGTCGGGTTATTACATTGTTGTCACAGTTTGCACACATTGGATTATGTACCTCTTAGGATTTAATCTATTACAATGTGGCTTTTTTTTCTGAATACAAACAGCTATCACATAAGCATCCTACATGACATGAATCTGATGTGTCATTTGACGTGACAGTATGAAAAATTGATTGGTGCTGAATATCAAACATAAGTGATATGCCGTGCATTTTACTCGTACGAGAATGGTACCAAAACGTAATTTATGGTACTAATGTTGTCGATGTATATATATAATCATTAAGTGTTATTAATGTTTTTCATTCTATGGACTAGATGTTGGATACAGATCCCCAAGAGTTTCAAAACATGTCGAGGAAGCAAGGAATCAGTGTGGATAGTGGAACAGAGTTTACTTTCCTACCTTCATCTGTGTTGGTCGCGGTTAGGGAAGAGGTCCAGAAGGCGGCATTTTTTCGTGGAATGGAAGAGGTTGTTAATTCGACGAGGCTAGTGACATACCCTGTTTGTTACAAAGGAACTGTGGATAAAGAAGCCCATGGGTTTCCGCCGCTGGGATTTCATTTCCAGGACGGAGCACAGTTACAGGTGGAAAGTGTTGGTCTCTGTTCCATCAAGTTGAGGACGACGAGTTCTGCTTAGCTCTCCTGGGGTCGAACATAACGGCAGACACTAGCATCATTGGAATGAAGGCTCAGCAAGGCTATAATGTTGGGTTTGATGTAAAAGGGAAAAGAGTTTACTTTCAACAGTTAAATTGTGCGCTTCTGTCAATTCGAGCATGAATGTCTGCTTTTTTACCCTTATATTAATAAAAAGTTTCGATATATACTAAATCGTCTCTCATTCCTTCCTCGAACTCTACCTCTACTTATAGGGGTTTTATAGTTCTGGTGACAGAAATCCGTACCCAGTCGGCGCCACATCATGTAGTATGTTATTTTTGTATGATTTTAAACATAGTTCAATAACGTGACACCATTTATAACTTTTTACGAATTTTTGTCCTCAAAACTGCAAAACCCCCCACTTCTAGCTAGTCTTATCCGTCCTCTTGTTCCTCTCTCTTCCTAGCCTTAGACCAACAAATCCAAATCCATTATTTGAGGAATGAACAAGAGGATGACCATTATTTATACAAAATGAAGTGATCAATAGTCAGTACATCGTCTAATCAACATTAAATATTGACAAGGCTTTAGCCTGACGCCTGACGGTTACGACGACTTTGGACCGCCATGGTCTTGAGCCTGGCATATGAATAGCCTTGGTGACTGAGCTCGACCGCTCCCCTGAGTCATTAGGTTGTGGCCTATCAGTAACAATTTACGAAATTCATATGGTTTTATTGACAATTTATTCTTTTATGCGATATGTAAAATTTTACGATTTTATGATTTTTTTTTTTACATCTTCAATTCAATTCTATCTTGATTTTATAGTTTTACTATACATTATAAGTATTACTCTCCAAACCAACTCGTGGACACAAACGACGACCCTTTAATTTTTTTCCCATTCTCTTCTTTTTTGGTAAGACTAATAACATATTTTAGAACCATTTATGCACCTTTTCTAAAAATGTAAATATATAAATAAATTACCAATAATAACAAAAATATATGCATTCTTTTATGTGTATGTACAGTGTATAATATAAAACATCCCAGAATTGAATTCTCTCCAAACCAATTCTTGGACACAAACGATTCCTTAATTTTTTTTCCATTCTCTTCTTTTTTGGTAAAATAATAATAATATATTTTAGAACCATTTATGCACCTTTTCTAAAAACTTAATATATAAATAAATTACCAATAATAACCAAATACATGCATTCTTTTATGTGTATATACAGTGTATAATATAAAACATCCACACAATATTGATTGTGACAAACAAAAAAAAAACCATTGATTCATCAATTGTAGCTATGTCATCCTCTCTCAGTCTGGCGTTCTTCTTCTCAATACTAATATTCTCCACATCCTATGGCGCGAACATCACAGTTCCACTAATTCATCGTGACTCCGTCTACTCTCCGCTGTACAATGCTTCGGAAACCATCTCAGACCGCGCCCAAAGAATCGTTGAGGCTTCCCGTGGTCGACATGATTACTTATCCTTATTGTTTAGCGATGATGTCAGGCCGCAGACAAAGTTGATTCCCGGATCAAACATCTTGTCGTTCTTCCTAAACATATCCCTCGGCGATCCACCACTCCCACAACTAGTCATAATGGACACCGGCAGCGACTTCCTCTGGGTTAAGTGTAAGCCTTGTAATGTAGAGTGCAAACACGGCCCAGGAGACCCGGGAATCTATGATCCGGCCAAGTCCAAGACTAGCTAGGAACTACCGTGTCGGGTTGGATGCGATGCATGCACAGGTGAATCTGATTTCTCTAGCTTAAGGGTAGAGTCACTTTTAGTGTAGTGTATCATACATACTAAAATCTCTATTAAAGTCACAAAATCTTTATATTTGTGAAATATTTAATTAATGAGTCGATTATTACTTTATTGTAATGGTGAAGTGATTTTCTCTGTTAATAATTTTACCAATTGATACATGCGGTTCTTGTTTTACTAAACACGGTTCATATATTTTTTATAAATTAACAATTTTTTGAAAAAAGATGTATTTTTTAAAGTCGTCAAAATACTATCAAAAATGATCTTATTAGATTCATTTTTGAAAGACGGGTTTTTCTATGTCAAAACATACAAATCAGACATAAACTGATATATATAATTGTTTCTTGTTGCTCATAGGATGGTTTTCCACGGGACACTGCAAGTATACAATAGATTATGCTGACGGTCGGGTCTCTGAGGGCACCTACGTCACCGAGAAACTAACCTTGCAGACCTCGAATAATGACAGATCCAAAGTCTCTGTTCCGAACATCCTATTCGGCTGCAGCACGTACACTACGGTTCGAGGTCACAAAGTTATGGACAAGCATTTCAGCGGAATTATAGGACTTGGACCCGCTAGAGATCCGAAGGCGGAGTTAGGGTACCCTTCTTTGGTCTCCGATTTGGGTAATAAATTCTCATACTGCACTGGCCGCTTATCTGATCGATATTATCCTTACAACCAAATCTCTTTTGGCGGCAAAAGCCAGTTGATCGGTCTCTCAACTCCCTTTAACGTCGACACCGGTTACTACTTCGTCAATCTCGTCAACATTAGCTTGGGAGGCCAGGTAATATATATGTGCTCACCATTATGTTATGAGTTATCTACACTACAACAAAACCTAGCTACAGAGGCACACCGTATTTGCCTCTAAAAGTCATTTTTTTGCCTCTATAGAGTAATAGAGGCAGATAGCTTAAGTGCCACTAACGCTGCTGCGGCTAAAAGTCTTTAGAGGCAAATACGGTGGCACATATTATCTGCCACTAAATGGAAGAATTAGTGGCAGATATAATAGTTGGTAATTGCATCTTTAAACAGCTACTTATCTGTCATCTTAGCCACCTTTAGAGACACTTATCTTTGTTACTGAAAATGGTTTTAGAGGCACATATATGTGTTTGCAATAGATATTTTTAGAGGCACATATATGTGCTTTAATAAAACTGTATTGAAACAAACATAATTGCCTCTAAATGAACCTTTTAATGACAAATAATTGTGTCTCCAAAAATACCGTAGAGACAAAATATCCAATGTATAATAGCCTTTATTGAATATATGTATAGGTATGTTGTATTATATTTTCATTTAATATTATACGATGAGTTAAATTTTTTATACATATTCTAATCCAAAGGTTATACTCTGATAAGAATTATACGTGTACTAATTATAATTCAACAAAAGCACAAACACTCATACATGTAAATAGAATTCTAAAGCACAAAAGACTAATAATCAGGCGAGCACACTACAACAAAACCTGGTTACGGAGGCACACCGTATCTGCCTCTAAAAGTCATTTTTCTGCCTCTATAGAGTTTTAGAGGTAGATAGCTTAAGTGCCACCAATGCTCCTGTCGCTAAAAGTCTTTTGAGGCAAATACGGTGGCAAATATTATCTGTCATTAATGGAAGAATTAGTGGCAGATATAATTGTTGGTAATTACGTCTTTAAATAGCTACTTATCTGTCATCTTAGCCACCTTTTAGAGACACTTATTTTTGTTGCTGGTAAATTTTTTTAGAGGCATATATAAATGCTCTTAAAAATAATTACTCCTACCAGGATATTTCCTTTATTCGACTCTTCCACTATTTACATATATTATTTTCTACTCTTTTGCTATCTACGAGGTTTGAACTCGAGTGGTTCAAGGAAATGTGATAAGTTCTTAGTTCTTACCACTTGGCTCAGGAGTACTTACTGATATTTTTTGCGTAGTTTTTAAATATGAACTCTAAAACTCAATGATATGGAGAAACTATGCAAAGAAAAACAAATGAAAACTGAAAAAATGAAATTTTTTCTTACTCATTATTAGAAAAGAAAATTTCTAGCGTTATTGTATATATAACTAATTATATAGTATCTAACATTTATCTACACAAAATAGTACAAAGTTTACAAGTTACTTACCTTTACAATTTTTTTTTTGTTAAAGTATTCGAAATCTTATTCATCAACTCTCATGAGAAATCAAACAACACTCCAACAAAGTCTCATCTAGCCAAATCGGATGGCTATTACCCACCAACGGCGACATGCAAAAGGTGTCATTTGTAAAAGGACACCTTTACAAATTTTAATCATTCAACATATAGAAATAGATCAATTATCTGTCTCTAAGCTAATCATACAACCTATAGAGGCAATTGTAAATTATCTGCCTCTAAAAAATTTAATCATAGAACCTATAGAGGCAGTTCTAAATTATCTGCCTCAAAAAGAGTTTTTTTGTATAAGACAAAAAACTTATAGAGGCAGTTATAAATTATCTGCCTCTAAAAGAGTTTATCATATAACTTATAGAGACAATTATAAATTATCTGCCTCTAAAAGATGCAATCGTAAGACTTATAGAGACAATTATAAATTATCTGCCTCTAAAACTATAAAAATTATTTATTAATATTAAAATAAATAAATAAAATACAATTAGAGACAAATATTTGTATCTATAGAGGCAAATATAGTTTTTGTTCTTTAAAAGTATGTTTAGAGACAAATATTCTATGTGCCTCTATGAATCTGCCTCCGTAGCCAGGTTATGTTGTAGTGCTATATAGAAAATTGACTAGAAACTTTAGGGGTGAGAAGACTGAATAGCACCCAATAGGTCAATGTTGGTAACAGAGCCTCATTGACAGTAATCTTCTAGGGATCCAGTCACAACATGTAGTTGGGTAATTCCTACCGAGAGATCCATAACATTTAGTCGAAGTCAGTAGATGGGTAATGACTACTGAGAGACTAATGTGTCGGGAGAGGTAGTTGGGCTATCCCACATCAGAGAGGGGAAGAAACAGAGCGCACTATATTAAGTTAAGTTAATGTTCCAAACCCATGTAGGTATTTGAATGGCGGATCCAGCAGTGGCCGGGCTCGCTCGACTAACTGCATTTTGAATTCTATATAGTTTGACGCAGTTCCTTAACTCATCCAGATTTGCAGCTAATTTTGACCTGAATTGCTAAACGTTATTCATTCTTTGGAGCAGATGTTGGACATAAATCCCCAGGTGTTCAAAACCATGTCCAATAACAAAGGAATCCTGATCGACAGCGGAGCCGAGCTGAGTTACCTATCTCCAGGGGCATTGGACGCTGTAAACGCAGAGGTTAGGAAGTTGGCTGCGGTTCGAAAATGGGAAGAAGTTACTTTCAGGACATTTATAAGGGGACTTGAGTTATACGAGCTCTGTTACAAAGGATCTATGGATATCCACGCTTACGGGTTTCCTGAGTTGGGATATCATTTCCAGGACGGAGCGGAGTTGCTGGTGAACAGAATTGGATTGTTCGTTCAAGTTTACGACGACATCTTCTGCTTCATGTTACAGAGAACCACAGACTACGACTTTAGCATCATTGGGATGACTGCTCAGCAAGGTCATAATATTGGGTTTGATATACAGAATAAAAGAATTTATTTTAAGGATATTCATTGTAGTCATCTGCCTGGAAGTACTGGCAAAATAGTTTGAGCAATGACTCTAATGCTAATAAAAAGATGTAATGCAACATTAAGACCCATGTACATTACATTCGAGATTAGGTTCATGACTTTCGGCCTCCGTGGTCTTGAGCCTGGCATATGAATAGCCTTGGCGACTAAGCTCGACTGTTGCCTACTGGGTCATTGGGTTGTTGTTAGTGTGTATCTTAATTAACTACCTAAACGTATCACTCGCGATCCACTACTCCCACAACTGGTCTTGATGGACATCGACAGCGCCTTCCTCTGGGTCAAGTGTAAGCCTTGTAATGAAGAGTGCCATCACGGCCCCGGAGACCCGGAAATCTATGACCCGACCAAGTCCAAGACTAGCTACGAACTACCGTGTCTGGTTGGATGTGATACATGCACAGGTGAATCTGATTTCTCTAGTGAGGATTTATAGATATATACATTTTTTCAACTCTATTGTAACAGTGAAGTGATTGCCAACATTTTAAGCTAGTGATTTTTCTCTCTAAATAATTTTACTGATTGCTACATGCAGTTCTTATTTTACTAAACACAATCCATATTTTTTTATAAATTAACCATTTTTGAAAACAAAAATATGTAGGCCTCGTTTTCCGTCGTGGATTTGGGTGCAAGAATTGACCAATTGCGGCGGCTTTGACAAATTCCTTGTTTTCCGGTGACATATGGTTCGTCTAATTACGATGGCATTGAAAGTCTGAGGAGATCCAATTTCTCTGAAACCCAAGATTTCAATTACCTTGCAAAAGGGTGGGATTCTCCTTTTCCCTTACAACTTTTACTATTATCTCAAAATTGTTCCTAACCCATATTCTTCACAACTTTTCTTTCTATTTTTTCCAGTATTGAGGAATAAATTAAGGGTAAAACAATCATTTTGTTTCAGTATTGATTTCAATTCTTGTGGTCATCTATAATGAAAAACAAGGAATTCAAATCTCTTCCAATTGTATATTCCTCCATAATTGAATTGCGGTAGAATTGGTAATTTTATGAACATTTGAATTTCACGACGGAAAACGTGGCCATACTTTTTATAGGCTATCCTGCTGTAGTGACGAAAAACTCAGCAATTTTTCGGTTTCTCCTTTCTCTATTTTGTTTGCTTTATCATTTCTCTCTATAACTCCAAACAGAGACATTAACTCTCTATTTAATAATAGAGTCTTCTAGAGCAAGTCATTTCAGCTTCACAATGAACCCAAGATAACCACACAAATAATTAACATTTTACTCTAGAAAATCGGTTGACTCAACCACCATATATGGTTGGACCAAGCCAACAGTACTGATTATCATTTGTATGTGTATTGAAAGAAGAAGCTATTTGAGTATATGTGTATTGAATAGATTCTCAAGTGTTTGGAATCATGTTTGATGCACCCAAATATTTGGTGTGTTTAATCCTCATTAGACGACATTTTCATCATAATTTTATCTCGGTTGGGTGATTTTAAGTGAGTTTATTCCTTTTCGACCTTAGGGTCGTTTTATGTTGTTTTGCACCTTTTTTATGTATTTCAGAGAATAAGCGACGTTGGGGAATCGAACCGGGAGTGGAGCATTGAGTGACATGGGATTCTAGGCCCCTTGGAGTGACCCGGATCGAGGGAAGAAGGCCCAACCACAAGAATTGGAGCGGTTTTGAAGAAAACACAAAATGCTGAATTTTGGAGCTTACACACCATGTAAGCTAAATACACTGTTTAGCTTACACACCATGGAACTTGTGGGTTTGATAGGATAGTATCTCTGACCATGGAGTAGAGATTACCTTAGAAAGTGTCAAGCCATCAAGTCTGTTGAACCGAAATTGCATTGCATCTATCTGTCTTAACTCTTAACCGAGCTAGAGCGGATTCGAGTCTGAACAAACGCCTTAGTCATTCTTCGAAACCCCTACTTCTTTACTTGTTTACTTTGCATTATGAGATTAATTGTTTCACAACCAAAATCAAACCTTTAAAACCCGAATAGCTTAATTCACAATTGTTAAGTAATAGAATGGAAAAACCCGATGGAAAGACGATCTCTTTAGATAAATCCATTGAGTAAAACTAAGTATGCAATAGTTTGCAATAGTTTGTGCATTAATATCCAAGGACATAACAGAAGAATCCTAATTGACAACGTTATGCTGACTCAACCTATTAATAGTCAAACTTTACACATCATCAAAATAACCTAATATATTTCTTCTAATCTTCTTGTACCTAAAATTTTGGTGGTCAATAGGAAAGGGCTTGTTTGTGAATAAGTTTCAATAAGTTTCCATATAATAATTAATGACTTCACATCACATACAAACAAATTAATGGTCTTCCTCTTTTGACATTTATTGAAATGGCAAATTATTTATCACTAATATCCGTTTCTCCCCCAAACAAATTAATTAACCATTTATGGTTACGCCTTTTTTAATCTCTTTTTTTATCAATTTTCATTTTTCAGCAATATCGTATAATTTTTTTTTAAAAAAAAACATTTGCTAGCTATGACACCAACAACACTCTTCATCATCTTCTTCTCCTCGATCATCACTATCCATGGTTTGACAATCAAAACTCGGCTCATTCATCGCGACTCGTACCACTCTCCGTTCTATGACCCCGCCAAAACCATCGCCGACCTCGCCGACGAATCTCTGCGATCTTCAATCGCCCGACATGAACACACTCTGTCGTTAAGCGATAATGGCAGCGGCGGTATTGACGCAGAGCTAGTCAACGCCATAAAGGTCAACATATTCTATGCCAACTTCTCGATCGGGTATCCTCCAGTGCCGCAGCTCGGGGTCATAGACACCGGAAGCGATTTCCTCTGGGTGAAGTGCTTGCCTTGCAGTCCTTGCTCCCCGAGTTCCGGAGGCACCATCTTTGATCCGACCAAGTCCAAGACTTATGTACCACGGCCATGTACGAAAGAGTGCTCCAAGTGTACTGGTATGTTTACTGAGATTTGAGTGTACTTGTAGTCACTTTGACTTTTGGGTCCATTTGTTCGTTTTCTCAACGCTTAATTAATGTGCATTCAACACACTATGTCACCTCCAATATTCCTATTTTATCTTACTAAGTATTTTTAATTGAGAATTTAAATATGTGTAATTCAGGTTGGTTCACAAAATACCGCAAGTACAGGATAGCGTACGTGGGCGGGCAGAGCTCAGAAGGAGTGGAAGCCACCGAGCAACTGACATTTCAGGTGGTCGGAGGACCCGCCGTGGTGGTCCCCAACTTCACAATTGGATGCTCTAGTTTCAATGACCGGAGTTGAAATACTAGGCCAACAATTCAACGGAATACTACCACTTGGGATAACTAAAAATCACGAAAACTCTTTGGTTGCTATGTTCGGTTACAAATTCTCCTACTGCGTCGGAAGCATAGTTGACCGGTCGAACTTGTACAACCACTTGTCCATCGGCGACGGCGCATACTTGCAAGGCGACTCCTCCACTCGCCTCCAACTGAAGCACGGCAAGTACTTTGTCTTTGTCTCACACATTACCTTAGACGACAAGGTATGTATAATTCATCTTAATTTTTTACCTGGTGAAGTAATTACTACGCTGTCAAAACTATCTATCTGGTTACAAGTTTATCGTAAATTTTTAATTCGTTATAGTGTGGTCTTATTGCTGTAAAATGGGCTACAGAGTAGTCCTACTAACGACAACGGTGTACTTTTCCTGTCATTTTGCCACGTCATTGTTAACATATTTGCAAAAATATAATTTAGTATTCAGGTTAAACTCATTCAAATCTAAACTTCTAACTCACTAGATTTAGTCAAATAACTAGTGGTGTTAGGATTTGACCAGATAATTCAGTCCAACCTCAGACATTTTGAACCTTTTTGTTATGAGGCGACAATTGGATTTCCTAAGTAAACCTCTTTCAAAATACCTTTTGATTTTTCATTAACCATTAAAACATCCAATAGTTTTTGCAGTTAATTGACTTGACTACTCATGAAATAGTGATTCGTCGTATGACTGATCGATTAACATGAATCACGAGTTCAATAATCATGAATGTTTTCATTCATACATATGATCATATTTGTTCCATTGAACAGGAAATGAACATAGGAAGTGATGTTATGACCAAGTTCTCTTATTATTATGGAGTGGAAATCGACAGCGGGGCAGAACTTTCTTTCCTATACACCGAGGTATTCGACGTGGTGAAGGCCGAGGTCAGCAAGATGGCAGAGTCGTTGCTCGTAGGAGTTCCTGCAAAGTCGCCATACGAGCTATGTTACAAAGGATCTGTGTACAGAGAAGCCCGAGATTTCCCGCCGATCGGAATACAGTTCATCGAGGAAGGAGAGCTTGTGCTGGATAACTTTGGAATGTTCAAGCAAGTTGAGGATGACAAATTTTGTTTGGCCTTCCTTAGAACTGATAGCGTCTCTTTAATTGGGATGATGGCTCAACAAGGTTATAACATTGGGTATGATTTGGTTAGAAAAAGGTTGTACATTAAGGATACTGATTGCCTAACTGTGTAATGGTTTGATGATTTGAGTGTTCGATTTAGTATGCAGACTCGTTGCAATCTAACGAATCAAGTTGATACGAGAATTTGATTCGATTCAGATTATGAGACATTTTTAATTTTATCAATAAAGTCCATAATCTTAGAATTAGGCATCAATATCCTCTAATCTATTTTGATTTTTTGGAAGATCGAAAGCCCCTTGACCTTGAGTGCTCACCACTGACTACAACAAGCTTAGTTATGCGGGGAAAATATTTGAAAGTTTGGTGATGTCCGAGTTATTCGACCATAGTTTGGTGACTATTTGAGTAACCAACCCCTAAAACATATGGTCAAAACATGAAAAATTCTAACAATATATTGCTTCAGAAGATTAGTTTTACAGTATGAAACCTAACATGATAATCAGAGGAGTTTCAGTAAATTAAAGAAGGAAAGGTACATGATATCGATTAATCAAGGATTCTAGGTCGACATCAATGATCGAGAACCGGAACTTGATGCTGCCAAAACGATTCTGGCTCAGTCTAGAAGAGTTACAGCATCCGGAAGCTGCACCTGCAAGACAACACAACAAAAGGAACAAGAATCAACTGGTGTAGGGATTCGGAAGAACGAACGAGGAACTCGCTCATTCGATTCGATGCAATGATGGAGCTTTCAAGTGGAGAATTTGTAATGGTGGGAACTTACCCCAATAAGCCTCTTCCTTGCCATTGTCTCGGAGTCACCGTTATGTTGGTTGGGGAGCCTTGCCTGAGTACTACCACAGATACTGCTTGGTCCTGGTTGGCCTGTGCCTCGGAAGCCAGCTTCTGCAGGAGATTTTCACCAGCTTGATATTCCACATTGCCGAATTTCACCATCTGATCTCCAAGCTGTAGACCATCTTCCGCAGTTGGGGATGCATCGGCTATCTCATCGATTACTGCAAATGGTATGTTGATGAACGCATCCACGTCCATGGAAGTGGAGGAATCTGCCGCAGTTGCTGATGCAGCAGCATTGTCACTACTGGATGTGTCGTTGGTACCTTGAAATCGGAAACAATAGTCAGTAAGATGGGATCCATTAATGCTGCTGTTCTAAAGAAATTCAACGCACCAGAAGAAAAGAGACATACTATATAGGGGAAATATGATGCTCTAGATAAGGTACCCGACTCCTCACCCGCAAAATGTTTATTTCAAGTCATATCTCGCATATTGTATAAACTAGTAAACTAAAGAAGTATGCTCATCTCTCAAGCAAATGTGATTCTAAGAAATTAGTGTCGAAGTGAAAGTACGCTGCTGATAAAATAAGCTACCTGAATCTCCGATGCTAGAAGTTTTAGGTGCAAGTCTTGCTGAATGCAGAAGTTCTATGCTCTCCCCTATTCTTTTAGTTATCTGCTTGTGATCATTCCGGAGCTCTGCAACAACAGGCAACATTAAATTTGCAATTTCGTATATTCTGCTAAGTTTTAACAATTTGAATGAAACATAAACCATGAAGTAGCAAGTTGCTCATTCAAAAATCCATCTACTGATGAGTATGGCCTTTTCATTCAACCTTTTGTCTATGAATTCACAAAACAAAAGGAACGGGAAGTACGATACATACCTGCAAAACGATGCCGATCTGCTCTAACAACTGGGATGTCTATATCAGTTTTTGGAAAACCCTAAATACCATGGAGCAAAACAAAAACAATAGATAAGAGATCAAGGTTGTGAATGCAAGTTCAAGACATTCAATATAAAGTTCAGTTTTCTGACGAACAGGAATAAATGAGAATGGTCAATTCGAAAGGAAAGATCTTAAATATGTTCAAAAGTTTCATCCTTGTGACAAAATCTATATCCACAAGCTGTGAATAACCCTAAGCAATCAAGAACTTTCATCCATCAATTCTAAACCAAAATTATATAACCAGAACATAATCTCAACTAACATATTGTCCTGATCACAATGCAGCTTCTGGGTTGAGCAATAGTACCAGTTTGAACTCGCTAGAACAACTAAAGCTTACAGCTTTAGTTAAAAAAGAGCTCCCCAATCAAGTTACAGAAGAGCTCAGCTAAAGCTTACAGCTTGAATTCAAGCATCCAACAACCAACAGTAACTAAAAAGCATCACACTCTATCACAGTAAACCTAGATAGATCGAGACTATGAATGCAGATTCAAGACATTCATTACAAATTTCAATTTTCAGTCAACCAATAACAAATAATCATCTTTGCAACAACAGTATAAAAGCCGCAGAACTTCAACAATCTTATAACAACCGAGAGCATTCATCCATCATATACAATCCAAAAACGAATCACAGCAGGCTAAGAAATCAAGCACTCCCCATCAAGTTACAGTAAGAGCTCAGCTAAAGCTTGGCAGCTTGAATTCAAAAATTCCAACAGTACTGTCATAAGCTATGACTGAAACCCTAGAATATTGGACATCAACTGAAACAATCGAAACAGCTAGAAAGGCACAAAAAGGAAAATCTATTGACCTCATCGTCAACGAGACTGCCGGAAAGTCCAGGGCCGCCGGGCTGTGATAGACGTTGAACGATGGCGCCCATCTCCGCCTCGATGGCGCTTCTTTTATCCATCAGCTTCTTTGTTTCAGATTTCAAGTTCGTTGCCACCATTGTTATCGATTGCTTGCCTGTCCGATTTGTGATTATTGAGTGGGAGATTTTGCTGGGGTTCTGGTTTGCTTCGGGATATAGAGGATGAATTTTGCAGTTTATAAGCGTGCTTGGAATCTTACTCCGTTTGGAATTTGGAATCGTTCCTTGAGTTAGAGCCGGAAACCGAGTCGGGTCAGGCTAAACTCGAATCGATCAACTAGATTGAGGCATATCGAATGGCGTAACGTTTTTCACCCCACTTCGCATATCTCTTGGTGAGCTTGTGTGTTCAAGTACTTCAAAGACTCGTGATTAGTGTGGATGACAAGCTCGTTTGGCTATATGTAGTATTGTCGTGTTTTCACGAACGAGTGTGCATAATACCTTGTCATACGTCAGGTAGTTTTAGGTTACCCTATTTACTTGGTCATGTCCACGACGCGACTGTGCCTTGTCTGTTACGCGTCTGATCATCCGTGTCGTGTGACATTCATAACGTGTCTATGACGTATCTTATAATCCAGGGTGTTTCCACTCTCGTGTATCAACATACTGTCACTCGTTAAGACCTTCCTCAACAGTACTGGTCCATGCCATGCCTAACTGAAACTACACCGAATCGAAGATCGCTGCGAAATCAAACCTCGACCCAGTTGGCCGGCTCACTCACTCTCACAGACCACGGCTCGAGATCGTCCGTGCAACCATTCCGAAACGAGAAAACGTCGATTCCGTCACTTCACCGTCACCTCTTTACCATCTATCCACAGTTTTGAACTTTTGGAGCTCCTCTGCAGGTGGGTTTTCACTATAAATGGCCACTATCCTACTCTCCACTTCCTTCTCTTCTTCACGTCTTCTTCTCTCCTCTCCATTGTTCTTCACTAAATTCCGCCAGGCCGCTACCTCCGGCCTTACCTTCTCTTCTTCGTCTTCTCACTCGCTCCTGTGTCATCGGAGAGTACAGACGATCATGGCGCACTCAGTTTCCAGTTCCACTCTCGGCCTCACTCAGCCCAACTCCATCGAACTCCCCAAGGTATCTAAATGGTTGAAATCGCGATTCTGTGTATCTATTCATCGTTTTAGATCAATGGGTTCTGTGGAAATGGATGAAAGGTCTGATCTTGAGTGGCTGAGATCACTTTGATTTGATTGACTGTGTTAGGGTTTCTTATGTGTCGATTAACGATTACGTACTAATCTGCCTACCATGTGTTTGTTTTAATTCCTGGAAAAAGATCGCCTTCTCCGCGAAAGAGATTGACGCTGTGGAATGGAAAGGGGATTTACTTGCGGTTGGTGTCACTGAGAAGGACATGTCCAAGGATGAGAGCTTGAAGTTTGAGAACTCGCTTCTGAAGAAGATCGATGGTCAATTGGGTGGTCTCTTGAGTGAAGCATCTTCTGAGGAGGATTTCTCAGGGAAAGCTGGCCAATCAATTGTTCTTAGACTTCCTGGTCTGAGCTCCAAGAGGATAGGCTTGATTGGTCTTGGGAAATCGAGTTCATCCACGTTTGCGTTCCGTAATTTCGGTGAAGCTTTTGCTGCTGCTGCTAAGTCTACTCAAGCTAACAGTGCTGCTGTAACCCTTGCAACTACTGAGAGCATCTCAAATGACTATAAGCTCAACACTGCTTCTGCGATTGCTTCTGGTGAGAGTTGTTATTCATGAGACTGGCATTAATTTCTTGATTTTGGTTAACTGACAGTGGGAACTGACTTGTTTGGAGTGGTGACAGGGACTGTGTTGGGTTTGTACGAAGATAACAGGTACAAGTCTGAATCAAAGAAACCTGTTCTTAAGTCTGTTGATCTGATTGGTCTTGGAAGTGGAGCTGAAATAGAGAAGAAGCTAAAATATGCTGAAGATGTTTCCACTGGGGTGATTTTCGGGAAAGAACTTGTGAATTCCCCGGCTAATGTGCTCACCCCTGGTTAGTGTTGATTCCTGCTCTTTGAATTTCGTTCTTTGTACTTGTATTAAGCTTGTGTTATGTGTATGTATGTGCGTGTTTATCCATATAGAAGGGTGTTGTTATATGATATTTTGATTAATCCCTTTCCTTAACTGTTTTTTGTATTCAGTTGTATTGGCTGAGGAAGCTGCCAATATTGCTTCCACATACAGTGACGTTTTCACTGCTACTATCCTGGATGCCGAAAAGTGCACAGAGTTGAAAATGGGGTCTTATCTAGGTGTTGCTGCAGCGTCTGCAAATCCGCCTCGTTTCATCCATTTGTGTTACAAGCCTAAAAGTGGACCTGTTAAGACCAAGCTGGCATTGGTTGGAAAGGGTCTAACATTCGACAGGTGACATGTTTTTCTATCTCTATTAAGTGTTTGTAAGTTTTTGGCGATTTACGTGAGTAATGCATGACTTGGTGCATTATGGTCCGGGCATGTGTGATTATCTGAGCAGTTTGTGTTGTTTTCTTCAGCGGGGGCTACAACATTAAGACAGGAGCAGGGTGTTCCATTGAGCTTATGAAATTCGACATGGGGGGTTCAGCTGCCGTTCTTGGTGCAGCCAAAGCCATAGGTCAAGTGAAACCTCCCGGAGTTGAGGTAAAGCATGGTTGATTCTCGTAAATTCTTAACTTGATTGCTCATGCACTGTAACTCAAATACCTTATGGAATTGTTGGGTATTGTAGGTTCACTTCATTGTTGCGGCTTGTGAGAATATGATCAGTGGAACTGGTATGAGGCCCGGGGATGTAGTCACTGCATCAAATGGGAAGACTATTGAGGTATATTCATTCATCTCCTCTCCCTCTTTGCCACAGAACCTCTCCCTTAGTTAATTGAGTGTTGAAACTGAGCACCGTGTTCTCTTATCACAGGTGAACAACACTGATGCTGAGGGTAGGCTTACACTTGCAGATGCCTTGGTTTATGCATGTAATCAAGGTGTCGAGAAGGTATTCCTCGAGACTTTGTATCCACTCAGTTTACCTCGGTTTCCTCTGTATTCAAGTTTACTATCAAACGACACGAACAATTGTACATGCTTAATGGCTTGTGTTATACCGATTGTTGAATCCAGATCCTCCAAGTTTAGCTTGTTCTAACTTTATCGATTCCACTTGGGTTTATCTTGTTCTGCAGATAATCGATCTGGCAACATTAACTGGTGCCTGTGTAGTTGCTCTTGGACCCTCAATTGCAGGTATGAACAGTCTCGCTCTTTTCAATATTCGTTATTGTTCCATTGTCAAAACACATAACGAAGCGTACCTATCTATTAAAGAATGCTTATCTAATACTTTTTCATTCAAGGTGTCTTTACGCCGAGCGATGAATGGCAAAGGAAGTGTTCACCGCAGCAGAGGTGAGCGGGGAGAAACTCTGGAGGATGCCATTGGAGGAAAGCTACTGGGACAGCATGAAGTCAGGAGTGGCTGATATGGTCAACACCGGTGGTCGCCAGGGAGGATCCATCACTGCTGCTCTATTTCTGAAACAGGTAAAACTCAGCCGTTTCTCGTACTGTCATCGTTGAGCGAACACCGTCTTATTCTTATGGTTTCTACCCGTTAATGTCACAGTTTGTGGACGAGAAAGTTCAGTGGATGCACATTGACATGGCTGGACCAGTGTGGAACGACAAGAAGCGAGCTGCCACAGGATTCGGCATTGGAACTTTGGTTGAGTGGGTGTTGCTCAACTCTTCTTCGTAAGATACTGAAGTAGCAGGAGCAACAATGAAGATGAACTATGAATGATGCTTTGGTTTGGTATTTGGAAATAGGGGGGTTTGTTTGTTTGTTCTACTGCATGCTTTTAAATTGAATGAACAATGTTACCTTTTGGTGTTTGGAATCCCACAAGAAGATGATCATTTCTACGCTCATCTCAGGCTTAGATCACTACACTTTTGCACTATGAATGTTGGCACTGAAAAATGATTCAACTCCCAAATGGCCTACTCGAAATTAGGGGACTGAGGGTCTCGAAGTACCAACGATGATTAAAGGAGAACTTGGACCAGGACGGAATCGTGGGTATCACCTTGTGAAAAGAGTATTTTCACTCAATCTTACTTGAGAATTTGCCTGTTCATGCACTAGTTGTATGAATACTTGTATAATCGTGTGTTATACAATGCTCATCGTTCAAGTATGTGTTCCCTCGTACAAACTAGCCTTTTATAGGCTTTGGAATCAAGAACCCGAAGAGACATGAGGCTTTAGTGGCACTCGTTCGGCCGAAGAGCCAAATAACTTCCCAAACTGATGTAACTGCTCGATAACCGCTCAGTAACCGCGTGGACTGGACCCACCAAGACCGATGCCAATATCACGATGTTGGCATCATGTCGTACAAATGATTACCTTCAACCACACTGAAATATCCAACCCTATACCTACCTAATCGAATGCTAACCGTCCACTTACATGCTAGTTTTATCAAGGAATCATCCATCCTCGAGGCGTTTTATGCTGGGTCAGCTCACATCCAGGTGAGTTATTTTGGATAGTAGGATTTGTAGCTCAACTATGATAACCGGGTTCAACCGTGATTTTGAGTGACAAGATAGGGTTCAACCGCTACAAAAACCAACACCCACCCACTGACCGGTTGGCATGTTGGGTCAACCAACCTTAATTATCAACACGAAATCAAAACGTCAAACCTAGTGGAAAATCGTCACATACATTGACGAGACTTAGTCTGCCGTCACTCCCCCGAAGTCGTAAACTCGGACGGCGACCTCCACGTGTCCAAATCGGACGGCGGGATCCAGATCTCGTACACCCTAGTCCTGCCACGGCACGTGCATCAAAGAAAAATAGTCTCGACTCCCACGTGCACAGTCAAATTTACCCAGGCCCATGCCGCCACGTCAGATAATAAAGAGAAAAGGAAATCAAATAGAAAAGAAAAGAAATTGTTGGATACAGTCCAGAGCTCACGCTTTGAGACATTATTGGAAGAGAAAAATTAAGAACAGAGGAAGGAGGAAATAGGAAAGCGTATCGGCAATCAATTCAAAAATCATAGCAGCTTTGAAAAATGAGAACCCAAAAGCAAAGATGAAGAAGCTTTAGCCAAAGTTTGCGGCTTTCTGTTGGGATCTTAATCACAGCGTTCCGCTTTTCTCTCTTCCTTTTTGGTGGGTAGCTAAGAAGAAGAAGAAGGAAGTATGAGTGTTTCTGTAACTGTAATGACCTTCAATCTGCATGACGAAGATCAGGCTGCAGCTGGAGAGGACAGACCCAATTCATGGGAGAAGAGGCGAGATTTGTGTTTGAGTGTCATTACTAGTTACTCTCCTCTCATCCTTTGTACTCAACAAGGTTCGAATCCCTTTACTTTAGCTTGATTTGGCATCGAATCTGTTGCTGATTGCTTGCTTCTTGGTGGGTTTCCGTCTGTAACATTGAATTCTTCGATTCAGGTGTAAAGTCACAGTTGGATTATCTTCAGCAAGGTTTGCCAGGTTGGTTCTCCTGATTATAATGTAATAACCATTTAACTGATCAAAATGTTAGGGTTTGATTGGATCTTTGTTGGGAACTTTGTTGCTGTATAAAGTGTAGTTTATAGGATGCGGATCATTACTCAACTTGATTAATGTGAAAATGCTTCAAGTGGCTTTGTTGTTTCAGTGTAGCAATGCCTCTGAAGATGATATGTTTCATCCATTTCTAGAAGTGAGTTTAGTCAGGATCGACTGTTATAGGTATACTCGAGAAATCGTACGTTCTTTATGATCCAGTTAGTATTAGAAAGATGAATGTCGTAACAGATGGATTGAGACATAGGTGGACTGTATCTGAGGTCATAGAACTTGCACCATGGCTAACTAGAAGTAATCTAGCATGTGATGGATAGTAGTTAATGAAAGGATAGGGCATGTAGTAATTCGAGTTCATACAATGTCGAATTGTCGATCCATGATTTGCCCGTCTAGACTGTGATATAGTTGTTACTTCTTAAAACTGTATATTGCTTTGGGGACGTGGTTCTTCTCCCGTCAGCTATTGCAAGTTTAAAGTGGTCTTTGTCTTATATCAGCCTGGATATGGAGCTTAAATTTTTATTATGTCCATAAGGTTATGATCAATTCGGAGTATCTAGGAAAGGATTCGAGGATAGTACAGATGAACACTGCACCATCTTCTACGACAAGGAGAAGGTACATAAAAACATAAAACATCAGTTCCTTTTACTGGATTTGCTCTCAATCAGGAAGCTGAAACTTAGTAATCTGTTTTAATGAAGGTTGAAGTACTAGAAGGCGGAACGTTTTGGTTATCGGAGTCTCCATCAGTCCCAGGAAGCATATCGTGGGGCGCTTCAGTTCCTTGCATTGCAACTTGGGCGATATCCTTCAAACTCTTCTTCTCTAGTTTGTCCGTCTCGTTATATTTGTTTGCCGTCTAGTTGTCTCTCTTTGCTCTCCTTGACACGGAGTCCACACATTCCAACTGAAAGGAGTTGAGCCCCCAGGGTTCTCATTCCAGATCGTGAATACAAACATGGACGAGTCAAGCCCTCGTGCCAGAAGACGAAGCGCTTTGCTCACTTGGCAGCATATCGCCTCATTACCTCCTAGCCTGCCAGTCGTTTACTGCGGAGGGTTCAACACTCAAAAGGAATCAACCACGGGACGTTTCCTTCTTGGTAGATCAAGGTACTCAAATTTCCCAGTATAGATAGGCACGAACGACACAGATAGATTCACACTTTTCTCTGTTTATTCTCAGCTGACCATTCGTTGCTCGGCTTATATATCCACGCAGAGAGCATGGTTCAATGGGAGACATGAAGGACACGTGGCCTAATGCTCGAGTAAGGAAGAACGTGTCGCTGATACGCACATATCACGGATTCAAAGGTTCACCCCCTCTCCTCTTCTTAATCATAGACATTCGACCTTTCAACATTTTCCCATCTCCATTTCCTTGCTATGCAGGTAACAAGCAAGGAGCACTCGAATTCGTGAAGTTGATCTTCAGAGCTCTGTGCCTTTGCTGGGACAGACAAACTCAAGACCTCCATGTAGACTGGATTCTCTACAGAGGAAGATCATTGATCCCATCTCTTTGTGAAGTTGTGAATGACAACATTGATGGCTACTACCCTTCCTCTCACTACCCTATCTTCGCCGAATTCATGCTTCCACGTTCTGTCAGACTCGTCGAACCACCACCACCACCACCACCATTGCCGGGAACTGAGCAAGAGAACCAAGCTTCTTCATCTTGACAGGAACACATCATTCGCGGGTTTCGGATTTGATACCTCAATTCATTGATTGTTGTAAGAGTATGTAGGGTTGTTTGTTTGGTGAAATTTCATGGGATTGATGCTGTTGTAAGCAACGCGGAATGGCCCCCAGCTTATTGTTTATTGGATGTTTGATTGTATTTGAAGCTATGCTGCAAAAGGGGCTTTTTCTGGGTAGCTGCCTTGATAATGAAGATTGTGAAATGGGGTAAAGTTGTGTTCTTGAACAAGTTTTGGTTGGAATGGTGGTTTGATTGATCAACTGCCAGTCTTCAGTTGTCTTTGAAACGTCGCCGTCTTGGAGTGCAAAGCACGGTTTAGTCTGCTTTGCTGGTGTTTATCGTTGATAGCAATATTCAATCATTTCGTTGTGAGTGCATATGAAGCGGTAAATGGCTTGCTACAAGATTTACTTCATTCTCATAGGTAAGAATCGAACCCTCGACCTCATATGATAAGAATATTACGTTATGAGATCAGGAATTTATCGACAAAATTTTCAATCAACTATAACTGACTCATTTGAACTCTAATTTTAATTTTGTCAAAACTTGCACGATCTTTGCTTCTCTTTATGATGATATCTTATTTCATCGTTAGAAGGGAAAATCTAAATAGATTTTAATTTAATAACTTAAGTTTATTTGTAGAGTTTTAAATTCAAAATATACAGTTTTAAATTTGTAGAGTTAAATTCGAAATATACAGTTAATCTTATTCCACGTGGATCTAGTTAATCCTTTCTCGAGGGAAATTGTTGGTTCGTCGCTTTCAGGCGAAAATTCATTAAAAATGTAGGAAAAATAGCACTTTGGCCCCCTATACTTTGTCAACTTAACAAATAGCCCCCTATACTATAAATCGTTCGTTTTACCCTTTCTACTTCGACTACTTTGCTATTTTGATCGTTCCATTTCAACTTTCGTCCTTTTAACATTAAATCTGGACACATGCGCACCCGACAGAGAGAGATATCGGAGGTAGGATACGAAGAGCTGGTCAGGGAGGTATATTTGTAACGTATCATGAATAGTATGGTGAAATACGAAGGGTTTTAAAACCACATTTTATTCGTCGATTTCATCCTATCTAACCATATATATACGCATATTCCCAATTAAAAACGCTTAGTAACCTAATACATAGCTATTGGAGCTAACGTGGTGTACTGAATGCACATAAATTACCGTTACGAAGACGAAAGTTGAAATGGAAGGACCAAAACGGCTAATTGGTCAAAGTAGGAGGGGTAAAACGAGCGATCTATAGTACAGGGGCTATTTGTTAAGTTGGCAAAGTAGAGGGGCCAAAGTGCTATTTTCCTAAAATGTAAAAAGTAAAAACTAATTAATTCATTAAACTGTATCATTACTGTAGCGGCGCTTCCATATTTTAACTAACCGAAAGCAATCCCAGACGCACTTTACGCGATACGGCTCTGTGTTGAAGAAGCGAAGCTTCTCGATCCGCCATATCTGCGTCTTCCTCCGCTTCCCAGATCCAGCTCCGGCCAGCCATGGCGAGGGCCTCTCTCGCTACCGTACTACTATGGATTTCCATCTGCGTTTCCCTGCTCTTCCTTCCCGCTCGCTCCTTCTACCTCCCTGGCGTCGCACCCCAAGATTTCCATACGGTAACCATCGTTCTTCTTCTTGAGATGTTTTGTTTGATCGATCCCGTTGATTCTCGGTTAGGCTGGAGATCTGGCTGGTCCTGTTCTGGCGGTCGTTGAGATTTTGCGTGGAATTCGGTTGAATATATGTATTCGACTGATTGATCGAGTTTAGTTGTAGCGGAGGATGATTCTAGGTAGTAATTCACGTGATTGTTAGATATTTTCAATTAGGTAGATAAATCGTTAAGAACAGTGTTTCATAATGCATATCAGCTGTTTGATTGAGCCCTGTGATCTGTTGAAATTGATATAGCCTTACTGTTGAATATTATATTGTTCATGGCTGGAATTATCAGTTATGCTATAACTAGCTCTGATAAGTTTACATCTCTTGAAATCCAGGGGGATGAATTGAAGGTGAAAGTAAACAAGCTGACCTCTACGAAAACGCAGCTTCCTTATACATTCTATTCCCTCCCATTTTGCGCTCCGTCGGAGATTGTTGACAGCACTGAAAATCTCGGAGAAGTGCTTCGTGGTGATCGAATCGAAAACTCTCCATATGTGGTATGTTGAACTGACTAAAAGGCTTTTCATTTGATGATCTCAACTTTTAGATTGCGATGTTTAATGGATATACGTTTTTGCAGTTTAAAATGAGGGAACCGCAAATGTGTAAAATTGTATGTCGCCAGAAAGGTGGTGAGAAGACTGCAAAGCAGTTCAAGGAAAAGATAGATGATGAGTATCGGGTCAACATGTAAGGCATTCGTTTTAAATGATCTTATTCTTCAGTTGATTGACTCTCTATGAATAAGATCTGATGATAGTCATTTTGCTGTCCTGTGCGGCACTTGATTCGTTTTGTGTGACAGGATATTGGACAATCTTCCTCTGGTTGTCCCAATTCCAAGGCCTGATCTGGAAAATTCCGTAGTATATCAGCAAGGCTTTCATGTTGGTCTCAAAGGGCTGTATGCTGGAGTAAGTGGGAGAATTCTATGAGGGGTAGTGTTCTGTTTGATGAATGAATCTTATCACCTACTTATGACAGTGATTTGTTCTGTTGTTTGTAGAGCAAGGACCCAAAGCATTTCCTCCACAATCACTTATCGTTTACCGTCAAATACCACAAAGATGTTCAGACAGATTCTGCCAGGATTGTTGGATTTGAGGTCAAGCCATTCAGGTAATGTCCTGTTATTCTTAATGTTCTTTTATGATGAAAAAGCTTCTTGATGCTAAATCAATCTGTTTTGATCTAGTATCAAACATTCATTTGATGGGGAATGGAAGGGTGAGAACACCCGCCTGACAACATGTGATCCTCATGCGAAACAAGCAGTAACCAGCTCTGAAAATCCTCAGGAGGTTGATGATAAGCAAGATATAATATTCACTTATGATGTTGAGTTCAAGGTGAGGATATATCTCTTCCGAGCAATGTACTTTGTTATTATATATCGTTAACACTTTCCTCGAACTGGGTTTGCATTTGTAGGAAAGTGATGTGAAGTGGGCATCTCGTTGGGACACCTACCTTCTCATGGCTGATGATCAGATTCACTGGTTCTCAATTGTCAACTCTTTGATGATTGTCCTTTTCCTATCGGGCATGGTGGCTATGATAATGTTACGAACACTCTACCGTGACATATCCAAGTACAACCAGCTAGAGACCCAGGAAGAAGCACAAGAGGAGACGGGCTGGAAATTGGTGCACGGAGATGTTTTCAGGCCTCCTTCAAACTCAGACTTGCTCTGTGTCTATGTCGGAACAGGGGTCCAATTCTTCGGAATGCTTTTTGTTACCATGATCTTTGCTGCTCTCGGTTTCCTCTCTCCTTCAAACCGTGGTGGGTTGATGACAGCCATGCTTTTGCTCTTCGTGTTCATGGGTCTCCTCGCAGGATACACTTCAACTCGTCTCTTCAAGATGTTCAAGGGGACAGAATGGAAGAAAATAGCACTCAAGACAGCTGTCATGTTCCCCGCCACAGCCTTCGTAGTGTTCTTCATCTTGAACGCCCTGATATGGGGCGAGAAATCGTCCGGTGCAGTCCCATTCGGAACCATGTTCGCCCTGGTATTCTTATGGTTTGGAATATCAGTCCCACTCGTCTTCGTCGGTGGCTACATTGGTTTCAAGAAGCCAGCCATCGAAGAGCCGGTGAAAACCAACAAGATCCCCAGGCAGATCCCTGAACAGGCCTGGTACATGCACCCGGCATTCTCCATCCTGATCGGAGGCATCCTCCCTTTCGGAGCAGTCTTCATCGAGCTCTTCTTCATCCTCACTTCAATATGGCTTCACCAGTTCTACTACATCTTCGGCTTCCTGTTCATCGTCTTCATCATCCTCATCGTAACCTGTGCCGAGATCACGATAGTGCTCTGCTACTTCCAGCTCTGCAGTGAGGACTACCTCTGGTGGTGGAGGTCCTACCTAACAGCAGGTTCGTCCGCTCTATACCTCTTCCTCTACGCTGCATTCTACTTCTTCACCAAGCTCGAGATCACGAAACCGGTTTCGGGGATCTTGTACTTTGGGTATATGCTGATTGTGTCGTACGCTTTCTTCGTCGTCACTGGTACCATCGGGTTCTATGCTTGCTTCTGGTTCACAAGGCTCATTTACTCTTCCGTAAAGATCGACTGATTGTTTTTTATTTCCCAGTTTAGTTCACACAGTAGACAGACAGAAATATCTTCAGGTTGATTTGGTACTAGGAAGTGTGAAATTGAAAGTACTGTTTTGTTCCTTTTGAAATTGAACCGTTTGGAAACTATGTCATAGTGATTTTGGTGTAACTATTATATGGTTTTGTTACGAATTTTATCATAATGATACTTTTTGTCAATTCTCTATAGCAGTTATCTTAGTGGTGTTTCAATTATGGTATTATGAAATGCAAAAAAGATGAAGATGACACATATGGTCGTTTTAACGGGCATGATTTGAGAGCCGAAATTGGTATAGCTCGTTAGACTTGCACATGAATTTATGAGGTGTTTTTTTCGTGCATGATTGTATTTTGCGCATGATTTGGGAGTTGAAATTAATATAACTCTGCATAATTATCAATTTCATATTTTTCATCTAATAGCGTGAGATCAAATTTGTCCAAAATTTAATTTCGTTTGTGGCTCAATTTTGGCACAAACGGGAAAGTATTACCGGATTTCTTCAGGATTTTACCAATTTCAGTTGCCAATTATGTAGAGGTAAATAAGGGTCCCCTTGATTTTAACTTTAGCCGCGAGACTAATTTCACCGGATTTCAAAATTTACGACGAGAAATAACACTTGTGTAATTCATTGTAAGGAATTGACAATTCATTTCAGATTTTACCAATTCTGGTTGCCAAACTCTCTTGTGAAGAACAAGAAATTCAATTATGATGAAACTGTCAATTACTCATTGAATTCAATTCCAACGGTAAGACCAATTATGCCGAATTTCGAAATCCATGACCAGAAAACCACGCTTATGTAATTCATCAACATTGTAATGGCTAGTGCACGAGCAACATAATTCAGATTTCGAGTATTTCTTCATAGCACATTATCATCCCTATCCCAAAACCTCACAATCAATCTCCTGAAAATGCAACCTCTTCCCAACTAAATCATACCCAACATTATAACCTTGCTGAGCCATCATCCCAATAAAGGAAGACGTCGGAGATCTAGCAAAAGCAAAGCAGAACACATCATCATCAACTTGTATGAACATCCCGAAATTATCGAGCACCAGCTCTGCTCCTTCCTCGAACTGTATTCCCATCTTGGGGAAATTCCTGACTGCTCTGTACACGGATCCTCTGTAACACAGCTCGTACACCGACTTTGTTGGAGCTTGTACCAGCATTGTCGAAGCCATGTCGCTAATCGCGGCCTTCACCACGTCGAATGCTTCGGTGTATAGGTAGGAGAGTTCAGCGCCGCTATCGATCACTACTCCGTACTTGTGTGACATGTTGGCTATGATGTCGTTTGTTATGTTCAATGTCTGCACAAGAAAGGATTTGAGAATTTGGTTAGTACATAGTGAATGGTTATGGTTATATGGTTAACTCGATAACTGCATCCGTGATTTTGCGTGCACTAGTACAACTGAATATGATAGGAGGATGAAAATTTCATTCTCAGTAAAAATCACCCAAACGGCAAAACGACGTCGTTTCGGTTTGTTGATGTGTCAAATCTAACAACCTACAGGCTGAGTCAGATAACGTGTCAGCAAAATCGTAGTGGCGTTTACCAAAATTCCAATGGAAAGGGCTTATTTGTTAAGGGGTGTGTTTTGCGTAAATAATTGTAAGAGGGCTTCTTTGTTAAATGTTCAAAGTAGAGGGGTGTATTTTGCGCAAATAATTATAAGAGAGCTTGTTTATTATCTTTCAATAGTACAAGGACCTCCTAACCTATTATCCCTAAATTATAATTAATGTTTTTCAGCAATTTGTTAATAACGATTTTGGTAACTACTCTTTCTTAATAATAATCTAACAATTAATTATATATTAAATTATTGAATATTTAATTAGAAAGGTTAGGATTTGATTCATGAATCAAGAGGTAAGATTGAACTGGTCTAATAGATCATAGATTCTTATTGATCACCCTATGCGATCAGACCCTATACACTTGAGTATTACACAAATAACACATGAATAACGACTAACCATAAATAACACCTTAAGTACAGATTCACTACGGCGGATGAATTTAGACATCATCACCTAAGCTTAATATTCCGTTTTGACGCCCAAGGCATGCATGTATTGCATGGTTTGGGCCCCCAATTAACATTAGGAGGAGTTGGGTGGCGCAACACTATGTTGTGCCACTCACTTGTCATCATTGTCTATCTTACACTTTGTAATGCAATGTGCCATCGACGATACATTGTTACGTAATCTTGTCCACAAAACTATAAATCGAATTAGCCCAAAAATACGTACGTACCTGGCCACCCAAGGTAATGTTGGCAACAAAAGCATAATTAATGCCGCTCGGATTGATTTGCAACGTAGTGGAGTTGCCGTCCAAGTAGGCGTCTTTGCCGATGGTAAGACGGTTGTACGGATAAGTACGGTCAACTACGCTGCCGATGCAGTAAGAGAATACGCCGCCCAATCGGCCAACGAACGAATCTCCTCCGTTGAACCCAAGCGGCAGTACCCCGTTCATGTAGAACTGTTCTTGTTCTTTGGATTCGGTTACTAAGCTGCTGCATCCGAACTGGAGGTTCGAGACAACGACGGCGGCGTCTCCGTAGCTGGCTTGGGCGAAGGTCAGTTGCTCCGTCGCTAAGATTCCTTCGTTGTATTTGCCGCCGATGTAGTGTATTATGTACTTGCACACTTTCTTGGATAACCAATCTGCATAATAATTGATGTGGCGACATGTAAGGTGACGATATTTGCCAAATTAGATTTGAAGTTTGTATTTCGATTAACTTAAATGAAAAATTTATCGAAAAAATCACTCAATTGGCTAATTTGGGTTTTTAAATAGTAGTGACTAGATTTGACATATTCGTTAAAGATTTGGTTAGATTTATATTAGTTTTAATTACGGAAACTCAAATTTTATTTAGAATTTAAAAATTTACTAATTTTATCTTAAAAAAAAAACTAAATACATTCTGAAATTTTGGGAAAGATTATAAATTGATTCTGCAACATCAAAATGTTGCGGACTGATCCCAAAATTTTCATCTCGTTACGATGCAATATTATAGTCACCGACAATAACATTTAATTGATTTAAGTTAAATTTTTATCATATTTTTTCTGACGTGTAAAATGAAAAAATACCAGAAAATGCTGCCGTTCGTAACTAGAATACATGATTATAACACGATTCAAAGTTTCATGACCAGTCCGCAACATTTTAAAGTTTACAGAACAGAATAAATGCTAAAAGATATAAGAAAAGCGTTAAATTCAAGGCAGTAAAAAATAAAAATTTACCGGTGCATCCACTGCAACCATTGGCACCACATGGGAGCGGGGCGAAACTCTTAGACTTGGCCGGATCAAAGAAGGTGATTCCGGGCGCCCGCGAGCAAGGACTGCAAGGCAAGCACTTCACCCACAGAGTGTTGCTAGTTGTGTCCATGACGGCTAGCTGCTGGACCGGTGGGCTGCCGATCGTGAAATTGACGTAGAATATGTTGTTGTTGATGCCCTCAACTAGCCCAATGTCCGCACCATCCTGTGGATTAACGTCGTTTAACGACGAGATGTAGGCGTGTCGGGCGAGCGAGGATTGCAGAGTTCTCGACGCCCTGTCGGATATGGGTTCGACCGGGGAACGGTTTGAGTCGCGGTGGATGAGCCGAGTTGTGAAGGCATTGGGTTGTGAAGAGGAGAGGAAGATGATGATGATGGCTAGATGGAGAGACAATGTTGTTGTTGTTGGTGTCATTTTGCTAGAAACTTTGAAAATTTGTCTCTTTGAAAATTAATTTGGTATTGATTTTATGCAATGAATTGGACCAAATTTGGTATGTAATCAATTTAATTTCATTCATGATGTTTCCTTTTGATGTGTTTGCCTTCTTTGGATTGATTCAATGTAGGGATGATGGCCTTGTAGTTGTTGTACACGTGGTAACGATGTATCTTTAAGACGAGTTTGGTGGTATTTAAGTGAGAAAAATTAGTTAGGTGGCTGTTACGTACAAATGAAATAAACAGTTTGGTGGTATCTGATGCAATTTATCTGTAAAGTATCTTTCATACAAAAAATATGTGATTAAGATAAATGTTGGAGGGTTCTAAGGGGATTGTGCTTCCTCAAGATTGTTCGGTCTTCACCACGCGGAGAGGATCAAACTAAGTTTGGAGAGCTCGTTCGCATGTGTCATTGTTTGATAAAACCCCGAGCTGGATTTTGATAATGTGTGGAGGGATAAGAATTTGGTGTTGTTCTCATCGAGAACTCCTTTTATCAGTCGATTTTCATATCATGGCATAAAAACACAATTAAAAATGTCGCATAATCTGAATCGAATCAAATTCCGATATCAACTTGATTCGTCGAATTACAACGAGTCTGCATACTAAATCGAACACTCAAATTACCATACCATTACACAGTTTTGCAATCAATATCCTTGATATACAACCTTTTTGCAACCAAATCATACCCAATGTTATAACCTTGCTTAGCCATCATCCCAATGAAGGAGACTTCTGTACTTCTAAGGAAGGCCAAGCAAAATATGTCATCCTCAACTTGCTTGAACATCCCAAAGTTATCCAATATCAGCTCTCCTTCCTCAACGAACTGTATTCTGATGGGCGGGAAACCCCAAGCCTCTCTGTATATGGATCCTTTGTAACATAGATCGTATGGCGACTTTGCAGGAACTCCTACGAGCAACGACTCTGCCATCTTGCCGACCTCGGCCTTCACCACGTCGAATACCTCGTTGTATAGGAAGGAAAGTTTTGAGCCGCTGTCGATTATCACTCCATATTTAAAAGATAATTAACTTCGTCATAACATCACTTCCTATCTTCATTGCCTGTTCAATTAAAAAAAATAAGATCATATTGTAAAAATTGGGTTTGGTTCCTTAAACATAGATTACATATTGTAGCTAATATGACGTTGTTTCATACAAAGTACCCATCGAGTTGGGTATGGGGTAAATACCTTCAAACCCTTCCCCACCCGTTGAGAGGCAATGAAGCGCATGGCGAGCCACATAGTGGGCTACCGAATTAGCTTGCCGACGGACCACGAAAGTCATAGGTGAGGAATGGAGTCCATCAGATTGCAGATGTCTGAAACTAGGGCACCACCATCCCGAGACAGGACCTGACACATTGAGACCGCAAGCGCACTTGGGAAGCATCTCTTTCAATATCCACCACCGACCATCGCATAGATCAGCATAAAAGACATGCATCCCTGACAACCAGAAGTTCGAAAACGAAAGAGTTAGATAAACTAAGATAGCAGATAGGTACCTGTTGCAAATAGAAGATCAACACCAGCATTCCGTATCACCATCCCAATGACACCATCTGAGCCTACAACAATAGCTCCATCCACATTTATCTTGAGACGGGGTAAGCGGGGAGTCCAGAAGATTGGCCGAGAAACCAATGAAGAGGGCGTAGGGCAGGATTTATCTTCATATTAACATCTATGACATAAAAAATATTTCATAATCTAAATAAAATCGAATCAAATTTCCATATCAACTTGATTTGTTGGATTGCAACAAGTTTGCATACTAAATCGAACACTCAAATCATCAAACCATTACACAGTTTGGCAATCAACATCCTTAATATACAACCTTTTTGCAACCAAATCATACCCAATGTTATAACCTTGTTGAGCCATCATCCCAATGAAGGATACCTCTGTAGGACTTCTAAGAAAGGCGAAGCAAAATTTGTCATCCTCAACTTGCTTGAACATTCCAAAGTCACTACAAAAAATTAGCTATTTAGCGTCGGTCAGAGACGCAGCATAGCGTCGGCCACTGACCGATGCTAAAGGTTTTGGCGTCGCTCAGACAAAGCGCGCCAATTCCTCCGACGCTAAAATTTAGCGTCGCTCGTACACCAAGCGACGCTAAATCCGTATAACGAGCGACGCTAAATCCTTGACCGTTGGGTCGCTGACCAACCCAATTTTTTTTGTTTTCGTTTTTTTATTCGTTTTTTATTTTCATTTTCTATTTTGTCACTCTATTTTCTATTAATGTCCAATCAGTCACTCCATTTTCCAGTTATACAATTTGGTCACTTAAATTTATTAGGTCACCCTTTTGGTCACTACTTGTCCAATCAGTCAATCCTTGACCGATCAACGTGATGATGGTGGTGGCGGCGGCGACGACGACGATGACGGCGGGGGCGACGACGATGACGGTGACGGATGACTGGATGAGAAGAGGAAGAGGAGAAGAAGAGGAAGAGGGAAGAGGAAGAAGAGGAAGGTTGGATCTGGAGATCTGAAAAAGGAAAAAGAGGAAGAGGAAGAAGAAGGTGGAGGAGATCTGGAAAAGGAAGAAAGAAAGGAAGAAGAAGAAAGGAAGAAGAAGAAAGATGAAGGAGATCTGGAAAAGGAAGAAGAAGAGGAAGAAGAAGGTGGAGGAGGAAGAAGAAAGATGGAGAAGATCTGAAAAAGGAAGAAGAAGAATTTCATAAGCAGAAGAATTTCATAAAAAGAGAAGAGGAAGAAGAAGAAGGTTGGAGGAGGAAGAAGAAAGGAAGAAGAAGAAAGATGGAGGAGAGAGATTCAATTAGGGTTAGGGTGGCGGCTGAGAAGTTTAATTATATATGTGTTTTAGCGTCGGTCGGCGACCGACGCTAAAACATGTCGACAACCGACGCCAAAGCTGGTTGGTTTCGTTTCTAACCGAAAACCACATTTAGCGTCGGTTATTGGTCAGATTTAGCGTCGGTCGCTTGTCGACCGACGCTAAACCCTTGGTCAAACGCGAGTCAAGGGTTTAGCGTCGGTTTTTTAATCGACCGACGCTAAATCCTTCCCTGGTAAGCGACGCTAAAGAGCCTTTTTTTTGTGGTGAGTTATCGAGCACCAACTCTCCTTCCTCGACGAACTGTATCCCAATTGGAGGGAAATCACGAGCTTGTCTGTACACAGATCCTTTATAACATAGCTCGTATGGCGGCTTTGCTGGAACTCCTATGAGACCCAACTCGGCCATCTTGCTGACCTCGGCCTTCACCACGTCATATACCTCTGTGTATAGGAAGAAAGTTCTGAGCTGCTGTCGATTATCACTCCATAGTTATAAGAGAACTTCGTCATAACATCACTTCCTATGTTCAATGGAACATATATGATCATAATGTACAAATGAAAACATTCACGATTATTGAACTCGTGATTCATATTAATCAATCAGTCATATGGCGAATCACTATTTCATGAGTAGTTAAGTCAATTAACTGCAAAAACTAACCTAAATAGTTCGGTTTTGGGTGTTTTAATGGTTAATGACATCAAAGGTTTTTTGAATGAGGTTTATTTAGGTAGTCCAGTCGTCGCCTCATGACAAAAGGTTCAAGATGTTTGAGGTTGGACTAAATGATCTGGTCAAATCCTAACACCACTGGTTATTTGACTAAATCTAGTGAGTTAGAAGTTTAGATTTGAATAAGTTTAACCTAAATATTAAATTATATTGTTTGCTAATATGTTAATAATGACATGACAAAATGACCCAAAAAGTACACTGTTAACGTCAATAGGACTACTCCTTAACCCGTTTCACAATAATATAACTACTCTGTAACGAATTAAAACCAATTATATGTACCTTGTCGTCTAAGGTAAAGTGTGAGACAAATACATAGTACTTGCCGGCCTTGATGACGAAGGGAGTGGATGAGTCGCCTTGCAAGTATGCGCCGTCGCCGATGGACAAGTGGTTGTACAAGTAATACCGGTCAACTATGCTTCCGACGCAGTAAGAGAATTTGTAACCGAACCGGGCAACCAAAGAATTTTCGTGATCTTCACTCATCCCAAGGGGTAGTATTCCGTTGAAGTGTTGGTCTTGTCCTTCGGTTCCGGTTATTGAGCTACAGCATCCGAATTGGAATTTTGGGACCACCACAGCGCGGCCTCCAACCACCTGAAATCTTAGTTGCTCGGTGGCTTCCACTCCTTCCGACCTCTGCCCGCCCACGTACGCTACCGTGTACTTGCAGTATTTTGTGAACCAACCTGAATTCAACATTTTTCAAATGTGTGAGAATTATTTTGTTAATTAAAATTCAAGTGGAAGGTTTAAGGTTTTCTATTTTTGAGGTCAGACTGGGCTGAGAATCGGGTCAGGTTACGTTGGACTAAACTCAGACTGGTCAACTAGATTTTTGGGTCATATGATGGTCAAATTCACTAATCCAAGCTCCCAAACAAAACATCAGGTCATCCTGTAGCATGGTTTTCCAGACTCGAATGGGTGGCCCGAGGCCCCGTAAAATTTTTCTTGGGTTAGCTCTCGCAGTAGATAATGAGATAGACAAATAAAAGAAAGCATTAACTGTCAACTCATGCCGAGAAATTTACCAAACTTTGACTTGAGAAGCATCAAAGAGGATGACGATCCACATAATAGGCTGACAGATAGACGATAGTAATTTTCATATAACACACAATATTCAAGGTAGCACACAGTAATTATCCACAATCAAATCTCCGTAAACATACCGGTACACTTGGAGCACTCTTTCGTACATGGTCGAGGTACATAAGTCTTGGACTTGGTCGGATCAAAGAAGGTGCCTCCGGAACTCGGGGAGCAAGGACTACAAGGCAAGCACTTCACCTAGAGGAAATCGCTTCCGGTGTCCATGACCCCGAGCTGCGGCACATGAGGATACCCGATCGAGAAGTTGACGTAGAATATGTTGTTCTTTATGGAGTTGACCAGCTCCGCGTCAACGCCACTTCTGCCATTATCGCTTAACGACGGAGCCTGCTCATATCGAGCGATTGAAGATCGCAAGGATTCCTTGGCGAGGTCGGCGGTAGTTTTGGTGGCGTCATAGAGCGGAGAGTGGTACGAGTCGCCGTGGATGAGACGAGTTTTGATTGTCAAGGCATGGATTGTGATGATCGAGGAGGAGATGAAGAAGATGAAGAGTGTTGTTGGTGTCATAGCTAGATGTTTTTAACTTTTCTTTTGGATGCATATGATACTTATATATTGATTTAAAAATATAATGTCGATGGAAATTAATAAAATAGATAATAAAGGCGTAACCATAAATGTTTGATTAATTTGTTTTGAGAAAAAGGGATGTATTACTAATAAATAATGTGCCATTTCAATAAATGTCAAAAAAGAAAGACCATTAATTTGTTTGAATGTATATCAGGTTCAAATATCAAGTATCCACTTCCTCACCTGTTTAATAAATGAATATTACTCGTACTCGGACCACGAGACCAAACGGGTACAAAATCTCAACTATCCCCGCCAATGAAAGTGGAAAAATTTATACGACCCGAATACTTAATACATCCCGAAACTTTAAGGCGAGTTACAAACTCGTCCTAAAATGACATACAAACACATATCAACTGTCGCATAATCTGAATAGAATCAAATTCTCATATGAATTTGATTCGTTGAATTGCAACAAGTCTGCATACTAAATTGAACACTCAAATCATCAAACCATTACACAGTTTGGCAATCAACATCCTTAATATAGAACCTTTTTGCAACCAAATCATACCCAATGTTATAACCTTGTTGAGCCATCATCCCAATGAAGGATACCTCTGTAGGACTTCTAAGAAAGGCGAAGCAAAATTTATCATCCTCAACTTGCTTGAACATTCCAAAGTTATCGAGCACCAGCTCTCCTTCCTCGACGAACTGTATCCCAATTGGCGGGAAATCACGGGCTTGTATGTACACAAATCCTTCATAACATAGCTCGTATGGCGACTTTGCAGGAACTCCTATGAGACCCAACTCGGCCATCTTGCTGACCTCGACCTTCACCACGTCATATACCTCTGTGTATAGGTAAGAAAGTTCTGCCCCGCTATCGATTATCACTCCATAGTTGTAAGAGAACTTAGTCATAACATCACTTCCTATGTCCATTTCCTGTTCAATAGAACAAATATGATCATAATGTACGAAAACATTCACGATTATTGAACTCGTCATTCATATTAATCAATCAGTCATATGGCGAATCACTATTTCATGTGTAGTTAAGTCAATTAACTGCAAAACTAACCTAAATAGTTGGGTTTGGGATGTTTTAATGGTTAATGACATCAAATCAAAAGGTTTTTTGAAAGAGGTTTATTTAGAAAATCCAATCGTCGCCTCATGACGAAAGGTTCAAGATTTTTGAGGTTGGACTAAATGATCTGGTCAAATCCTAACACCACCGGTTATTTGACTAAATCTAGTGAGTTAGAAGTTTAGATTTGAATAGGTTTAACATGAATATTAAATTATAATTTTGCTAATGTGTTAACAATGACGTGGCAAAATGGCCAAAAAAGTACACTGTTGACGTTAGTAGGACTACTCCGTAATCTGTTTCACAGTAATAAGACTACTATGTGACCAATTAAAATGAATTATATGTACCTTGTCGTCTAAGGTAAAGTGTGAGACAAAGACATAGTACTTGCCGGCTTTGACGATGAAGGGAGTGGACGAGTCGCCTTGCAAGTATGCGCCGTCGCCAATGGACAAGTGGTTGTACAAGTATGACCGGTCAACTATGCTTCAAGATAAGAATCTGCAACCGAACCGGGCAACCAAAGAGTTTTCCGGTCACTGAGCTGGAGCATCCGAATGGGAATTTCGGGACCACCACGGCGGGGCCTCCGACCACCTGAAATCTCAGTTCCTCGGTGGCTTCCACTCCTTCCGACTTCTGCCCGCCCATGTACGTTATTGTGTACTTGCAGTATTTTGTGAACCAACCTAAATTCAACATTTTCGAAATGTGTGAGAATTATTTTTCTAATTAAGATTCAAGTGGAAGGTTTAAGGTTTCTATTTTTTAGGCCAGACTGGGCTGAGAATCGAGTCAGGTTGGACTAAACTTATAGGATAAAATGCGGCCCATGCCCTCATAGTGTTATCAAAATGCACGATATGCCATCATAGTTAAGATTCTGCATCGCGTGCCATTATAGTAACTTTTAGGTGCATCGCGTGCCATTATAGTAATTTTATGTGCATTTACCTAATTTTGCAGGTTTTTCAAATTCTAGCAGATAATAAGTTGATGACGTGGCTATAAGAAAATGTAATAAGGATATTTATTGTAATATTTTAATTTTTTCAGGTGACAATTATTATTGTAAAATACTTTAATATGTTAAATAAGAATTTGAATGTAAATAATATTATTTAATTTAATATTTTAATTTTTCCAGGTGATAATTATTTTTGTAAAATATTTTAATATGTTAAATTATAATTTTTGGATAAAATTCAAGTTGAGAGTGGAGTTACGAGAACAACCGTATTCTTATATTTGCGAAAAAATCGTTCAGATCTCGCATATGAGATGTTAAATGTTAATCCCAACCTATTTAAATTCAATCAACAACTGAAACACTTCAAAATAAGAAATCGCAATCCATAAAAACACCGATATTTAGAACAGGCCGAACACGATTTATCATCCCATTTCGGCCGATTTAAGAAAAGGAGAAAGAACCGATACCTCTAGAAATCGTGATGTCTTTCTATGTGATGAAAAAGTAGATATCAAGGAACTTCTATCAAATGGTTTCACGGGATTCAACTAAGTGTCTTGATCGTCACAGGAAGATTTTGTGGGAAATTTAACATATTAAGTATTTTACAAAAGTAATTGTCACGTGAAAAAAATAAATGTTAAAATAAATAATATTATTTACATTCAAATTCTTATTTAACATATTAAAGTATTTTACAATAATAATTATCTCCTGGGAAAATTAAAATGTTACAATAAATATCATTATTACATTTTTTTACAGCCACGTTATCAACTTCTAACCTGCTAGAATTTGAAAAACCTGCAAAATTCGGTAAATGCACATAAACGTTACTATAATGGCACGCGATGCACCTAAAAGTTACTATAATGGCACGCGATGCAGAATCTTAACTATGATGGCATATCGTGCATTTTGGTAATACTATGAGGGCATGGGCCGTATTTTATCCTAAACTTATACTAGTCCAAGCTAGGCATTTGGGTCGTTTGAAGGTCTAATTCACTAATCCAAGCTTGGCCTAGAAAAAACATCCGGTCAGCCTCTAGCATGGTTGTCCAGACTCGAACGGGAGGCCCAAGGCTCCTAAATTTTCCCTGAGTTAGCTCTCGCAGTAGATGAGAAGATAGACAAAGTAAGAGAAAGCATTAAGTGCTAACTCATGCTGAAAATTTTACCAAACTCTAACTTTAGAGGCATCAAAGAGTATGACGATCCACATAATAAGTTGACAGATAAACGATAGTAATTTTCATATAACACACAATATTCAAGGTAGCAAACAGTAATTATCCACAATAAAATCTCAGTAAACGTACAGTACACTTGGAGCACTCTTCAGTACATGGCCGTGGTACATAAGTTTCAGACTTAGTCGGATCAAAGAAGGTTCCTCCGGAACTCGGGGAGCAAGGACTGCAAGGCAAGCACTTCAACCAGAGGAAAGTGCTCCCAGTGTCCATGACCGCGAGCTGTGGCACCGGAGGATACCCGATTGAGAAATTGGCGTAGAATATGTTATTCTTGATGGAGTTGACTAGCTCCGCGTCAACGCCACCACTACCATTATCGCTTAACGACGTAGCCTGTTCATATCGGGCGATTGAAGATCGCAAGGATTCCTCAGCGAGGTCGGCAGTGGTTTTGGTGGCGTCGTAGAGCGGAGAGTGGTACGAGTCGCGGTGGATGAGCGGAGTTTTTATTGTCAAACTATGGATTGTAATGATCGAGGAGAAGAAGAAGATGAAGATGAAGAGTGTTGTTGGTGCCATAGCTAGAAAATATATTTTTTTAACTAATTTTTTGGGTTCTAATTTTACTTATATATTGATTTAAATTTAATATAATGTTTGTGGGAATTAATAAAATTTATAATAAAGGCGTAACCATCAATGGTTAATTAATGTGCAATTTCATCAAATGTCAAAAAGGTAAGACTATTAATTTGTCTGTATGTGTTGGCATTGATTCACTAGAATTATTATTTGTGTTAACTAGTTGACTCACTTTTCAAGTCAACATTAGATGTGAGTTGGAAGGGGAAAAAATTTCAGTACCATATTGACAAAAAATATTTTCAGGACCATATTGACGGGATTTTCAGGCCAGAGACCAGCGCGTTATTAGCCAAAACCTTCGGGACCTTTTATGTCAAAGGCCCACTATTTAACTAAGCATTCAAACATTGTTTCAAGATATAAAGAGCTTCTGCAACGGGACTGGGAGATCAAAATCAATCACATATATCGTGAAGAAAACTTCCTTGCTGACCATATTCTGGTTACTGGATTATTTTGGTTACCGTTAGAAGTACTAACATCCCTACTGAATGATGGTCACAAGGACCCCATAACCTAGATAAGTGGTCGATGAGGATCCCAAATTTCGTATATTGAATGATGCCTAGTAAGTTGAGCAAAATGGGGTGAGTTACCAGCATTGATCATCAGCTGTTCTAGCCTAGTAATGACTACTGTTTGTCCATTTTTATATCTTGTTCATAGTTCATACCAACTGGTAAACATTCTCAAATACTTAATACATCCTAAAATTTTGAGTTGAGTTACAAAGTGATGCTAAAACTTTAAGATATTGTTGATTGGTTCCGGAACTTTGAAGCGTGTTATAGTGTTACGATCCAGTCTTGCAGTCACCGATATCAACATATTCCAGCTATTTTACCTCGTTATAAAACTATAATTTTTACTTTTTTTTAATAGCTTGGGAGAAAGGATACCAACGAGTACAAGTGTAGCTTGACTTCCGTTTAGCTTTGATATCACTGCAAAAAAATTTGTCTTTACCTACTGCAAAATTACCACAATATAGAAATACAGTAGCAAATAGTTGATGTTAGCAAATGACAATCACTATTTTCTATAATGATTTTTTGCAGCAAAATATTATTTTGTAGTGTATACCGTTGCTAACATCAACTATTTGCTACAACATTTTGTAATTTTGCAGTAGCTAAATGCAAACTTTTTTGTAGTGTATGCAGATAATAGGACAGGGTCTACAAGCACACTGTTGCAGCGAACTAATTGAATGAGCTGATGCAAAAGACGTGAGAGATCAAAGTTATTCCATATCTATTGCAAACGTAATCATCCAGCTGACTACTTATTAAGCGTTGGGCACGAGATTCCGCTTACATAGAGTCATGCACAAACTATTATCCTTGTCCAGGCAGAAGTCCACAATGAATTCTCTCAAAATACATTCTTTTCCTCTTTATATCAAACCCAATATTATGATTCTGCTGAGCCGTCATCCCAACGATGCTAATGCGCTCCGTCTGGATAATCGCCAAGCAGAACGTATCATTATAAATTTGAGTGAACAGTCCAATTCTTTCCACAGATAACTTGGCTCCGCCCTCGAAATGATATTTCAGCCATGGAAATCCAAAAGCCCGTTCCGTAGATCCTTCGAAACAGACCTCGAATGGCTCAAGCTCCTTTCCTGTATCCGTCGGAACTTCTTTCCATTCTCGAGTCGCGGCCAGCTTTCGAACCTCTGCGGTAACTGCGTCCAATGCCCCTGGAGATAGGAAACTCAGCTCTGCTCCGCTGTCGATCAGGATTCCTCTGTTCTTGGACATGGTTTTGAACACTTGGGGATCTATGTTCAACATCTGTTTCAAGAATGAAATAACAACATTTAGCAAATCATAATCGGGATATGTCTAGAATTCAAATCAGTAGAAGAATCGAGATGAGTTAAGGCATTGGGTCAAACTGTATATAGAATTCGCTGGGAAAGCCGACCTCTGAATTCACCACAGGACTCAAATTGCCTAAATCGATTTGGACCTAAAAGACACGGTAGTTGAACCAGATCACTGTTTGGTCCTATTGAGTCTTCTCAACCCATAATCTAGCTCATGAGATGAGACTTTTCTTTACACTTGTACCGTACGTGTAGACTATTTTCACTGGTGTCGAATTTATTCAGTTAATTTTCTACTCATAATAAAAAAATATGTTTAATGTTATTGTACTAATCAAGTCAATTTCAAAGTTACATAACAATGTTTATTGGGAAAATGACACTTTCTCCACCTACTTTGCAAACTTAACAGATAGTCATTGTACATTATAAATAGTCTTTTTTTACCCCCTCCTACTTCAACCACTTTGCCGTTTGGGTTCTTCTGTTTCAACTTACGACTTCATGACGTTAATTGATGAACATTCAATACATCACACGTCAGCTCCAATAATTATGCACTAGCTTACTAAGCGTTTTTTAATTGAGAATATAAATATATATCATCAGATAGGATGAAATCAACAGAATAAAACATGTGGTTTTAAAACCTTTCGTATTTCATCATACTCTTCGCAATAACTCCCCAATACCTCCCTGACCAACTCTTCATCTCTTACCTCCTATATCTCTATCTGTCAGTGTGCGAATGTGTCCATGTTTAATGTTAAAAAGATGATAATTGGAACGAAAGGACCTAAAAACACAGTAGTTGAAGTAGGAGGGAGTAAAAAGAGGAATTTCTAGTCTAGGAGGCTATCTGTTATATAATTCATAGCATGAGGGTGAATGTATATATTACATTGCCTCCCAAGCTGATGTTGACGAGGCGAACGTAGTAATTGCCGGTGGCGATGTTTATCGGAGTTGAGAGGCCCATCAAATGGGTTTTGCCGCCGAAAGACATTTGGTTGTGAGGATAAGATCGGTCAGACAAGCGGCCAGTGCAGTACGAGAATTTAGAACCCATATCGGAGACCAAAGGAGGGTACCCTAAACGCACTGCTGTTGGATCAGTATCGGGCCCGAGTCCTATAATTCCGCTGAAATGGTTGTCTAGATCTCTGTTTCGAAACGTAGTGTGCCTGCTGCAGCCGAATAGGATGTTACGAAGAATGACAGTGAAATAGTAATAGTTCGAGGTCTGGAAGGTTAGTTGCTCGGTGGCGTAGATGCCCTCGGTGAGACGGCCGTCGGCATATTTTATCGTGTACTTGCAGCGTTTTGAGAAAAACCATCCTATGAGCAACAAGAAATTAAACAGTTCTACATATTAGTTGATGCATGAACTCAAACCCGACGAGCAGAAAAAAGAAATAAACAAAATAGACTAAGAACAAGACATGTAGATATTACACGAATTGGATATGATGCTATATGTCGTCTGTATTTTACTAATATAATCCATATTGTTTCACAAATCGATTAATATGCCCCGATATATATATTGTTTGTATGGACGACATTAGTAAAATACAGATTGCATTAGTAAAATATTTATTTTTTCTTCTATTTTATTTATTTATTTTCAACTTAGTTCCTTCATTTTAAGTATGATTTTATACAGAAAAACTCGTTGTTCAAAAAATGAATCTAACGAGATCAATCTTGATATATAGTTATCCGACAACTTTAAAAAATACATATTTAAAAAAAAAAATTTCAATTTATTAAAAAATATATATTGACTCGACCCATAAACTAGAGAAATCAGATTTTACCTATGCATGTATCACAACCAATCTCACATGCCAGTTCGTAGCTAGTCCTGGACTTGGTCGGATCATAGATTTTCGGGTCTCCGGGGCCGTGAGAGCACTCTTCATCGCAAGGCTGACACTTGACCCAGAGGAAGGCGCTACCAGTGTCCATCAAAACCAGTTGAGGGAGCGGTGGATCGCCGATGGATACGTTTAGGTAGTACGCGAGGCTGTTTGTTCCAGGAGTCAACCTTGATTGCGTTCTGACATCATCACTAAATAATAACGAGGACAAATGATCATGTCGACCACGAGAAGCCTCAACAACTCTCTGGGCGCGGTCTGCGATGGTTTCAGAAGCATTGTATAACGGAGAGTAAACAGAGTCACGATAGATGAGTGGAACTGTGATGTTCGTGCCACAGGATGTGGAGAATATTAGCGTTGAGAAGAAGAACGCCAGACTGAGAGAGGATGACATAGCTACAATTGATGAATCAATGGTTTTTTTTTGTTTGTCACAATCAATATTGTGTGGGTGTTTTATATTATACACTGCACATACACATAAAAGAATGGATGTATTTGGTTATTATTGGTAATTTATTTACATTTGAAGAAAAGGTACATATATGATTCTAAAATATATATAATTTTATTATTATTTTACTATATAAAATTCATATGGTAACATTCATAAAAAAAATTATATGGTAACAATTAATATAGTCAAACTATGGCCTCGTTTTCCTGTTTTTTGGTCAAATTCCGCCGCAATTATGTAAATCCGGGGGAATTGAAATCCACACAAATTCGAATCTCAATTCCTTGTTTTCCTACAAAATTGACACATAGGAATTAAAATTTAAGCCCACTTAAATTACTAAAATATCCCTACCCTAACCTTATCAAAAATATCCCTAACCCTAATCCCTAATCTCAGCCGCCAACTACCTCTCTTCTTCATCTGTTCTCCCCGCCGGCCGCCTACTCCCTCTCTGCTTCATCTGTTCTCCCCGCCGGCCGCGAACTCCCTCTCTTCCTCTATTCTTCACGACGGCCGCCAACTCCCTCTCTTCCTATGTTCTTCTCGCAGGCCGCCAACTCCCTCTCTTTCTCTGTTCTCCCCGCCGGTATATTCCGACACCAACACCGACGAAGCACCTGACTATTACCAGCCTATCTCCGCCGATGACGATGAAACCGACGGAGAACAACAAGAAGACGCCCAATCCAACCACCACCAAACGAATCGCGCGACGGGGTTGAACGATTCGTCCAACTCGGCGGTGAGAGCCTTCTGGAGGACGCGAATTGCCGGAATGCCGTCTCGCCGATCGTTGCCGCGGAGAAGTCGACGAGAGTGATGGAGAAGCCGACGAGAGAGGTGGGCAAATTGGGGAAAAAAACAATTCCGGGGGAATCGTCAGATTCCTTTGCTTTTTGGTCGGAATTATGAGCCGTAATTGAGCTCGTAATTCCGTTGGAATTCAGCAGTTGTAATATGCGAGGAAAACAAGGAATCAGGAAAATCCGCCGGAATTGGCCGAATTCCGCTGCGAATTCCTTGCAGGAAAACGTGGCCTATGAATTCCAGATAGAATTGAATTGAATTGCAGATGAGTGTAAAATCAAAATCGTAAAATCATAAAATTCCATAGATCGTATAAAAATAAATTTTCAGTAAAACCATATGAATGATGGGCCACAACCCAATGACGCAGGCATATGATATTAGTATGGGAGAGCGTAAGACCTAGGGCGTTTAGTGGGGGTCTGATGTCTTGTGTCCCATCAATGTTGTGGTGAATGACTATTTATAGTTTCTCAGAATCTGGGCCGAGTCTCCATCGGAGGTCCAAAGTCATGAACCTAATCTCGAATGTAATATGCATTACATCTTTTTTATTAGCATACAATAAAGCATAGAGTCATTGCTCAAACTATTTTCCAGTTGCAGGCAGATGACTACAATGAATACGCTTAAGATACATTTTTTTCCCCTTTATATCAAACCCAATATTATGACCTTGTTGAGCAAGCATCCCAATGATGCTAACGTACGCCATGCCACCGTACGCCGTCCTCTGTAACGCGAAGCAGAAGGCGTCGTCGTAAACTTGAATGAACAATCCAATTCTACTCACCAGCAACTTGGCTCCGCCCTGGAAATGATATCCCAACCGCGGAAACCCAAAAGCGTGGATATCCATAGATCCTTTGTAACAGAGCTCGAATGGCTCAAGTCCTTTTAGTGTCCTGGTAGTAATTTCTTCCCATTTTCGAACCGCAGCCACCTCCCTAACCTCTGCGTTGACAACGTCCAATGCCCGTGAAGGTAGGTAACTCAGCTCTGCTCCGCTGTCAATCAGGATTCCTTTGTTCAATGACATGGTTACGAACACCTGGGATGTATGTTCAACATCTGCTCCAAGAATGAATAACATTTAGCAATTCATAATCATAGTAACTAATTCATGTCAAATTAGCTGCAGAGCAGGATGAGTTAAGGAACTGGGATCAAACTATATAGAATTCAAAATGCACTTAGAGTTATGGACTGAGAGAGCCCACTCCTGGATCTGCCATTCAAATACCTACATGGTTTGGAACATTAAGTTAACAGTTTCACAATGATAGATCAGTATTTGTTTGGGTATTACTGAGCTTCTAACCTCAAAATAGCTCATGCAGTAAGGTTTTTCCCTCAACTTGTATACTTATAGTGTACTCTGCTTTTCTCCTTTCTGGCAGGGATACCCACAACCTCCCTCGACATTAGTCTCTCATTTAGTATTACAATACCCATCTACTGATTCGAATAATGTTTGGATCTCTCGGTAGGAATTACCCAACATACATGTTGTGATTGGATCCTAGAAGATTATTGTTATAGGGCTCTGATACCAATGTTGGGTGCTATTCAGTCTTCTCACCCCTAAAGCATAACTCGTGGAGTGAGGCTTTCTCTTACATTTGTATAGTGCAGACTATTTTCACTAGAAACTGAAGTTTCTAGTTAATTTTCTACATTAATGTTGATACTATTAGTTAAAATTATAAGATCCATTCAGAATACTCTCCCAACAACTTGAGTTATTGGGATGCAACTGTTCATGACATGGTATTAGAGCCTTTGATGACTGAAAGGTCTTGGCATCGTATCTCAGTAGGCCCCAAACATAACAATTTATCTTGCATAAGGGTTGGTGGACCTTTGCAAACTTCAGTCCCCTTAAAACGTGCAAACGTAACCGTACCAATCAAGGCAATTCAAAATACATAATCTAAGTTAAGGACTGATTCTATATAGATAAGTCATAACATAAGGGTGATAGTATATATTACCTTGCCTCCCAAGCTGATGTTGACGACATGGACGAAGTAGTTACCAGTGTCGATGTTAATCGGAGTTGAGCGCCCGATCAAATTGGTTTTGTCGCCAAACGAGATTTGGTTGTAAGGATACTATCGATCAGATATGCGACCAGTGCAGTACGAGAATTTAGAACCCAAATCGGAGACCAAAGGAGGGTACCCTAACTCCACTGCTGGATCAGTATCGGGTCCAAGTCCTATAATTCCGCTAAAATGCTTGTCCAGATCTGTGTTTCGAATCGTAGTGTACCTGCTGCAGCCGAATAGGATGTTCGGAAGAGTGACAATGGATCTGTGATTGTTCGAGGTCTGTAAGGTTAGTTGCTCGGTGGCGTAGATGCCCTCAGAGACACGACCGCCAGCATATTCTATTGAATACTTGCAGTGTCTCGAGTAAAGCCATCCTCCTATGAGCAGCAAGAAACAATTATATATATCAGTTTATGTCTGATTTGTATGTTTTGACATAGAAAAACCCGTCTTTCAAAAATGAATCTAACAATATCAATTTTGATAATATTCCATTGACTTTAAAAAATACATATTTTTTTTCAAAAAATTTTAAATTATAAAAAATTAGTTCATAACTGTTTTTATAATGTTATAGGACAGTTTTAAGGTTATAATCTACCCCTTCATTAAATATTTCATTAATATAAAGATTTCGTGACTTTAATAGAGATTTTAGTATGTATGATACACTACACTAAAAGTGACTCGACCCTTAAGCTAGAGAAATCAGATTCACCTGTGCATTCATCACATCCAACCAGACACGGTAGTTGGTAGCTAGTCTTGGACTTGCTCGGATCATAGATTTCCGGGTCTCCGCGGCTGTGTTTGCACTCTTCATTACAAGGCTTACACTTAACCCAGAGGAAGGAGCTGCCAGTGTCCATCAAGACCAGTTGTGGGAGCGGTGGATCGCCGAGGGATATTTCTAGGTAGGACGCGAAGCTGTTTGATCCGACGGTCAACTTTGCCTGCGGCCTGACATCATTGCTAAACAATAAGGATAAGTAATCATGTCGACCACGGGAAGCCTTAACGACTCTTTGGGCGCTGTCTGAGATGGTTTCAGAAGCATTGTATAGCGGAGAGTAGACGGAGTCACGATGAATTAGTGGAACTGTGATGTTCGCCCATAGGATGTGGAGAATATTAGTATTGAGAAGAAGAACGCCAGACTGAGAGAGGATGACATAGCTACAATTGATGAATCGATGGTTTTGTTTGTTTGTCACAATCAATATTGTGTTGATGTTTTTATATATATACACTGCACATAGCCACATACACATAAAAGAAATCATGTATTTGGTTATTATTGGTAATTTATTTTTTATTTATTTATTTACATTTTTAGAAAAGGTGCATAAATGGTTCTAAAATATATTATTATTATTTTACCAAAAAAGAAGAGAATGGAAAAAAATTAAATGTATGGAAAAGAGAATTTATATGGTAACACTTAATTTAGTCAAACTATAAAATCAAGATAGAACTGAATTGAAGATGTAAAAACCAAATCGTAAAATCGTAAAATTTTACAGATCTCATAAAAAAATTGTCAATAAAACCGTATGAATTTTGTAAATTGTTACTGTGGGCTACAATCCACATGAATAGCCTTGGCAGTTGAGCTTAGTCGCCAAGGCTATTCATATGCCAGGACCATGGAGGTCCAAAGTCGTTGTAATTGTCGGGTTAAAGCCTTGTCTATATTAATGTTGATTAGACGATGTACTGACTATTGTTACTTCGTTTTGTATAAATAAGGTCAGTAGAATCCGTTGATTTTATTTAATACGACACTTACCACTTCCTTCTAATTCTCGTCTACACTTCTCTCTATTCTTTTTTCTCGGTCTCTCCATAGTACTCAACCATTGTTCTTGTTGTCTGATCCGTTCTAAATTTTGACCAGTTGAGAAACATTGAGGTTCAGTATCTAGTGAAGTTATTGGCACTAACAATGTCTAATGGTCCTCGTCTTGTTTCTTCGACAAATAATGTATTTGGATTTGCTAGTCTAAGGCTAAGAAGAAGAGGTTGGAGAAGCGATCGGAGGAACAAGAGGATAGAAAAGACTAGCCAGAAGTAGGGGTTTTGCAGTTTTGGGGACAAAGATTCGTAACAATTTATAAATGGTGGCACATTCTCGAAGTATGTCCAAACTCAGACAAAAATGACATCTGCATGGTGTGGCGCCGACTGGGTACGATTTTCTGTCACCAAAACTATAAACCCCCTAGAAGTAGAGGTAGAGTTCGAGGAAGGATGAAAGACGATTTAGTATATCGAAACTTTTATTAATATGAGGGTAAAAAAGCAGACATTCATGCTGAAACTGACAGAATCCCACAATCTAACGGCTGAAAATAAACTCTTTTCAATTGTACATCAAACCCAACATTATAGCCTTGTTGAGCCCTCATTCCAATGATGCTAATGCTCGTCATCAACTTGTTCGTCGGCAAGAGAGCCAAGCAGAACTTGTCGTTCTCAACTTGAATGAACAGACCAACACTTTCCACCTGTAACTGCGCTCCGTCCTGGAAATGAAATCCCAGCGACGGAAACCCTTGGGCTTCTTTATCCACAATTCCTTTGTAACAAAGCTGGTTTTTCAATTCCCCCGACGAAACAACCTCTTCCATTCCACGAAAGAATACCGCCGTCTGGACCCCTTCCCTAACCGCGCCCAACACCGCTGGAGGTAGGAAAGTCAGCTCTGTTCCACTGTCGACACTAATTCCTTGCTTCCTAGACATCATTTGAAACTCTTGGGATCTATGTTCAACATCTAGTCCATAGAATGAAAAACATTAATAACAGTTAACGATCATATACATCGACAACATTAGTACCATAAATTACGTTTTGGTACGATTCTCGTAAGAGTAAAATGCACCGAATACAACTTATGTTTGATATTCAGCACCAATCAATTTTCCATATTGTCACGTCAAATGACACATTAGATTCTATGTCACGTAGGATGCTTATGTGATAGCTGTTTGTATTCAGAAAAAAGCCACATTGTAATAGATTAAATCCTAAGAGGTATATAATCCAACATGTGCAAACCGTGACAACATTATAACCCGACACAAAATTATGAGACTGTTTCAAAATGTGTATATTACCTCGCCTCCTATGCTTATATTGATGATGCGGACGAAGTAATTAGAGCTGACAAAGGGAGTTGAGGCGCCGAAAAAATTGGCTGCGCCGCCAAAAGAGATTTGGTTGTAAGGGTAAGAGAGGTCGGATAAGAGACCAACGCAGTAGGACAATCTAGAACCCAATTTCGAGACCAAACTCCGTACCCTAACAGTAACTTTGAATGAGATGGTCCTAGTCCCATAATTCCGCTGAAGCGATAGTCCAGACTATGTTCTGGAGGCGTAGTGTCCGTGTTGTACCCGAAAAGAATGTTTTTAACAGTGACCGTGAATTGATAACGGCTCGAGGTTAAGAAGGTTAGATCGTCGGTGACGTAGATGCCTTGGACGCCATCTCCGTCGACATAATTTATTGTGAACTTGCAGTATTTCGAGAAAATCCATCCTATTCGCAAAAAAAAAAAAACCTCTGATGTGAACTCAAATCCAAGAAATCAACAGACAATAAGAGACACATAGATGAAGACAATCACTTCTTCACAAGATTTACAAACATATGAATTCAAAGATTGTCACTTATTGACCTATAATTTATAAAGAAGAGATATTATGCCACCTCTACTATGAGAAAATAACAAACGAGTCATTCTATAATTATTTGCTCCAAGTAAAGTCTCATACAAAGTACAGTTAACAAACACACCATTTCGTTAGGTTTTCGTTTAACACTGTTACTTTTTTGCTGACTCAGCCTATTAATAGTCAAATTTTAACCAGTGGCTTCTTTGATTCCAGACTTAGATGCAATCAGTCAATCCTTTTGAATTTAAATTTGTGTCAATACTAAGTTTGGAGTATTTTCAAATCTTCAGATTCCTTTTTAATAAAATTTTCATTAAAAATATATATAGTAGGAATAGTCATTAAGTTGACTTTCGCCCATGGATGATGGTGAGGAGACAGCGCCGTCGATCGAAGGCGGCTGGCATCTCGGTCAGGTCGCCGGAAGTCAAGCTTCCGCAGGCGGACGGGTTGCCGGCTTCGGGGAGCGGCGGGGCGGTCTCGAACTCTGGAAAAGGAAAGGATTCAAACCCATTTATTGTTTTAGAGGATTTTGAGGAGGATGCGGATTTGGGGGCATCAGGAAGGTAACGGAGATTTTAGCTGAACGGTTGGATTCTGGAGGGAATAATAAGGAAAATATTCTGGATCTTGGTGAGAATGTTCCCTCTGTCCCTAGGCCGTCGGTTTTGGGGCCCAAGCCCGTGAGTTCGGCTAAGCTCGGTGATCAGGAGGTTTCTACCAAGAAAATTGGTTCCGCTAAGGGTTAGCTTTGGGCAAGGGGATTAAGACTTTTGCTGTGAAGGCTGGGGGCCCGGTCAGAAGTAACGGGACTAAAGGTGTTTCCCGGTTGGGCCCGAGTGCAGGGAAAACTAAGGTGCAGCCCTTGTCTGGTTCAATTCAGGGGGTGGTGTTTCGGGTCGTCCAGGTATGGAATCCGAAAGCAGCTCGTCACTGCAGGTTGCTCGGAGTCGGGAGAATTCGGGGGTCGAGCTGGGTTCTGCTGTTCCGGTGGGCCGCGCGGAGATGGGGGTTGATCAGGCCGCGGTTTCGAGTGCTCGTGAGACTAGCTCCCTTGATGTGTTAATGACAGAGGCGTCTGTTGGTGATGGAGCTCGTCCTGGGCTCTAAGTGGTTTCGGGGAGTCCTTTCCTTTTTCTGTGTTTTATGTCGTTATCCAATATTTTTGTATGGAACTGTAGGGGAGCAGCCCATAAGGGGTTTATCCCAACTTTTAAATCGTATTATATTGCTAATCTTTTTTCTATTGTGGTGATTGTAGAGCCTAAGATCAGCCACGAGAAAGCTGAGCGCGTTATCAAAAAGATGGGTTTCGATTCTTCATTTCGGCAGAAGCTGACGGATTCAAGGGTGGAGTGTGGATTATTTGGGACCCGAAGGTGGTCCACCTTGACATCTTGGACTTTGGTGACCAATTTATCCACGCTAGGGCCGGGTGGCGGATGGCTCTACCTATTTTCTCACTGTTGTGTACGCTAGTCCTCGTGGCACTCGTCGTGTCCTTCTCTGGGATGCGCTTAAGGAGTTTGAAACTTCTATGATCGCGCCCTGGGCGGTGGTTGGGGATTTTAACTCAATCCTCGCTGCGGAGGATAAGAGAGGGGGTGCTCCTTTTTCACGAGCCAGAAATAAGTCGTTTATTGACATGGTCGAGCTTTGTGGGTTTGTGGATATTCCTTTTTTAGGGCCTAGATTTACTTGGTCTAGGAATAATGTCGCTATCCGTTTGGATAGAGCCTTAGTGAATGGGGTGTGGCTTAGGGAGTTTCCGGAGTCCTCGGTGATTCACCTCCACAAGCTTAAATCGGATCACCGTCCGATCATGCTTTGCCCTCATTATCAGGTGTTTTCCTCCAATACTAAACCCTTTCATTTTCTGTCGGCTTGGTTTTCCCACGCTAGCTTTAACCATGTTGTCAAAAATAATTGGTCTTCAGGTATGGAGCTGCCGCCTGCTTTGGAAAGATTGACTACCGCTTTGAAGCATTGGAATAAGAAAGTTTTTGGTAACATCTTCAGGAGAAAACAGAGGCTTGTCGAGAAGCTCAAATTGGCAGAGGATCTTGTGTCGAGTCGGCCCTCGGAGGCGAATATTGCTGAGGAGGCTAGGGTTCGGGCGAACTTGGAACTTGTGTTGTGGCAGGAAGAGGCGATTTGGGTTCAAAAGTCGAGATCAAAGTGGATTGTTGAGGGAGATCGCAATACTCATTTTTTCCACCTTTCGGCTCTTAAAAGACGTGCGGCTAATAGGGTTAAAAGGTTAAAGTCCAGGGAGGGTGTGTGGATTGACGATCAAGAAGCTTTGTCTGCTTTGGCGTTTGATCATTTCCGGGATTTCTACTCAGAGGAGGCAGCCTTTGTTGGTAAAATTGTTGGTTTTTTCAGGCAGAATTAGTGAGGAGGATCGATTGGCTTTGTCAGGTCGGTTTGATGCTTCAGAGATTCGGGCGGCTATTAAAAGCATGGGGGCGCTCAAGGCGCCAGGGAAGGATGGCTTCGGGCCGATTTTCTATCATGGCTGCTGGGATCTGGTTGGCTCTAGTTTTGTGCAGTTTGTCAGCAGCTGTTTCAGTAATCCGGATAAGATTGCTACAGTTAACAAAACCCTGATTACCCTTATCCCTAAAATTCAAAATCCGGCAGTGATTTCTGACTTCGGACCGATTAGCCTTTGCAACGTGGTGTATAAAACCATATCTAAATGCATTGTTAATCATATCAAGAAGTTAATGCCTGAGCTTACTCATCCCACTCAGACGAGCTTTGTCCCGGGAAGGCATATCACAGATAATATTCTCATGGTGCAGGAGGTTGTTCATTCTCTGCACACTTGGAAAAATAAGAAACACCAGATGATTGTTAAAATTGACCTTGCTAAGGCCTATGACAAGATTGCTTGGAGTTTTGTGCAGGACACTCTCGAGCAAGCGGGATTCCCGGATGAGCTTTTGAGGGCTATCATGGCGTGCATTTCTACTGCTTCTTTCCAAGTCCTTTGGAATGGCTGCAGCTCTGAACCGTTCCTTCCTAGTCGGGGCCTCCGTCAGGGTTGCCCTCTGTCTCCATATCTGTTCACTCTTTGTATTGAGAGGCTAAGTAAAATGATTAGTTCGGCTGTTCAGTTTGGTTATTGGAGTCCGACGCAGCTTGTTAGTGGTGGGACGCCGCTGTCTCATTGCTTCTTCGCGGATGATTTGGTTCTGTTTGGGGAAGCCAATGCTAGCCAAGCACTTGTGATTAATGATATCTTCGAGAGGTTTTGTGCTGCTTCTGGGCAAAGTGTCAGCAAAGAGAAGTCTAGGGTTTATTTTTGTAAGAACATGCCCGAGGATAAAGCCTCTGAGATTGTCTCCATCCTTGGTATTAGTGCTACTCGTGATCTGGGCAGGTATCTTGGTGTTCCTATTCTACATGGGAGGGTTACTAAACATACTTACAGTTACATTCTTGACCGCCTGGATAGGAAGCTGGCTGGTTGGAAAGCGGATAACCTGTCGCTGGCTGGGAGAGTTACCCTCGCGTCTTCTGTCCTCAATTCTATTCCGAGCTACATTATGCAGACTTTTTTCCTTCCTGTTTCTCTTTGTGATAAGATTGATAGAAGGATTATAAATTTTATCTGGGGATCTTCCGAAGCGACGCGTAAAATTCATAACGTCAATTGGAGAACGGTGTGTAAGCCTAAGAAGTTGGGGGGATTGGGGCTTCGGAGTGCTAGGGAGCTTAATAAAGCCTTCCTTATGAAGATCGCGTGGAATCTGCTGTCTCGACCCGAGGAGCTGTGGTCGAAAGTTCTTATGACCAAATATTTGGATGTGACGGAGCGAGGTTTTGTTCTGAAGAGGAAGGTTGGGTTTTCGGCAGCTTGGAGGGGGTGCTGAGGGTTTGGGATGACATGCTTAAAGGCGCTTTCTGGACTGTTCGGAATGGAGAGACGACGAGATTCTGGACGGACATCTGGCTCGATTCAGGGATTCAGCTCCTTCGCCATGCGTTGGATCCTCAGGGAGTCAATCTTTCTGAGTCTGTTTTAGATTTCTGTTCTGCTGATGGGGTTTGGGACTTTGAGAAACTTGAGAGCTGCTTACCTTCCTCTCTTGTTTTGCAGGTTGGGGGGATGACTCCGCCTCTTCGGGTTGCAGGGCAGGATCGGCTGGTCTGGGGTTTGGAGAATGATGGCCGATTTACCATTCGGTCGGCCTATGACCTTCTCAAGGACCACAAAATTGACGATAGCAGCAGCAGTTGGCAAAGGATTTGGAATTGGCAGGGCCCTAACAAGATTAGACACTTTATGTGGTTGGTGGCGCAAGGGAAGCTAATGACGAACATGGAAAGGGTTCGTAGGAGGATTTCGGATCGGGGGAATTGTGAGGCTTGTCCGAACGGGATGGAGGATGTCGACCATATTCTCAGGACGTGTGATGTGGCTAGAAGGTTCTGGATGCTGGTTCTTCCCGATGTGATTTCCGCGCCGCAAGTGCAGATTGGCTTTCAGGACTGGTGGTTGGGTAACATAGGAAATCCGAAGTTGAATCCTATGTTTGGAATTGGCGCCTGGTTATTATGGAAGAGGAGAAATAGGTTAATCTTTGAGAATGAAGCTGGGTCGGTGGAAGAGTTGAGAAGTCAGGCTAAGTTTTGGGAACACCTCTTGTCGTCGAGCTGGAAGGCCGGTCAACTGAGTCGAGAAGCGCCGGGTTTAGCTCGGCAGGCTCAGATGATCGGATGGCGGCCGGCTGATGAGGGGTGGTGCACCCTTAACTCTGATGGATCTCTCTTTACCCGTCCTAATCGGGCAGCGGCAGGAGGGCTCATTCGTGATCATGAGGGGCGTTTGATCTCGTCTTTTGCTGCCAACTTGGGAGCTTGTTCTATTATGAGAGCTGAGCTAAGAGGGATTGTTGAAGGAATGCGCCTGGCTTGGGATAAGGGTGTCCGGAAATTGTGCATTCAGTCTGACTCTAAAGGAGCTGTTTCGATTCTCTCCAATGTGGATAACCTTGATCATCGCCATGCTAGCCTGGTCGAGCAATTTCAGGCTCTGAAGAATCGTGACTGGGAGGTTTCGATTCACCATATTTTCCGTCAAGCGAATAATGCTGCGGACTATCTGGCCAAGTTAGGCCATGACCTCGTCCTGGGTACTCATGTATTTTTGTATCCGGACCTACTCTTTTGTATTGGTTGAGTTTTGATCTTGTCGGTAGCTGTTTGCCTCGTATTATTAATAATATCATTTAAGGCTCTTCCCTTATTTTTACCAAAAAAAAAGTCATTAAGTTTATTACCATATAAAGATTTAGTAACTTTTGACTGCAGGGAGACCCTAAGTTCGAACTCATCAGACTAGACACATAGAAATCTAATGGGTGAAATACTTAATACATCCCGAAACTATAGGCTCAGTTAAAAATTCGTCCTAAAATTTTAATTCCTTATAGAGTAGTCCTATTACTATGAAACGGGTTACAGAGTAGTCCTACTAATGTCAGCGGTGTACTTGTTCAGCCATTCTTCCACAACACCATTAACATGTCATCAAAAATATAATTTAAAATTCAGCTTAAACTTACTCAAGTCTAAACGTAAACTCATTTAACTCATAAAATTTGATTCGAATATAAAACTATTGAAAAGAAAAACACACCTGTGCATTTGTCGCAGCGCCCCAAGCACGGAACTTTGTAGCTAGTCCTAGACTTGGACGGATGATAGACATCGGGGTCACCGGGCCTATGAATGCACTTCGACCAATGTACACAAGGCGTACTCCTCAACCATAGTATGGGGCTTCCAGTGTCCACCAAGGCCAGTTGAGGGAGCGGTGGATCACCGATGGTGAAGTTTACGAAGAACAAGCTGATGTACATCCCAGGAACCAGCTTTGACCCCTGCGGCCTGACATCATCGTTAGATAATAACGAGGATAGGTACTCATGTCGAGCATGGGAAGCCTCAGTAACTCTTTGGGCGCGGTCTGTGATGGTTTCAGAAGCATTGTATAACGGAGAGTAAACGGAGTCACGATAGATTAGCGGAATTGTGATGTTCACTCCATGGGATGTTGAGAATATTAGTGTTGAGATGATGAAGAGGAAGAATGCCATAGGGACATATGGTGACATAGCTACAACAAAAGATAATGATTTTGCAGACTGCTTTTGAAATTTGTCACAGTTAAACCATATTTATCTTTTTTTTTCTTTTTTCGGGACATCTCCAGTAGAGATATCGTAGACCGTGAACCATCCTAGGAGCTAAAAAAGAAAGGAAAAGGAAGGAAGGAGGGAAGGAGGGAGGAGGGGGGGAGGGCAGGAGGGGGCGGGGGGGGGGGGGGGTTTGTGGGGTGGGGAAATTTATCCACCAAATAAGTTATACTCGTGGTGGTCTTAAATTAATTAGGCCAAGAGAATTTGGAAGAAAAGCCAATGCCTCTTTGGCCAGGTTGTGTGCCATCGTGTTTTGTGTCCTCGGAATAGTTTTGTATTCTAAGAAAATAAAATCATTAATCAGCTGTCTAATCTCAATGACAATTGCTCCAGCAGATGAGTGTAAGGTTTTCCCCTGCGCAATTTTAGTTTTAACTTGTTGGGCATCCCCATCAATCACAACGTTTTTGAAATTCGAATCCAAGCACCATTGAAGGGCTTCCCTAATCGCAAGACATTCAATGGTAAAAGGTAAGTGATTCCAACAAAATACCCCCCCCCCCCCCAAAAATGTGTCTCCCATTAGAATCCCTAACAATGAAACCAATTGCCCCCCCCCCCCTACACATTTAGTGGTAGCACCATCCACTTGGACCCAAATAGCATTACTAGTCCTCACACCTTTGCATAATGGTCTATTTATTTGTTTTATGTTTGTGATTTGTACCACCTGGTTTGGTTGGAATTGGAGAAGTTCTCGAGTTGTTCCTTCAACATAAAGAAAAACTGATCCGAGATTTTTTCCGGGGAATCTTGTATAAATTTGAAAACAACTAAATTCCTTGATTTCCACAACCTCCACCAGAAAGTATGAAAGATACTCTTAGACTCATGTGTTCCCTAGATATCCTCATCTTTGATAAAAATAAAAATTAAATGATTTTCTTATTTAAGATAAAAGGTTGAAATATTTAATAGGAAATTCATATATTTAGTTGGAATTAGATCTTTATGCTTTGTATATACACATAAGAAAATCTTGTTTCATGAATAAGGTGGCTAAATATGGCATGGAAATTATTCCTTTTTTGCCAAAGAATTAGAGGATGAAAAAACTTTCAATGTGTGACTGTGTGTTGTGTTAGGTATCTCAAATCGTACTGCTTTTGGCGTCGAGTAGTCTGCTTCGTACGTATGTAACCGATCAACAACGAATAAAAACGTTGGAAAAGACATATCGTCGACAAATAGTATTGAAAATTACTTTGACATCCTAGGTAAATTCCACATCGACAAAGCACGAGGGAGATCCATGGATCATGTGGAATAGTTCAACCTGAACGAACATGACGTGTTTTGGGGCGTAGTGGTTCTTGAGAGGAGGAGGTCATGGGTTCGAATCTCACCAACACCCAAAAACAAATCTGTGAGGGCTAGACCCAAAACAGACAATTTTTTTGTCAGAAAAGGTTAGGATGTTGCAATTACCAATGAAAAAAAGCGTCACCATGCACTTGCGTCAACACTTCGCTTTAACTGCCAACCAATTTTCTTCGTTTGGAACTCGGACCCGTCGCCATCATATTTTTTGGATTCCACAAGGTTAGCCGTAACATAATTAGAACGAGAGTTAGATTCCTTATCCTTCATCTGGTTTGCCTCTTCAATCGTCATATGTCCCACAAGCTCTTCTAGTGTGAGATTAATCTTCTTGTGCTTGTGCTGGTTCCTGTAACTTGACTAGGACTCTGGCAACTTCTCAATCAGGACATTTGCTTGTAATATGTCACACAACTTCATACCCTCAGCTAGCACCTCAGTAGTAAAATTTTCGATCGATCTAACGTCTATTTTCCCTTGTTTATTATATAGTATAGAAACAACTACACATGACACATCTATGCTCAAACTATATGATCTTTGGCGGCTCATGGAAATATCCACAGTCCATGTTTTTAAAAGTTATACGCTTATGATATATATCAAACCCAAAGTTGTGCTCTTGTTGAGCTGACATCCCAAGAATGGCTGGTATTTCCCCATAGTGATTGTTGCTAATAATGCCCAGGCAGAAGATGTCATCCGTAATTTTACGGAACAATCCAAAGCTTTGAACTTTCAACACCGGCTCAGGATCTGTCTCGAGTCCACCTTGCTCGAAATGAAAACCCATCGGCGGGAACCCATGAGCATCTCTGAATATCGATCCTATGAAACAAAGACCGAATTTCCATATCCCCTTTGCAAACTTGCTCCGAAGTTTTTTCATTCCTTGAAGCCTAGCTAGCCTCGTTACCTCTGCCTTGATCACATCAAACGCCTCATCCGGTAGCAACGTAATCTCTGATCCGCTGTCCACGGCCATTCCTCCGTGCTTTCTCAACATGCTTTTAAATACTTTGGGATCTATGTTCAATATCTGGTCCAAAAAATGAAAGACAGAACATTGTAAGAACTGAAGATGGGTCTCGAAAAATATCTGCAGCAACCAATTATTAGGATGCAACAGTTGATGACAATATTTGCAGTTCAGGAAAAACATAGCACACATATATGAATGTTACCTTGTCTCCTATGCTGATATTGAGGAGGTTAACATGGTAACCGATACCGCCGGTATACATTGGCGTTTCCATGCCGATCATATTGGCATTTACGCCGAAAGAGATACTGTTGTAAGGGTAATTGCGATCAGAAAAGCGACCAATGCAGTATGAGAATTTAGAACTCAAATCCCAGATCAAAGCAAGGACCCCTAAGTAGCCTTCCGGTTTCGAAGGACCTAGTCCTATGATTCCGCTGAAATGCTTGTCCAAATCTGTGCGTTTGTTTGTTAGGTGGTTGCTGCAGCCGAAGTAGGTTTCAAGGGTTTCACTGGTTCTGCCGTTGGCAGATGTCTGGAAGGTTAGTCGGTCTTTCATGTAAATGCCTTCTGAAACACGACCGTCGGCATACTTTTGTGTGAACTTGCACTTTCTATTGGTCCATGGGAACCATGCTGTTTTGTGCACCAAAAATAATGTTAGGAATCTGAGTGAGTGATATGTAACATGACGAAAGTTAAGTGATTGATTTGTAATAAGTTTGGGTTAGATTCGTCTTTCAAAAATAAATCTAACAAGATCAAATCTTGATAGTATTTTGCCGAATTTTTGAAGAATATCATCGAAATACTGTCGATCGAGCCCAACTTGGCTTGTTTACTTGTGAGTTGGCTCGTAAACAAACGAGTCAACTTTCGAGCGTACTTTTTAACAATTTTTACGAACCGAATCATGAACGATTTGGCCCATCAACAACCCTACTCAACAGGACCAAAACTAGAGAAATCTGAAAATCCCTAGTAATAATCAATTTAAAAAAGGATCATACATACCTGTGCATGTCTTGCACTTTTTCTGACACGGCACTTCATAGATAGTGCTGGACTTGACAGGGTCAAAGATAGGCGGGTCTTTCGGATCGTGAATACATGGCTTACAAGGCTTACACTTCACCCAGAGAAGGGCGCTGCCGGTGTCCATCAACACCAGTTGTGGGACCGGAGGAGTGCCTATGGAAATGTTCATGTAGAACGCGCTGCTCTGAAACCCAGGAACCAGAGTCGCTTCCGGCCTAATAGATAAGGCCGAGGACAGGTACTCGTACCGATCAAGCGAAGCCTTGGCGACTCTTTGGGCGCGGTCTTCGATGGTTTCAGTAGCATTGTATAGCGGGGAGTAAACGGAATCGCGGTGAATTAGCGGAATTGTGATGTTCAAGCCATGGGATGTTGAGAATATTAGTGTTGAGATTATGAAGAGGAAGAATTGCATAGGGGAATATGGTGACATAGCTATAGAACAAGCTAATGACAATGCAGAGTGATGGGATAGTCAAAATTAAACTGTATTAATACATATTTATATTTGCTAAATCACCATTAAATGGTAATTATTTTAAATTAGGTAATATTGGTAACATATTTCCATCTTTTCCCTTTCCACTAATTAATATGGAGATTTTATATTCAAATAATGTATGTGTTTGGTATTCTCAATTATTAATAATGGAAATCTATTTAGATTTGTCCTTTCTTGTGAAATGCAGTTGAAACGAATAAGTTATAGTTGACTTGAGGCAATTTATTGATAAATTCTCGATCTCAGATAATATTGAAGTATTATGTCTATGATTTTATCGTTTAACATCAAAGTGGTGTACTGTTTATTGCTACAAATTCGTATCGACATTTACAACATAAAATTTTGATTCGTAAACACGAAATACCTAATATCCTAACCCATACCTTAAAATTGTTTTGATCGATGTAATTGGGCGGGTTAAGTGATTCAACCGGATGGGCATGGGGTAAGTGAATGTTTCTCCTATTTTCATTGTAATTCCATTTTTTGTTCCGTCTATCACTAATAAATCATCCTTCTTCTCCGTGGATGTAGCCATTGATTTGGTGGCGAAGCAGTGTTTCGTAGTTTTGAGGGCAGGAAATTGTAACAATCTATCACATAGTGTAGGAAAAAGGGCAGGGAGAACTGAACCGTAGATGAGGACAAATGCAAGAAAGATGGTTGTTCATTATCACGTAATGCGGTTTGAAGAGGTAATTCTCTGAGAATGCAAAAAGACAGTCATCTAGGGATACAATTTGGGTTTCATAAATAGGGGGGAGTCCGGCCGAGCCCCAACTCACCCCATTTTTCGGTCCCAAGGGTTAAATTCGAGTGTAAATATTTGATTGTTTCGAATCCCCATGCAAATTACTATCATTCATCCAATCATCAACTACGATTTATGTGTTGCCACCGATTCGTTGTTATCGCATGACTCTCTGCTTTTTAGGTTGTGAAGCTGACAAATGTAGTAGCCTATTGAATCTTATCAAGGTGCATTGACGCCGTCGAGTCTTGTTGATTCTTTCACCCGAGCCTTTAGTGCCTAATATCGACCAATTTGCAAGAGATATTGTGGAAGAGATACGCACAGTACAGATTGTCCATATGTAACCATCATAGAAATGATGGATTTAACCACGTACATTTATGTACGAGAGCCGATAGGCGATCGATCAATGTAGAATAGAAGGGAGTCACAGAAGCACTGGGGTGGTTCCATTATAAAGTACTGGTCATAGTCTAGTACTCTATTTGTGCAGGGAGGAGTTCTTTGGATAATACTGCCAACTGTAACCCTTCCAGTGATTTGTCCATTGTTTGTGATCACCAGTTTGTCAGCCTCCAATACTAGTTTCAAGAGCATAAAATATGTTAGTGTAACTTTTTCTGATAAGATATTGTTCGATTTGAGTCTAAGCTTTCACTGATTTGTTTTTTGGTGTTGGTGGGATTCGAACCAATGACCTCCTCCTCTACACCCAGAACGCGTTATGTCAGTTAAGGTTGGACAATTCCATATAGCCCATAGATCTCTCCCGTGCTTTGTCGATGTGGGATTTGCTTATGATGTCACAGTCAGTAAATATGAGAGTTTTGCCTATGCTATGAATTGCTCTTTTGGGTCCTTCTGTTTTAATTTTCATTTCCATGACATTAATTGATTTGCATTCTGTACATCACATTAGTTCCAATAGTCATGTGTGTTGACTTACTAAGTATTTTCTAATTAAGAATATAAGTACATATAATTAGATAGGATGAAATCAACGAATAAAATGTATGATTTTAAAACCCTTCGTATTTTACCATACTCTTCACGATACCTCCTCAATTTACCTATTTGACTAACTCTTCGTTTCCTACCTCCTAAATTTAATGTTAAGAGGACGATAGTTGAAACGGAAGAACCTAAAAGGCAAAGTGACAATCGGATGCTATTAATTATTAAACCATAAAAAGCTAGGGATTTTTTCCTGTTCATTACTGTTCCTAAGGAATAGTACCCCTCTCCCCTTGACGACATCGTTTCAGCAACTCTCAACTCTTCTTTCAGTTTGTTTTCAATTGAATCTGTTCATTGACTTCTCTTCTAATTTATTTACGCTCTCTCCAGTTTGTTCCCGGCGAGGTCGTCTCTTCAATAGTTGCTCAGTTGCTGCTTGCGGCCACCCTCATATCCAGCCACTTTTTTCTCTCTCCACTCGCTCTATTGTACCTAATCGTCTACCCTCCTCCGGTCAAGCCCCGCTGAAGACCCGGCCTACTGCCCGTCGGATGGAAGGAGCTTGGAATTTGTTACCGACGACCTAATTGATATCCTCATCGTGAATCAAATGTTGCGGCCTGTAGTCAGTCTTCTTTCTGTGTCTGTGGGCTTGCCTTTTCTGCCATTCAACTCACCTCTTCACCGCTTTCTAGCTTCCACAGGTAAATCTGCCATCTTTCTTTCTTTTCAATTATCAGCCACATCAATCCTTTCTTCTAGCTCGCACAACCCGGATGAAGAAGGGATCAACGATCCAGAATTTTATGAGTTCTTTCTCTGTGTTCGATTTCAGAGATCACTCTGGCATTTTGTCTCAAATCGCCGAAATCCTTGGAAACCAACCAAGTTTGGGTTATGTTGATGAATGCGATTATATGGTTTTCAGGTGCGGAAGATCAGTAGGAGAAGCTGTTCAAGCTGCACTCTTTATGTTGGTAATTTCCCTCGGGAATGGATATCCCCTTGAGGGAGGTTGAAGATTTATTTTACAATCAAACTAGGCTGCATCTGTTTTAGCTATTCCATCTCATTGACTTGAAGCTTCCTCCAAGGCCCCTAGGTTATGCTTTTGTTGGAGTAAGTTGAGATTGTGGTAGAAGTTTCTGCACAATGTTGGTATATACTTCCAATTCCTATTGTGGTTTGGTTTCAACATGCTTATAATGCTAAAGATGCAATTCATGTTTGAAAGTGTACTACAGTTTGACTTAATTCAAGTGGTGATTATTACACCTCTCCATCATATGTTACAATATTCATGGAAGGTTTATTGTCATATTTTTATTTATATGTGGAAATTTTTAGCTTGCACGCTTGGACTACCTGGAAATTTGCATTGCTGAATTCAATGATGTTCAGAGCATAGAGTATAAACTCTGCAATGATGTTGTTCAGAGGATAGGATTGAAGGTGTGGATGAGTTACTTTTCAATTTCTACAATTTGGTTGGGTTCCTTCTATGTGTGTTTGAAATCTGAAATTTGGACTGCAATTATTCATTCACAGTTAATATTTTCCTTCATAGAGCTTCTGTGCTGGTTTCATTTAGTTAAAAAAGAGAGTGGCATTGCTAACTTTTACATGATTACTAACTAGGTGCCTCTTCTGATGTTGCTATAACTTTCTTGCCTCTACTAATGTCCTAGCTAAATATCAACTTATTGAATTCTAAAACCATGACTCTCTTTACTGGAGTTGTCCAATTCACTTAGTAAAAGTTCCTCCCTTGCATCAGTTGTTAATTGTGGTTGGATGAGATGTGGCTAAACAAAAGTTGAATGTCCAATTCTTAACAGATTTGTTTGAATTCTTGCTGGAGTTGCAGGCCAGCGGGTATATTCTCTACCGTTGTTGTAGAATGATTTTCCCTTTCCCTGCATCAAGCCCTTGCTGCCAAGCTCCCTGGACAACTTTCAAGCTGAATTCGCCCAACCAAACTGCTCTTCATGCACTTCTTTCCAGAAGGCTGTTTCTGGCACCAATCTTTCCCGTAAATCGCAGTTCCACGAAGGCCAGAATAGCCACTGAATCATCTTTTTCTGAAAGTTCAGCTGAGAACGAGGGTGAGCAATTAAGTTTTGGCCTGACTCGGACCCTGCTACTAGGAGCAATATTTGGAGTTTGGTACCTTCTCAACATCTGTTTCAACAATTACAACAAGCAGGTTCACTCTCAAATTCTTCAAGACTGAATCTTTCCTTTTTACATTCTCTTATTGGTGAAGTTTCTGTTAGTGGGTACATCATAGGTTCTGAAGGTGTATCCATTTCCAGCAACAGTAACTTCTTTCCAATTTGGATGTGGAGCTTTGATGGTTGTTACTTTGTGGCACTAAAACTCTATCACATACCAAAACCCCTTCCTTCTCAGTCGAAAATTTCTGTCATGCTTCTGCATAATTTTTTGGCAGCAACTCCACTTGGGATGCTTTCTGTCATGCTTCTGATCAACTCCATTTACAGTTGGTTCAGACTTTAGCTTCCCTTTCCTTTAATTCGTCCCATCCTCCCCTATTACAACTCCAAGGTTGAGAAGGTAACCTCCTCTTTATGTACTCAACATTGGGTCATTTGTGACGGACGAGAGGGGGAGAATCAACTAAACGAATGACTAGCGAGCCTGAGGGTGGCTTTGTATTAATTTTGAAGTATCTCGTGAATCATAACATAATTTGAAAGGACAAATATGATATCATGTAAATTGCCTAATTGTGTCTCATCTATTATTGTTTTCAGTTCACTATGCAATTATTGATTACCTTATTTTCATAATTGTTTAGGTATTTATAACTTTATTAACGAGTGAGTGACGTCATGCTAGCTGTGATTTAAATCCCGCGGCATCGCGCGGCCACTAAAATCTAGGGGTCGTTTTCCGCGTGGAAATGAATTGCAATGAAATTAAAATCCGGAAGGGATTCGATTGCTGGGGTTCCTTCCGGATTTTAATTCCTTGTTTTCCACAATACCATAACCATATGGATTTCAAATAAAGGACCACCTAGCATTACTGAACTAACCTTCTTATCAATCCGAACAACCTCTACATTCTTTCTACATCTCATTTATGCCATTATCTACACAAAATACTAAAAAAATTCGAGCTCACCATTATTATAAAAATATTCAAAGTTTTTTATTCGACCAAATTCAATATTCAAATAATAAACATTATTCGATCAAACATCAATATTCAGACGATCAACAATATTCTACCAATATTCAAATAAGGTCTGTCTGTGAAACTCTATTCTATCAACAAGAAAAAAAATCAAACACAGAAAATAATTATTCGTTATCCTCCTCAAACAAATTTTTCGTACATACTTTGCGATTCTGGGACAATGGAAAAGAAGGATAAGGTTCAGATTCGAGGTATTAGACGGACTCGAAGAAAATAGAGCAAAAAAATTTGGGGTAAGTTTGGCAAGATGGGAAAAAAATTGGGTTGGGACCTTAAAATCCGCCCAACTCCTTCCAGTTTCAAAGGGAATTAAAAACCTGCCCAGGGGTGATTTGAAAGCCTGCCAGGAATTGAACTCCCCTGAATTTGGGTTATTTAAATAGACCGGAAAACATGGAATTTGGGGGGAAATGGATTTCAGCCAAATCAGGTCCCAAAACCTGTACGGAAAACGACCCCCTAGTTTGTTATAAGCTGGAAAAGTAGAGGGACAAAACATTATTTTCCCTTGTTTATTATATAGTATAGAAACAACCACACATAACACATCTATGCCCAAACTATATGATCTTTGGCGGCTCATGGAAATATCCACAGTCAATGTTCTCAAAAGTTATAAGCTTATTATATATATCAAACCCAAAGTTGTGCTGTTGTTGAGCTGACATCCCAAGAATGGCTGGTATTTCCCCAAACTGCTTGGTACCATGAATGTCCAGGCAGAAGATGTCATTCTTAATTTGATCGAACAATCCAAAGCTTTGAACTTTCAACACCGACTCTGGTTCTGTCTTGAAGATGTCACCTTGCTCGAAATGAAAACCCATCGGCGGGAACCCATGAGCATCTTTGAACACTGTTCCTGTGAAACAAAGACCGGATTTCCACATCCCCAATCCAAACGTGGTCCGAAGTTGTTTCATTCCTTGAAGTATAGCTATCCTCTTTACCTCTGCCTTGATCACGTCCAACGCCTCATCAGGTAGCAACGTACTCTCTGATCCGCTGTCCACTAACATTCCTCCGTACTTTCTCGACATGCTTTTAAATACTTTGGGATCTATGTTCAATATCTGGTCCAAAAAATGAAAGACAGAACAATGTTAGAACTGAAGATGGGTCTCGAAAAATATCTACAGTAACGAATTATTAGGATGCAACAGTTGATGACAATATTTGCAATTCAGGAAAAACATAGCACACGTATATGAATGTTACCTTGTCTCCTATGCTGATATTGAGGAGGTTAACGTGGTAAGTGCCAACGCCGGTATACATTGGCGTTTCCATGCCGATCATATTGGCATTTGCGCCGAAAGAGATACTGTTGTAAGGGTAATTGTGATCAGAAAAGCGACCAACGCAGTAGGAGAATTTAGAACCCAAATCCCAGATCAAAGCAAGGACCCCTAAGTAGCCTTCCGGTTTCGAAGGACCTAGTCCTATGACTCCGCTGAAATGCTTGTCCAAATCTGTGCCTTTGTTTGTTTGGTAATTGCTACAGCCGAAGTAGGTTTCAAGGGTTTCACTGGTTCTGCCGTTGGCAGATGTATGGAAAGTTAGTCGGTCTTTCATGTAAATGCCTTCTGAAACACGGCCGTCAACATACTGTTGTGTGAACTTGCACTTTCTATTGGTCCATGGGGACCATGCTGTTTTGTGCACCAAAACATAATGTTAGGAATCTGAGTGAGTGCTATGTAACATGACGAAAGTTGAGTGATTGATTTGTAATAAGTTTGGGTTAGATTTGTCTTTCAAAAATGAATCTAACATGATCAATCTTGATAGTATTTTGCTGAATTTTTGAAAAATAGGTATCCTCGAAATACTCTCGAGCGAGCCCAACTTGGTTTGTTTACTCGTGAGTTGTCCTGTAAACAAACGAGTCAACTTTCGAGCGTACTTTTTAACAATTTTTACGAACCGAATCATGAACGATTTGGCCCATCAACAACCCTACTCAACAGTACCAAAACTAGTGAAATCTGAAAATTCCTAGTAATAATCAGTTTAAAAAGGATCATACATACCTGTGCATTTCTTGCACTTTTCCTCACACGGTACTTCATAGATAGTGTTGGACTTGACAGGATCAAAGATAGGCGGGTCTTTCGGTCCGTGATTGCATGGCCTACAAGGCTTACACTTCACCCAGAGAAGGGCGCTGCCGGTGTCCATCAACACCAGTTGTGGGACCGGAGGAGTGCCGATGGAGAAGTTCATGTAGAACACGGTGCTCTGAAACCCAGGAACCAGATTCCCCTCCGGCCTAATAGATAAGGCCGAGGACAGGTACTCGTACCGATCGAGTGAAGCCTTGGCGACTCTTTGGGCGCGTTCTTCGATGGTTTCGACAGCATTGTATAGCGGGGAGTAAATGGAATCACGGTGAATTAGCGGAATTGTGATGTTCAAGCCATGGGATGTTGAGAATATTAGTGTTGAGATTATGAAGATGAAGAATTGCAGAGGGGAATATGGTGACATAGCTACAAAACAAGCTAATGATAATGCAGAGTGATGGGATAGTCAAAATTAAACTGTATTAATACATATTTATATTTGCTAAATCACCATTAAATGGTAATTATTTTAAATTAGGTAATATTGGTAACATATTTCCATCTTTTCCCTTTCCACTAATTAATATGGAGATTTTATATTTCAAATAATGTATGTGTTTGGTATTCTAAGTTATTAACAATGGAAATCTATTTAGATTTGTCCTTTCTTGTGAAATGCAGTTGAAACGAATAAATTATAGTTGACTTGAGACAATTTATTGATAAATTCTCGATCTCAGATAATATTGAAGTATTCTGTCTATAATTTTATCGTTTAACATTAAAATGGTGTACTGTTTATTGCTACAAATTCGTATCGACATTTATAACATAAAATTTTAATTCACGAAATACCTAATATACTAACCCATACCTTAAAACCCCTTAAAATTGTTTTAATCGATGTAATTGAGTCCGGGTTAAGTGGTTCAACCGGATGGGCATGGGTTAAGTAAGTGAATGTTTCTCCTATTTTCATTGTAATTCCATTTTTTGTCCCACCTATCGCTAATAAAATCGTCCTTCTTATCCGTGGATGTAGCCATTGATTTGGTGGCGAAGCAGTGTTTCGTAGTTTTGAGTAGGGCTGTAAAAATGGTTGACCTGACCCAACCTAATAATTATCTGACTTGGTCCACAAGTTAACTGTCAAAATTGCTGCTATATAACAAAAGTTGCAGAAACAACATTACAGCACAAGATTGATGAACTTCATGATTGTATACAGTACACCAATCCAAAATTGTCCAACTCGAAGAATTAAGGTTTACTTAGAACTCATTTCAACTTCAATTGCAACGACTGTTACTAACCCTAGCACGGAGATCAACGCTCTATCATCTAGGAGATCGATAGATATGAAAATCGTTGAATTTGGAGATTAAACTTGATCATGGGTTGACGCCTTGATAGATTGAGCATGGGGAGGAGTAGTGTATGATGAATCGATGATGGAGCAGTATCTGTTGAATTTAGGGTTTCACTTTACAACTCTACTTTAGGGGTCGTTTGGTATAGGGGATTGAGAATTAGGGGAAATATGAAAATAGGTGAATGGTGGAAAGGTGTTTGTTAAAAGTTGGAGGATGTTAAATTACATTGTTTGGTATGTATATTTGGTAAAGAAAATAGGAGGGGAAGACAGTGGGTCCCATTATTCTATTTGGGGGAAGTCAGAATTTCTGATAAAAGTAGAAATTGTCAGAATACACATTCTGGAGACAATAAGAAACTCTGTGTATCTGAAATACAAAACTCCAGCTCCATTAGACAGTAAACAAACAAGGATATCTGAGAATACAAAGTTTCCAAGAAACACAGCTGAATTTCCCCTATACCAAACGAGTGTTCAGACTTCGTAGTTCATACCAGTAGAGGACAAATGCAAGAAAGATGGATGTACATTATCACGTAATGCGGTTTGAAGAGGCCATTCTCTGAGAATGCAAAAAGATGGCCGTCTAGGGATACAATTTGGGTTTGGAGCAGGGGCGGAGATAAGGGGGGATCGGCTGCAGAGAGTTAAATCCGAGTGGCAAAAGAGATACAAGGAATAAAAGCACTAAACTATCCTTAGTGACCCAAGATCAATACATGCTAACAATAACCCAATGACCGAGGGCAACGGTCGAGCTTAGTTGCCAAGGCTATTCATATGCCAGGCTCAAGACCACGGAGGTCCAAAGTCATGAACCTAATCTCGAATGTAATGTACATGAGTCTTAAAGTTTCAAAAGATTTAACATTGAATATGCATTACATCTTTTTATTAGCACAGTGTCATTGCTCAAACTATTTTCCAGTTCCAGGCAGATGATCACAATCAATATTCTGAAAATAAATTCTTCTTTTCTGTACATCAAACCCAATATTATGACCTTGCTGAGCAAGCATCCCAATGAGGCTAATGCTACTGTAGTCCGTTTCCTGTATCGCCAAGCAGAAGACCTCGTCGGAAACTTGAATGAACAATCCAATTCTGTTCACCAGCAACTCCGCTGCTTCCTTGAAATGATATCCCAACGACGGAAACCCAGAAGCTTGTTTATCCACAGTTCCTTCATAGCAGACCTCGAATGGCTTAATTCTAGTACTTACTATCCAGTTTCGAACCGCGGCCTGCTTCCTAACCTCTGTTTTGACAACGTCGAATGCCCCTGGAGGTAGGTAACTCAGCTCTGCTCCGCTGTCGATCAGGATTCCTCTGTTCAATGACATGATTGCAAACTCGTTGGGATGTATGTTCACCATCTGCTCCAAGAAATGAATAACATTTTAGCTGCAGATACGGATGAGTTAAGGAACTGCGCCGAATTATATAGAATTCAAAATTCACTTAGTTATACATAATTTTTTTTACTAATTTACTCTTAAATATACGAAAATTTATATATGATTAGAGTTATGAACCGAAGATGGCCCGAGAGAGCCCACTCCTGGATCCGCCATTCAAATACCTACATGGGTTTGGAACATTAACTTAACTTAATATAGTGCGCTCTGTTTCTTCCCCTTTCTGATGTGGTCTCTCAATAGTCATTACCCATCTATCTACTGACTTCGACTAAACATAAGGGTGAGCTAGCATATATATTACCTTGCTTCCGAGGCTGATGTTGACGAGACGGACGAAGTAGCTACCGGTGTCGATGTTAAAGGGAGTTGAGTGACCGATCAAATTGGTTTTGCCGCCAAAAGAGATTTGGTTGTGAGGATGAGATCGATCAGATATGGGACCAATGCAGTATGAGAATTTAGAACCCAAATCGGAGACCAAAGAATGGTACCCGAACTCCACTGCTGGATCGCTATAGGGTCCGAGTCCTATAATTCCGCTGAAATGCTTGTGCAGATCTAAGTTTCCAAACGTATCGTAAATGTTGCAGCCGAATATGGATCTGTCATTGTTCGAGGTCTGGAAGGTTAGGTGCTCGGTGGCGTAGATTCCATCGGCGATGTGACCGTCAGCATATTGTATTTCATACTCGCAGACCGGGGTACGCGATATCAATACTATGAGCAGCAAGAAACAACTATATATATCAGTTGATGTACGTGAACCCGACGAGCAGGAAAAAAAAATTAAAAAAATAAATCATGAACAAGACATGCAGAGTAGTTTGTGTTTTACTAACAAAAATCCGTTTTTTTCCTCACAAATTGACTAGTATACCTCTGATATAAAATATTGTGGTAAACGCTTCGGTGCACCCACTAAAAGTGGGAGTACCGGGTACACCCACTGACGTTTGTGCTATCTAGAGTGATATTTCTATTGAACTAATCGCTTATATCAATAGATTTAATCTTAATAAGTCTAAATTGAGCTTAATTACAATTTTTAGTCATCATAGTATAATATTATACCTAATGTTCTTCAGGTTTCTTTCTACAGCTGCATTTTTTCTCAATATGATAGATTATCATATCTACTAAATTAGTTTTTTGTTCAAATCGTCATATATATCCTTTAACAACATGTTGATTCTTATACTCGAAAAAAAAATATTAAAAACATTTTTATCTATCAAAACGTTAGTGGGTGCACCGGAGTGTTCACCATTAATAAATATTTCACAAATATAAAGATTTCATGACTCGACCCTTAAACTAGAGAAATCACATTCACCTCTGTTACATTTGTGACAACCATCCTGACACGGTAGTGCGTAGCTAGTCTTGGACTTGGTCATGTCATAGATTTTTGGATCTGCGGGGCCGTGTTTGCACACTTCATAATTTCAAGGCATACATACAACCCAAAGGAGGGAGCTGCTGGTGTCCATCAAGACCAGTTGTGGGAGCGGTGGATCGCCGAGGGATACGTTTACGTAGAACACGAAGTAGTTTGTTCCGGGAACCAGCTTCGCCTTCCGGCCTGATCGATAAGGCCGAGGACAGGTGCTCGTGCCGATCAAGCGAAGCCTTGGCGACTCTTTGGGCGCGGTCTTCGATGGTTTCAGTAGCATTGTATAGCGGGGAGTAAATGGAATCGCGGTGAATTAGCGGGATTGTGATGTTCAAGCCATGGGATGTTGAGATGATGAAGAGGAAGAATGAGAGAGGGATAAATGGTGACATAGCTAAGTTAATGATATTGTAGACTCTTGGGATACACAAAATTAAACTGTATTAGTGCATATTTATCTTTGCTAAATCATCATTAAATGATATTTCTATTCTTTTTTATTAAAGATAGAAGGTTGTTGAAATTTTAAATTAGATTCATAAAATTAAAAATTAAATTAGGTAATTATAGTTAACATATTTCTATCTTTTCCCTTCCCACTAATATGGAGATTTTATATTCCAAATACACATAAAATCATGCATGTGTTTGGTATTGTCAATTATTAATAATGGAAATCTATTTAGATGTGTCCTTTCTTGTGAAATGTAGTTGAAATGAGTAAGTTAAAATTGACAGCGACAATTTATTGATAAATTTTCGTTCTTAGATAATACAGTAGTATTCTGTTTATAACTTTATCGTTTAACATCAAAATGGTGTATTGTTTATTGCTACAAATTTGTATCGACACTTACAACATAAATTGTTAATTAGTAAACACGAAATACCCAATATCCTAACCCATACCCTAAAACCCCTTACAATCGTTTTAATCGATGTAATTGAGTCGTCTAGCCAGGTTGAGTGGTTCAACCGGATGGGCTTGGGTTAAGTGAATGTTTCTCCTATATTAGTTGCGCTAACCCTACTTTGACTGTAAATCCATTTTCTGTTCCGCCTATTGATGACACTCGATTTGACGTGATTATAAGCCCCATTTAAGCAACAGTTCATACCCTTTGATGCCATTTTGATGAGTATTTGGTGCATTTGTAGTAACTTTGTGATTCTAGGCTCCTAGTGCATACATTGTCCATTTATTGGCTATTTTTACCCTTTTTGTGAGCTTTTATGTTGAGCTTTATGTTGAGCCTCCATGTTACCACATTATAGAGGACTCTCTCACGAGTCCAGCGCTTCAAACGGGGACCAAATCGGAGTTCAAACGGAGCGGGAATCATCGAAACAAGTTGGAGCTGGTTTTTAACTAATATTTTCGGCGAAAATGTGGTGATATTTTCGGCGAAAATTCCTTTGAAAATCCGGGCAGAAACCCTAATTTTCAGCCTTTTCCAACTTGTAAAGGGTTTCTGGGGTTATATATAGACTTTTTGAAGCCAGATTAGATACACACGAATTCTGAGAGATCAGCCACGGCCTTAGGGTCGATAGATAGAGTTTAGAGAGTTCGAAGAATCGTGGAGAGATCGTGACGCCATCCTTCCACCTCGGAGAGGTCGGAGCTTAAAGTTGAAGATCCAGGAGATCGAAGCTTCGCCGGAGTCGTCTGAATTAGGTTTTTCAGTTCTTATATGTTCTTCCTCTGTATGATGATTTCATTTGTTGCCTTTGATTCTTCTGTTATCGTTATGAGTAGCTGAACTTGTAGAGCTTAGATTAGATGAACCCTAAGTGACCCAGGGCTTTAAAGCGGTCACGGATCGGCGGTAATTGGATTCGAAGTTCAATCAGTTTCTCTTTGCATGGTTGTTTTGTTCTTGATTGTTTATGTTTCTTCTCTGGTTGATCGCCTAGATTAAGTTTTTGCAAGCTAGGGTTAGTCGCCAGATAGCTTCCCTGCTTTGGCGCATAAACTTGTCTTCCTTGATCACCTAGTTTAGATTCTTGTTAAGTTGAGGATAGAAGCGAACGCTCGCCTCTCTTTAAAACATCAATTCAACCAGTCAACCTTATAACTGGAGAGTGCCTTTCGTAGGAACTGATTAGGGTTAATCCACTGCAAGAGTAACTCATAAATCGTTAGTAATTGCACCAGTTAATTAAGTCATTGCGAGAGGCGACCGTACCCGGGCGGCTAGTTAACCTTGGTAGTTAGATCGGATAGAGCGAACGTTCGCCAGTCTTAAACCTAAGGGTAAGGAGTTATGGTGGTGTATAGAAACCGATTGAATTAGAATTGAAAACCACTGGTCTTGTGATTGTTGTTGCCTTAGTGATCTAAGGGAGATTCGAAATCTAAGCTCGTCTATCTTCTCGTTAGTCAACCTTTTAATATTTCTGCCTTTTAATTTCCTTGTTTGTTAGATTAGAAGTCGTGGAACTCACACCACGCGCAACTTGTTTAAACTTGAGTAATTTGCCAACATATTTGAGTAGACAAGAAGAAGAGACCTCGAGTAGAATACGATCTAGTCTACCTTGGTAGATTAGTTATTTGATACCGCTAAAACTGCAGCATCAAATTGGCGCCGTTGCCGGTGACTCTTCTAATTGTTTGAAAGAAGAGTTGGCAAATTATTCTTTTACCTTTCCGCCTTACCATTTATTTTCCTCCATATTTTCATGATTTACCTAGGTAGTGTTTTTGAGTTTTAATTATGCAGGATTACAGGTGGGATGACCAGTACCAAGGGTGGTACATCAATGAAGCACCATATATTGAAGACTCCCAAGAGATGGATTTACACACTTATGAGCATCAACAATGGATGACAAGCACCCAAGCCGCGATCGACAACCTCCAATCAATGGATGATGCTGTTGATGCATGGAACGCCGCGCTCAAGCGACTAGGGCAATTGAAGGGAGAAGATTCTCCAGAACATTTCGAAGAAGAGCCTGAAGCTACACACCACCAACAAAATCACCAAGAGGTGTATATACCAGCTCATCAGCATCGACAACAAACGGCAAGAGTACAATCCGCCTTGGATGATCTCCTTTCGAAGCTACAAGCCCGTAACATGGTGGATGTCGAGCTCGAGCAACCAAATCCACTAATGGAAGAAGATGCTCAAGAGTCGTACGAAGATGAACATGACAATCTCACCCATAACTATTGCGAGCTAGAAGCATCTGATGAAGAATCCTTGGCGGTGGCGGTTGATGAAGACAAAGAGCCAATCCATCTTGAAGTTGAAGCCGAAGAGGAGCACGAAGAAATCGAGGAGATATCCTCAATTGAGCTTCCGCCAAGCCAACCTATAGATCAAGCCAGAGACGAGCACGTGGGAATCGAAGACGTCAAGGGTTTGGAAGCATACATACTCGATCCCGAGAGACCTCTTGATGAGCATCAGGTGGAGAAGATGGAGCTCATTGACCATGCCACGCCGTACTACCTCTTTCCTCCTCCAAAAGGAGAATTCAAGAAGAACTGGTCATCCAACCAGAACTGCGATCTATTGGAGCACTACCGGCTGCATCACCCTTATGGAGTGCTACATGGCACTCAACCGCTGTCCTTGAAGAAGACGATTGACTTCAAGGAACTCCTAAGTTGGGGTCCCTAACAGGTATCGTCTGGCTCACGGACGTTAAACAAGAGCGCTTCGTGGGAGGCAACCCATGGCTGGAGTCAGTTGTTTTCATTTTCAGTCGTTTTGTTTTAAAACCCCTTTTCAAAAAAAAAAAAAACAAAGCCGCCGTTTTCAAATATATTTTCGGCGAGAATGTACCATTATTTTCGCCGAAAATCCCTGTTTAAAACCGACCTGTTTCTCCTGTCCCAACTTTTCGAACCGAGACTACCATCTTTTCGCCAAAACGGTTTTTGATTTCAACTACCATTTTTGCCGAAAATGTTCCCTTATTTTCGCCGAAAATTTTGTGTTTTGAGAATCCTATTTACGCCGGTTTCAACTCATGATTTTCGCACCCCCATACGAAAATTTCATCCCCTTTCACAGCAACTCTCTCCCGTTTTGACCACCTCCGCCCCGCCCTCGGAACAGTGATCAGGTTGTTTCTATCCTTTTCCTTTCTTTCCTTTCTTCTTTTCGGATCTCGATCCAATTTTATTCTGTGTGGATCTGGGACACTTGTCCCGGTATCCTTTTGATCTTTTTGTTGTTTTTGTTTTTGTAGGAACTTGAGTAGCTACTCCGCTCTACTCCGGACTCTCCGTGTTCATCCGCTACACCCACCATCACCTTCCAGGTTCTTCGTATCTCTCTACTCTAGATTAGTTCTGTGAGGACACATAACCGTTTAAGTGTGGGGTAGGATTCTAGGATTATGCATGATCTTGCTTGCTATCTATGATTCTGTGGTTCAAATTTGAAAATTCTCTAGCATAGAATTGCTCAATTCTTGACTTTTGATGTTAAATTGACTTCAATTTTGAACAATGACGTCTAGAATGTTCCACTTAGAACCTGTAACCAACATGTCAAAACTGATATTAAATGAGTCTAGGTCAGAACAGATCACAAATCACTTTTGTAGTTGAAACTTGAATCAATTGACTTGTTAATAACAAAGCTCGATAACACCATTCTAAGATGATAAATGCTAGCTTCTCCCATGTTTTCACTCCATATTTGTTCACATGTGATTGTGGCTAGAGATTAGGCGGAAATTCAATTCGAAATCTCGTGTAAAAAGTTATAACTAGCTAGGATCAAGTGGTTAAATCGATAAATCAAGTGTTTGAGTGGTGAAATTCGAAATGTGCAAATTAATGTTAAAGTTCTTTAAAGTGCTGAAAATAAAGCTAGGCAAGCCCGACACCTAAGCGAAGTGTTCGGGTTGAGCACTAGCATAAGCACAAATACTGTGAGCTAGGCAGGTCCAACACCTAAGTGAAGTGTTTGGTATCGAGCACTAGTATGCAGTAAATAAATTAAATGGAAGAAGTTTGAATCTTGAAAGAAATTGTTGTTTAAATCAGTCATAGCTAGAACATGTAACGTACAGATCTAGAAACGGATGAAGTCAAGTCGATAGCCACGTCACTTTTCCTACCTCCGCGTCCACATCATGGCTAGAGCTTAAAGTCTTTTTTATTAGAATTGGTGTTATCGTAGTCGGTTAATCATGATTAATTGTTTTCCCAAGAAACGTGCTTTGTTAAAACTACTACTTGAAGTGTGCAGAAATTAGTGAGATCGAAAACTTGTTTGGTTGATGTTCTTGCATGTGTAGGTCACTTTTTCTACGTGGAACAGTCTAAACCAAATCGTTAGAATTGAATCTCATTTTAATCTCGTGTCATTTATGAATTTGAGTGTGTTCTAGTTCAGTTTGTTTGAGGACAAGCAAAAGCTTAAGTGTGGGGTATTTTGATGACACTCGATTTGACGTGATTATAAGCCCCATTTAAGCAACATTTCATACCCTTTGATGCCATTTTGATGAGTATTTGGTGCATTTGTCGTAACTTTGTGATTCTAGGCTCCTAGTGCATACATTGTCCATTTATTGGCTATTTTTACCCTTTTTGTGAGCTTTTATGTTGAGCCTCTAGGTTACCACATTATAGAGGACTCTCTCACGAGTCCAACGCTTCAAACGGGGACCAAATCGGAGTTCAAACGGAGCGGGAATCATCGAAACAAGTTGGAGCTGGTTTTTAACTAATATTTTCGGCGAAAATGTGGTGATATTTTCGGCGAAAATTCCTTTGAAAATCCGGGCAGAAACCCTAATTTTCAGTCTTTTCCAACTTGTAAAGGGTTTCTGGGGTTATATATAGACTTTTTGAAGCCAGATTAGATGCACACGAATTCTGAGAGATCAGCCACGACCTTAGGGTCGATAGATAGAGTTTAGAGAGTTCGAAGAATCGTGGAGAGATCGTGACGCCATCCTTCCACCTCGGAGAGCTCGGAGCTTAAAGTTAAAGATCCAGGAGATCGAAACTTCGCCGGACTCGTCAGAATTAGGTTTTTCAGTTCTTATCTGTTCTTCCTCTGTATGATGATTTCCTTTGTTGCCTTTAATTCTTCTGTTATCGTTATGAGTAGCTGAACTTGTAGAGCTTAGATTAGATGAACCCTAAGTGACCCAGGGCTTTAAAGCGGTCACGGATCGGCGGTAATTGGATTCGAAGTTCAATCAGTTTCTCTTTGCATGGTTGTTTTGTTCTTGATTGTTTATGTTTCTTCTCTGGTTGATCACCTAGATTAAGTTTTTGCAAGCTAGGGTTAGTCGCCAGACAGCTTCCCTGCTTTGGCGCATAAACTTGTCTTCCTTGATCACCTAGTTTAGATTCTTGTTAAGTTGAGGATAGAAGCGAACGCTCGCCTCTCTTTAAAACATCAATTCAACCAGTTAACCTTATAATTGGAGTGTGCCTTTCGTAGGAACCGATTAGGGTTAATCCACTGCAAGAGTAACTCATAAATCGTTAGTAATTGCACCAGTTAATTAAGTCGTTGCGAGAGGCGACCGTACCCGGGCGGCTAGTTAACCTTGGTAGTTAGATCGGATAGAGCGAACGTTCGCCAGTCTTAAACCTAAGGGTAATGAGTTATGGTGGTGTATAGAAACCAATTGAATTAGAATTGAAAACCACTGGTCTTGTGATTGCTGTTGCCTTGGTGATCTAAGGGGGATTCGAAATCTAAGCTCGTCTATCTTCTCGTTAGTCAACCTTTTAATATTTCTACCTTTTAATTTCCTTGTTTGTTAGATTAGAAGTCGTGGAACTCACACCACGCGCAACTTGTTTAAACTTGAGTAATTTGCCAACATATTTGAGTAGACAAGAAGAAGAGACCTCGAGTAGAATACGATCTAGTCTACCTTGGTAGATTAGTTATTTGATACCGCTAAAACTGCAGCATCACCTATCTCTAAAGAAATCATCCTTCTTCTCTGTGGATGTAGCCACTGATTTGGTGGCAAAGCAGTGTTTCGTAGTTTTGAGAGCAGGAAATTGTAACAATCTATCACACATAGTGTAATAAAAAGGGTATGGAGAAGGGTTAGGAGAACTGAACCAGTAGATGAGGACAAATACAAGAAAAATAGTTGTTCCTTATCACATAATGCGACTTGAAGAGGCCATTCTCTGAGAATGCAAAAAGACTGTCATCTAGGACTGAAATTTGGGTAAGGAGACAAGTATGTTGAAACCATGAGCTGGGAGGGGGTATTTATACCCGGTTAGGGGTAACTAGGATTTTAGGACACACGGGGCATCGCGCCTTCTAGTTGTCGTGGCCCTAGATGGCCAAACTGTCGTTTGGCCAACCCCTAGCGGCAGATTTCCAGCTTGCTAGACGTTGGTTGGTTGACGACTCGCTAATTGGGTTTCACCCACTGTCTGATTGTGGACAATGTTCGACAATGTGTCATCAGTAAATAAATTGTCAAGTTATTTAGCTTCTTCGTGTTCATTAACGTTCTCGATTGTTATCTTCTCTGATTGACATAGTATGAAATCATTTGATGACAGAGAAGTCTTGGTTTTGAATATTGGTAACCCCCAATCTGTTGCACATAACTTATCAAAACTTTGCAAACTTCAGCCCCTTCTCGGAGCTTCCGTTTGAGACATGTTAATGAATAATATAGCTGCAAGATGTATAATTTATTCAAGTTCAAAACAAAGTTCAAAATTTCCTGGATTCCAAGATCTGACAATCAAGGTCCTGAAAATAAATCCTGTGACCTTCCAAGTCATACCCGACATTATAACCTTGTTGAGCCAATACACCAATGATGGTATAAAGCGGCGACCTAAGAACAGCCAAGCAGAAAACGTCGTTGTAAACTTGTATGAACAATCCTTTATGGTCTACTACAATCATGGCTCCATCCGCAAAATGAAGTCCCATAATTGGGAACTTCATACCTTCTGCGTTCATCGTTCCTCGGAAACAAACCTCGAAACGCCCGCGGAGAGGAACCTCCACCAGAATCGACAAAGCAACCTTCTTAACATGCGCCTTCAACATGTCGAATGCGTCCTTGTACAAAAACATAATATTTGTTCCGCTGTCCACTATGACTTTTGCCGCTGGCCCCGACTTGTTCTTTAAGAACACATTGTCTAGGTATACTACCTGTTAAAAACATTGACAGTGAGGTCCACCAAACCTCATACAAGATATATTGTAGGATATCATGGGATTCGAAGTCAAGACCTTTAGGTCATCAAAGGCTCTGATACCATGTCAGGAACCGATGCATCCTAACAATTCGAGTTATTGGGATGCAACGGTTCTTGACATATAACCCTATAGTCAGCTAACATTATTTTGTAATGTAGCACTCAACAAAATTTTAAACGATGTAGCCGAGCAATATTCTCAGCCACTCCTGGCAAAAAAAACCTTCGTCTGAACTGATAGCTAAGCTTGCCACATGATAAAAATTACTAGCTTTTCAAACGGGGTTATACACATTTTTTTTTGTTCTACTATACGAAGTTAATAAACATGCTCATCTACTATTATCCAACTGAATTAACACTCTCTACCATGATACTTTTAACAAATGGGTATTTCAGTAAATTTTTCCATCCATACTTTGTCAAGTACAATGATTATACATGTCACATCAACTTTTTCATCTACATTTGCAGCTCCGGTGAAGTAGGTAAATTAGTTTAATTTTTCGTATAATTAGTTTAGTCAAATTCAAGTTAGCAAACGATTTGACCACGTGGAAGGAGAAGCTAACATAGATGTAAAATCACCACACTTAACAGAGTTTGGACAAAAAAACTAACGGAATGATATATTTGTCAAAATTGTTAATGTAGAGGGTGTTCGGTTAAAAATAGTAAAATAGTACGTTTGTTAATTTTGCAGAGTAGAGGGGTAAAAATGTATATAAAGTCTGTTTTTTATTATGCGACAAGCTTAGTTGTTAATTTGGATGGAGTTTTCGCAGGAAGTGACCGAAAATATTGGTTACTTACATCGTTGGAACCTAAGTGTGTGTTACGTTACAAAATCAAGTTAGATGACCACGATGTTGAACACCCCAAACTTAGGTGACCGCCAATAATTTTTATCTTCTTTTATTGGAGACTCAAGGAAATAAATTATTTGGCATGTACCTGGCCTCCTATGCTGATGTTGGTTAACTGCACATAGTAATGGCCAGTCCAATCGGTGCGAAAGGGAGTCGAGTAGCCGAGCAAGTCGGAGTCCTCGCCGATGGACAAGTGGTTGTAAAGATAAGTGCGGTCGTAGGCACTGCCGACGCAGTATGAAAATTTTGAACCCAATCTAGAGATCAAAGACGGCTCGCCATAAGGATTTCCCGATCTTCCTACTCCGCCCAACCCTAGAACTCCGTTAACTACGGAGCGGACGTTGCCTGCGGACCCAGATGCTAGCAAACTCGAGCAACCAAATAGCATGTTGGGAACTGTAAGGAAGCCGTCGTCAGAGGTACGAAAGGTTATTTGGTCAGAGGCATAGACGCCTTCAGAGCGGAGGCTGCCCACGTAACGTATTTCGTACATGCAATCTCCTGTTAGATGCTCTCCTGCATCCAGAATTCGTAATATAATTCGAAAGTTTATCAATTCCTGACTTGAGAGACATCAAAGGGTGTGTCTTTTTTGCCACATAACAGATGACTTCATTCGCAGATTGTAAAACTACACTCGATAGTAGGAAAAACAAAACATCCACGTAGAAATAAAACATCCTTGTAGTCTACTGGTAAAGTAACTACACCTCCATGAAAGAAGTCATAGATACGAATCAACACTCAATCATACAAATAAAATGAACATGATTAGGAAAGTGAATTAATTTTAAGGAAACAATATTTGTATAGAGAAAAATCTTTTGGTAGAATTGTTGTAAACAATATTTTTAGTTGTCATATTAAATTATATACTAAGGACTAAAATAATTACATATAATATCATGCTCCATAAATTTCAATAAATAACCTTTACTTTACAATTACTTTCAATTACGGATTTAGAAAATGAAAATAAAACTTTTTGGAAATTATATTTATTTATATTATCTGCGATTTAGTAATACCCACTCAAAACAAATCGAAACAGTTACTTACCAGAGCACTTATGACAACCAAAAACGCACTGTCGCGTGGAGTATGTCGTGGACTTTGACGGATCGAAGATGGTGACACCAACGGTTGACGAGCAAGGACTACAAGGCAAACACTTCACCCACAACATCTCGCTTCCGGTGTCCATGATAACAAGTTGTGGGACCGGTGGCTCACCAATAGAGATGTTGACATGGAATACGTTGTTCCCCTTGACCAAAACCAACTCTGTCTCGATCCCCGATGACGACGAAAGGTAGTCATGTCTAGCTAGTGAGGATTGCAACACCCTTTTCGCGCGGTCCTCAGTGGTTTCAGAGGCATTGTAAAGCGGAGAATAGATTGAGTCGCGGTGGATGAGTCGAGTTGTGATCTTAAAGCCATGGGAATGTGTGAATGAGTTGATTGAGTAGAGGAGGAAGACTGTGATGATGGTGAAAGCTTTTGTTGGAGACATGGTTGTTAGAGAGCTTGGTAGCAATTGTGATGGGTTGGTTTTCTATATTGATGAATAATGAATTTTATTTGGCATATCTCAATAAGTAGAGTTGACAAAAAGCTGACCCGAGTCAACCCGTCCGTTTAACAGCTTTATCAATGAGGTTAGATGAAATTCAATGTTTATGGACTAATTATGAGTATACTTTGTACTTGTGGATTTAAATAGTCGCTATATATATTACAAATATTTTAGTAAAAAATTTAAAGAAATTGATTATATATGTTAAATCAAGACATAAAAAGTAAGGGAAATTAAATATCCATTGCTATCCATCACTCACGAGGCACATCATGTCAAAAGAAAAGTCTCATTCAAACACTATTTAAAGACAATCAAGACCATTAATTACATTTAGTTTTGGTCTTTGACTAGTTAAGATTACTGTCGTCACACTCAATTCATCGATAATCCTTGATCCTCCGACAATACCTCATCCTGATATAGCATATGACCTGACAATGCTTTCTATCACAAAATTAACCAAAAATGGACTAAATTTTCAACAGAAAGAACTAATTGTTATGTTTTCCAAAGAAGGAGAGAGGATAACACTACAAAAAAATTGATCTTTAGCTACTACAAAATTATAACGGCATGAAAATGTAGTAGCAAATAGTTAGTATTTGTTACGGCAATCACTATTTCATGTAGTAATTTGCAGTAGCAAATACTATTTGTCACACCACTATTTGCGACGGGGATGCAAGTGTAGCAAATAGTGGTGTGGCAAATAGTATTTGCTACTGCAAATTACTACATGAACTAGTGATTGCCGTAGCAAATAGTTAGTATTTGCTACTGCATTTTCATGCCGTTGTAATTTTGCAGTAACTAAAGATCAATTTTTTTGTAGTGAAACATTTCATAATACGCGTACCTAATCGTTAACTTGACAAAATAGAAGAGGACGACTTTCATGTTCCATTTTTCTTATAACCATATCCAAAGGTTTAATTCAATCCAACAAAGTCTGAAACTATGAAAATTTAAGACAGATATCCACAATGAATACTATGAAAATACATCCTCTTCTCCTTAATATCAAACCAAACATTGTAACCTTGTTGAGCAGTCATCCCAATGATGCTAATGTACGCCGTTCTATGGATACCCAAACAGAAGGCGTCATCGAGAACTTGAACGAACAGACCAACACTGTCGACCAGCAACTGCGCTCCGTCCTCGAAATGATATCCCAATGGCGGAAACCCGAAGGCTTCTTTGTCCACAGTTCCTTTGTAACAAAGCTGATATGCCCATAGCTTCGATCCAAACTTCGTATAGACTTCCTTCATTCCTTGGATTGCGGCTGCCTTCTTGACCTCTGCAATGACGACGTCCAATGCCTTTGAAGGTAGGTAGCTCAACTCTGATCCGCTGTCGATCAGGATTCCGTTTTTTTCGGACATGGTTTGGAAGACTTGGGGGTCTATGTTCTTCAATATCTAGTCCAAAGTTGAGAAGAAGAAAAAAGCATTTGCAGTTCAGAAAATTGGATCTGTAGATTTGGGTTATACTGTGGTTATGTAACTTTGAAATCGACTGGATTAGTACCGTAACTTTTTATTTAGCATTTTGGTACTGTTAAGCTCTGTCAACTTTTCATGAGGACAAGCTAACAGACTTGGGGGTAATTGATAGGCCCACAGAGCAGCGCAGGCTGGCCAGAAGTATGGGCTCGGGTACTGGGCCCACAAAGCCTATCAGGAGGCCTCAAGAGCTACCGCCTGACGCCCACAAGAGCTAAATAGGCCTAACATACTAGCATGGGCCCGACATTAGTAAGCTCACTAGTAACCCTGAGCGGCAGCGCCTATCGCCTCGAAATCCTAAGTACACGCGGAACGATCTTGAAGGATCTCAAACTACTTCAACGGTGGATGACACATCCGTGCCTGTAGCCAATAGCAGGAGGGTAATAATAGTATCACTCAGACTATAAATACATGAGCAACCCCACAACGGATATCAGGGCCAGACACTTTTTACAGCAGGAAACCTTCCCTCGGTACGTTATTCTACACACTCTTACTAAAATACCCCTTACATCACCTAAGTACTGATTACTACACCCTATTTCTCTTATGCACGATGTGACGTTGATCCAGCCAGGCGACAATCAACTCTCTCACTATTGGACCAGGAAACTAGCCCGGAACAGATATGATTTGGGTTATGTGACATATTTAATTGGTTTTTTTTAACTGTTTATCAATGTTGACGTGAAAAAACAACTAGAAAAGACAGTTGACAATAAGAACAGTTGATATTACCTGCTCCGCAAAGCTCATGTTGACGAGGTTGACGTAGTAGTTACCGGTGTCGATGTTAACGGGAGTTGAGCGGCCGATCAAAACAGCGTTGCCGCCGAAAGAGGCTTGGTTGTAAGGGTAAGATCGGTCATGCAAGCGGCCAGTACAGTAGGAGAATTTAGAACCCGATACCGAGATCAAATTCGGGTACCCTAACTCTATCTCCGAATCGCTATAGGGTCCGAGTCCTATAACTCCGTTGAAATGATTGTCCAGCTCTTCGTCTCTAGCCGTGAAGTAACTGCTGCAGCCGAATAGGATGTTTCTGACGGTGACTTTGGCTTTGTAGTCGCCCGAGGGAAGGAAGGTTAGTTGGTCGGTGACGTAGATTCCTTCGGAGACACGACCGTCGTAGTATGTTACGGTGAACTTGCAGCGTCTTCGCCAAAGCCATCCTTTGTGCACCATAAAAACAACTCTATATCATTTTATCACAACTGTAACACTACACGATCGAATTTTAAACCTATTATGATTTATCATTGGAAATGCTCTCACACCTGGCTAGCTCACAGTATAGCACTTTGCCGGTTCCCCCCTCTACTTTGTCAACTTAATAGATAGCCAGCCTCCTACATTTAAATTGTTCTTCTTACCTCTTCTACTTTAGTCACTTTGCTTTTTAGGTCCTTCCAACTCAAATTTTGTATTGACACTAAATTTGGACACATCTGCAGCCCACATCAGCAACTGCAGTTTAGCGAGTCAGCTTTGGGGGAGGTAAATTGGAGAAGTATCACGAAGATTACGGGTGAAATACGAAGGGTTTTGAAACTCCGCATTTTATCCATCAATTTTAACATATTTAATTATATATATTTATATTCTCAATTAAAAAATGCTTAGTATCCTCAGCATGACTATTGAAGCTAAAATAGTGGGTTTAATACCTAACTGTTAAGTTGACAAAGTAGAGAGGAGCAAAGTACTATTTTTCCTATATATAAATTAGTGAAACAAAACTGTAATAAATTGTAAGCTACGAGGGACCTAACTTAACCTTAAACTAGAAGAATTAAAGGATCAATCATACCTGAGCATTGATCGCAGTCTTTCAGACACGGTAGCTCGAAGCTAGTCTCGGAGTTGGTCAGATCATAGATAGCCAGGTCACCGGGACCGTGTGAGCACTCCCACTCATGTTGGCAAGGCTTACACTTGACCCAAAGAAAGGCGCTTCCGGTGTCCATCAAGGCCAATTGAGGTAGCGGTGGTTCGCCAGTGGAGAAGTTCAGGTAGAATGTGTTAGTCTTCATAGCGGTAACCAGCTTTGCCTGCGGTCTGACATCATCGCTAAATAATATCGAAGAAAGGTAATCATGCCGAGCACGGGAAGCCTCAGTGACTCTTTGAGCACGGTCTTCGATGGTTTCAGAAGCATTGTATAGCGGAGAGTAAACGGAGTCACGATGGATTAGCGGAACTGTGATGTTCAAGCCATGGGATGTTGAGAATATTAGTGTTGATATCATGAAGAGGAAGAATGCCATAGCTACAACCAAAGGTAATGAGTCAATTTTTTGGTCATAGTTAAACTGAATTTTATCTTTTAAAAGTTATCATTAAATGATGGTAGTCAAAATTGGGATCTACTACCATTAGGACACCTATTAGTGTCCTCATATAAGGACACTATTAGGAACCGTTAGATTAGAAACTAGATCTAATGAACTAAATTAAAATGGATAAAATAGTAATTTGGGAACTAGTATATATAATAAATAATATTATTCTACAGAAACCCTAATCAAATTTGGGAACTATTAGGACACTATTAGTATTTCACCAAAACCCTAATCAAATTTATTCTACAGCCACCGCAAAAAAAAACCTCTTTTTCTCTCGTCACCGGAAATCGCCGCAAGCCGCTGCCAACCGTTGGCCCGTGTCCCGTTCTACCCAATGGCTGGCCGATTGAGGCTTGATGAAGACGGTTGGATTGAGATCAACTGAAACGCTCAATGGAAGAAACTAGGAGACGGAATCGATGTTGTTGATGAAAGCAGGAGAGTGGTTAGCGGATGCGTAGTCAAGCTCTAGGGGAACGCTCGTGACCATTTGATGGCAAATATTTTCCTCACACCGAGCAGGTTTGGTTTTGTTTTCATATTGCGTTCAATCTTATTCGAGCGAATTTGAAAATCTGAGATTTCTGACTTGCACAAGTCGGAAAATATGGTTTCCAGATCCAAGCTGCAGTAAAGTTGGCACGTAGCCACTGCCACTGGGCCTTGTTTGGAGGTTGAATTCATTAGTGCAATATCATACAAACCAAGAAGAAATCAACAAACAGGGGAGATAAAGGTGTACAAGGACTTGGCATATGATTTGTGCTTTCATACAGACCAAGAAGAAATCAACCAAGAAGTAATAGACTTAAATATTGATTTGTGCTTTCGTAATATGCCGTATGCATTTTTTTGGTTTAATCACTTGTAATCATTCTTTTTATTTTTGATTGATGGAATTGTATTTGTGATTTATAGTGATTGGAGAAGGTTTATTTATTAGGATTTTTTTTTTTTAAAACGGTTTTGATGTGTTCCAATCTTCTTCTTCGTCTTGATGTTGGTCCGATTTCTTGTTAGGAACGTGTTCATTTTTAGAATCACATTGTTCCATATAGCTACTTATGGAACATAAAATTGATATTATTGTTCTATTTTCAATTTGATTCAAGGTTTTATGTTCTTTTGTGTCCCGATTTGATAATAAGGAACAAAATCGATTTTCAAAAAGCTCCATTACTTGTAAAATGGGTCACTGTTCCGAAACAATAAAAGAGGGAACTGTTCCGAAATGATAAAAGAGGAACTGTTCTGAAATGATAAAAGAGGAACTGTACCGAAATGATAAAAGAGGAACTAATTCGAAACAATTTCCACAAAAAAAGTGTTAGAAAATTAATCTCAAATAAAAACCACCGAGCATAGAGAAGAAGATGAAGAAGTAATTAAAAAAAATGATAAATAATTGAATCATAAATTAAATGGAGCAAAAAAAGGAACATAAAAGGAATACAAAATCAGCCATGTAACTGCAAATCCGAAAATTACTAAACAATAATTAAAATCTGCAATAAATAAAACATTGAAATTGCCCTTATGTCCAATTAATATTGGCATTCAGATCTATAAGATTAAATCCTACGGCTCTAAGAGGTGTCCTCATATGAGGACACTTTGGGGTGTCCTAATGGTAGATTTTGCGGTCAAAATTAACAATATTTCCATATTTATAAATCTTCATTAATGGAGTTGGAGATTTTATAAAGTAAATAAAAGAATTATTAAATTCTCCAATTCGAATTTTTCTTTTTTCTAGTTCTGAGGATAGTTTACGATCTATAGTCACTCTCGCCCAGAAATTGCTAAGACAAAAATAAAGGAAAATAGCACTTTGCCCCCTCTACTTTGCCAACTTCACAAATAGCCACTTATACTATAAATCACTCTTTTTACCCTCTCCTACTTTAGCTACCTTGCTGTTTTGGTCCTTCCGTTTCAACTTTCATCTTCTTAACATTAAATCTGGACGGATTCACACACCAACAAAGAGATATATCGGAGGTAGGAGATGAAAAGTTGGCCAGACAGGTAAATTGGGGAGGTACCACGAAGAGTATGATGAAATACAAAGGGTTTCAAACTTACACATTTTATTCGTCAATTTCATCATATCTAACCATATATACTCTTATACTCCCAATTAAAAACGCTTAGTAACTAATACATGGCTATTGGAGCTAACATGGTGTACTAAATGCGCATCAAGTTGTGTTACGAAGATGAAAAGTGGAACGGAAGGACTCAAACGGCAAAGTGGTCAAAGTAGGAAGGGTAAAAAGAGCGATTTATAGTTTAGCAGGGGCTATTTTTTAAGTTGGCAAAGTAAAAGGGGCCAAAATGCTATTTTCCCCTGTAATTTATTTATTTTGAATGTAACACACATTCTAAGTTCAAAATTTTCTAGCTTCCAGAAACTCACAATCAAGGTTCTGAAAATAAATTCTGGATCCTATCAAGTCATACCCAACGTTATAACCTTGTTGAGCCATTACACCGATGATGCTAACACCCATCGTCCGAAGAACGGCCAAGCAAAAAGTGTCGTCGTCAACCTGTATGAACATTCCTGTATTGTCGATCAGTAAATCAGCTCCATCCTTGAATTGAAGATCCATATTTGGGAACTGATCTCTAGCATCTACATTCACCAATCCTTTGTAACATAGCTCGTAATCCCGCGCTCTAGAACTTCGGTCAGATTCGAGGAAGCAGCGATCTTCTTAATCTCCGCCATCACCACCTCGAATGCTTCATCGTGCAGTATCATAACGTCTGTTCCGCTGTCGACCATGATTCCTTGCTTCGACATCTTCTTGAACACTTGGTCGCTGATGTTCAGTATCTGTTCCATGAATATATTGAAGGCAATAGAATTGTAAGGACCAAAATTAACATATTGATTTAGGATTCTGATGATAGGCTGGGAGGCTCCTGTACTATTGAAAGATAACAAACAGGTTCCTCTACTATTAATTACGCAAAACAACCCCCAACCTACTTAGAAGATCTAACAAAGAAGCTCTTCCGATCCGTTAGAAATTTGATAAAAGGCGTTACGATTTTGTTGGCACGGTATACTGACTCACCTCGTAGGTTGAGTCTACATAACGTGTCAGCAAAACCGTAACGTCGTTTATCAAATTTCTAACAGAAGGGCTTCTTTGTTAGTTGTTAACACCCTCTAGTATGACACTTTTAACAAATGTATTCGGCAGTTATAGTCTTTCCATCCGAACTATGTTAAGTATGTTGACTATACATGTCATTGTTGTACTAATAAACCATGCTCTCAACTCAGACCGTACAGTCTGGACGACGAGTCAGAGTCTAGGTTCAACCACCCCGAGTCGGTTCTGTGGTTAGAATAGTTGGTTAAGTGAGTCTTGTAAAGTGGCGCGTTTTGTCTTTGATGCCTGGGTACTTAAGGCAGCCCTGTTGCCTCAATTGAGAGTACTTCACTTCCAATCTACGGCAGAAAAACCCTAATCTCGTGGTTGCTGAACAAACAGAAGAATCCGAAGGATTGAGCTCTGGTGATAGCTGGTATCGATCGAGGAGGATCGCGTAGCAGCTTGGCTCATCAGTTCTGGAAACCCTCCGTCGTTTCCCAGCCTTGAAAGGGGGCCGAATCCCTTTCCGGTTTCCTTGTTTTCTTCTTGTTCTTGCAGATAGTATTAGTGTTAGTCAATAGGGGTTTTGGCTGTGTCTAGGCTCTCTTGTAACCGACTGTGTGTTCCTCGTTCTTAGTGCATTCTTCTGGGTTGAGTCTCCCGTCCTGGGGCTCCGCAGATTAGGGCTTTGTCTGAACTGCGTTATCAGATCGTGTGTCCTTTCGTTTCAGCTCTATCTTTGCATTGCTTCTTCGTGGATAGTTAGAGAGTAGATCGTAATTCCGTTTTACAGTCATGTTAGCTGCTCCGTCCACGTATAAAAAATCTTTTGATGACTGAGATTTTGACTAAACCAAAAACAGTAAAAAAGAAAAACTTAAACTATTTAAACTTATTATCCTCATCTATCGAGGTTGCCAATGTGGACGAAAAAGTTGGTGTGGCATGTACACATACTTAACAGAGTTTGATGAAAAAACTAACTGAAAGATACATTTGTTAAAAGTGTCATGTCGAACGTGTTAATTCGGTTGGGTAGAGAGGCATGTTTGTTAATTTTACATAGCATAGAAGTAAAAATAATGTTTATTACCTGCTCTCCTATGCTGATGTTCGTTAAGTGGACGAAGTAATCAGCCTTCTCATTGTTATAAAATGGAGTCGAGAACCCGAGCAAGTCAGCGTCGTCGCCGATGGTCAAGTGGTTGTAAAGGTAAGAGCGGTCGAAGACACTACCGATGCAGTAGGAGAATTTGGAACCCAATTTGGCGATGAGTGGCTTCTCACCGAGAGATAAGCTATGTCTTCCATTTCCTCCCAACCCTAGAATTCCGTTAACTACGGAATCGCTCGCGTTTGGTCCGGTTAGCAAACTCGAACATCCAAATTGGATGTCCGGAATGGTAACTAATCCGTCGTCGGAGGTACTGAAGGTTAGTTGGTCAGTGGCGTAGATTCCTTGCGATTGGTCGCCGCCTTCGTAATATATTTCGTACGAGCAATAGCTTCGTGGCCACTCTCCTGCATTCCAAAACAAAAACAGAACTCATGAATGTTGAACATCATTAGGAAATACACCTTTTCCAAATTAGTCGATGTCATCCTATATCCAATTATGTATACTTAAATTCCCACTTAGAAAATGCTTAGTAAGCTAATACATGATTATTGGAGCTAACACGGTGTACCGAATGCGCATCAATTGACGTTACGAAGATGAAAGTTGGAATGGAAGGACCCAAACGGAAAAGTGGTCGAAGTAGAAGGGGTAAAAAGAGCAATTTACATTATAGGGGCTATCTGTTAAGTTGGCAAAGTAGAGGGGGCAAAATTGATATTTTCCCTAATTTTATATAGTACAGAATTATGTAGCTTAGTTAGGAATTGTGTTAAGTAGAATTTGGTTACCATATTCCATTATATGGTAATAATTAAAATGGAAATATAATCATTTTTGTCATGGGAAGAATATAATATTGTATATTTGATAGTGTTTTAATAAAATGTTATGTGTCTAATTTATTTTCTATAAATATGCTAAAACATTAATTAGTTTTCATTTTTGGACTTAAAAATTAAAACTATTAGTTGGAAACTATATATCTCTATCTTATCTACAGTTTAGTAATATCTGCCAAGAAACAGACGGAAACTGTTACTTACTCACCAATGCAGTTATCGCAGGATTTGGTACATGGACGCGGAACGTACGTCTTGGACTTTAACGGATCAAACACGGTCTCGCCACGGGTCGGTTTGCAAAGATTACAAGGCAAACACTTCACCCACACCAACTCGCTTCCAGTGTCTAGGATGGCGAGTTGTGGGACCGACGGCTGGCCAATAGAGAAGTTGACGTGAAATAAGTTGATTTTCGTGGCCAAAACCAGCCCCGCCTCGATCCCTGGTGGTATATCTATCAACGAAAGGTGGGCATGCCGGGCTAGGGAGGATTGCACCGCCCTTTTAGCGCGGTCAGTGATGGTTTCAGAGGCGTTGTAGAGCGGAGAGTGGATTGAGTCACGATGGATGAGTCGAGTTTTGATCTTGAGGCCATGGGAATGTGTGAGTGAGTTGATAGAGTAGAAGAGGAAGATTGTGATGATGATGGAAGCTGTTGTTGGAGACATGATTGGAGGAAAAGTAAGGACTAAGAAATATTATAAATTTTGCTGAAATTATTATGGGTTTTTATTCTTATTTTTTGCATATCTAAATAAGGTAGAAGATTATTTTTGGGACAATATTTATTAAATTGTATAGTATATCATCTGAATTTAAGTAATATTGTGTAATGCATTAATTAATTGTTAGAAAATGAGAATGATGAGCAAGTTTCGTGGACAATTTCGTTTTTACATTCACTACAAAAATGTTTGCATTTAGCTACTGAAAAATTACAACAACATGAAAATGCAGTAGCAAATAGTTGATGTTAACAACGGCAATGATCATTATTTTCTATAGTGATTTGTTGTAGCAAATACTATCTGCGACACTCAGTATCCCCGTTGCAAATAGTGGCATCGCTTTGAAAACTAAGAACTTGAAGGTTTTTTAGTTATTAAAATCGGGCTAGCTTTGAAATGTTGGTTTTAAGTCTATTTAATTTTTTGGTTGAATTGAGTTGGGGCTGAGTTGGGTCAGCTCGACGATGCTAATTAAGCCAAAGTATAGATAAACATAAATGTTTAAAATCTGAAATCATTTTCATAAAAATACCTTTTCCACTACATAATTATTAATCATGCCCTTCGAGAAGATCACAGTCATAAATGTGCTGAAAATACACAATCTTTGCATTCAAATCGTACCCAACATTGTAACCTTGTTGAGCATTCATCCCGAAAATGGTAACGTCGGGGGACCGGACCACGGCCAAGCAGAAGACGTCGTCCTTAACTTGAATGAAGGTTCCGAATCTATCAAGCTCGAGGCTTGTGCTCTCCAGAAAGTGAAACCCCAACAACGGGAACCCTTGAGCGTCTCTCTCCGCGACTCCTCGATAGCATAGCTCGTACGGCTTGTACGGCGGCGGAACTTCTTGCAGAATTCTCCCGGCCAACTTCCGAATCTTTGCCTTCATCACGTCGAAAGCTTCCGTGTACAGATACGATAGGGTTGACCCGGTGTCGAGAATCACTCCTTTCCTTAGCGTCATCTTTTTAAATACTTGGAAGTCTATGGCCATTACCTGCATATAGATGTTCATATAGATCGTTAAGTTAACAGACTGCCTTCTGTATTATGAAATGATTGATTTACTGCTTCGAATAAAAAAGTCAAAAAAAAAATTAATAATGGGTCAAATACTTATATACATCCTGAAAGTTTGGGCCGAGTTACATACCTGCCAATCTAAGCTGATGTTTAAGAGGTGGAGGTGGTAGAGGCCGTTTCTTAAGTAAAAGGGAGTTCCTCGGCCGGGGAAGTCGACGGCGTCGCCGAACGACAAGCAGTTGTAAGGGTAAGAGAGGTCATACAAGCTGCTGACGCAGTAGGAAAATTTGGGTCCCACTTCGGTGAGCAAGTTCTTGAAATTATTCTCTACCTCTACGGCTAGCCCTAGAACTCCGGTGAGACGCGGGTCAGGGTCTTCGAGCCCGGTCATCAAATGGCTGCATCCGAACGTGACGTTTGGGATGACGGTGGTCGAGTCGTTGTATGTTCGGAAGGTTAGTTGTTCGGTGGCTTTTTCTCCTTTGCTGCGAATGCTATGTCTGTAATACTCTGTTGTGTACAGGCACTTGCTGACTGACCATGGCCAAACTTGTCCTTCATTGTAATTATATGAAGGAAAAAATTATTAATAACAAATTACAAGAAAAGTCACTTTTAGTGACCGTAATTTTGGAAAACGGTAACTAAATTGATTGTGCTAAAACTATTTAGTGACCGCGTTAGAGTTTTAGTGACCGTTTCATATAGCGGTCACTAAAAAACCATTTTACGAAATCTACGGTCACTAAAAGCGATTTTTCTTGTAGTTGAATCACTAAAAACGGTTTAAAACCATTAATAACATTATGTTATAAAATATTAAAATCAAATGGATCAAATAAAATACATGAAAAATCAAAGGTAGTAAAAAGGTAAATGTCCACGGACTCATAATACATACTGTCGCACGATACGCAGTCTTCGGTACACGGCAGAGACTTGTAAGTCTTGGACTTGGCCGGCTCGAACGTGCTGATGCTCGGAAAGCAAGGATGCAAGGCAAGCAATTCACCCACGTCAAGGGGCTTCCAGTGTCCATGACGGCAAGCTGCGAGACAGGTGGATCGCCTATCGAAAAGTTGACCAAGATTAAACCATGATTGGTGGACGGGATCAGCCCTGCCTCGATTCCGTCGACCAATGATGATGATGAAGAAGATAGGAGGGCGTGTCGGGCGAGGCTGGATTGCGTCGCCCTTTTGGCTCGGTCGGCAGTGGTTTCAGAGGCGTTGTAGAACGGGGAGAATATGGAGTCGCGATGGATGAGTCGAGTTGTGATTTTGAAGCCATGGGAATATTGTGCTAGGAGGATGAAGATGGTGGTGATCATGAGAGCTTTTGTTGGTTCCATTGTTTCTTTGATTTTGGTTTTCTTGATGAATTCTTGTAGGGAATTTATTGATTGGTTTTTTTATGGATATGTTCTTTTTTTGTGGAATATCTTAATATTTTTTCCATGTTAGTTTTCAAATAAGCATTAAACCATAGGGAAGTCAAAGAACTAAAAGGCAAAATGGGATTCCATTCTTAAAGAGTATTAAATGCAAAATCAAAGATAGATGGGAGTTATAAAAGGAAGCTTGGCTTGATATCCATTTTGGTCATTACCTATGGGATTTGTAACAGATTGGTCATTACTCTTTAATTTGTAACTTACTTACTTGTCATTAACATATGGTGGTTGTAACAATTTGGTGAATCCGTCAACTCTTCATTCAAATTCTCTGTTAAGTGCTGATGTTAACATACCAACTCAACTTTTTTTTCCACCTCACCCCCTTACTGTCACGTCACTTAATCCACCCATAACTCAACTCATCCAACACAGCCTAACTCGAGTACATATACACGTCTGTTAGGTTGAGTTACTCTTCTGATCATGGCAGTTTCCGTTGCTTGCCTTAGCTATCATTCTACTAATTTTGTTCATTTGAATTTTATATTTATTTTCGGTTAAACGGATGGTTGAGATAATGACAAGTAAGCGGGTGCAATTTGGTATAAAATTTTATTTACGAATATATATAATAATATAACATATATATATAACATATAATATGTTATATTATTATGTTTATATAGCTTATACATATTTTACACATTCAAGTATGTTGAACTCGATTTTACGTTGGGTAAAGTTTTTTTTTTTTTTTTGAGGTAAAGATCAATTTCATTAATTAGCTCTCGTGTGAAATCGAGCAAAAATCAAACAAGGTCTCATCGAGCCACAAAGGACGACTAGCACCCACCAACGGGGAATCGTAAAAACATGAGTGCCTAGCCATAGCATGGGCCACTCCGTTACATCCTCGCCGAACAAAACTCAGAGAAAAATTTGGGTTACGATCGAGTACAGAGCAGCACCCTTTAACGATCTCCCCCACTTCCGTCCAGTCTTCAGCACGTGCATGAACTGCATGGACAATCACCTGTGCATCTGATTCGACTAGCACTCGCTGCCATCCTTTCAGACTCCAACCAGCTGAGTGCTTCAAGCAATGCACGAGCTTCGGCTTCATGACTTCTCCAGCATCCTCCCCACGAAGCTATTCGAAACCGTACCAAAGCACCTGTTGCATCCCGAATACAGATACCCACACCTGTCCGTTGTTCTTCCTCAAAACACGCCGCATCAACATTGCATTTGACCGCTCCAGGTTCGGGGACGTGCCATCTATCACACCGAGCATTCAGATTCACCTGCCTGACTCCCTCGTCTGTCCCCGTAGCGATGCTAATATTTTCTCTCACCTTCAACCAGTCTAGTAACTCGTCCAGGCCCGGCTTAATGATCCAGGTCGGCACCGTCGACTTGTTGTTCCACACCCTCGCATTCCGCTCTTTCCAGATCGACCATAGCACCACCAACACCTGTTGAACAATAGCCTCCTGATGCCCCCCGATGAAAGACAACAGCCATTCGCGCACACCTGCCTGCCCAGCTAGACTTGTATGAACAACCCCATGCAACCCCGCCTGTTGCCAACACCCAACTGCCACTGGGCATTCAAAGAAGAGATGCCAGGCTGTCTCATCCGGTCCACCGCAACTTCCACACGCCAAGGGCAGATAAACTCCTCTGGTTCGAAGCGCCGTCTTAGTCGGGACGACTCCTCTTCCAAGCCGCCAGCCGAAATGCTTAATCTTGGGTGGTGCTCTTATATTCCACAGTCCTGTCCACTCACCATCCACGTGTAGATGATCACGATTATTCACCCTCTCCATCGCAACCCTATACGCTGAACGCACCGTATACACTCCGTTCTTACTGAAATGCCACACCCTCCTATCCTTCCTCCCCGGGGTCGGAGGAGGCATGCTAAGGATCTGAACTGCATCGCGTTCATTGAACATCATCTCGATGTGCTCCTCGTCCCATTCCACTCCCCCGGGATGGCAAGATCTTGTACCCGAAGGTCTGCAAGCTCCACGTCCATAGGTGTAGTAACTTTGAAGTTTTCCTCATCCCGAATCCACCTATCCTCCCAAACATTAACATCCGCTCCATCACCGATCCTCCACCGACTTCCACTCTCAACAACCACCCGGGATGACCAGATACTCTTCCAAACTAGGCTAGGGTTTGATCCCTCCTTTGCCGACAAAAAATTCCCCTCCGGAAAGTATTTCGCTTTGAAGATTCGCGTCACTAGAGCATCTGAGTCAGAAAGAAATTTCCAACCTTGTTTCCCAAGCATTGCCAGGTTGAAACCTGTGAGATCACGGAACCCCAACCCACCGTGTTCCTTCCTCGTGCATAGTCTCTCCCACCGCATCCACCGAATACCACCACGACCCTCACTCTTCGTGCCCCACCAAAAACTGTTCATCATCTTCTGTATCTCATCTGCCAATGTAAAAGGGAGCAAGAACACGTTCATAGTATACGTTGGAATAGATTGAAGAACAGCTTTAATGAGGACCTCCTTCCCACCGTGTGATAAGAACCTCCCTTTCCAACCTTGCATTTTCCGCCAAATATGGTCTTTAACAAACCCGAGGACCTGCTTCTTATTCTTCCCAACAATTGATGGAAGACCAAGATACCTCCCCGTGTTAAAAGCTCCTCCAATCTCCAAGATCGCGGATATTCCCTCTTGTAGCACGGTCGCCGTATTCTTGCTGAAAAAGACTCCGGATTTTCCACAATTGATGGCTTGACCCGAAGCTTTCTCATAAGTAACAAGAATACGCTTAACTTCTCTCGCCTCCGGTATGTCTGCTCTACAAAAAAGGAAGCTATCGTCAGCAAAAAACAAGTGTGAGAGGTATGGTGCCCCTCTACACACTCTCACTCCATGCACTCTACCCGCCCGCTCGGATCTAGACAGTAATGCCGAGAGCCCCTCTGCGCAAAGCACAAAGAGAAACGGGGACAGCGGACATCCCTGCCTTAAACCCCTCCCAGGATTGATCGGTCCCACTCGCTCCGAGTTAACTGCAACCTCATACTCCACAGAGCGGACACACATCATCATCCACCGAATCCATTGCTCACAGAAACCCATCGTGCGCATGACTCTTTCCAAGTACTCCCATGCAACTCTATCGTACGCCTTGGATATATCAATTTTGATTGCAACCTCCCCACACTTAGCATTTTGGATTCTCTTCATACGGTGTAGAGTCTCGAAAGCCACCAAGATATTATCTGTATAGATCTTCCTGCAATAAAAGCTGACTGTTGTACCGAGACAAGTTTAGGTATGACTCTCCTAAGTCGGTTTGCCAATACCTTCGCAAGCACTCGATACAGAACGTTACAGAGTGAGATTGGCCGCAGATCCTTCATGCATGTCGGAGTATCAACCTTCGGGATCAGTACTATGTTAGTGCGGCGCATGATGATCGGTCAGCTCACTCTCTGCCAGCCAATCTCGACAGCTTCTAAACACAAACTCACCAATATCCGGCCAGAACTTCTGATAAAAGCCCGGGTTAAACCCATCCGGACCTGGTGCTTTATTCGGATCCATCGAGAAGAGAGCTTGCTTGAACTCCTCCAATGTGAAATCCCGAAGGAGATTTCGGTTATCACTCTCCGTCACTTTTGACTGGATTGCTGCCATCACTTCAGCCGTGTCAACTTCCTCCTCACGAAACAACTCCCGAAAATAGTTGGCTGCCTCCAATCCCATCTCATAATCGGATTCTGCCCAGCTTCCATCCTCCCTACGCAGCCGATTCAATTTCTTGAACGCCTTACGTCCATTGGCAACTGCATGGAAATAGCGGGTATTTAAATCGCCATCCTTAAGCCAAAACTGTTTCGCCCTTTGTTTCCAATGCGCCTCCTCCTTCTGCAGTAGCTCCAACACCTCCTCTCTTGTTTTATTAAACTCGGCCACTGCCTCCTCATCTGTACAGCCCCTTAGTCTTTCCATTTTTTCATTCCCTCGTCGAATACTCCCCTTGAACCGCAAGTCAAGCTGCCTCCCCCATTCCATAAGGCTGGACGCACAGCTGTCCAATCTATCTTCAATCGGCCCACCACCTGACTCACGCCAAGCTCTCTTGAAAACCTCCCCCAACTCCGGTTCTTGGTGCCATTTGTTTTCGTACCTGAATCGTCTCTGAACTCTCCTCCTACCCTCTCCACTGGTGTTCAATAAAATTGGAGAGTGATCAGAAATTGGTGCGATCAAGTTTGTGAGTGTGGCATCCGGATTCAACACCAACCACCCGTCATTCGTCCATGGCTCTATCCAGACGTTCCTCAACATGGTTCGGACTACCTCTAGATCGCTCCCACGTATATGGATATCCCTGTAAGGGGATATTACAAAGGCCACAGTCATGAACCGCCATTCTAAAGCCATCAATAAGCGCCTGCGGATGAGCATGCAATCCTTTCTTGTCCTCCATGTTCAGCATGTCATTAAAATCCCCAATACACACCCAAGGCAAGTCAACCCTAATTGATCTGAGCATATCCCACGATTCCTGTCTCCTTGCTCGCTCTGGTAAACCATAGAAGCCTGTTAGTCGAAACAAGCTACATCCAGCTCCCTTGCTTCCAGGTTAATGAAATGTCTACTATAGTTTACCAAAGTCACTCTATTATCTCCATTCCAAAGAACTCCAATCCCTCCACTATGCCCCACTGCATCCACCGCCATGCACCCATCATACTTAACCTCCCTTCTAATGCTTTCAATTCTTTGCTTCGAACAAAAAGTTTCAATGAGAATCACCACATCCGGCCTATGAGCTCTAACAAGCTCACCCACCACCTGAACTGCTCGAGGTTGGCCCAACCCTCGACAGTTCCAACATAAAATAATCATTGCGGTGGGCAGGTCCCGGTGACCGGTCCTGCCTGCACCACGTTTTTTGGATCATGGCCTCCGTTAGGGTTGTTGCTATTACCTCTCCTTCGCTTTCTATCTTCCACCACCTCAATTCCTTCCATATCACTCCTGCCAACACGCTCACCTTCCCCTCCTGGTGAGCTCCAGCCACCCACCTGAACACCGAGATTGCCCATTAGGGCATGGACATTGATAGGTTTCGGTTTCGGCAGTTGGTTAACGGGCAGATCTCCCAGCACCTGCCTACCTTGCGTTAGCACTTCATCAGCTGGTTGCTCCCCCGAGCGCACAATCCACTGCTCGCCCTCGTTACCTCCTTCGCGCTTCAGCTCCGCCCTCAACTCCGAGCTCCACCCTCGAACCAGTTTGTCCTCCGGGGTTTGGTACCAAATCTCACAGTGTCTTTCAATGTGACCAATGCGGCCACAAACGTAGCAGAAAGCCGGGAGCCTCTCATAGCGAAACTTTGCCTTCAGCCACTCACCACCGGGCCTCCGGACCTTCCTTCCTTTAACGAGAGGCTTAGTAACATCGAAGCGCGCCCGGACTCTCATGTATGGTGCCTCCACAGTATACACCTTCCGCTCGTCCCAGGCAATATATTCTCCCACATAATCTCCCAGCATCTTCCCAACCCTCTCGTGCAGAATGCCGGTGGAAGATCATGGATTTGTATCCAAAACTCCGTCATAATAAGTGGTACCGTCGTCGGTGTCTCACCCGCCTTCAGCTCTCTCATTACCAGCAGCGCGTTATCAAAAGACCACGGGCCCCTCTCGCTTACCCATTGGAGATCTCGTTCGTGGTAAAACCGAAAGAGTATCAACCGATCACCAAGTTCTTCAAAGGTAATCCCTTTGCCCGGTCGCCAGATAGAAGCAAGACGATTCTGCATCGCACGGAAGTTTATTGCTTTTGACGTCATGAACATCCCTACCATGCAGTTCGCGTAGATATCGATGCCCTCGTTCAGATCCAGTTCTGCAAGCTCCAATCCCACATCGTCGTCGTCGGACAGATCCGACTGTTGGAGTGTATGCGCCATTCTACGAGTAATCAGTGGGAGATTCGTGAAGCAAAGAGAAGAAAAGAACAAGAGGAAAAAAAGATGCGCCGTCACAAAACCCTAGGAAAAACCCTAAAACCTCTCAAAGGGAGGACGCCTCTCATACGGAGGAAAAAAAAAACGTTGGGTAAAGTTTTGATTTGCATTTTTATTTTGTTTGTTCGAGAGTTTGATCTCGAGTTATTATTTTTCATTTTTTTTCCGCTATCCTCCTACTTGTACAAAAATTTATCATTTTACTCTCAGTTCAATTGTGTTAGTTTCTTTAATTAATAAATAAATAAATAAAGTTTGTCAATATACACTTATAATTAATATACTTTATTATAAACATATGTGTAAGGTATAAAATACTTCTTCAAATATATTATATAATAAAAAGATTTTCTCTCTGAGTAGAGCAGCTTCTCTCTGTTTTCAGAGCATCCATCTCCTTTCTGGAGCTTCTCCTTCACTCTTTCACTCTTTCCTTTCCTCTTCTCTTTTCTCTCTATGGTTGACAATCAAAATCTGGTTGATCTTATTAATAGCACAGCAATGATGAGTTGTGAAGAACCAATCCTTCATCTCCACAGGGATCCAAACAGAAGTGGTTCTTTCTCTCGACGTTCGTTAGTTGGCCGCTTTATCAGTCAAAGAACTTGCTCTATATCTGCTTTAAGAATAATGCTTTACGTGTTTGACATCTCAAAGGAGACCTTCGAGTTCAATCTCTGCCAGGGCAGAATTTATTTCTCTTCAATTTCTTTGAAGAAGAAGATAAAGTTCGGGTTCTATCCAATAGCCCTTGGTCCTTGATGCAGTCACACTTAGTTTTACAAAGCTGGGATACTCTGAATTCACCTCAAGAATTTCATATTGATTCAACTCTAGCATGGGTTCGGGTTCTGGGACTCACCCCGGATCTTCGAGGTGATGATAATGTTACTCTGGTTTCTACTCTGTTCAAATCTTTGGTTGCTATAGATGAGGAAGGCCGTCATCCTGAAGAATGGAGTAGCTATCTTCGGCTGTATCTGGAGTTATTCATAGACAAACCATTACCAACTGGTTTTCAGTATCCTGGTGAACATGGAGATCTGCTTAAGATTGAATTCGTTTATGAAAACATTCCGGACTTCTGTTATTGTTGTGGTATGATGGGACATACCATTTCATACTGTGAATTGCGCTCTTCAAATGCAGAATTCTTTCAAACACATCCAACACGATATGGCAGTCATATGCGTGTTGAAGTTCCCAGGAAAGTTGAAGGTAATCGGCCTGTGGGAAGGAGATCTTCTGATTTTGATACAAGGAAATCACCAGTAGCAGACTCCTCTTCAACTTCTGACCATAGGTCAACCGATAGCCATGCGGTGGATCAAGCAGGTGACGAGGATTCAGCTATGTTTCCTTCTTCAGTAGGAAATCCAATTCTACAGCTGTCAGCAATTCCTCACTCCACAACTGACCTCTCTGCTTCTGAAAGGTTGACAGCACCTGTTATTTTGTCTTTTCCTTCTGGAATTATTTCAAAGACTCCTTTCAGGCTGGCAACTGCTGATATTTTTGCCCCTTTCTGGATTGGCTATCAACACCCATCTTTTATGAATGAATTGGGTTTTACTCATCTGAATTTCCCAAATAATGTGTTGATCTTACGATCTTTAGCTCAGTATTATACAGGGATCTCTTCTGATGAAGTTATGTCTATGCCATTACCTATCTTGGTTTACTCACTTTTTAAGTTGCAGAGTGATCACATCTCCAATGTTATTAATGCTCTTCATCCTAGTCATCCTTGTTTCAAGCCTTCTGCTGGGAATCCTCTGGACTCTGCTCTACCATTTCTAAAACCAGATAGGAGCTGCTGGGAAAATCTCTGTGGTTCCCAGCCAGACCCAGCATTGGTTCACTCAGTTAAGAAAAGAAGGATTACTACAACTTTGAAACCCCCTACTACCTTGGATGATTGGGACAATGAACCAGGGAGCTATAATATGGGTCTTATGTCTGGAGAAAGACCACTCAGGATATTCAGAAAACCAAGACTCCCTTCTTCTTCACATTCTATTAATGAGATTGTGGATGAGGTTTCTGCTGAAAAGGCTTCGGTGGCAGGCCAATTGCCACCATGTTCCAAATGATGCTGAGTTGGAATTGCAGGGGTTTGGGACAGTCTCCTGCAATTCAATATCTTCAGACCTTGATCTGTAAGCATTGTCCCTCCATAGTTTTCCTTATGGAGACAAAACAAGCAAGGAATTCTATGGAAACGTTACGCCGACGATTTAAGTTTACTCACTGTTTTTATGTTGATCCAGATGGTTTATCCGGAGGTTTGTCTCTTTGGTGGACTAGAGACATTGATATTCAGATTCTCAGAAGTACCAAGAACTACATAGATGTTTTTTTAACATCTGATGTAAGTTATAAAATCAGTTTCATTTATGGTGCTCCTCGAAGAGAAAATCGTAATCTGGTCTGGGAAGAAATTATTTCCAATCATGCTTCTACTCTTCATGATCCATGGTGCTTACTTGGAGACTTCAATGCAATTTGTTGTCCAACAGAAAAATCAGGTTCCAATCCACCTGACTCTTCTACAATGAGAGACTTCAATAGCTTCATTCAATTGCTTAACCTGATTGAGGTCCGTTCACAAGGGTCCTGTTATACTTGGACTAATAATAACACAGTTGGGGGTCTGGTTCGCCAAAAGCTTGATCGGGTGCTGTGTAATAATGGTTGGATGGATTTGTTTCCCAGGGTACATTCATATGTTCATGCTATTACACAATCGGATCATGCTCCTTTAACTGTCCTTCTTGATCCAGCTACACGAGCAAGCAAAAGAGGATTTAAATATGAAGAAAGTTGGCTCTTGGAATCCACATATCTTAACCAAGTTCAACTCAACTGGTGTAAGGGTTCTTCTTCAACAGAGAGGTTGCATTTTGTGCTGAAGCCTTAACAGATTGGAAGAAAAAAGTGATTGGTAATAACAATAATATCATTACACAGTTACTTCATGAGCTGGATGTTCTATCCTCTTTGCATATTACTCCCCTTACTGCTCAAAGAATTAAAGATATCAACACTGAGCTGGCAAGAAGATGGTCTATACAAGAATCATACTGGTCTCAGAGAGCAAAGTATGACTGGCTAAAACTTGGTGACAACAATACCAAGTTTTTTCACAGATCCACTCAACAACGAAGGAGTTTGAATACTATTACCTCTCTCTTGTCAGAGACTGGTATTTTGATCAACACTCCTGCTGACCTCACTGCTCATATTATCAGTTTCTATACTACTCTTTTCACTCAAGAATTGGAGGTCACAGATTACTCTTTCCTGGGGAACTTACCTACAAAGATTGATGCTCATATGAATCATCATCTGATACGGCCAGTAACAGACTCTGAGATAAAGACTGCAGTTTTTCAAATGGCTCCATCTAAAGCCCCTGGCCCTGATGGATTTCCAGGGCGGTTTTTTCAGGAACATTGGGACCTTATCTCAACTGTGTTCTGTTCAGAGGTTCACTCTTTCTTTCAGACAAGGGTTATATTGGATTCTTGGAATGACACTTTCATTAGCCTCATTCCTAAAGTTAAACATCCTCAGTATATCACTCAGTTCAGGCCAATAGGTTTGGCCAACTTTAGGATGAAAGTCATTTCAAAAATTATGACTTCAAGGTTGAAGCCTTACATCTCTGGCATTATTTCTGAGTTGCAATCTGCATTCACTGGCAATCGGTGCATACAAGATAATGTTGTGATTGTGCATGAAGCAGTTCACAAACTTAGAACACGGAAGAAAGGAAATAAGTATGACTTCCTCTTTAAAGTTGACATGCTCAAAGCTTTTGATCGTGTTTCTTGGGATTTCCTCTTTGCAACTCTTCATGCCATTGGCTTTCATGAGACCTGGATCCATTGGATTCAAAGTCTGGTCACTTCAGTTCGTTTTAATGTTCTTCTCAATGGTGCTGAGACTCAGTGGTTCACTCCATCTAGAGGATTACGTCAGGGTGATCCTTTATCCCCATATCTGTTCATCCTGGTATCCAATGTATTATCCTTTATGATTCAGCAATCAGTTTCAATGGGGAAAATTAAAGGAGTCAGACTTAATCGTTTTTGCCCTGTGTTGCATTATATATTATTTGCTGATGACACTGTATTATTTGGTTCAGCAACAGTCACTGAGGCTAAGAATATGATGATTGTGTTGAACAGATACTGCCAGTCCTCAGGACAAGCTATCAATGCTCAGAAATCCTCTATTCTGTTTTCTGCAAATACACCAGATGTCCTCAAGAACTCAATTGCTTCTGAATTTGGAGTTACAAGTTCTACTTCACTTGGAAACTATCTTGGAGTTCCAGCAGAATGGGGATCTACTAAAAAGGAAACTTTCAAATTTATTCTTGAAAGACTTACTGTCAGAGCTAAATCATGGCAATCAAATTTGCTGTCTCATGCTGGGAGGTCAGTAATGATCAAGTCTATCCTTCAAGCTCTTCCTTCTTATCTATTCTCATGCTTTTTGCTGCCTAAGCATATTCTAAAGAAAATGGAACAAATCATTGTAAATTTCTGGTGGAGTGGTGATATCTCTAGTGCAAGATTACATTGGTTACCTGCTGATGCACTTAGGAAATCAGTTTCAGAATGAGGATTGGGATTTCGAAATCTATATGATTTCAATCTAGCTTTTATAGCTAAGATGGCTTGGAAAATTATAATCAATCCATACTCTTTATGGACTCAGCTTTTGAAGGGATTGTATTTTCCACACACTGACTTTATGCAGGCTACTAGACATTGCAGATCTTCTTGGATCTGGTCTGGTATAATGGGAGGGAGAAAAGCCTTGCTACAAGGATTGAGGAAAAGCATAGGAGATGGCCAGGGAACTTCCATCACAGAAGCATGGATACCTGAAGCATATCCAGGTTTTATTGGTCATTCAACACATGTTTCCTCTACTACTAAAGTTGCTGATTTTATCTTAAATCCTCAAAGGCTTTGGAATGTGTCCAAGCTTCGATCTGTGTTCTCTGAACATGTGGTCAAACAAATTCTGCTGATCCCTATAGGTCCTAATGGCTTCTCAGATCATTTTGTTTGGCATTTTGAGTCTTCAGGGAATTTTACAGTTAAATCATGTTATAAGCTTCTTCAGGCTAATAGAGGTTCAAACTCTCATCCTTTGGATTCCAGTACAAGGAAGCTTTGGAAATGGCTTTGGAAACTTGATTTACCACCAAAAATAAAATTCTTCATTTGGAGAGCTTGCAAAAATGCACTTCCTACTCGATTAGGTCTGCATAGAAGAAGATGTGAAATTTCTGGAATCTGTGTTACTTGCACTGCTGCAGATGAAAGTACAGAACACATTCTTTTTCACTGTTTTAAAGCATGTCCTTCTGGCAGCAGGTGATGCCTTCTGTTGTCTGCCCTGCTCATGATCAGTCAACTAAGGATTGGTTTGCAGGTTTAGTAAACTCTTTTTCTCCAGTTGCAGCAACAGAGATTAGTTTCACGGTTTGGTATCTCTGGAAAATGAGGAATGAGATGCTTTTCCAAGATCAGGTACCTAATTTGATAAATCTGGCAGTAAGAAGGTCTCATGAATTACAGCAATGGAAAGCTATTGCTCATTTGCCACGTCCAGTTACTTCTAGCTCTTATACAGATCATTCACTTACTTCTCTAGCTCCGACATCCTTGTCTTAAAGGATTGTGTGTGATGGTGCATATCTGGCTACCATCCGGAATGGAGCTTATGGTGTCATTATGTATGATGCTGAGGGTCGTTTAGTCAATGGTAGAGCTAGCAGTTTCTATTGTGCAGCACCTATATGCGCTGAAGCTTCTGCAATCCTTTCTGCAGTTCAATTGGCTCAATCTTCTTCAACACTAACGGTTATCTACTCTGATTGCAAAGTTCTTATTACAGCAATTCAGGAACCTGAAAACACTTGGCCTTGGATTGTTGCAGGCACATTAGCATCAATTACAAGAACACTCTTTTGGAATCAGCAGATATATGTTTGTTATGGATCAAGATCGATGATTCAGTTGGCACATCATATAGCGCACCAACCTCGAGATCACATTTTGCCACGAGATTGGCTATCTCGCCTGTAGTGTTTGTATTGTAATGTTCTAAGTTTCTTTCAAGTTTATTTTCTTTTGTTTTTCTGTGTTCTACAGAACTGCTTTCTCTTGTCTCTGTAAGCTGTTTTTGAAGTGCTGCAATAATATCACCACCTTTTCCTCAAAAAAATATATTATATAACACATATATACTTTATATATTTGTTATATATAACGTTGAAAACTTGATACCTACCGTAAAAGTGGTGATTCGTACCTATTATATATATATTTAGTAAAAAAATGCGCTAGATTTGTCCTAAAATGTGCTAAATTTGTCCCGATAAATGTGCTAAATTTGTCCCAAAATCCGCTAAATTTGTCCAAAAAGAGGCTAGATTTGCCACCAAAAATGTGTTAGATTTGTCCCAACATGGGCTAGATTTGTCCCAAAATACGCTAGATTTGTCTCAAAATGCGCTAGATTTGTCCCAAAATGCGCTAAATTTGTCCCAAAGTGCGCTAGATTTGTCCCAAAATACTTTAGATTTGTCCCAAAAAATGTGCTAGATTTGTCGCAAAAATGCGCTAAATTTGTCCCAAAATGCTTAAGATTTGTCCAAAAATGCGCTAGATTAGTCTCACAATGTGCTAGATTTTTCTAAAAAATGAGCTAGATTTGTCCCAATATGCGCTAGATTTGTCCCAAAATACTCTAGATTTGTCTCAAAATGCGCTAGATTCAAAAGAGGCTAGATTTGTCCACAAAAATTTGTTAGATTTGTCCCAAAATGCGCTAGATGTGTCTCAAAATGCGCTAGATTTGTCCCAAAAAATGCGCTAGATTTATCCCAAAATGTGCTAGATTTGTCTCAAAATGCGTTATATTTGTCCCAAAATATGCTAGATTTGTCCCAAAAAGTGTGCTAGATTTGTCCAAAATGCACTAGATTTGTCCAAAAATGCACTAGATTTGTCTCACAATGTGCTAGATTTATCCCAAAAATGCGCTAGATTTGTCCCAATATGCACTAGATTTGTCCTAAAATGCGCTAGATTTGTCTCATTATGCGCTTTTTTTTCTCAAAATACGCTAAATTTGTCCTAGAATGCTCTAGATTTGTCCCAAAATGTATTAGATTTGTCCCAAAAAATGCGCTAGATTTATCCCAAAATGCGCTAGATTTGTCTCAAAATGCGTTAGATTCGTCCCAAAATATGCTAGATTTGTCCCAAAAAAATGTGCTAGATTTGTCACAAAATGCGCTAGATTTGTCCAAAATAGTCTAGATTTGTCCCAAAATGCCCTAGATTTGTCTCAAAATGCGATAGATTTTTCCCAAAAGAGGTTAGATTTGTCCAAAAAAATGTGCTAGATTTGTCTCAAAATGAGCTAGATTTGTCCCAAGATGCGCTAGTTTTGTCTCAAAAATGCGCTAGATTTCTCTCAAAAGGGGCTAGATTTGTTCCCAAAAATGCGCTAGATTTGTCCCAAAATGCGCTAGATTTGTCCCAAAATGCGCTAAATTTGTCCCAACAAATGAGCTAGATTTGTCCCAAAATGCGCTAGATTTGTCTCAAAAATGTGTTAGATTTGTCCCAAAAGATGCTAGATTTGTCCCAAAAAATGCTAGATTTATCCCAAAATGCGCTAGATTTGTCCCAACAAATGCGCTAGATTTGTCCCAAAATGCGCTAAATTTGTCCCAACAAATGCGCTAGATTTGGCCCAAAATGCGCTAGATTTGTCCCATAAAGCGCTAGATTTGTCCCAAAATGCGCTAGATTTGTCCCATGATGCACTAGATTTGTCCCAAAATGTGCTAGATTGTCCAAAAATGCACTAGATTTGTCCAAAAATGCACTAGATTTTCTCACAATGTGCTAGATTTGTCCCAAAAATGCGCTAGATTTGTCCCGATATGCACTAGATTTGTCCCAAAATGCGCTAGATTTGTCCCAGTAAATGCGCTAGATTTGTCTCAAAATGCTTTAGATTTTGTCCCAAAAAAATGCGCTAGATTTGTCTTAAAATGCGGTAGATTTATCCCAGAATGCTTTAGATTTGTCCAAAATGCGCTAGATTTTCCCACAATGTGCTAGATTTGTCCCAAAAATGCGCTAGATTTGTCCCAAAATTCGCTAGATTTGTCCTAACAAATGCGCTAGATTTGTCCTAACAAATGCGCTAGATTTGTCCCAAAATGCCCTAGATTTGTTTCAAAATGCGCTAGATTTGTCCCAAAGAGGCTAGATTTGTCCAAAAGATGCTAGATTTGTCCCAAAATGCGCTAAATTTGTCCCAACAAATGCGCTAGATTTGGCCCAAAATGCGCTAGATTTGTTCCATAAAGCGCTAGATTTGTCCCAAAACGCGCTAGATTTGTCCATAATGCACTAGATTTGTCCAAAATGTGCTAGATTATCCAAAAACGCACTAGATTTGTCCAAAAATACACTAGATTTGTCTCACAATGTGCTAGATTTATCCCAAAAATGCGCTAGATTTGTCCCAATATGCACTAGATTTGTCCTAAAATGCGCTAGATTTGTCTCACAGTGTGCTAGATTTGTCCCAAAAAATGCGCTAGATTTGTCTCACAATGTGCTAGATTTGTCCCAAAAAATGCGTTAGATTTGTCTCAAAATGTGCTAGCTAGATTTGTCCTAACAAATGCGCTAGATTTGTTCCAAAATGGCCTAGATTTGTCTCAAAATGCGCTAGATTTATCCCAAAAGAGGCTAGATTTGTCTCCAAAAATGTGCTAGATTTTTCCAACAATTGCGCTAGATTTTTCCCAAACGCGCTAGATTTTCCCCAAATGTGCTAGATTTGTCCCAAAAATACGCTAGAGTTGACCCAAAATGCTCTAAATTTGTCTCACATGCATTGATAGCCCATAAATTGGGTAAGTCGAGTATTGGGTTGTTCGACCCTTAGGCCAAGGCCTATCAATTGCTCTCAAGTGTAGTTTAGGAGTATGCCCTTAATAACTTTTGTACAACACTCTAAACTCGAAAAGTGGAGCTCACCATTTCTTGGACCACTAACTAGCATCCACATGCTTCTCATGCTACTATAAATAACTCATCTTATTATAAATAAACCACATTCAAGTTCAAGATTCCCTCGCTTCCAAGATCTGACAATCAAGGCCCTGAAAATAAATCCTCGAAGCTTTCAAGTCATACCCGACATTATAACCTTGTTGAGCCATTATACCAATGATGCTAAGATTCGGCGACCTAATAACAGCGAAGCAGAAAGTGTTGTCGTCAGCCTGTATGAACATTCCTCTATTGTCGATTTCGATCACGGCTTCGCCCGCGAATCGAAGCTCCATGATTGGGAATTCTCTACCTTCTGCGTTCACCGTTCCTTTGTAACAAAGCTCGAACTCCTCACGCAGAGGAGCTTCGGTCAAAAACGAGGGTGCAAACTTCTTAACCTCGGCCTTCACCACCTCGAATGCTTCACTGTGTAGCATCATAATATTCGTTCCGCTGTCCACTGTGATTCCTTCCTTCGACATCTTCCTGAACACTTCGTTGCCAATGCCCAGTATCTGTTCCATGGAATTGGACACATAGTAAGCATTTATTCTATACCTAAACAAACAATTATGTGTCCTAATAACGGTAATTTATGGACCCAAAATTATAATTTACAATGAAGGCGGATAACTAGATAATTGTTTGATGGGGCCGCTAGGACGACGCAGTCAGAGCGGGTCAGGTGACTCAAAGAAGATATCTGCAAGACATTATCAGAAACCTAGAAGCTCGTAAGCAATGAAGAGCCACTACAAAAAAGTTTACCTTTAGCTACTACAAAATTATAACGGCATGAAAATGTAGTAGCAAATAGTTAGTATTTGCTACGGCAGTCACTATTTCATGTAGTAATTTGCAGTAGCAAATACTATTTGCCACGCCACTATTTGCTACACTCAGTTGAAAAATAATTCATACCCGGCCTCCTAAGCGGATACTTGTTAATCGGACGAAGTAATCGCCCCTCCTTTCGGTATAAAACGGAGTTGAGTCACCGAGCAAGTTGGATTCGTCGCCGATGGTCAAGTGGTTGTAAAGATATGTGTACTACCGACGCAATAGGAGAATTTGGAACCCAATTTGGTGATGAGTGGATTCTCACCATAAGGCAACCCGGCTCGTCCTATTGATCCTCCAAGCCCTAAAATTCCGTTAACCATGTAGTCGAGCTTTCCGGTTCCGATTACCATACTCGAGCAACCGAAATGGACGTCGGGGACGGTAACGAGTCCGTCGTCGGGGTTGTTGGACGCTACTCCCGATAAAGAGGGGATGGGGGCAGAGAGTCAGACTGTGAGGGGTGATGTAACAGGAGGCAATTTTTTGGGAGATGGGGTGACAGTTGGGAGAGAGAAGGAGGCTGGCGGCACAGTGGGTAGGGTTTGGGAAGGGAAGAAATTAAAGAGGGTGGCAGGCTTGGGAAAAGAGGAGTGTTTGGGTCTCCTTTCTAGTTTTTGGACTGGGCCTGCGTGGGGGGAGTCTTCAGATCCTTTTGTGGATCACGAAAATGGGCCTAAGAAGTTGGATTTAAGTTTGGAGGAGGGAGTTTTTGGGCCAGATATGCAGACTTTAAGTGAGAAAGATGGGTCTGTTGGTTTGGGCCTCTATTCTCTGCAGAAGGGTATTTCAGTTCCAAGCCCACAGGCTTCTATTTGTCCTTCCCATTTAAATGTGGCTGGCCTTTTAGGAGCTAGTGCAGAACTTTCTTCTCCAAATGAACAGAGGGTGCTGAACGTGGTAGACTCAGGTACGGTGGGAAGGGAAGATGTGGTGTCTCAAGACGGTGAGTCGGAGGAGGTAATTTTAAGTAGGTTGAGCTGTCAGGTGGCACAGATTCTACAGGTAAGATTGCCAGGGAAGGAAGAAGTGGTGGAGAAAGAAGTTTCAGTAACGGCAAAAGGGGTGGTGTCGAGGCGAAAGAAATCGAGATTAGAGCGGGAGATGCAGCGCATTCATGTCGAGGGGTCTGCTTCTGCCCCTTGGATGGGAGGCGGAGTTCCGGGTATGATTTATCTTCTTTGTTTGATGAGTGTGCCTAGAATTTTATCTTGGAATGTGCGCGGGATGTGTGATTTAGGGAAACAATTTTGAATTAGAGAAAGATGCCGGTTAGCTAGGGCGGATATTATTTGTTTACAGGAAACCAAGATTCAGGTTTGGGATGATATTGCTTCTAGAAGGATTACGGGTAGGAGTTCTTTTCAGTGGGTGTGCCTTGCATCGACAGGCGCCTCGGGAGGGGTTTTGACGATGTGGGATGAGGATTGTTATGAGATTCAGGTTGAATGGGTGGGTAGGTTCACTGTGGTGGTTATTCTTAAGTGCAAGTCAAATGGTTTTACTTGTATGGTGGTGAACGTGTATGGGCCGCAGGAGTTTGCTCTGAAGCAGATTTTTGTTCAGGAGTTGTTGATATTTGGGGATGGTGGAATTGGCCGGGATGTATGGTAGGTGATTTTAATATTATTAGGGCTAGGGAGGAGTCCAGAGGTGCTTCTAGGAGTACGACAGAGTTGAATCTTTTCAATGACTTTATTGAGGATTTGGCTTTGGTGGACCTTCCTTTATTCGGAGCAGAATTTACTTGGTCGGATATGAGGAGGAATGTTGTGGTCTCTAAGTTGGATAGATGTTTGGTTTCAGACAGTTGGATGGACGAATTCCCGACTGTAGAGTCAGTGTGCTCTCCCGGACTTGCTCGGATCACAAACCGCTGCTCCTGTCTTGTGGTGTTGGAGGGGGGGGGGGGGGGGGGGGGGGGGGGGTGCGGCGACCGTGGCGTTTTGAGTCCATGTGGCTCTCACATGATGACTTCTTGGCTGTCGTGGCTGAGGTTTGGGCTAGACAGGTCTGAGGTAGGGGGAAGATCTTTAGGTTGGCTAGCAAGCTGCAGAGCTTGAAGAGTGAACTTGTTTTGTGGAATCGGAGAGTCTTTGGTAGTGTTGAGAGACAGATTGTAGATTGTCTTGCGGCTATTGCAGAACTTGATGGTAAAGAGGATGAAGGGGTTCTAAGTGAAGAGGATAGGGTTGAGAGATGTAATCTAAAGTGCAATCTGGATGTGTTGTGGAAAAGGGAGGAAAGGATGTGGCGACAGAGGTCAAAAGAGTTATGGTTGGCCCTGGGAGACAGAAATACTAAGTTTTTTCACAAGTGCGCCACGGCTCGGAAGAGACAGAATTTCTTGGATCACTTGACGGTGGATGGGGTGGAGGTTACGGATAGTGAGGGCCTGGCGGAGGCAGTGGTTACTTTCTACAAGGAGTTGTACTCTGAGGAGACGCAAGTGAGACCCTTTCCTGAAGCTCTTCAGTTTAAGGCTTTGCCTTCAGAGTTTCAGTGTGGTCTCACGGATCCCTTCTCCAAGGAAGAGGTGTGGGAAGTTGTGAAGAAGTGTGATGCAGAGAATGCTCCAGGGCCGGATGGGTTCTGTTTTGCTTTTTTGCAGAAGAGTTGGGACTTGATTGGGGAAGAGTTTGTGGGGGCGTTGACGGAGTTTCAGATTCAAGGTTTTCTTCCTCGTAAGGTGTGTCACACTTTTATCTGTCTTATTCCTAAAAAGGAGGATGTTGAGAGCATCAAAGATTTACGGCCTATAAGTTTGGTGGGGTGTATTTACAAAGTTTTGTCGAAAGCTCTAATGGAGAGACTCAAAGGCTGCATTTCAGAGGTGATTTCTGTGAATCAGTGTGCTTTTATTAGGGGCAGACAAATTCTGGATGCTTCTCTGATTGTGAATGAGGTGATCGATTCAAGACGGCGAAGTGGGAAGAAGGGGTTAGTGTTCAAATTGGATATTGAAAAAGCTTATGATCATGTGAATTGGGGTTGTCTTCTTCAAACTCTGGTTGCCATGAAGTTCCCGCCTAGCTGGGTTGGCTGGATGGAAAGTTGCATTTCTTCTCCCATCTTCTCGGTGTTGGTTAATGGAGAATCCAAAGGTTTTTTTAAGAGTGAGAGGGGGCTCAGACAGGGGGATTCACTTTCCCCTTTCCTCTTCATGTGTATCATGGAGATCCTTTCAGGCATGTTGAAGGTGGTGGGACGGGAGGGTTTGGTTACGGGTTTTTATATGAATGAGGATGATGGTTTAGGAGAGGTTAACCATTCTTGTATGCCGATGACACAATTGTTTTTTGTGAGGCAGACGAGAGTCAAGTCAATTATCTAGTGGCTACTCTGGTGTGTTTTGAGACGGTGTCTGGACTGCGGGTGAATTATCATAAGTCGTGTATGTATGTGGTTGGAGAGATGGAAGATGCTCAGGGTTTTGCAGAGTTATTTGGGTGTGCGGTTGGAAGTTTTCCTTCTACCTACCTGAGGCTTCCTTTGGGAGTGAGGGCGAATTCCAAGGCTTTGTGGGATCCGGTGGTTAGTTGTATTACGAAGAGATTGTTGGGGTGGAAAGCGAGGCTTTTGTCTTTTGGGGGAAGGTTGACTTTGATTAAGAGTGTGCTTTTGAATCTCCCAATCTACTATATGTCGTTGTTTAAGGCCCCGGTCCAGGTGGTGAAACAGATTGAGAGGGTGCAATGTCGGTTCCTTTGGGAAGGAGTTTCAGAAGTTAGGAGGCTCCATCTTGTGCGCTGGGATGTGGTTAAGACTCCTATGGCTAGGGGAGGTTTGGGGATCTTGGACATGGGTAGCATGAACTGTGCGCTTCTTGGTAAGTGGAGCTGGAGATTTGGGGTCGAACGAGAGGCGTGGTGGCGGAGTTTGATGCTTGTTAAGTGTGGTGGGGATGGTAGTCTTTGGAGGGCGTCTTGGGATCTTCCGTCGGTGGGATGGTCGGTGTGGCGTTGGATCGTTCAGGATAGCATGTGGTTCTGGAAGTTTGGCCTCATTGATCCGGGCGGGGGGTGGGTTTCTTTTTGGTTTGATACTTGGTTGAGTGGAGTGAGGTTGTGTGAGATGTTTCCTAGGATTGTTGCCAGTGCACAATCCCGTGATGCTTTTGTGTGTGACTATGTTTCTGGTTCTCATAGGTTACTTTGGGACGTTCCACTTCGCGGAACGCTTCGTGGAGGTGCGGAAAGGGAACGGGTGGCGCTTTTGGAGCTTCTGAATAGAGTATCTCCTTCATAGATTTCTACGGGTCCGCCTAGCTTGGTGTGGCCTTTGGAAAGACATGGGGCTTTCTCAGTGAAGTCCCTTGCTCGAGAGTTGATTCTACAGAGGTTTCCAGGCTGCCCTTCTTTTCCGTCCGAGTTGATTTGGCTGAGGAGTGTTCCTACCAAAGTTGCTGGCTTCGTTTGGCAGGTGGTGCTTAGAAAGGTGTCTACTATCGATATTATGATACGACGAGGGATTATTGTTCCGAATAGATGTGTCATGTGTGGCTCGGCGGCTGAGACGATTGATCATCTCTTTTGGGATTGCTCCTTTGCTTCTCAGGTCTGGGCTTGCTTTAGTTCACGACTTTCCATGTTTGGTCCCTTACCCTTGGATGTCAAGGAGCGGCTACGGGCGTGGAAAGGACTGAACTGTGGGCTGGGTTTTAGTTCTTGTGTTAGGTTGTTGTTTCATGGGCTTTTGTGGGGACTTTGGGATGAGAGGAACAATAGGATTTTTCGGGATATTGAGTCAACGCCGTGGGTTGTGTCTCATAGGATTGCTACCATGGTGGGACAGTGGTGCGTGGTTGGGGGATGTCTCGGTAAAGACATGTTTGGGGAGTGGCTCGGTTTGAGTGGGGCGCGAGCGCCTGTTGGGATTGGGTAGATTGTTAGTGGTTTTGGTCCTGACCGAGTTTGGGTGTTGGGAGTTGTTTTTGGGGTGGGTTGCTGGTGGCTTGATATTTTTGTCGTATTGGGCCGTTTGTTCTGGAGAGTACTTCTAGGTCCTCTCGGTTTGGGTTGGAGAGGGAGGAAGAGTTAACTTTTTATACCCTCCTTGTATATTTTGCTTTGCCTTTTGTGATTAATACAAAGTCTATCATTCATAAAAAAAAAAAATGAGTCCGTCGTCGGAGGTACCGAAGGTTAGTTGTTCGGCGGAATAGACTCCTTCAGAGAAAAAGCCGCCCATGTAATACATTCTGTACATGCAATCTGTTTCTCCTTCTGCAGCCAAAAAAAAAGTAACGGCGTTAGATAAGAACCTAACAGGAGAACGGGTTTGTTAACCATTCTTAGTATGAAGTTTACTTTGAGCAAATAATTGTAGAAGAGTTTGTTTGTTATCTTTCAATAGTAGAGGGGCTCTCCGACTTATTATCCTTTTCTTATAGATCCCTAATTAATAAGCCCTTTCGTTATATTTTTGGTCAAACTCTGTTAGTTTGGTTGACATGGTGCTGACACGATTTCATATTTGAACTGTTTAAGTGATGAATCACCCTTTTATTAAATAATAATAATAATAATAATAAATTACTTTTTTTATCTAATAATTTACTGTCTTTTCAAGTAGTTGTTGCTTTTTCTTAATTTCTTCGAAATTTGTATAAAAAATTTCATTAAAAAAGGTGACTCCGCGCTTAGTCAGCTAAACTAACGGAGTTAGGACGTAAAATATAACGGAAGGGCATGTTGTCTAGGGGCCTATAAGTACAAGGACTTATTTTAATCAGACTATAGTAGACGGGTTGTTTATTACCTTTTAATAGTAAAGAGGTCTCCCAACCTATTATTTCTTTATTTATCTTATTATAGAAAATAAATTAAACACATACCATTTTATTAAACATATATTTCTATCTTATCCGTGATTTAGTAATATCCGCTCAAAATAAATTAAAATTGTTACTTACCTGTGCATTTCATGCAATTCCTAGTACAGGGTCGCGGAAAGTATGTCTTGGACTTTAACGGATCAAACAATGTGACACCAGAGATCGGGGAGCAAGGAAAACAAGGCAAGCACTTCACCCATAACATTTCACTTCCAGTGTCCATGACAGCGAGCTGTGGGACAGGCGGTTGTCCAATAGAGAAGTTCACATAGAATAAGTAGTATTCCGTGGCCACAACCAACCCTGCCTCAATCCCTGATGGCGTATCTTTTGAGGATAAAGTTGAAAGGTACGCATGTCGAGCTAGGGAAGATCGCACCGCCCTTTTAGCGCGGTCCTCAGTGGTTAGGGGGGCGTTGTAGAGTGGAGAATGGATTGAGTCGCGGTGGATGAGTCGAGTTGTGATCTTGAAGCCATGGGAATGTGTGAGTGAGTTGATGGAGTAGAGGAGGAAGACTATGATGATGGGTGAAGCTATTGTTGGGGACATGTTTAGAGGTAATTAAAAAAGTGATTATTAGAGAATTTATGGGTTGTTTTTTGGCATTTCTAAATATTTATTGACTTAATTACTATGGTATGCTTTAAAAAAATTAAACATATATTTTGTATTTAAGGAAAGGCATTAAATAAATTTCTAAATATTATAATATAGAAATTTATTTATTGACCTTAATAAAACATAGCTTATGGGAGAAAAGGTAAAGGGGGGAAACATTAATTATGGTCATTAAATCCATTTTGACTGATTCTACCCAAATTGTCCAATTATAATTAATTGTCTTAACGGTGACGTGACAAAATGACAAAAAAAACGCCAGTATGACTACTTTGTAACCCGCTACATAGTAATAGGACCACTTTGTAACATATTAAAATTTTAGGACAAGTTTGTAACCCGACCTATAATACAGGGACATATTAAGTATCAACCCGTGCACAATTTAAACAAGTACCCAAGTAGGTATTACATGGTGGTTGATGGTGCATTAGACTACGGAGAGGACTGCAGTTTGATCAACATCCACTTAGAGAGAGGACTAGAAACATAATCACCGAACTGATCCTCAAATCTAGCATATTCTTTGGTACCAAATAAACAACCAAAAACATGCATTAACAAACATATGAGCATACAATTATAATGATTTTTCTGAATTAGGATGGATAGATACTAATGTCTACAAACATTTTATAATAATGTGTATTCCTACATTAACAATAACATATCCAAAGTACATTTTTTCACAAAACACCATAACCTTAAATAACATCAAAACCTCAAACATATCATCATAATATACAACGTTTTTTCCAATAGTTAGAAGAACACACAACAAATCAGAATCAAGCATCATCAGCAGTGAAATCTGGTTCAGGAGGCTTCTGCAGTGTCACCAGTTCCCTAGCAGTCTTGGCATTCCTGTTCCTATGAACCCCACGAAGCGCATTCGCTGCAAATCTCGATGCCAAGAACGTAGCTCCTATACTGTACGACGCTCCTCCGACATTACTGCTTCGAGCCGATGATTCCGATGCTTCTTCTTCAGCAACTCTCTCGCCATCCTCTTCTTCTTCCTCTTCCTTGCGACGCTGCTCCATGTTCTTCCTCTTTGTGTACCGTCTCCATGCCGCTTGTATAAAGCAAGCTGCCCATGTTCTCCACTGCTGCGAGTAGAACCTGAACGTGTGCTGCACTTGCCTGCTGTGCAAGCGTCTGAACTGGCTCGCGACGAACTTCAACTCGTCGGCGATTAGTGCAAAGGCCTCGACTTCTGTGATTGCCCTCACGGTTCGAGTGGAAGAAGGCAAATTGCCTCCTGATTTGGGATCGAGCGCCCATGTTAAGAGCTCCTCGCCACAGAAGTCTCCTTCTTTGAGGAAGCTGCGGTTGAAGAACCCGCTCCTGCCACCGTCTGTGGTCACACTCTCGAGCCGGCCTCGGATGATGAAGAGCATTTCGTCCACGGGGTCTCCTTCTCGAACCATGTAGGTTGATTCTGTGAACAGGCATGGTTTCAGCCGCTCGCATATCGCATCTAGGAGTCTTTCATCCATGTTTTCGAATAGAGGAACCTACAAAGTAGAGACACATTTTGCAATCTAATTTCTCAGAAACCAACAAGGATAGCAACTGGGATTCTGCTCCAAACCCACCAGATCAAGATGTAAACTTTTTCGCGATTCATCATTCAATCATTTCTAATCAAGATGTAACCTTTTTCATAGTTCATCATTCAATCATTTCTAGTCAAGATATAACCTTTCTCATGGTTCATCATTCAATCATTTCTGTCTCTACCAGAAAACGAAAGAAAGCAAAAAACTTTTCAGGAAATATATGAGAAGAGAAGATTTACTTACCCGTCGGACTAAAGCCAAACAAAGATGACGTTTGATGTCTCTCCTAAGATCCTTAGGCAGGCTCTGAACCAAGTTCTCTTCATCAACTCCACGAGTTGCCAGCCACTTGTATTGGTCGTAGCGCCTAACCCTCTCCTTGAGCTCCGTTGGAAGCAAGCGATGGCGCATCCACTGCTCCGAGTCTCGCCTTTTGACCCTCATTTCTTCCAAACGTATAGTAAGTGATTGAAGATAGGTCTGTAATCATAAGGCAAACCCAGAAAGAATAAAACCTCAGAACCAGTTTTACATGAAGATGATCAAAAGGAAAAGAATCATGGAATGTTATGAAGTACGGCTTTACTTTACCTGCATGTTACCGATGAGAAGTGCGAAGAGGATTAGTCCGAATATTGCGAGCGCTATAGAGAAGATAACCTCTCCTGGATATGTGCTGGTTTGAAGACCCTGACCTAGTGTACTAGATAAGAAGTTGAGAAAAATATAGTCACTATCTCGAAATAGTATACTTCACGGTAGGCGATGATACAGATCAGAACATGGAGGAAGACTCATATTCTGCCACTCAAGAGCTCGAGTAATAATCACCCAAAATTACGACAAAAATATCATCCTTGCAGAAACTTCTCGCGAAGGGTTATATGTACCTCAGATTCTGAAGTCCCCACCACAGACAATAGCAATATTTGGCAATAAACTCCTTGGAAGAGGCGACACCTGAAGACAAGGCATTTAAGAAGATTCCATAGTCAAATGGTCCATCCTCAACTGTTTTGCAATTTTTTTCGAGAGTCTCATTCCTCGATGGGCTCCATTTATCAAAGCCTTGCAAGAATTGGTTGCCACAGTACAGGAAATTAATTTGACAATTTACATCCGGTGTACAAGCCTTTTGCCAGCATGCGTCTTTCCTTTCTATGGCTAACAAGTACCACAATGCACCAACAACCTGAAGATAGAAGGAAGAAATGGGAATTCAATAGTTAAAGACAGCCCAAATATGGTACGGGAAAGAGTCAGAAATAACTGAATGATGCTGGCGAATCAAAGAACGTTTAGAAGTTCATTCGGATATCAAAACAAGGAGAGCATTAAGATGGTGAGAAATTGAGGTGAAAGAAAAATGAAATTAGTTCAAGATGCTGACATTCCTAGAAAATTGGGCGTGGAACAACCTAAGAAATCAAATGTCAGGATGGGCTGATTTGCCCTGATTTAATAACCTATGAAAATTGAGGTAAATGCAATATAAAACCTAAATATCAAAGAGTTACATATACCCACTTCTTGAACTAAAATAGTAACGAACTCTAGTTCTGTTCTTCATTGTCTAATAGTTGAAATTTTGGGGGAAAACGAGAACTCGAGATAAAAGCAAAGAACTTACATGACTTGCAAGCATGTAAAGTAGCAGATAACAAGCAGCACCAGCCCAAGCAGTCTCTGCAAAGACACCTGCCGTTCTTTTAAGTTCAGAAGTTATGGGCAAGAACCGAAGAAACCTAGGAATGTATTGGATCAAAATAATGCAAAGGAGAGCCCTTTTCGTCGTTAGGACATCGGAGCCTTGCGAGCTGTGAAGATACTTCCAGACCACAATCTGCACATAGGAATGTATCGAAAAGTGCTTTTACTCATATCTACAAAAAGATACGGCTATTGATAAATGACATCCATTGTAGTAAGCGAATATGTAGCTAATCAGTTATGATTTTCACACACCTGTGGTAAGGGGAAGACAGCAAGGAAATCAATCAAGAAGTATCTCAGCATGTAGCGCTTAGCTATCTGAGCAGGGTCAATCACAAGTTCACCACGTCCAAACACCCTCGAGGAAGGAGCAATGTAAGCCGTCCGAAACTGGAGAGCCATGCGAGCAAGGTAGAAAACATCGACAACAGTCCTCAACGTTGCCACCGTGTGAGCTAACTTGCGATCAATCCAAGGCAAAACCCATTATCGTTGAACACCGGGAGGTAAAAGAAGAGTGGATCGACAAACGCAGCCAAAATGCAGGACACCACAAAGAGTTTATTGCACAACAGCAGGAATTTGTCCTGTGGGTCAAATATCTTCTTCTCTGAAACTTTGAGATCCTCCGGGAAGACAGCACGAGTGACTCCGAATCGAAGGGATCGCCCAATGGACTTCAGTCCTTCGGATCCTTTCTTTATTCCTCTCTTGAAAGATCTGGATGGTGTGTCTGGTGGCTGACCGGCACATGTTAGTGCTTCTATGCCAAATCCGCATCTTCTCAGCCCTGCCTCGGATGGTGATGATGATACTCTTGAGTCCAAATCATCCAGTCTGAAACGTACACCAGGAGATAACAGGACAAGTTATATAGTCGTAAAACCATATCAAAAGGTGGTGCACGTTAAACCTCGGAGCGAAAACTAACTTTCTTTAGCGTTTTAAACAGCTAGTCAGAGTTCTATTACAGTAGTTGTACCATGCCTTTCACATTACAGCCTTGAGCTGTTAGCTTCACCAATTCATTCTACCGAACATGATTATATAAACACAGCATATAACATCTAACATAGCTTCTCAGTTCTATCCCTTTTTCAGATACAGAAGAGTAAAGAGATGGTACCTAACAAACTTTTCCCTTTGACCAGGCAGGTACTGAGTCTTTAAACCACAATCGAGCATCTTAAGCAACTGAAAACATCACCTGCAAGGCAGTAAGAACATGACTCAACAACTCGATTCTTCGTAAAATACATCCTTCAAATGTTACAGTTCTCTCAAGAACAAAGTAGACATGCAATCATGGTTCACCACACAATCTCCAATTTGCCAATATTGTTCACACATATCAAATCCACCCCTCATTTCAAAGCAGTGTCTATGAGACTGCAACTTACTAATCAATCATAGCTGTTCATCTAAGCATTGAAAATCAAGTTGGTACAATCCTGTTACGAATTCTCACGACTTTCACATTAAACCTTAACCACTAAGGCAAACACTGATTCAAGACACACAGAAGAGACCACCGTCAGCACCAATCCAGGCATAAACACTAGACTGTAAAGTAAATTGAAAACAGAAGAGAAATGCAATCTGCCTTTACACAGCCAAGAACACTGAAATTACAAAAACTTCCCAAACTTGATAACATCGAGATCTCCAGACAAGACCATCATCATCACTGCCAATCAACCGTTGACCCTCCAGAAACTACTCATGAATTCACCAAACCAGTGTTCTAATCACATCTAAAGCCACTAAAGATCATCGATTTCCTCAATAAACTTCTAATCATAACAAATCCATCCCCCCTGCCAGAAATTCAGAATAGTCTCCAAACTTTCTTAAGCTCACAAAAACCCAACTGAAATACATCCCCCCCAGAACCATACATCTCATCCGCTCATCTCAACTAATTGAAAGGGAAAAGGAAGGAACTTTAACATAAACAAAGCAACGGAATCGAAACCCAGATGGATTAATTGAACTTGGAGAGTGGGGAGAATCAAACTTACAGCAGAGATTGAACAGGGAAACAGAACCGAACCCAGAAGACAGAAACCTACGGATTTGTGTGCAGACGGAGAATTTGCTCCTCTTCTACTGTCTGGGTTTGGCCCCAGGAAATGAATTGAAGAACAAACAGAAGAATATGCTTCAGTAACGATAAAATATCTATTGGAAAGAAGAAGAGAAGATTGAGAAGGTAGTAAGGACTAAGGAAGAAGGAAGGAGGAAGGAAGGAAAGAGTCTTTCTTAGTTTTAGTTTTTCTTATTTCAGTTTCACACTTTGAGAATTGACATTCATCAGTTTGTCTAGCGAGGCGGACGAAATGGAGAAGAACAAACAAACCAAACAAAAAAAAAGGAAAGGAATTTCAATTTCCTTTTTCTTTTTTCTTCAATAATTCATTAATTCTCTCTTGGTGGAGATGGTGAATTACTTAATTAGCCCTGCTGCCGTGGCCTTCTGAGCCGCCGGTGCAACGTGCAAAGGTGTTGTTCGGTTCGATCGGTTGGTTTAACCATGGTGATTTATTAGTTTAACCATAACATTTGGAGTTTGAATATTTGACCAAGTCTAAAGTTGGTTGACTCGGGGAGTATATCACAGTTAATAGTCCAACCTAAAAATAGGTTAATTTTTTACACAAACTTCAATTACTGCCTCTGAAATTGACTTCTTTTCTCTTGAAATTGCGATAATTTGTTAAAATATCTGAAAAGCACACACGGATACATTTTTAGGGGCAAGAGATTCATAGCCTCTCTTTCCTCGGGCTCTATTGCCTCTAACAATCTTGTTTGGGAGCGCTTAGGAGTGGCTCTTCTTATAACTTTCGCTCACCCTGTTGTCATGCATGTTCACCCTCAAACATCAATTTATCATCTGTCATATGTCTCCACACATGTGATACACTACGACGGATCATTTTCCAATGACTCTCAAAAGACGACTTTCGGTTTATTGTATCTAACATTCTTGGACAAGTGACTGACGCGAGAATTGCGACTTTCTTTTACTCTTCGACCATTATATATGGAACTATTGCAATTCTCAAAACGGTGACCCTGACAGCGTTCTCCCGTCTACTCAACTATCTAGGGTCCACTATTATCCCCATGTCCAAATCTCACAACTTTTTCACCAAGTCAATATGGAATTTTACGATTCTGTCCCCAACAAGGAATATTCTGATGATATTACTTGTTGAAGAGTTGAGTTAGGTAGAAATGTAATCTCACCTTTTTATTAATTACAATTAGGCGGACATAATTAGAAGATTAAACTTGTTTCCAATTCTAATTTTGTGTTTAGTACATGACATTAACGTGTGATTATTGGTTTAATATAAAATAATAATACATTTTATTAGTGAGTACAGCTAAAGCAGAAAGTCTTGCTAAATTGAAAGATGCTAGGGATTAACTCTTTGTTTGTTGTTGGCCTAAATTTATTCTTAGCGTTATTCGGGTGTTTTTCGTATTATTCAAATGTTATTCGTTGTAGTTGCATATAATACATGCATAATATGTGAATAATAGTGTATTAATTATGTGTTACTTGTGAGTATAGATAACAGATGAATAACAACTAACTACGAATAACACTTGAATAAAACACAAGTAACACTTGTTCGTCACGACGGAAACTTCAAAGCAAATTCGGGTAGTTAGTTTTTGCATTCTCACCTCGTTTTTATTAGTAGTGTAGTCCATATTTTACAAACACAGTCTGTTTTACTAACGAAATCCGTTATTTACCGATACAATCTATTTTTTACTAACGCAGTTCGGTTTTACTTATACATTATAATATTAGATTATCTTTGTATTTATTTATATTTAGTAAAAAAAGTAATGAAACCCATAAGTCAAAATTTCTTATTGAAAAATAACAATCCACTAAATACACTAAAAGGAAGAGCAATTGAAAACTCTGAGCACGATTAATCAACTGCAACAATCAAACATGGCCACAGCTGGGGAAGAACTAACGAGTAAATGACTATACATCCTCTCTTGAGCATTACCTTCTGAAGATCAACATCCAAAGCTTCCATCAATGGAGCCTAGCCTAGTTATTTCTCCCCTTTCAATTCTGCAGAGCTATGGAGCTGAGATGAGTCTCTCCTTAGCTTTGCTGGTTGTTAAGTAATGGACCTGCAATTACTGCTCTGGCTTCGTCGCACAGAACTGCAGCATCATTTCCTTGTAATGGCTCGTGAATCACAACTCTTACGGACCCTGAATTCAAGATGGCCTCTTTTCCTGTAGGCATGATTCCTCCCGTTCCTATTATCGTCATTGGGACGACTGGGACGCCTGTTTTCGCTGCAATGCTGAACGCGCCTTTCTGCATTTCATAATTGTGATAACAGAGCTGTTAATGTACATACATAAGCTATGAAGGGCCGTACCGGGCAGGTATCTTAGAAACAGGTACCGACCAATTCAAGTCGGATTGAGATTATCCTCCTAATTTTCGTGACAAGGAATGAGCCAAACACTACTTGTTTCTTATGTGCACAACAACCAAAACATGGCATCTTCTAAGACCCTTGTCCAAACCCCTTCTTATACAAGTGGTTAATGTAATCAACTCACCTTGAAAGGACCCAATTTCCCGTCTTTACTGCGAGTTCCCTCTGGGAAGAAGAAGACAGATGCACCCTTGTTCACCAAGTCGATGCATCGTTTAAGACACTCCTGCAACACGGAGCATCATTTGAACACATTAAGACAAATGAACAATGAATTCAGAAACTTTCCAATTAGAAGAGACAGGGAATGGCATATAACATATACCAACTGGCTTCTGCTGTCCATGCGCTTCAAAGGAATAATACCGAGCATGGACATGGCCCACCCGATGATCGGGTACAGAAAAATCGACGTCTTGCTGATGAACTTAAAGCTCCTTCCCATGGTGAGAAGAGTGTATATATCTAGGAAGCTCTGGTGGTTGGAAACATAAACTGCAGGAGAGTCTGCAGGTGGCAGATTCTCCATTCCTTCAAATTCGATGTTCAGAAAGGGCGTCACTGCTATTCTCGCCCAAAGACTGGCGATAAAATGATGAGCTTTTCTTCTGTATCGATCTAAGGAAAGCACGAAAGGATGTTGAGCTAGCATCACCACAATTAGACACATTGCGGCAATGGCAGTGACAGTGTAGAAGCCAAACCCTCGAACTCTTGAGATCAGGCTAATCTCTGCAATTCCAAAAGGGGGTAATGACATGACTAGAAAGTGAAATGAAACAAACAGGAAAATTGGCTTGTTGAGAGATACCAGATGATGGATCAACATCAGTATTCCCAGAACCAGCAAGTTCAGACCGTACAGCAGTTCGAATGGAAGGCTTATTAGGTGTCCATGGTTTACTACCACTGGGATATGACCTGTTGAACAGCTCTTCAGAATAAGAACACCAAGGGACAGCTGAGTGCTTCCTTGAAATACATGAAAAACAACTTAAAGCAGCTGAAAAAGAGGAGAAAAGGGCACAAATGAATAGACCAGAAACCATCTATCAACTGGAATCCAAATACAAAGAGACTGTGAACAACTCTCATTCAAACAACTGGAAAACTGAAATAATGTGAGTGGATCAAAACGGAAGAGATGAGCGAACAGGATTCAATTCGACTTTTGAAGTGAATCACGAGATTTGAACGGATCAAGATACAAGATGATAACATGTTTATCTTGATACTACATTAACATTAAAGATGAATCGCCACCTAGAGTGACACACCCTTCGGGATCCATAAACAAAAGTCATGTTTGATAAAGAGAGACCAGGTTATAGTAACTTACACAGTAGTAGTGCTCATCAAGGTGGGAAGCTTGACACTGTACGGTCCTCTATATGATGAGAACTGCATTAAAGCACAGGGCTTGCATCAATTCATTATATTCATTCGTTCAATGAAACAACCACTGAGTAATGTTAATATAAACCAATTATGAACCTCTCTCAAGTCTCAACAATTCAAGTTACTCAGATGCAACGATTCCCCACAATTAGAAAGGTTGTAGTATTGAAACATATTAGTCCCCAGTATAACCAATTTATATGCACAAGTCTTGTTGGCTCAATCCTTTTTGTGGATGCCTAAAGGCATGTAGAACTCATTCTGAATCTCTCCCAACAATTCGAGCTATTCGAATGCAAAGACGACAACAACAACAACAAAACCAAACTAGTCACTGCTTACATAGTTTACCATTCAGCTCATCCAATAAACCAAACAACTGCAATGGTGATCCAATAACAAACAAGAAACAATAAACAACAAGGGAAACAACAACTTACCGGTAATGAACGGGATACAGCAGAACAGCTCGATCTTCCATAACCTGCAAGTTCATTTGCAATCAAACATTCACACAATCTTCCATTCCAGGCAAACATAATGAAACCGAATTGAAAACAAGAGGAAAGAATACAAATTGCAAGTACATGGACGAAGAGGCGAGTGGAGCGGCCGAGAAGCGATCTCCATGAGAACCAATGGCGACAAACCAGAAAGGGGAAGAAAAGGGTTAACCCAATTGCACGAACTACGTATCCTCTGTTTCTATCGATCCGAATTAGGGAAAGCAATTTGTAGGGTTGGGGATGAAGGAAATGACGAAATGGGTTCAGACTTCAGAGGGGAAAGTTGCGAAATTCGAGGTGATAATATTCCCTTATCCTGTGGTCTGCCCTGATAAACGGAGCGGGAAGTGAATGAGAGCTCGCCGAGTGGCTAATCGGCAGCGGGGTAGTGTAAATCTGCGCAGGCGCGGCGGCGCGTGGTGTCGCTTTCTTGTTCCGGCGAAATGCAGTCTTTTTATCTTTATGCACTCCTTATTCGTTTGATCTGCAGCTCACTCCTTGGTTTTTCAATTTCTTGGCATTTTATATATTCCAAGGAAAATTATTTCTTTTTTTGAAAATTATTCCAAAAAGGAAATCATAATCAAATGTTCTTCCGGACATTGAGTCGATATTAGACTTGCACTCTCATCTGTCGATAATCATTGGATCTCTGGTGGTAAGTCATTATGAAATTATCTAACATAGCAGGATCATCTGTCAAAAGTTAACAACGAGTATATCGACTTGCACTCTCATCTGTCGATAATCATTGGATCTCTGGTGGTACCTCATTATGAAATTATCTAACATAGCATGATCATCTGTCAAAAGTTAACAACGAGTAGACTAAATTTTAAATGAAGTGATTAATTGTCAAGTTGGCCAAAATAAGAGGAGAAAATGAGCTTTTCATAGTATAGGGACCTATTTGTTGATTTGGTTAAGTAAAGGAGGTAAATTACAATTATACCAATTATCAAAATTATCAAGGTCGTTTGGTTGGATGATATGTAGATATATTAATATTAGGGATATATTGATATGTTATTACATTGATATTAGTAAACCAATTAGCAAGATAACATTGTTTGGTGTAGTGATATTGTAATAATTGGTGATAAGTTACTTTAATGGGAAATTGACTAATTTGCCCTCAACTTTATGGGTTATAATACACTTGCTATGAACATAATCGAATGAACTTTACCCTAGCTAATTCACCAACCTTGAACATAATCGAATAGCAAGGACTTCCGTGTCTTCAGCTTGGTCTAGAATAATGAAATCGAATTTATGTTAGATGAATGGAAGGTTTGGAGGTTTGGTTGATTTGCTAAGAAAATAGGACACCCGTCAATCGTCCAAAACTAGTTGGACAATGGAATCGACGGACGTCAATCGACAAATGGTGAGGAGGTGAGGAGGTGAGAGAGAATTAATCGGGGATGAGAAATGGGGAAAGTAAATAATGACACTGTAATTGAGAGGATAGAACAGGGGCAAAAAGGTCTGCAAAGAGTGATATCAATATCACTCCACAGATATTCTAGGGGGGAGTAGAATATCTAAAGAGTGATATTGATATCACTTTTGGCCTCAGATATCATGATATTCAGGATAAAAAAACGATGATATTCTGAATATCATGATATCTGCAGTTATCAATATCAATATCACTGCAACCAAACGACCCCCAATAGGTTTGACAATTGCTATTCGGAAACTAAGGGCATCCACCTGAAATCCTACTAATTTGGGTGGGGATTACCCGTTGATAGGTAACGGGAGGTAACAAATAAAGGTATATGCTCATACTCTGACCTGATGGATACCCGACATTAAAAGACGCCGTTTTAGCACATTGAGATCTGTCAATGAGATTTATGATTTCTGATTTACGTAGATTGGGCTCTGCCGATATGTGAATGAGTTTTATGTTGCGAGTTCGTATTTCACTACTTTTGTTAATTTATAGTGTTTGATTGATACAGCTCGAACACAAAATCAAATTCATCTTGAACCTACAATCCATGTTATTCCGTACTCTGCATGTTGTATCACAAGATTCATATGTATTACAAAACCAAAACAAAAATTCAAAATTCCCTTTTATTAATGAGATAAACAAATCACAAATCAATCATTTCCTGGACGCAGATGGAGGGGTACCGCCGGTGGCAACTTTGGCGACGTCGAGAGCAGTAGCTTCCGGCTTCTTCTTGGTAAACAGAACGCTGTAACCGATAAGGGCCGCTATGGCCGCCCCTCCGACAGCCATCCTAATCGGACATTTGGGAAGCTTCCCTCTCTGTTGCAGCACCTCCGACGACATCTTGGCTGCTTGATCTGGTCCCGCCATTGTCTTGTCTTCTGTTTTTATTGAATTTTGAGATTGGTTGTGTTTCTTTTTTGGTGTCTTATTCTGTGTTTTTTTCTACATTGTGATGTGCTCTGTTTTTTAAGGAGAAGAAAACAGAGGAAACAGAGTTTATGTCGGACGTGAATTGCGGGTTTCTTTGGAAATAGAAAGGTCGTTTCGGGTTGCTGACACTCGTCAATCCGATGTTAGTCCAGATGTGGATGTGGAATGCTAATTCTTGGAGGAAAATGGAGAGAATATTATTAGAGTTTTTTTTTCCGAGATCGGAGAAACTTATGTTAGAGAAGGAGAAAAATACTCTATTTAGTAGTCAAATTGATGTTGATCACGATACATTAAGGCCACGCTTTCCTGCTTAATAGCCACATTCCGCCGCTATTATGCAAATTCGGCGGAATTGGAATCCACACAAATCTGAATCTCAATTCCTTGTTTTCCTGCAAAATTAGTACATTGGAATTGAAAGGTAAGCCCATTTAAATTACTAAAATGTCCCTACCCTTATGAAAAAAATAATCCTAATCCTAATCCCTCATTTGCGCCGCCAACACCACACCTCTGCAACCCGCCGCCAACTCACATCTCCGCTGCCAACTCCGGCCGGCAAGCTCGCACCGGCCTTCCCCTCCCGTCCGACGACCCCTTTCCTCTCCGACCTACTGTTCGACCGACCCCCTTCGGTACCCCAACACCACCCAGCGTCCGATGAACCACAACCGCACAAATCTTGACATCGTCGGCCACCACATCTCCGCCGTTAGCCACTCGATCAAGACGCTGGCGAGCGCCGTCAGCTACTCCGGCGCGACCAACCCGAACCAAACAGCAACCAACGATCTGCGATTCGAGGAAGAAGGGATGGCGATGCTGTCGTCGAGTCGGTCACCGTCGGTGAACGAGGGATGGCGCCGCTACCGTCGAGCCCGGCCGTTGCCGCTGCCGTCTCGCCGATCGTTGCTATTGGGGAAGAGAGGTTTGGTTCGAACAGAGAGAGAAGAGAGGTGGGCAGAATGGGAACAAAAATTAATTCCGCCGGAATCTGACAATTCCTTGGCATTTTGGTCGGAATTATGAGCCGGAATTGAGCTCGTAAATCCGCCGGAATTGAGCTGCTGTAACATGCGAGGAAAACAAGGAATCAGGAAATTCCGCCGGAATTGGCCGAATTCCACCGCGAATTCCTTACAGGAAAACGTGGCCTAATTGTCAAATTGATGTCGATCATGATATATTAATTTGATTACACTTTGATACTAAAACTTTCTCAGTTAATACACTCTCAAATTGGTGTCGATCACAATACATTAATTTGGCTGATAAGGGGCTTATACTAACGGCATTTGTGAGAAGGTCGGGAATTTGATCTTTTGAGATATTTCGATTTTATTTAGCTGTCGTGAACTAATTTAGTCTCGATATGCTTTGTTCAATTATGCAACACAACTTTAGTCTAAAACTTCAGACATTGAGTTGTATTTTGCTTCAGTTGATGATTACATATAAAAATGAGTACAAAAGTGACTCAGTCGCGTGTAATGTACTTGTGTATAGGAAGTGTACCAGTAAGTGTACAAAACGTGACTACATAAATCGAGCATTTGTTAACATTAGTACAAAGTCGATTACCAAACTCCATTGTCGCCGATCACAGTTTGTCAAACTACATATATAAAGAACGTGTACTTGGAGAGTGCATAGAGTATATGTACTCGTGTATAAAGAGCGTGTACTTGGAGAATGCATAAAATATGTATACACTAATACAAAAACATTTAAAGTCGCGAATTAGAAGACGGTTGTCATTCCGGATAATCAATCCAACCCCATGATCAACAAAACAGAGTAAATTCAACCTTCTTGAAAATTATTTGCAAGCAAAGTTAACAACTATTGATTAATTCAAACACTCCTCCTAAACCCTAAGACAACCCACAACAAAACCCACAAACAAAATTAAACACCCAACCCTATACTAACCCAAACCCAACCCATTAGAAAACATCATATAATTATCAGAACAACAAAGACACCACCGCCGCCGCCACCACCGGTCCCAAAGCTCCAATCTTGTACGTTCCACTTGCCGTCTCCGGCGCCGGAGCCGGAGCTAAAGGCAGATTCCGATGATGGTCACTGAGAACAACCACTTCCAGCTTCTGCCCTTTCTTGCAGTGTCCCTGGAGTCCACTAATGAAGTAAAACGGTCCAGACCGGTCCAAAGTCAACTCTCCGTCAACTTTTTTTATTGAATCCGACGTCGTATTGCAGCTTTCGTACGCTTCTTTGTTCACTTGGAGGACTGAATCCTTCTTGGCCACGGATTTCCATACTTTGTAACAAGACACCAATGGCGTATTAGGAAAAAATACAAATTGGTCGTAATCTCGAGAGTCAAATCTATCGTGAGAAGCATAGTAGAAGTTGTAATCGAGATCTCTCAAAATGGAACGGTTAGGATTTCTGATATGAAATAACCGAGACAAGACTTCTAACAGATCGAAAAAGTTGCCATAAAATCAAAATGTGTCGAGACTCAAGATGTCACTTTACCGAAAATCAAAATTACTGAGCCAATAACATTGATATTTGAGTTAAAAAGAACCCAAAATTCATCATTCAATTCCCAACAACACTACCCACCCAAAACCTGTAATCGAGATCTCTCAAAATAGAACGGTTAGGATTCCCAACACAAAACAACCGTGACAAGACCCTAACAGTTAAAAACAGTCATAAAAAATCAAAACGTTTCAAAATGAATCAACCAATATCTATACCGATGAGTCAAAAAGAGCCCAAAATTCATCACTCAATTCCCAACAACACTACCCACCGGCCCAAAACAGAATATTTCTCGTAAGAAGAAGAGAATCACGAAAGAAATGAGCGATCTTGATCTTGTTTTTTTAGCTCCTTAAACAGAACCAGAAGCGGGTCACGAACGAAAATTTCAAGCAAATGGGTACGAACATAGCAATATTCGATGTTTCAAATACGAATATCAGATACCAATAATGTAACACACACATTAAAACAAAACATGATTACCAAGAACATCTCCTTTAGAGAATCTCTGTTTCTCTGCCCAGTAATTGAGATTAGATCGATGGCTACTAGGAATCTTCCAAAAGGTTGTGCTCTCTGTGCCTCCAACGATGAACTCCTTAGCTTCAGAAACAGCTAGGAACAAGCAAATGACTGCAGATAGGATGAACATTGAACGTGCCATTTTCGTTGCTAAAGTGGAAATTTTAAGTAAATTGATCAGTTTGTTTGCTTGAGATTGGATTATGTTTGTGCTGTACGAGGTAAAGAAATGGCTGTTATATATAGGGGGGATTAGGGTTTTCACGGTTAGAAGAGTGGATTAGGAACGATTTAGAGGGTGATTAATTAGTAATTACTAATGTTTTGGACCGTTGAAATGTATTAATTGGCTAAATTAACCCTACGAGGATAATCATTTATGTGCATTCATATCAATTCGTTTATATGCAGTGACAATTGACAGTGGCATCTCTAAGTCCAGAATTCAGGATAAGGGGTCGTCTATCGTAAGGAATTAAGAAAGTGGGGATTTGATAATTCCACTGGAATTGGATTACGGTAGAAATTGGTCATTTCTCAGAAAATTAATTTCTTGTTTCCTCATCTAAATGACATTATGAATTGACAAGTTGTTACAACTACAATCAACTCGATTTTTAGCGGATAATTATAAAAAAAAAAATTGAAAAATTATAAATGTCACATGCTAACATGTTTAAAAAAAAGAAGGGGGAAGAGTAAAAATGTGTGGCAATGGAAAAATTTATTAATTCCTCCAAAATTCCAACCATTTGTCCGTTTCAATGGGTATTTCTAATTCCCCTTTGAAGGTGATTTGGGGTCCCGACGAGAATTTAATTCAGCTGGATTTGATTCGCCATTTTAGTACAGGAAACATGGAATTCGGAATATCCCCGAATTTGGTTAAATCCACCCTCAAAATCATGACAGGGAAACGACTATATGTAAAAAAAAAAAAAAAAAGCTTATTAATATTTTTTTATATACGTCCTATGTATATTTTAAAATTTTATTCAGTTCGATTCAGTTTAGTGTCTTGAACCATTCTGATTTGTTGGTGACCATCGTGTTAACTTCATGTATTCAGTAAATTATACAAAGAAAGTTTAGGAATTGAATTTTTGTTTTCAAAATAATTTGGCAAATAACGTCTGAAACAGAGTTTAAAAGTTAATGCTTGGGCATAAAAGGGTAATAAAGTGCATATTCACAGAAATATTCAAAATTATAATTGCTAGATTTAATGACTAAATAACCGTTTAATACCTTAATTCATTAAGCAAGACCATGCATAATGCATTTACTAGCTTTCTTGGTCTCTTCAAACAATTTGATCAGGACATATTAGACCCAACAGAGATCTTTGTATATGTCCACTATAATTTCGGGTTTCTCGTGGTAATTTCTGGACGAGAAAAAGTATAAATCGTGAATCATCTTAGAAGAAAGAAGGAAAAGGTTTAGAGGGGTGAGAAGGGTGGAGAGGGGAGAGGGGGGAATGGAAAGAAAACTAAGCCAACAATCCTAAATTTTTCCCGAAATCAAGTAATGTCTGTGACATGATAGCGTCCATTGATTCACGAATTAACGCGCATTAGTTTTACTCACTAAATTGTTCTAATGAAATCATATTTTTTCAAGGATCTCAACTTTGAAGAACTAATTCTCAACCTATATAGAATTCCATCTAATCCAAACGGCGCAAAAGAGTTATAAGCGGCTCATGTTTGAGGAAAGGAAATCACTGACAAAAGATGAAAGAAACTGGTGGAGAGTACATCTTCCGCCGAATTATCTTCACCTTCTCGTTAATCTACAACACTTGTTTGATTGGGAGCAATCTTCATCTTCTCTCTTGCTAAATTGCGGGAAGAACTCTCCAAAACGTGTCTCAGAGGGTGTGTGTGATTCGTCAAAATAGATACATCGTAGATACATGACGTGCTTTATAGATACATGTCGTGCTTCATGCCAGTTCCACTAAAATCGATCCCAAAGATGCTAACCTCCCATCCATGTCTCGATTCGTTCCCATTCATCGTATCACTTGAATGCACAAAAAACGTATAACACGACGTAAAACAGCTCAAGGTCTCGGGAGAACATAACTCATAAAGCCAAAAAAAACGTGACAATTATGTCACAAAAATGCCATCTAATGAGAGATTAATATCACCGGTAATCAGGTGTATCAACTTTTACATCGAGGTCATTAAATCTAAGAATTAATTTAAACGACTAGACTGAGAAAAATAGCTTGGGAGAACGGGTACCGGAGGGAACATGTGTATAGCTCGACTCCCAATATGCAGTTGGCCTCATACACTGAGGGTATGAAGGGGTCCACCAACACTCTATAGCTCTATCATAGACCAAATTCACGAGTTGCTAAATCAGGCATGGGAGATTGAGTTCATCCAAATCTACCGCGAGAACAATCACACATCAGACTAAGTAACAAGCGTTCGGCATGAGAAGCCTCTTAATATGCATAATTTTCTTAAATCTAATCCAATGTTGCCTTAGTGAACACATTATAATGTACTTGACATTTCTGAGAATCATTTAATTGTAAATAAAAATCAGATGCATTTCACCTAACACTTTTCTTTTAAATGACTAGGATTTTATTTGAAAACTCACATGGAAACATTATGAAAAATATTCCAAACAAGAACATATCCATAAAAACCAATCAATAATTTCCCTTACAAAAATTCATCAAGAACACCAAATCAAAGAAAATATAACTCTTCATCCAACCATGGAACCAACAAAAGCTTTCATCACCACCATCTTCATCCTCCTAGCACATCACACCCATGGCTTCAAGACCACAACTCGGCTCATCCATCGCGACTCCATATTCTCCCGTTCTACAACGCCTCCGAAACCATCTTCGATCGCACCAAAAGGGCGACGCAATCCACCCTCGCACGACACGCCCTCCTGTCTTCATCATCATTGATCAACGGAATCGAGGCAGGGTTGGTCACGGACACCACACATGGCTTACTCTTCGTCAACTTTTCGATAGGCGATCAGCCTGTCCCGCAGCTTGCATGGACACCGGAAGCTCGTTGACGTGGGTGAAGTGTGCGCCTTGCATGCCGAGCATCACCTTGTTCGACCCGGCCAACTCCAAGACTTACTCGCCGCTGCCGTGTACTGAAGACTGCGGAAGGTGCACCGGTATGTGTTATGTGTCCGTGGATAATTACCTTTTACTACCTTTGAGTTTTTATACATTTAATTTGATTCATTTGTCAAATTCGCACGGTCATAGTAAGTACTTAATTTGTTAATTTTAGGTACCAATTTTAGTGTTATTATGGTAACAACAACAATATAGTGTTTTCATCAAAGAAATTGCCTACTATGAAAATTGGTACTTGAAAATTCAGATCAGTTACCTACTATAAAAAAAAAAACTGGTACCTAAATTTAATAAATCACGTACCTATTATGAAAAATGGTAATTGTGAATTCAAATCATGTACCCACTATGAAAAACTCGTACCCAAATTAAAAAAAAAATTAGTATCTTAAGAATGTTTTTATGGTGACGATAAAAAGGTGTTGTCACCGCAATAGATATGGGTTATTTGAATCGAACCAAATCATCTGGTTGAAACGAAAAAACTTCGGATTGACTACGATAACAATGTCATTAGATACATGGTTTTTTTTTTTAATTTTAGGTACCAATTTGTTATATCGGGTATTGAATTTTTTATTTAGGTGTGAAATTTTTAAACATTAGATATCTAATTTAAATTTGCAAGTATCGGGTTTTCATCAAATTTTACTATAGGTTAATCTTATGTATCCATTTTCATCTTCGGTACTGATTTGAATTTGTAAGTGCAAATTTTCTTGTAATTTAATTATAATAATTAGTGTTGTCAAGCAATAGAAATTGTCTAAAATTTTTTAGTATAGTTTGTCACTACAATACGGTTCACTGAAAAAAACTTATTTACAAAAATTTATTCGTGCTAATATCGTAAAATCATTAAAACTTGTAAATTCTTTTACGGTTTTACTTTTGACTAAAACACTAATTTAGTCAAACCTTTTATGAATATGTCAAATCTAGTCATTACTATTGTAAATCTCGAGTGTGCACAAATTACAATGCAGAAAAAAGATGGTCATGGTCAACGAAAAAGTGCCTATTCTCAATAAACTACCTCGGCGGCCAGCACGTCCTAGGAGTATACGCCACCGATCAACTAACCTTCCAAACATCCAACAATTCGACCGCCGTCGTACCGAACGTCACGTTCGGATGCAGTAGTTTGGTGGCCGGGCTCGGAAACAACCAAGACCCGCGTATGACCGGAGTTCTAGGGCTAGGCGTAGGGCCTAAATTGAAGAACTTGATCTCCGACGTGGGACTCAAATTCTCCTACTGCGTCAGTACCTTGTCCGACCCGACTTACCCTTACAATCGCTTGTCGTTCGGCGACGCAGTCGACTTGACCGGCACACGCACTCCCTTCTTCTTCAACAACGGCCACTACCACCTCCACCTCCTCAACATCAGCTTAAATTGGCAGGTATGTAACTCGGCCCAAACTTTCGAGATGTACAAAAAATTGGTCAATGGGCCGATGATAATCTTGTTATCTGTATCATAAAGAATTGAATCGAGCGTTTCATAATATATGCAGGTAATGAACATAGACTTCCAAATATTCAAAAAAATGACGCTAAGGAAAGGAGTGATTCTCGACACCGGGTCAACCCTAACGTCGCTGTACACGGGAAGCTTTCGACGTGGTGAAGGCGGAGGTTCAAAAGCTGGCCTCGAAAATTCTGGAAGAAATTCCGCCGCCGTACAAGCCGTACGAGCTATGCTACATAGGATCAGTGGAGAGAGAAGCTGAAGGGTTCCCGGTGTTGGGGTTTCACTTTCTCGACGGCGCAGACCTTGTGATTGATAGATTCGGAATCTTCATTCAAGTTAAGAACGACATCTTCTGCTTGGCCATAACCCGGTCGGACAGGCTCACCATTATTGGGTTGAATGCTCAACAAGGTTACAATGTTGGGTATGATTTGAAAGCATTGAGTGTGTATTTTGAGTCCATTCTACAATGTGATCTTCGCGAAGGGTGATTGTATGATTGAGATTTTACATTCTAGACTGTGATCTTCTAGATGGCTATCCGATGTTAGGGTGAGTAATGCAAGAAAATTTGATAATAAATTTTGGTAGCCGTCATTAAACCAAACAACGGATAGGCTGACAACAGTTAAAAATCGCCATTAAACATAATAGCGGTTACTAACCGTTGTTAGGATGTCAAAATGACCAGTTGTTTTGCTATATGGGCAAGCTCAGGCAAGAACAAAAATTTCAAAGCCTAGACCTAACCGCGGATAAAATCCGTTGTTACATTTAACAACAGTTTATATCTGATGCTAGGATTTAATATTAACAACGGTTGGATTTCCATTGTTAGGATCTGCTTATCTGCTATTAATTAAATTAGAGTGTTTAACAACGAATTTTCAACCGCTATTAGACTGTCAGATTCCTGTAGTGAGAATTGGCTAAATTGGTGGAATCTATGGAGTGCGTTCATGATATGGGCTACCAACGAGTCTTCCTCAAAATCGATAACTAAAAGTGTTGCGGTGGCAATCAATAACCAACGAGTCAGATGATGTCATAGAATTCATAACATTTGCGGAGTTAGGTATGAGTATGATTTTTTTTTACTAAGATAGCTACAGTAGGAGATAAGGAGGCAACAAGAGTAGTAGAAAGCATTAAGTGTACACCCAAGGCAGAGTTAGGCAGAAGTAGATAATATGCCATTGAAGTGTTTTGATATTAAGATGTAAACAAATGTCACACTTGCCACCCTCTTTCTACAATTATTATGCATACACAATTTCTTATATATAGTAAAAAATATATCAAACATTAATACCATTGAATATAGACTGAAAAAACACAAACAAAGAATATATAAAAACCAATAATAACTTCAGCAAAATTGTCTAATATTTCTTAGTTCTTACTTTTCTTCCAACCATGCCTCCAACAATAGCTTCCATCATCATCACAGCCTTCCTCTTCTACTCAATCAACTCACTCACACATTCCCATGGCCTCAAGATCAAAACTCGACTCATCCATCGTGACTCGGTCTACTCTCCGCTCTACAACGCCTCCCTAACCACCGAGGATCGCACTAAAAGGACGGTGCAATCCTCTCTACCGACTGGCCTACCTTTCATCAAAAAATACGCCATCAGGGATCGAGGCACCGTTGGTTTTGGCCACGAAATTCAACGTATTTTACGTCAACTTCTCTATTGGCCAGCCGCCGGTCCCACAACTCGCCATCATGGACACTGGAAGCGATGTGACTTGGGTGAAGTGCTTGCCTTGTAATCCTTGCAAACCAATCCCCGGTGCCACCTTGTTTGATCCGTTAAAGTCCAAGACGTACCGTCCGCGACCGTGTACCCAATCCTGCAATAACTGCACTGGTGAGCAAGTAACAGTTTTCATCTGTCTCTTGGTAGATATTACTAAACTGCAGATAAGATAGAGATATATAATTTCCAATAACAGTTTTGATTTTCAAATCCACAAATGAAAACTAATTAATGTTTTAGCATTTTTATATAACCATTTTAATTTCTTACTATATAATGGATTATGGTAACAAAATTCTACTTAACACAATTCCTAACTAATTATAAGCTACCAAATTATTATGTAATATATAAAAGGATTTATACACCTTTTTGTCACTGTACTTTGTAAAGTTAACAAACATGCCCCTTTACAATTTTTCTTTCGTTTCGTATCCTTATACTTTGTCAAGTTTAACTAATCTACCCTTCCGTCCACAATTCCGTCCAATTGCCGTCACTATTGCTGACTGTACGCGACACCTAGTCGCTGACTAGGAGTTTCACCAACTTAAAACTAATTATAAAAAATAACAGCGACTGATTGGTAATTTGAATGTATCCTCTTCATCTTCATATCCAAGTTCACAGGCAACACTTGAGTTAACTCATTTTCCTAATGATGTTCAACATCCATGAGTTCTGTTCTTGTTTTGGAATGCAGGATTGCGGCCGCGAAGATATTGCTTGTACGATATATATTACGCAGGCGGCGACCAATCGGAAGGAATCTACGCCACTGACCAACTAACCTTTCGTACCGCTGACGACGGATTAGTTACCATTCCGTACATCCAATTTGGATGTACGAGTTTGCTAACCGGACCAAGCGCGGGGGATGATAAAATACTTAACAGAATTCTAGGGTTGGGAGCAAATGGAAGAACTCCTAGTGATGAGCCACTCATCACCAAATTGGGTTCCAAATTCTCCTAATGCATCGGTAGTGCCTCCGATCGCTCTTACCTTTACAACCACTTGACCATCGGCCACGACGCCGACTTGCTCGGGTTCTCCACTCCATTTTATAGCAACAAAAATGGCGATTACTTCGTCCACTTAACGAACATCAGCCTAGGAGACCAGGTAATAAACATTATTTATTTCTGATTATAATACGCTATAGTTTATATAACATTCTAATTATAACACGCTATAGTTTGTGCTGTTTTAAAATTATTAAACACTAACAATTAGTATGTTAATTCTGGTCCATAAATTGCCTCTTACAATTCTGTTGCCTTCAATATTAGCCAAGAACTGTTGCATCCCAATAACTCGAGTTGTTGGGAGAGGGTTCTGAATGGATCTTCTTATAGTATTTACTAACAATATTCATGGAACAGACATTGAACATCAGCGACGAAGTGTTCAGGAAGATGTCGAAGGAAGGAATCGTGGTGGATAGCGGAACAGAAGTTATGTTTCTGCACGAGGAAGCATTCGAGGTTGTGAAAGCGGAGTAGAGTTGGTTAAAGGAAGTGTGGGGTTTCTTTCGGATTTAAAACGGAAGCTCGTGATGATACGAGAAAAAGGTTTGCGAGCTTTGTTTTTTACGAAAGGTAATCTGTGTAATGGAACGTTTTCGTTAGATGGCTTAGAGATTGCAGATCCTGGAGCTAAAAAAGGGATCTTACAGGTCGAGGATGGACCAGTGTCATATTGCTGTTTGATTTTGTTGATGCAATTGTCATTGACGACATTTATTGTCTTTTCGGACCTTGATGTTAGATTCTGGAAGGGAAAAATTGAACTTGAATGTGTGTTATTTTTAGACTAAATAGATTAATTATGAGATATAATCGGCCTAATGTTTAGTGATCCATTCCGGCTAACCAATACCTCGATCTGCTATGCATGTGGCGGAGTCAAGGGAGGTTATCTTGGACCGAGCCAATTGTCTCAAAGGACCGATAGGATCCAAGTAAATAAAAACTATGTAGTAGCTTTTTAAAAAATTCTTTCGTCTGTAATTTTATAATAGTATCAATAAGTGGCGTGTAAGTATGTAATATATTTTATAGTTTATGGACTAAACATAAAATCTTAATAATTTTATCCTAACCATTAAAATACTGATGCAACATAGACCGCGTAAACCGGTTATAATTACTAACGCGGAAATATTGTCACCACTAATTTATATTCTGAAAATTAGCGTAACAAAATTATCCTCTTATTACCTAATTTCAAGTCATTATTTTTTTTTTTTTGTGAGAAAGCAGCTTATTCGCCTTAATTATTAATGTGGATCATTCAGAGCTAAAAAAATGCCCATACAGTCATACAGAAGATAAAATCCAAGATTACGGTTCGAAATGAAAATCATGTGATCCCCGAAGGGGTAGTCATAACCCAAAGAAGCGAGAAACTGTTGCTTCTCTGTAAGTGTGTTTGACAAGGACCGTCCAATCCCTCTCCCGGAGCTCCTAAAACTGAGTCGTCTCTATCCCGTATTGATGGGCCCTGTCCGAGAGGAGCGAGATAGCTGCAATGGAATCCATTTGTAGAATAACCCTAGCATATCTTACCGGAAGAATCACTTGGCACAGCTGGAAGTCATGCGACAACAAACCCAAAGGAAACAAAATGCAAACTTTGAAAAGTTCAATGATCAAATGATTCTAAGTTAATATGTTTGCATTGTAATATAACTTTGTTAAGCCGCCCGCCGACGACGACAACAACAAAAACGAAATAAAATATAAAATAATAAGTTATATGTTTGTATTTTCATTTATGTTTGCGTTTGTATTCGAATATAAAACGGCAAAATTGACATATTAACATCTTTCATCTCATCCAATACACTTGTACACAAAGCAAGAAAGGACGGCATGTGATCTACGTCCAACCCATTTTTAGACTTCGGGGTCGTTTACTTAGAGATTTGGGGTGATTTGGGGCTCAAATCTCTGCTCTAGAGATTTGGACGAAATCTCCTGTTTACTTCACAATTGGAGATAGAGATTTGGGGAGGATTAGAGATTTCGAGGTGGGCCCCTAGAGATTTAGGGAGCTTTCTGAAATCTCTACTAAGCCCAGAGATTTGAGGGGGATTTGAGAGATTTGGGGCTCACTTTACGAAAATAACCTCAACTAACTTGTCTAATATCAAAACGGAGATGATGAATGAGGCCATTTTGGTCTTTCATAATATATATATTTATTATTATTTTTTATATTTTTAGAATTCTCTACACCAAATCACCAAGTGAACATAGCTTTTTGAAATAGCTAGAGAATCTCAAATCTCTAGCTATTTTGAAATCCCCTAAATCCAAATCTCTCAAGTGAACGACCAAGGTAATCTAATAAGCTGAGGCTACTTAAATTCATTATGTATACAAAATTGTGTTAGAAATCGAACAAAAAGGTGAATAAATGTTACTAATTAGATGAGTCGTGGATTAGTTCGCTCTTTTTAAGATGTTCGTGACACTGACTTATAGAATGTCCAACAGATTATCAATCAGTCGTCTCTAGGATAAAAAAAATAATAATGCAGAAGGGAGTGACATGACTAATGGATTGCACGAGATTAGATACGATTAATATGTATCGAATGAGTTGGTGGCTTATGCAGTGCTCGGTGAGGTGGTGTTGTATTTGCGGAGAGGGTGCCAAAATATATTGGAGGGGTTTCAATTGTTTACACTTTTAACCCGAATTGGTTAAACTGCTATTCTATAGAGCATATGGCCACAACTGTCCTCCAATACGAATTTGTGGAGTGTGTGTGGTATTTGACACAGGGGTAGTGACCTCTCTTATCTCTCTTCGTCGGTGTGGAGATGTGTCCAAATTTAATGTTAAGAATACGATACTTGGAACAGAAAGACCCAAAAAGCTAAGTGGCCAAAGTAGAAGGGGTAAAAAGAGTGGTTTATAGTATAGGGGGCTATTTGTTAAGTTGGCAAAGTAGAGTGGGTTAAAGTGCTATTTTCCCAAAAAAATTTCTACCATCCTAATTTTATACAAGTAATGAAGTAAGGATGATCACTAAGTAATAAAAGAGACTTCTAATCTCTTTCTTCCCCAATTCTCTTTACAAGAAGAATTTCAACAGTACAAAGGAGTAACAATGGCAGCCTCTTGCATCCATCACAATCTCCTGCTACTGTTCTTCTTCTTCCTCTGCTGCAACTCTGCAATTGGGCTAACCAGAGAGCAAGAACTCGACAGAATCTCGGCGCTTCCAGGCCAGCCACCGGTCGCATTCGCGCAGTTCTCTGGCTACGTAACTGTGAACGAAGAACACGGCAGCGCGTTGTTCTACTGGCTCACCGAGGCTGCCTCGAATCCTAGCACCAAGCCTCTCGTCCTCTGGCTTAATGGAGGTTAGTTAGAAACTTAGAAATTAGAACCATCTTCTTGCACAATGGTAAAGTACTAGTTTGGATGAAAATTAAAGTTTGGTGGTGTGTCTGTGATATATGGAAAATTGCAGGGCCGGGTTGTTCATCAGTGGCATTTGGGGCATCAGAAGAGATTGGTCCTTTCAGGATTAATAAAACTGCTTCTTCTCTTTACCTTAACAAATATTCCTGGAACAGAGGTGAGTTTAGTTAGTTATTCTCATGATTAATGATCGTATAGTTATGGTACTAAAGCCTAGTGACCTTATGAGAATAGTGCAACAAATAGTTTTTGTGGGTACCTAAATTTGAGTCATGTGTCAATTTGGTCCTTTAAGTTAAAATTCGTTCGATTCGGGCTTGCAGAAGCGAATATTCTCTTCTTGGAATCACCAGTTGGAGTTGGGTTTTCCTACAGTAACTCAACATCTTACCTTAACAATTCTGGAGATGCAAGAACAGGTAAAAAAAAATCACCATCTTGCCTACAAATTACCCTTTTCACCCCCAAATTTATTACTTTTTCAGTTTTACTTAGTAAATTTAATAATTACTTTCTTATGACATACAGCTGAAGATTCTCTGACTTTCCTCATTACTTGGATGTCAAGATTCCCTCAGTACAAGTACAGAGAATTTTACCTTACCGGAGAAAGTTACGCCGGTAAGGTTAATCTAATTCTAGTCTTCAGGCAAGGTCTCGATTTCGATTCTCACCGGAATTTCGTTTTATGAGCAGGAAACTATGTACCTCAACTAGCTAAGAAAATCCTTGACTACAACAAGGCACATTCATCTTCCATCATTAACCTTAAAGGATTCATGGTAATGATATCGAATTGTAACGTTAACCGCATAGCTCGAAATTCATTCTTAACTCGAGTGTGTACACTCTACAGGTGGGGAACGCGTTAATGGACAAGTACTACGATCTGTTGGGACGATACACGTACTGGTGGACTCATTCCATGATCTCGGATCAAACTTACAGTTCAATCCTAGACAAATGTGATTTCGCGAATAAGCTCTCGAAGGAATGCTTTGATTTACTGCGCTACGCGGCGAGCCATGAGATTGGAGAGATTGATTTCTATAGCATCTACTCGCCTTACTGCTTGGAGAAGCTTGGGAATGGAACAAGGAGTAGGAGGAGTGAGTTTCTCGAGGTGAAGAATACGAATCTGCCTATGATGGTTTCCGGTTATGATCCTTGCTCCGAGAGCTATGCCGAGATGTACTACAATCGGGACGATGTTCAGAAGGCAATGCACGCCAATGTGACTGGTATTCCGTACAAATGGACCGCTTGTAGTAAGGTAGTGAGAGGACACTGGAACGATTCCGACGATTCGATGCTGTCCACTTACAAGGAGCTGATTGCTGCTGGGTTGAAGATTTGGGTTTTCAGGTATGATTTAGCAGAACCTTTATCATCGTAAACAAAATCATCGTTCTTCTACGATAATTTTGACGATTTGTGGTCTCGAATTCTGCAGCGGAGATACAGATGCAGTACTTCCAGTGACATCAACAAGGCTTGCTCTAAATCATATGAATCTCACATTGAAAACCAGATGGTACCCATGGAAATCTGGAGCTGAGGTATGTGAAAAAGTTTTAACTTTAGTACTCCAAGATCTATAAAATCAACAACTCAGTCACTGTTTTTTCATTTTTCTTTCAGGTTGGAGGATGGACAGAAGAGTATGAAGGGCTGACCTTTGCAACTGTTAGAGGAGCTGGGCATGAAGTGCCATTACACCAACCAAGAAGAGCTTTCACTCTTTTCAGATCATTCTTAGCTGGGAAACAACTACCAAGTTCTTGAAATTTCGAATCAAACATACAAATAAACATTTGAATTTGCTAATTTATATGGAGAAAGAGATATCTTTTCCAAGTTTGTGGAACCTGCTAAGAAATTCCTGTGTACTGAAGTACCAGAAATCATCAGGCTTTTAACTCATTCGTGTATTAGAGTTGGGAGAAGACAAAATCATGCTTTCAGTCTACTTGATCTCGATTCAATGTCGTAAAAGAACTCGTAAGAATCTGTATGAAGGGTACAAACAGAACAAAAGGGTTCACTGCAGAAAACTGAACTTTTGAAGCAAACCTTTTTTAGTTTACTTCAATCCATCACTGAGACCTGGAGGCATTCCTAAGCTTTGGGCTAGATCGCTCATGCGTTCTTTCATGGCCTGAGACAAGCAATTACACCGTCATTTTTTACATTTCGTGTTACTCTGGTCGTAGATTAGGGGAGAATTCGTTTACCAGGACGCTTTTTTGGTGTGCATCCTTGTATGCCTCCGTGACAAGAAGTGAGAGTTTCTGCAGAATGAATGAAGCAATACGATTTACGTTAGACTCAGCAGTTTGATCGTCAATAAGAGTTACGCAAACATTGTTAAGAATCATACAGCAATCGCATTTCTCACCTCTGAACCTAATTCCATGGCAGCCTCAGTGATCTCTGTGCGCACTGGTTGCTGGTTCCCTGATAGTGTGACCTACAAGTGATATCCCCAGTGAGGATTAGTTTCTTCGCGATATAGTTTCACCAAATCGAGTACTGAATTCAGGTAACCAAAAGAACTGAATTTGAAAGTAAAAACGAGGAAAAAGATCGAAACTTCAGCTTGTTTTTTTTGTAAAGCCTGCTATTCCCACAACATATCCAGCGGCCGAGTGAATAGAGGATGCAGATGGATAGTATACCTTAATTAGCTCACCTTCACAGTAACCATCAAATTCTGCACTGCAAAGCAGAAGAAAACAGAAGTCACAACTGAGTAATATACATGCAAGTAACCGAAACTCTGTTCATGTCAGTTGTCACCCCTTACGCAGCAAGTTCCTTTTGTACCCGAACTGCCTCAACTTGGACAACCATCTGTGCCTTCTTCACAGTGTCGTACAGGTTTGCCATGTTTCCCAGGATTCCTGCCTAAAATCAACGAGCATCAATAGTTTTAGTCCGAGAATGACCACATCAATTAAAGATCACAACCAATCATATAAAAACCAACACAGAGATGGCAGCAGACTGAAGAAATAAGAAACTCACTTCAGTCTCCGAACATTAACTAGCGAATGAAGTAGCTCATATGACTAGAAACATTCAGAAGAAAACTTATGGAATTCATATATTCTTCAGCAAGCAAAACAAAGTAATTGAACGATATTCACAGTCGGACCACCTTTGAAGGTTCATCACCCTTATCGCCGCTGTCCTTTTTCCCACCAAATAAACCTTGTACTCTTAACGATCTTTGGCGACTCTGAGATCTCTGTTTGCAAGGCCAAGACAAAGTCAGCTTACTTGCATTTAAGTTACCTGCAATAACCATTACATCCAAAGTTCAGAAGTGAAAACAATCACCACTATAATGTACTTAGCAGCTTCCACGAACAAAGGTTGCAAATGCAGACATATAGAACCCTTAATAGAAACGAGTTCGTGGATCTATGCAATCATAATCAACACATAAATTCTGCAGGTACAACGATTAAAACTCGAATCATTAGCCCCCATCCGTTCTACTTCAACAAGAAACCTGAACAAGCACCAAGTAGCTAGCTAGATAAAGCTCGTTTTTCAAGCATAATGGGTTCTTAATTTCCAACTAAAGCTCCTCACTTGTTCCACCATTCTTCAGTAGCTTCAACAATGAAGGTCCTGGTTTTCTTTTGCTGCCAATTTTGCAATAGCCACAACGCTAATGGAAACTAATTCCTCATTCTTTTTACATCCATCAGCATAAGTGAAACATCAGATTGAAAGGATACCTGAAGCAGAAAAGAAGGAAGCGGACGGCCTTCTCCAATCGCAGACACCGTTAATGTTCGAAGCTGAGCTGCCACTGCACTCGTCGACGCCATTTCCCAATTGAGAGATTGAGAGAGAGAACAAAAGGTGATATTTTGCGAGAGATAAAGTTGAGATTTTTAACGTTTTCCTTTTTCCTTTGGGCGAACGCTTTGTTGTGGGTCGAAAGACGAGAAGCCCAACGGGCTAAGCTCTCTGCTACAAACAGCAAACTGCATTTCCCCCATGGCCGGATTAATTTACATTTTTCATAAATTACGACGATACGATTTTGAAAACACTGATTTTGTTCATTGACGACGAGCTTTACGAGTGAAGGAACGAGCAATTCATGCGAACTTCAGGTTCGCCAAAATTACTGGCACTGCTATGCCTGCGCCTCACTATGCTTCGTGCAATTGTTTGCATTTGTTTCGTGAAAACATACGAACCAACGGTTTGTTAAAAATATCGAAAAAATAAACAAGTGTGGAAGCTTGAGTGTGTTTCATTTATTTACTGGGAGATGAAGCTCTGTATAGGGAGCTTCTGCATTCAGGAAAATACTTATTTTGCTTCTAACCTGGTCGAATGAGACTACTGGTTCAGCATTTCTCCCATGGACATCCCAATTTTTATTTACTCTTTACATATAGAGAAGCTTGTTCTTTTGATCTTTTCTTCTGGTTCAATTCTATTCTTCGTCGGGTTGTGCTTCCAGAAACTCTCTTATTTTCAACCGTTCAGCCCTTGTGAGGTACGGATCGTCACTCAGTACCCTCTTCCGTAGTTCGGCTCTATCACTGTCCCCTTCATCGATCACCTGTGTATAAATCAAAGTAATGCAGGTGAACTGAAGGCATTGCTGTGTTGAATGATTTTGCAGTTCTTTAACAAGGGGAATTTACCATTTGTATAACAATGTAGATGCTAAGGGGACAAAAACACTGTACCTCGACATAGTTGTTTACGTGACCGTCTTTATTAGGAGAAGTAAGTGATTCACTTTTGTTGATTGTCCATTCACCATTAACAATGTACTTGTACTCGTACCGTCCTTCCTGTTTTATGAACACAAGTTCATCAGCTTATATAATGATATCACTAATGGAGAGAATGTGGTTATGAACATGGAGTTGATCTGCAGAATAGAGAACCTACCAAGAGTTCCTTCTCAAGAATCCACACGCCTCGTTCAGCATCACGTCTCAAAGGAATTCTCTGGAAACAAAATTGAAGGAAATACTCAGTGAAGTAGTAAGAGAATAACACTATCAAAGCTTAAAAATGATTCTCCTATACGTTCAAATTGCATACACAAAGCCATTGTCAATCCCATATTTGTCCAGTAAAAGAAAAGCATATTATGGATTTGGGTAAAACTGCATTCGGGTGGTTATATAAAGTAGGACTCGCGTTGTAAAAAACAAACAAGATGGTTGTCCAATGTCCAGAACTTCAAACTATGTACCTGGCCCCAACCAATATCCAGTCCAGAAATTTCCACACTAGAACAGTTGTTATCTTTCCATGATAAAGTCACAACCTTCTTCCTGAATCCTGCAAGCTTTTACAATCAGGAAGGCTAAATTAATGAACTTGCAATAATTATTTCCTTCGCGGTATGGTAAAATTCATAAGAAATTCCTAGCAAAAAATGCACTTGCTTATCCATTCTTATAGAAGATTCCAATCGTGGAAACTATTAAGGTGAGTTTATACAATTCCCAACAATATTTTCACCTATAAAATTGTTGTGCTTCTGTAAGCATGAGCAGGTACCACAAGCTGACATGCAACTAAATGATAATGCAAATCATTGAAAACGAAAGAAACAAAAAGAGTTTTGGGTAGCTGGAAGGCCAATTTGTTACTAGAAAGAGAATTTAAAAATAAAGAAAATTTAACTTACTATGTCAGCAGTAGCACTCTTGATAGCTTCCATTTTCGGGAAGCAAGACCGTTTGCTCTACAAAAAGGCAATAAGCTAGTCAAACATGCAAAGATAACGTATTTAGGATGATATTTCATATCATCAACATGAAGCACTTCACACTTCTGAAAGATATTTCTAATTCAGGTAGCACATTAATACAAAACATTAACGTTGTATGAAAAAATAGCATCAGCAAACCGTGTCTCATTCTCATATTGTAATTAAGCTCCAAGTCATAAGTTAAACTGTTAGATGGAACAGTGGATCTTTATAATTTGAAGTAAAAGAGGTTCGTTGAAGTATAGTTGCAGAGCATTAAAAAATAACAGTGCACCAAAGACAACAATGTAGATCTACGACATAATATTTCAGGTCCATCACATCAAGATACTAAGCATCAACATAAAAAGAAATTAGGGGACCGGAGTTTAGAGAATGAAAGTCAATTTCACATAAGACAGTGTTATGGTTCTCAAGATACATACAATAATATGATTTACCAGAAGTAGATCATGAGCTTCCTTAAGTTTGTAGCCTTGAACCCAAAACATATATGCCATCTGCAATGCATGTTAGACCATCAGCTACACATGAATCCAGAACAAGCCATGTCTCACGATAAAGTTTGAGGCTGTTAAACATCAATTGCAATTCAACTCTCGATGCTGAAATAGTCATGACATGCTCCATTGGAAAACAATTGTTTACAACTACTTACCCATTACTTGTTTCATTTTAATTAAAACCCTGATTGCAGGGCAGATTGTAATCTGTAACATTTGTTTGGATGGGCAACATTAATCGTGAGATTCAAACTCTAAGATCCAATGAAAATTTTCATCTCCTCGTTACTTTTAGACCTATTACATGGGGTCACTATTTATCAACTTGCTATTGAGGAAACAATTGATGGACCCATGACCTACATGATGGAGGTGTGATTATGTAACAGTAGGCTACAAGAGTTTCTCTAGCCAATAAGAATCATGGGACATGATCTCCTTCCGGATTCGGTCCTCCGTTTTCTCTTTTTTTTTTGGGGTATCGAGGGATGCCTCTTTTGGTATTTAAAGAGGAGAAGTCTAAGAAATGCATTAAACCAGGTATAAGGATTATGACATATCAGACAGTACCATAGAAAACTACGAAAAAGTTGTTCAGAGACAAAAATGATATGCATACCACCGTAGCAGGAGCTCTTCCCAATCCAGCAGTGCAGTGAATGTATGCCACACCACCATTCCGGTTTATAGCTTTGTATAATTTGCTAACTACAGCAGGAATCCGTATCCTCAAGTCGAATGCATCAAAGTCCCTGTAATTATTGTTAGCTGCTGTATAGTTGAAAGAAGCAAAATTTTCAGGTTTTTTAGTGTATATTGATATGGGGTCTTCTGAGACTTTGCAAATAATAAAGAGAATGCCACAGAGTAAAACAACAATGAGAGATGAAGTTTGGCATTTTTCCAAACTACACAGGTCTTTGGAGAGGAGGTTTCAGTTTGAATATAGAAAAGATATCACCATTCAGAGAATGCATGGTCTTGGAGAAATTTATACCTTATTTCAGCACGCAGATGTTGGATATCATCATACGAGTTAGCATACTTTCGAATCGCACCAATATCTACCCCAAAGTATCTGGAAATATTAGTAAAGGAATCACAGCATTTTCACTTGAATACTCATCTTGGGTTGAATGGTTCCTTACAATATGTATCACATTTCTCTTCAGAATTACAATTGAAATTGAAACTGCGTCTAATATTAGTCAGGATACTCCAAGTCGGAATCCATTTGCAAGCAAAATATGGTTTTAACTCCAATTTCACGAAGTTTGTCAACATCCGAAGGTGTCTGACAATTTGGGTTGAGAATAGCAAGTATTTAGAAGCATCATTTAAGAAGAGGTAAAATCCATATTAAAACCAAGGAAAAAAGGTAAAAAAACACATTAGTTTTGTTCTTAAATAAGTAAGACCTGCAGGCATGATCCACAAATCAAGTCTGGACGGATGAAGTTGTAATTCATTCCAAGCTCGTGCCTGTAAGTCAAAACTGTAGCCACAAACAATTAGCAACGGAGCATAATATCACAATCAGTCATACATACTTGACTTTTTTTAACTGAATAATAAGGATGTGAGATGCAACAAATTCTTATATCCTATTGAAATGCAAATTCAACTCACCTGCACCCATCGCTTTTGTCATGTTGTTGCTGTATACATCAGATTTTCTCTCATCCTTCACATCTTCACCACTCTCGGCACTCGATGTTGACCCAGATATTGCCTATAAAAAATGCAGAAGTAGGATAAATTGTACTGACAATGAAGCTTCTCAAACAGAATAGTCACAAGACAACCAACATCTCACATCAGACTTTCAATGACTACAAAATTTTTAAAAGGTTTGGTTCGTTCACATTCTAAATTCCTACCAGCATGAATCAAACTTCCTTAGAAAATGCTCTGTTTGCAGGTCTGCAGCAGCAGAGCAACAAATTTGTCTCATGATGAAATTTCTACGAAAGTACATCAGCAATTTCCTTTATCAGCAAAGAGAGAAATAATACGACTCCACATATCAGAAATGGCGCCAATGCGAAACAAACAAACACAAAATACACAACATCCGATCTCAACCGTTTCACAATAACTGCCTTCCCAATGAATTCAACTTGTAGCAAAGATCACAGAAAAAAATACAATGAATTAGATACAAAGGGAAAACAGAAATTCAGAAGGCTACCTTCAAGGAAAGTCTGCGCTTAGGGTGAAGAGTAATCGGCATCACCTGTCGTCAGATCACATAATGTGAGAGAGCAGTCAGAGAACGGGAATATCAATCATGTAATAGTATTACTGAAGACAGGGAACGGGAATATTCTCGGAGGACAAAGAATTTGAAATTCAAGTTAGGAAAGAGGCCGACTTTTACTTCCTAATAATTTTGTAACTGTCATTAATTTCTATATTCTTGTGGGATTGCAGGCTAGTGAGCCGGCCATGGCAAAGGAAACTCGGTTTTTTCGGCTGTCAAGAGGAAGAATGTGTTAAAAACCGGATCCCCTGCCTGATTACAAACCTATGACACACAAAGAAATTATAGCACACTCTTATAACCGCAAACATTTGATAAAGCCTATTCCCAGTCTATGGACATCAACTAGCGAATGACCTATTCCCAGTCTATGGACATCAACTAGCGAATGACGTAGCTCATAGGACTATCATACGACTAGAAACATTCAGAAGAAAACTAAATGGAACTCATATATTCTTCAGCAAGCCTATTCACAGTCGGACCTTTGAAGGCTCGTCACCAAATAAACCTTGTACTCTTAACGATCTTTGGCGAGTCTGAGATCTCTGTTTGTAAGGCCAAGACAAAGTCAGCTTACTTGCATTTATGTTACCTGCAATAACCATTATATCCCAACTTCAGAAGTGAAACAATTACCACTAGAATGTACTTAGCAGCTTCCACAAACAAAGGTTGCAAATGCAGACACATAGAACCCTTAATAGAAATGAGTCAGTATGTCTTTGTAATCATAATCAACACATAAATTGTGCAGGTACAAGATTAAAACTTGAATCATTAGCCCCCATCCGTTCTACTTCAACAAGAAACATGAACAAGCACCAAGTAGCTAGGTAGATAGAGCTCAGTTTCAAGCATAATGGGTTTTAATTTCCAAATAAAGCCCCTCACTTGTTCCGCCATTCTTCAGTAGCTTCATCAATGAATGTCCTGGTTTTCTTTTGCTGCCAATTTTTTTCCCGATGAATTGGTACTTTCATTTGAAATGAAACCTAACCCTTAAACCAAGGGACAGCAAGCACAATAGTTTTACAATGTGCAATAGTTTTGCTGCCAATTTTGCAATAGCCACAACGATAATGGAAACTAATTCCTCATTCCTTTTACATCCATCAGCTTAACTGAAACACCTCCATTTCCAAATCTAAATCCGATCAATCCCTGGAGAATTCCTTCACTACCTTCTCTCCTCCGAGCAATCCACCATTGAGCTACAACAGTAAAAATAATGGCAGATTGAAAGGGGAGGAAGAGGATACCTGAAGCAGTAATGGAGGAAGCGGACGGCCTTCTCGAATCGCAGACACCGTTGATGTTCGCTGCAACTGCACTCGTCGACGCCATTTCCCCAATTGAGAGATTGAGAGAGAGAGAAGAAAAGGGGATATTTTGCGAGAGATGAAGTTGAGATTTTTAACGTTTTCTTTTTCCTTTTTGGCGAAAGATTTGTTGTGAGCTAAGCAATATGCCACAAATTGCATTTTTCGGCGAGTTACAAACCAGTCTCGAAACTTTATTTTGTTGCAAACCTGTCCAGTTAGTATGGACTCTGTTACGACATAACACTATACACACCAGCAGGGGCGGAATTAGGGAGGAGCCGGGCCGAGCCCCAGCTCACCTCATTTTCGGTCCCGAGCCTTGAAATTGTGTATAAATTTGTGATATTTTCGAATCCGGCTCAGTGTGATATTAATTCGACGAATTGAAAACCAAATCTATTTTTAAAAACATCGTATTTAACAAAACATAATATAGTTAATTGACTTAATCATATTTCATTCATACCCTTATCTTATAGTAATATCTCATCAACATAGATGATTCAGTAAGCCCAATCATTTTATTACGACTTATGAATTAGTAAGAATATTGTAATATTTGATGATAAATCATTCAAATAATTAAAAAATTTGCTGGTGGCACATTAATTTTTCATTTTATCAAGAGGAATCGTAATAAATTTTAGAAAAGAAATTGGTTGCAATGAATCAGTAGCAAATACACATCGCATACTAAAAGTAAAAAAAAATATATTCTTGTAATATAACTAAAATTAGTTTAGATTTTAAATTTATATAAAAAAATTGTTCCGATTTCGGCTCAGTGCATGTTTGTATCCTGGTTCCGCCCCTGCACACCAGCAAGGACTTTTCACGACGGATTTACCACATTAGTCTATCAACATCATTTAAAATACAATAAAATAATACTCTCGGTCCGAATCGAATTAACCCATCTAATCGAACTGGTCTATTTAACTTAAAACCAAAAATTTTGAAACCTCGATCTCTTCTTTCATAATCTAATATGAAGATTCACTTCCTCATAGATGCTTAAGGATGCAACATGTTCGTCTTGCATTGTACCTGCATCAACATTCTGTACACCAGCAACAATACACTTCTATAGCACGTCCTCCCTCACTATATTACTGAAAACAGTAGTAAATAGCATTATATTAAATTATAATTTCCCAAAATTCACATTTATCCATCACTTTCCAAAAATTTCAGCTAAAAAAATAAAACAAAAAGAATTAATAAATAACAAAATTAACAAACACAATTATTAAACCATTTTAACTTTTAATTTTTAACTTTTGTTGTCAGATCGTAGTTGTTGAGAAACTTGAAAAGGAGAAGAAAAGTTTGAACTATACGATAGAATTGTGGTTAGATGATAAGTATGATCATAATTATTGTGGGTGCCAAATAAATTTATAAAGTAATTGGTATTTATAATGTAATAAATGAAATAAAGAAATTCACTAGTCAACTATAAGTTATTAAAATACAAGTAGCAAAAATATTTTAAATTAATTTTGGAAGATGAATTTGTTATCACTAAAGGCAAAGGATCTGCGTCCAAGAAATAAAGTTTGGACTGTTCCAAACCCCATACACCGAGGGGCAATTCAGGTATTTTAGAAAATGTTATCTATCCCTTCGCTCCACCCAACAGCTACACCGCCGCCGCCGTCTGCAATCCGACGTCGCCAAAACCAGCACCGCCGGCTCCTCTCCCTCTCTCCTGCTCGATCGGATGGAAGCTCCGGAGCCACCGACGCCCGCCATCCTTCTTCCTCCTTCCCGCCGACGCTAGTCACGGAGCCCTTGCTCCTTCCCGTTGGTGACTCACCACGTCAGCGGTAGAGCATCCGTACACCACCGATGAAGAGGTGTAGACGTCGGCGTCGGAGTCGGAGGCGTGGAAATCATCGGCGATGATGGTTGTACGATCTCCCAAATCTCCGATTTTACTGCGATGCACAATCTCTTTCTTCTTTTAATTTTTTTGAATTGCAAATCAGTCACTGTAGTTATAGTGTTACACAAATACATGGGGCTTGTTTAAATAACTTTGAAAGTTAACATTTTTAGTCACTTACTTTCATATTATTGACAATTATGATATCTCTTTTAACTTTTTGAATTGCAAATCAGTCACTACAGTTACAGTGTTACACAAACATATGGGACTTGTTTACAGTGTTACACAAACATATGGACTTGTTTAAATAACTTTGAAAGTTAACATTTTTAGTCATTGACTTTCATATTATTGGCAATTATTATATTTTTATAATATTATAAAAGATTGAAGAATAAAAATATCCTTCTAGTTGCAGGCATTGATTGATTAACTATTCATTTGATTAGATAACTAGTTAACTCGATTTATTAACTAGTTAACTCGATTAGATAACTAGTTAACAACTTGGTAACTAGTTAACTCGATTGGTTAACTAGTTAACTCGATGAATCATGATATAAACTAGTTACTTTGATAATACGTTAACTAGTTATCAGTAAAATAACATGTTAACTCGATTGGTTAACTGGTTAACAACTTGATAATTAGTTAACTCGATTAAATAGTTAACTTTATTGGTTAACTGGTTAACTCGATTGGATAACTAGTTAACTCAATTGGATAACTAGTTAACTCGATTAGATAACTAATTAACTACTTGGTTAACTAGTTAACTCGATTAGATAACTAGTTAACAACTTGGTAACTAGTAGCTCGATTGGTTAATTAGTTAACTCGATTAGATAACAAGTTAACTCGTTATCTAAATCATGATGTTAACTAGTTAACTCGATAAGTTAACTAGTTAACTGATTTTGATAACTAGTTATGAACTAAAAATCTAAATAGTTAACTCAATTAGTTAATTAGTTAACAACTTGGTAACTAGTTAACTCGATTGGATAACATGTTAACTATAAAAACTCAAGTTAACTAGTTAACTAGTTATCAATAAAAAATATTGTTAACAAATTATTAGTAAAAATCAGGTTAACTAGTTAACTAGTCCTCGCCGGAAAAGTCACCGGAGTTTGGTCAGTCTCCGGAGCTTCGTCGAAAAATTCACCGGAAAACATGTTAACTAACTAGTTAACTATAAAAATCCAAGTTAACTAGTTATGAATAAAAAAATCTTGTTAACAAGTTATTAGTAAAAATCAGGTTAACTAGTTAACTTGTCCTCGCCGGAAAAGTCATCGGAGTTTAGTCGGTCTCCGAAGCCTCGCCGGAAAAGTCACCGGAAAACATGTTAACTGTAAAAATCCAAATTAACTAGTTAAGAATAAAAAAAATCATGCTAATAAGTTAATAGTAAAAATCAGGTTAACTAGTTAACTTGTCCTCGTCGGAAAAATCACCGGAGTTTGGTCGGTCTCCGAAGCCTCGTCGAAAAATTCACCGAAATTTTTTTCGAAAAAATCACTGGAAAATGCACGAACGCGGAAAACGGCGACCGGCGGCCGGCGACCGATAACAGCGGCTGGCGGCAGTGGGTTGATTAAAACAAAATATTTAAATAAAGAATAATAATAATATATTTAGATTAAATATAATAATTAAAGTATTTGTGTAAAGTCTTAAATACCCCTGACAGATCTGGACCATTAGATTGGTCAAAGAGTCAATTAGATCTAATGGTTGAGAATGGGGTTTGGAACTTTCCAAACCCACATTCTCTTGGATGCTGATCCATTCCCATCACTAAAATGCGACTCATATTAAAATAGCATATTGAGTTGTTATTTGGTTTGGGGATGAGCAGAGTTCCGGAGACAACCCTTTTATTGCTGTCTCCAACGCAGCATTCATCTCAGCCCTTCATCTCATCTAACGGTCAATATTTTTTACTTGTTCTTTTTAAGTTTTTCATCTCATATGAACGGGATCTCTTTCCGGTAAACTAATTTCTCGGCCGAAAACGAGTTGACCGGAGAGGGATCCTAATTTTCAGGATATCATTTATGTATGGCGGCTCCGCCAATGATGACACGCTATTTTTTTTTTGTCTCTACAGTCTGTACGAGTTTCATACAGAGTGTATGTCATATACAGATTGTACAATGACATAAAAAGTGTACAATTTTATATAGAATGTATACAATTTGTATGAACTATTTACAATCCTAATGTACGAAAAAAAAAATTATACAAAAATAAATACAGAGTGTACCACTCTCATACAAATTGTATACAGTTGGTATACAAATTGTACAAAAATAAATACAAGTGTATACAGTTCCCCTACAGACTGTACAATAATAAATACAGAGTGTACAAGTCTCGTACAAAGTGTATAAAGTTTATATACAGTGTGTATAGACAGTATACAAACTGTACAGACAGGCCAACAAGAAATTTGTCAAGGAAAATTTTTTTTCAGAAAAATAAAATTTTTCCAGAATCATAGATCTAATGACGACGATCACGTGGGTGGAAAAATTTTCGTCAACGGAGGCTCGGGTGATCGGAAAATTCGTCGAGAAGCTTTTCGGTGATGGAAAATGGGAGGAAACTCCAACAAACTAAAATAACTTGGAGATATAAACATAGAATTGAGACCACAAGATTAAACAACTCAGATCTAACGGTGGATGGTAATTGTTGCATTGGATGCAACAAAGTTGCATCATTGTCACCGGAATTGTAGTCGTTTGGGGATTACGAAGATGAAGATTTCATATTCCCAATATAGTAAATTTGTTGGTATGTTTTGGTAGTTTATAATATTTTTTTACTAATTATAATATTTTTTTTGTGATAATTTGATATTAAAATTTGAAAATGATAAAAAAAATTATAAATTCTTCTATTGGGCAAAGTCACATCTTACATAACTTCTCATCCCTTGGATTTCTTTTTTAATAATCTAAATAATAAAATGAAAAAATATTCTACCACAAAAAATATTGTGTATCCTATTGGATCGGGGATAAATGATCAATTTGTCTCGAAGATTTTTAATAACAAACTTAGAAATTTCAATTTAATTTGAATGGTACACAAATTTTGAAAAAGAAAATAATATTTTTTGCTTGGTCGTGCGTTAAAAATGGTAATATTTATTTTATAATTTATGTGACATCTCTTATTGTTCTATATATACAAGAGTCACTAGCATTATTCTCTTCACACTTTTCTATCAATTATTACTCATACAACATGGAACGTTGTAAATCTCCATGGCTTGTTTTTACCATTCTATGTATCATACAATTACGAGCTTTCTGTCAACCAGCTGGAACTGCTGCACCGTCTACCGGGGTTAAAGTCACATCTGATAATACTCATGTAAATCTCAAAATTGTTCATTTCATCATGAGTTATATTTATTCGATAAGGTTTATAGTATTATGATTATTTTATATTTAATTGTATTATTGTATCTCCTTGGCTGGCAGGTGACAATTGATAATGGACTTATGCAATTGATCTTATCAAATCCAACGGGACACGTTTGTGCGATACAATATCATGGAGAAAAGAACTTATTGGATACACATGAACCTAAACTATATGGGGGTTGACTTTTGTTTAACCACTTGATCCTATTTTATAATTAAAATTTTGCATATACGAGTCTAATTCTTCATTCATCGATAATTACATGAATTGCAGGTACTTTGATGTAGCATTTCAACTTTTACCGAGCAAAGACGGAAAAGTAGAAATGTGAGCCAAAATAAATAAATAATCGTTGAACATTGTTCTAATACATTTTTGTGGATAAAGTTGTTAATTCATACTTTTTTATTTGTTAGTGTGACAGGAACAGACTATAAATCATAACAGAGAAACCAGATGTTGTGGAAGTTTCTTTCAGTCGGACATGGAGCCCTGGGCAACCTAATACTGTGGTTCCACTTAATGTTGACAATACGGTTGTGGCTTCAATACCTGTGGTATATCCTAAGGATGACGTTGTTTTTCAAGTTGGTGTTAGTAACTATAGCAAGGATTGGTTCTTTGCTCATGTGTTAAGGTCTTAACATATTCTAAATCTTCATTATTTACAACACTTATGAATTGGATAATACATTCATTTAAACTAACTTATTTTGAGTTCGATTATAGGGGAGATGGAAAAACTTATAATCCAACAATCTAGAAGGTTATTTTTGATTTGCCAGAAGTTAGTCCAACGGGAAATTACACTATTCAGATAGCATTAGCAGCTGCAGAAATGACAAATACATATGTATGGTTATCTTTCCGTTTTTTCTTTTCTATGTATAGTCATTTCCTATTTTTTTTTATTTTTAGATTAGATCATTAAAGTTTAATTTATATTAATCTGAAAAGAAATTTTTAAACTAATTACAATGTTTTTATTTTTATTTTTACAGGTCTATGTAAACGATGTAAATGCCAAAAGACCGCATTATGCAACAGGGACTTGTGGTACAGACAATGCAATTGCAAGACATGGAAATCATGGACTTTATAGATTCTTCAGTGGGGGTCTTCCATCAAACTTGTTCCTTAAGGGAAAGAACACAATTTTTACGCGTCAAGCAAGATCGTCAAACTATGCCTATGCAGGAGTAATGTATGATTATATACGCCTCGAAGCACCTTCGTCAGCTCCCTCGCCAAAAACACCTTAATTCCATTGAGATTTATTTTTCTTTATTATAAGATGCATTGAATATATTATTTTCTCTACCATGTAGTTTATGAACATGTGGAGGGAGCAATTTTGTTGCTAAAACTGTTTTTTGGTTTCTATTTTTCAAGTGTTTTTAAAATAATATGATTTTTGCTAAAATATGTTAGGTTGTAACATCTCATTTTGACCGTATTAAAATATAATCTATCTGATATATTACCAATTATTATATATACGAAATTGGAGGTTGAAAATCACAGGGAAAATGACTTTCGGTTTCAACTTGTAGTTGAAGTCTTTGAGTTCAAAGAGATTTCAATTGATGATCTATCAACTGAGTTTCAATAACCTATACATCACTTTAAGACCCAACACATGAAGTCAATAAGTTGAAATTAGAATCATATAGTTTGATAGTCTTCAATGTCGCGACACACATTTAATATCCACATCGAGAATAAACCTATTAGTTCAAGGTTTAAACCTATTATTATTTTATCACTGAAGATGCTCTAAGTGAGTAAATTGTATAACACCCCACTCAAATCGCTTGAGAATAATATTGATTTTTTTTTTTTTTTACCTATGTAGTGAGTTCATTTATCATTGTTCAATGTTATGTTACATGAAATATGGTGTAGCTGTACTTGATTAAAAAATTATTCATATTTTTTACTTATTTTAAAAATACTCAAGTCACTATAATAAAAAATTAACAAATTTATCCATTATTGGGGAAAGCTAACTTTTAATAACGCACTTGAAATTCCATTTTAATTTGAATTATTCAAAAAAATTTAAAAAAAGAAAAAACTACTTAAGCGGCTGCGCGTTAAAAATGGTAATATCTATTTTATAATTTCTAAGACATCTCCCTCTTATTGTTCTATATATACATGACACACTAGCATCATTCTCTTCACACTTTTCTATTGATTATTGCTAATACAACATGGATTGTTGTAAATCTCTCTGGCTTGTTTTTACCCTTCTGTGTATCATACAATTACGAGCTTTCGCTCAACCAGCTGGAACTGCTGCACCGACTAGTGGGGTTAAACTCACATCTGATAATGCTTATGTAAGTAAATCTCAAAATTGTTCATTTCATCATGAATTATATTTATTCAATAAATTTTATAATATTATGATTCTTTACACATTATTGTGTAATGTCATTTTATATTTAATTCTATTATTGTATCTCATTGGCTCGCAGGTGACAATTGATAACGGACTTATGCAATTGATCTTATCAAATCCAACGGGACACATTTTTGCGATACAATATCATGGAGCTAAGAACTTATTGGAGTCACATGAACCTCACCTATGTGGAGGGTTGACTTTTGTTTAACCACTTGATCCTATTTTATAATTACATTTATGCATGTATGAGTTTAATTATTCATTGATCGATAATTACATGAACTGTAGGTACTTTGATGTAGCATTTCAACTTTTACCAACCAAAGAAGGAAAAGTAGAAATGTGAGCTAGAATACATAAATTATCATCGAACTTTATTCTAATACATTTTTGTGTGGATAAAGTTGTTAATTCATACTTTTTTATTTGTTAGTGTGACAGGAACAGACTATAAAGTCATAACAGAGAAACCAGATGTTGTGGAAGTTTCTTTCAGTCGGACATGGAGGCCTGGCCTACCTAATACTGTGGTTCCACTTAATGTTGACATGAGGTAATTGCATTATTAATTATTTTTTTAAAAAATAAATTTTTAATATAGTGAGGTTAGAAATTGTATGATTATTTCAAATTTGTTTTATTTAATCCACTTACATTTCTATTTTCTCATTTATTTCATTTCAATAAAATAGTTGATTACATATATTTTTATTATTGGAGTTTGCAGATATATCGTACGAAAAGATGTTCCAGGATTTTATGTTTACGTCATTGTCGAGAGGTTGCAAGGTTGGCCTGATGTTGACATGAACTATCATCGATATGCGTTGAAGCCAAATAAAACATTGTAATTATAATTTCTCTCTCAATTTCAGTCTCCTTGTTCATTAAGTTATAAGTTCCATTATAGGATGTAGACAAAATTTATACTCACGAAATTAGTTTAATGTAAATAAATTTTAAACTAACAAAAAATTATATTACTCAAACAACATACATAAATAACATAAATTCAGTTTTAAAGTTATCTTTGTTTTTTAAATGATTGTCTCGCCTATATAAGCATCATCATAAAAAATGATCATAAAATAAAATATTATCTTGTGAAATTAAAATTTACGCAATGACAAAAATATTACATTTCTATTTAGGTTCAACTACATGGCTATAACCGATGAAATCCAACTAGTCATGCCGACAGAAGCTGATCGAGAAGCCGGGACGCCATTGGCTTATAAAGAAGCCGTGAAACTAACAAATCCCGTATCAAATCCTGCTTTTAAAGATCAAGTTGACGACAAGTATGAATACACTTTAGAAAAGACACAACTGAAGTTGAAAGGTTGGATTTCCGACAGTGCCAAACTAGGATTTTGGATTATTGCTCCTAGCGATGAATACATGAATGGAGGACCTAAAAAGAATGATCTTACTTGTCATTGTGGACCAACTGTTGTTGTGGTAAGACTAAATTACTTAGTATTTTATATATTGAGGATTCATCAATAAATATTCACAGTTCAACAAGCTTTCTTTTGTGTTTTTTATCATTATTTTACTCACAGATTTTCACTAGCATACACACTTTTGGGTTGGATCTGCTCACTGAGTATAGAAATGGGGAGCCGTGGAAGAAAGCATTTGGCCCTGTCTTTATTTATCTAAATTCGGATGGAGATCGTTCAGCTCTTTGGAAAGATGCGAAATCGCAGGTATGCTAGTTACTATCTAATTGTCCTAATGAAACCTTTTATATACATAAATATTATAATAATCTCACCCATATTAATTAGTTGGACAAAGAAATACAACAATGGCCATACACTTTTGTTCAACACCAAGATTATCTTCAGGCAGCTCAACGAGGAACTGTGACAGGCCAATTAATGGTCGATGATAAGTATGAATCGTATTACTTCCACATTTTTTTACATTTTTTAATGAGTTATATTAATCATTGTATTTTTTTCTCAAAATTTAATCATAGGTATTTAAATCCAAGTCCAAAGAGGCAGCCAATGCATTTGTTGGTTTGTGTATGCCAGGAACTACAGATGATGCATGGCAGTATGAAGTAAAGGTAAAATAAATATTTTCAAATTTTATTAACTAAATATTACGGTTACATATTGTTTATATAAAAAACTTGATCGATAAACCAATATGTTTTGTATTATTGTAACGATAATTATTTTACATTGATCAGGGTTATAATTTTTGGACTCAAACCGATGATAAAGGAAATTTTGTGATTAAAAATGTGAGGCCAGGAGACTATAACTTGTATGGTTATGTTATAGGTGTTGTTGGGAGTTTTAGACATCCTCAACTTATCACTGTTAAAGCAGGTATATAAAATTATAAATACTTTAGCTTTTGATTTTTTTTTTCGTTAAAAATTGTGTTATCATTCATAAAATAACAATTACGCGTTCAATCACAGGAAATGAGATGAAACTTGGTCAAGTTGTATTTAAACCTCCAAGAACTGGTCCGACAATATGGGAAATTGGCATTCCTGATCGTTCTGCTAACGAATTTTTCGTACCGGATGCTGATCCAGGTTTTATCAATAAATTTTGGCTTGATAAACCAAAGGACAAGTTAGTATTCTTCAAATTGAATATATTTCTAGGAACTTTGTATTCCTTTATTTTTACAAAATTATAACTAAAACATGTACATTACAGGTATAGACAATACGGGTTATGGGCTCGATACGCTGAGTTATACCCTAAGGATGACCTTGTTTTTGAAGTTGGTGTTAGTACCTATAGCAAGGATTGGTTCTATGCTCATGTGTTAAGGTCTTAACAAATTCTAAATCTTTATTATTTACAACACTTTTGCATTATGGGAGTAATACACTCAAGAATTGGATAATACATTCATCTTAACTAACTTATTTTGAGTTTGATTATAGGGAAGTTGGAAAAACTTATAATCCAACAACATGGAGAATTGTTTTCGATTTGCCAGAAGTTATTCCAACGGGAAATTACACTATTCAGATAGCATTAGCAGCGGCAGAAATGACGAATATTTGTTATGGTTATCTTTCATTATTATTTTTCTTTTGTATATATGGTCATCCCCTTGTTTTCAACTCTAAGAATATGTCAATAAAGTTTAATTCACTGTAATCTGAAAAGAAATTTTTAAACTAATTACAATGTTTTTATTTTATTTTTACAGGTCTATGTAAACGACGTAAATGCCAAAAGACCACACTATGCAACAGGGACTGTGGGGACAGACAATGCAATTGCAAGACATGGAAATCATGGACTTTATAGATTCTTCAGTGGGGGTCTTCCATCGAGCTTGTTTCTTAAAGGGAAGAACACAATTTTTATGCGCCAAGCAAAATCACAAGACTCCCCCTTTTCAGGAGTAATGTATGATTACATACGCCTCGAAGCACCTTCGTCAGATCCCGTGCCAAAAGCACCTTAATGTAGGATTATAAAGTTGTTGGTGAAAGAATATGCGGAGGGGGCGATTTTGTTGCTAAAAATGTTTTTTGGTTTATTTTAGGGTTAATACACTTTTTGCCCCTGTACTACTTTTTTTATCGATTTAGTGCCTTATTTTTTGAGGCGTTTAATAAATACACCCCTCCATTTAAATTTCCGTCCATTTTTCGTTAAAGATGCTGACTATCGTGCCACGTAGGAATATTTGTCCACCTCAACACTAACTTGGAAATCCACTACCTCTAAGCACCTAAAGTATAAAATAAAAAACAAAAAAGATAAACACATCCTCTCCGATCTAACTCATTCTCACCCCAAAGAAGGAGAACAATGCAAGAGCAGGAGCAGAACGATGCTTGAGCTCGAAAGTGAAGCCGTCACGGCCGATGAACGAGCTTGGATAAGTTCTGAGAAACAATTCCCAATTCAATCAGAATCAGGTGCTTATCCACACTATCAATCCAACCATTCATTTCCGAACATCTTTCCGAACTCAATACGCCGATTCCAGATCGCGGGACACCAAATCCCTGTCCCGAATTAGGGTTCCGAATAACAGAGTTTGAAAAACCACCAATCTCTGTGTTCTCACGGAAATGGATCAAGGAGGAGAGAAAATAGAAAAGCTATTTCCTTCGTGAAATCCATTAATTAGTTTTGTAGTTTGGGACTTGGAAAGACATTTGAAGAAGAAACCAAGAAGATAAAATTAGTTTTACTTTTTTTTTAAAAAGTTTTAGTTTTCTCTTTAATTTTAATTTACTTCATAGGCCATGTGGACAAATGGTGTGACTTGTACAGTCAACATACTTAACGGAGTTTGGACGGAAAAATTAACGGAAAGACACATTTGATAAAAGGGTTAAGGTAAAGGGGCATAATTTGGTTGAAAAATAGTAGAAGGATACCTTTCTTAACTTTGCATAGTAGAGGGGCAAAAAGATGTACTAACCTTTTTTAATTAAATCACCTATAAATGTTTTAATAGTTTAGTATGTTACACTCTAAGTATTCATTTGGAGAACTTGTGTTATCTATTTTTGGACCTCCTACAATGCCTTCAAGTAATTGTAATTATAATGATTTGGAGTTAGTAAATTTTGTACGTAAGAGATACTCTTCATAACGTAAGGCTTACGTAACAGATAATTATCTTACGTAACAGGCTTAATTTGACATGTTACATAAGAATACTCTGCATTACGTAACAGATGATTATCTCACGTAACAGACTTAATTTGACATGTTACGTAAGAATACTCTTAATTACGTAAGGCTTACGTAACATATAATTATCTTACGTAACAGGCTTAATTTGACATGTTACGTAACAATACTCTTCATTACGTAACAGATGATTATCTTACGTAACAGGTTTAATTTGACATGTTACGTAAGAAATATTCTTCATTACGTATTGCTTACGTAACAAATGATTATCTTACGTAACAGGCTTAATTTGACATGTTACGTAAGAAATATTCTTCATTACGTAAGACTTACTTAACAGATGATTATCTTACGTAACAAAACTTCAAATTATCTTACTTGAAGTTAAGTCAAGTCACTGTAGGAGATGTAGGAGATCCCATTTTTGTGATTATTCGTTTGGAACTTTAAATTTACATTATGAAAATATTTTCATGAAAACATTAATTTTATTTGAATTTTTTAGCGTATTAGTAGAGATCAAACATAACTAATTTGATAAATCATAACTGTAAACCCAACGTCAATATTTATAAAAATATGATGATACATTACAGGCGCCAGATCCTGCTCCAACCCTTTCCAATGATTGGATGTGTTCCAACATTTTCTCAACCATTAGATCACCGTTTGACCTTTTAACCAATCCAATGGTCTAGATTTTAGGGATATTTAGGATTTTACACACATAATTTATTTTTTTATATTTAAATTAAATAATTAATTTTCTCAGGTGGCCGGCTGGTGACTCTCTGACGACCGGCCACCGTCGCCGGCAACTTTTTCGGCGACCGGCCACCTTTGCTGGCGACTGACCAACTTCCGGTGAGACTCCGACGACTTTTCTGGCGAAGGCATGTTAACTAGTTAACACCTTTTTTTGCTGTTAACGAGTTAGCTGTATTTTTTTAACTGATAACTGGTTAACATAGTTTTTAACTGATAACTAGTTAACGGCGTTTTTTGTTTGATAACTTGTTAACAGATTTTAACCTGATAACTAGTTAACGAATAATCATATAATCAAAATTTTAACAAGATTTTTACCTAGTTAACTAGTTAACAGTTTTAGGTGATAACTTGTTATCAACATTAGTTAACAGGTTATTCCGATGTTAACTAGTTAATGAATTACCATAATTAGTTAACTGAAATTTTTATTAACTTTTTTTTTGGCTTAAAATTTTTATTAACAGGTTATCAGACTAGTTGTGTTATTTTTAACTAGTTAACATTACGATTTAGATAACTAGTTTACGAGTTTTCAAGTTGATAACCAGTTATCAAAAATAGTTAGAAAGTTTTCAAAATTAGTTAACTAGTTAACTTATCGAGTTAACATCAACATTAGATAATAGTTAACGAGTTTATTCAGTTGATAACTAATTATCAAAACTAGTTAACTAATTATATGAACTAGTTAACATGTTATTCAACAACTGGTTTATATAGTTCAAATATTTATTCCAACAATGTCAACAACATAAAAAATAGTGACTGACACTATAATTATGAATACTAAAAAGTCAAACTATCTATAACTTAAAATACAGTGACTAAATTGCAATTTTTTATAATTATTAAATCCTCCTTCGTCTTCAACCTAGATCGCGTTCTTCGGCCGCCGATGCTCCCGTCGGTGCTACCGTCGCCGTCTATCGGCTGCCTCTACACTCCCACCACCGCCAGCACCTCTTCGTGTCACCACCGCTCCAACAACCATAACTCTGATTCCTTCATTAACACTTCTTCCCTCCCTTCCAATTTCATCACCACCACCGCCGCCGTCTCCCCGCCGCAAGTAGCAGTCCGGATACTCCCACTCCGATCTACTGCTCATCCAATCCGGACAGCACCACCGCAGCCCCGAAACCAAACCCAGCCATAGCCGCAACAACACCATCCCGACAAGGTCTCAAAGCGGAAGCAGGGGTACAAGTAGAGCCGGCAAATGGGCGGGTTGGGCGGCCCATGGGTCGGGTTAGTCGGGTTGCGGGTCAGTCGGGTCACGGGTCAGTCGGGTCGCGGGTTCATCAGGTCACGGGTTCATCGGGCCGCGGGTTAGTCGGGCCGCGGGTTAGTCGGGTCGTGGGTTAGTCGGGTCGCGGGTTAGTCGGGTCGCGGATTTATCGGGTTGCGAGTTGGGCGGGTCTCGGGTTGGGTCGGGTTGCCCATCGGGTCACAAGTCTCAACTACAATTTTCAAAACGTAATATAATTTTTTTTTATGTGATAAATAATTCAAAATAAATTTGAATAAATTTTTATTCACTTGTAGCAGCGTGTATATTAGAAATCATTTATTATTTAAATTAAATATACTTATAATAAATAAACTAAAATTGAATATAATTTAACTTTTAAGGTTTATGGTTTAAGAATGGACTTATTTATGAATTTAGTCAAACCTTTCAAAAAAATGGTAAATCTAGCCATTTTATTTTTATGACCCAAAACACGGAGGGGTATTTTGGTCTTTTTGAAAGGAGTTGGGGGAATATGGAGTTGGGGAAATCTAGCCATTTTATTTTTATGACCCAAAAAATGGTACCGTACAAGGAGTTGGGGGAATATGGAGTTGTGCGGTGGCATCAGATCAGCGTCCAAACCTTTAGGATTGGACTGTTCCAAACCCAAAACACGGAGGGGTATTTTGGTATTTTTGAAAAAATAAAAAATCCAATCCCTAGACTTCTCAGCAGCTACTTTCTCCTTTCAAGCTCCAGCCGCAAAATAATCATCTCCCCCAAATCTTTCTTTCCATCGCGAAACAAAAAGCATCTATCTCCTCATCGGAGTGAAGTAGTCATCGGAGCAACGGTGGTTGGTGAGACGCAGCATCAGAGTGGAGGAGCAGCCGAAGGACGCGAGGCGGTAGGTGAGGAGCGTGGAAGCGACCAGCAGATTAGCCACGACCACCAGATCTGCGTCGGAGGAGCCGGAGGCTAGCAGAGCAGAAGCCCGACGAAGGCCTGGCGAGGAGCGTGGAGGTGACGACCGCTGGATCTGCGTCGGAGGAGCCGGACGCCACGAGCCGCGCGTCGACATAGTAGACACCGTTGTCCGTGTAATCGATCGATACGTTGCCGGACTGGGTCTTTCCGGTGAAAGGGTGAAATAGAGTAAGTGTTTCAGATAGGGATCCCTTTAAGGACAACGCCCTTTCGTGGATGGAGGAGTGTCGTCGGAGTTGTAGAAGAAGACCGAAGGGACGTAGGAGAAGTGGATCACTAATCCATGTCGCTGAACTTGTAGGGTTTGAGGTGCGGTGGTGTTGGGGAAGAAGATTTGATGCTTGTCTTTGATAGAATTGTGACCTCCATTGATTCTGTATACTCTGTTTTTGTATGCTCTGTACTTTTGATTTTGGTTCTTTTGATGGGCAAATGTGATTTTGGTTCTATCATTTCCCCACTCTCTCTCACCCATTTTGCAATTGATTTCTAGTTATAAGTAATTGTTGGGATTGATTTGTAATCGTATAACTATATAATTCGATCTTCGGAGAATAATGTGTTAGCTAGTTAGTATATCTCGTTAACTAGTTTGAAACTTACGTCAAATGAGATTGCTGAGAAGGCTGAGATGGTTGTTAAGTCAAATGAGATGGCAAGCAGCTGTGTTGAGGATAAGGAGTTGCTACATGATCTGTTTGATAAGTTAATTAGTTAACTCGACTGGTTAACTAGGTAACTCAATTAGATAACTAGTTAATTCGAGTGGTTAACTAGTTAACTCGATTAGATAACTAGTTAACTCGATTGGTTAACTAGTTAACTCGATTGGTTAACTAGTTAACTCGATTAGATAACTAGTTAACAACTTGGTAACTAGTTAACTCGTTATCTAAATCATGATGTTAACTAGTTAACTAATTTTGATAACTAGTTATCAACTAAAAATCCTGTCAACTAGTTAACAACTTGATAAATAATTAACTCAATTGGTTAACTCGACTGATAAAGAATTTAATATGGTCATCCTTAGTTAACATGTTATCCAGTCGAGTTAACTAGTTACCAAGTTGTTAACTAATTAACCAATTGAGTTAACTATTTAGATTTTTAGTTCACAACTAGTTATCAAAATCAGTTAACTAGTTAACATCATGATTTTAACCACCAAAAAAAGTTAACATCATGATTTAGATAACGAGTTAACTTGTTATCTAATCGAGTTAACTAGTTAACCAATCTAGTTAATCAATCGAGCTACTAGTTACCAAGTTGTTAACTAGTTATCTAATCAAGTTTTTTTTTCAAGGTGTTAACTAGTTAACAAGATTTTAGTTGATAACTAGTTATCAAAATTAGTTAACTAGTTAACATCATGATTTAGATAACGAGTTAACTAGTTAACTATTATCAACAGATAACTAGTTAACATGTTATCTAATCGAGTTAACTAGTTAACCAATTGAGTTAATTATTTATCAAGTTGTTAACTAGTTGACAGGATTTTTAGTTGATAACTAGTTATCAAAATTAGTTAACTAGTTAACATCATGATTTAGATAACGAGTTAACTAGTTACCAAGTTGTTAACTAGTTATCTAATCGAGTTAACTAGTTAACCAATCGAGTTAACTAGTTAACCAATCGAGTTAACTAGTTATCTAATCGAGTTAACTAGTTAACCACTCGAATTAACTAGTTATCTAATTGAGTTACCTAGTTAACCAGTCGAGTTAACTAATTAACTTATCAAACAGATCATGTAGCAACTCCTTATCCTCAACACAGCTGCTTGCCATCTCATTTGACTTAACAACCATCTCAGCCTTCTCAGCAATCTCATTTGACGTAAGTTTCAAACTAGTTAACGAGATATACTAACTAGCTAACACATTATTCTCCGAAGATCGAATTATATAGTTATACGATTACAAATCAATCCCAACAATTACTTATAACTAGAAATCAATTGCAAAATGGGTGAGAGAGAGTGGGGAAATGATAGAACCAAAATCACATTTGCCCATCAAAAGAACCAAAATCAAAAGTACAGAGCATACAAAAACAGAGTATACAGAATCAATGGAGGTCACAATTCTATCAAAGACAAGCATCAAATCTTCTTCCCCAACACCACCGCACCTCAAACCCTACAAGTTCAGCGACATGGATTAGTGATCCACTTCTCCTACGTCCCTTCGGTCTTCTTCTACAACTCCGACGACACTCCTCCATCCACGAAAGGGCGTTGTCCTTAAAGGGATCCCTATCTGAAACACTTACTCTATTTCACCCTTTCACCGGAAAGACCCAGTCCGGCAACGTATCGATCGATTACACGGACAACGGTGTCTACTATGTCGACGCGCGGCTCGTGGCGTCCGGCTCCTCCGACGCAGATCCAGCGGTCGTCACCTCCACGCTCCTCGCCAGGCCTTCGTCGGGCTTCTGCTCTGCTAGCCTCCGGCTCCTCCGACGCAGATCTGGTGGTCGTGGCTAATCTGCTGGTCGCTTCCACGCTCCTCACCTACCGCCTCGCGTCCTTCGGCTGCTCCTCCACTCTGATGCTGCGTCTCACCAACCACCGTTGCTCCGATGACTACTTCACTCCGATGAGGAGATAGATGCTTTTTGTTTCGCGATGGAAAGAAAGATTTGGGGGAGATGATTATTTTGCGGCTGGAGCTTGAAAGGAGAAAGTAGCTGCTGAGAAGTCTAGGGATTGGATTTTTTATTTTTTCAAAAAGACCAAAATACCCCTCCGTGTTTTGGGTTTGGAACAGTCCAATCCTAAAGGTTTGGACGCTGATCTGATGCCACCGCACAACTCCATATTCCCCAACTCCTTGTACGGTACCATTTTTTGGGTCATAAAAATAAAATGGCTAGATTTCCCCCAACTCCATATTCCCCCAACTCCTTTCAAAAAGACCAAAATACCCCTCCGTGTTTTGGGTCATAAAAATAAAATGGCTAGATTTACCATTTTTTTGAAAGGTTTGACTAAATTCATAAATAAGTCCATTCTTAAACCATAAACCTTAAAAGTTAAATTATATTCAATTTTAGTTTATTTATTATAAGTATATTTAATTTAAATAATAAATGATTTCTAATATACACGCTGCTACAAGTGAATAAAAATTTATTCAAATTTATTTTGAATTATTTATCACATAAAAAAAATTATATTACGTTTTGAAAATTGTAGTTGAGACTTGTGACCCGATGGGCAACCCGACCCAACCCGAGACCCGCCCAACCCGCAACCCGATAAATCCGCGACCCGACTAACCCGCGACCCGACTAACCCGCGACCCGACTGACCCGCGGCCCGACTAACCCGCGGCCCGATGAACCCGTGACCTGATGAACCCGCGACCCGACTGACCCGTGACCCGACTGACCCGCAACCCGACTAACCCGACCCATGGGCCGCCCAACCCGCCCATTTGCCGGCTCTACTTGTACCCCTGCTTCCGCTTTGAGACCTTGTCGGGATGGTGTTGTTGCGGCTATGGCTGGGTTTGGTTTCGGGGCTGCGGTGGTGCTGTCCGGATTGGATGAGCAGTAGATCGGAGTGGGAGTATCCGGACTGCTACTTGCGGCGGGGACGACGGCGGCGGTGGTGGTGATGAAATTGGAAGGGAGGGAAGAAGTGTTAATGAAGGAATCAGAGTTATGGTTGTTGGAGACGGTGGTGACACGAAGAGGTGCTGGCGGTGGTGGGAGTGTAGAGGCAGCCGATAGACGGCGACGGTAGCACCGACGGGAGCATCGGCGGCCGAAGAACGCGATCTAGGTTGAAGACGAAGGAGGATTTAATAATTATAAAAAATTGCAATTTAGTCACTGTATTTTAAGTTATAGATAGTTTGACTTTTTAGTATTCATAATTATAGTGTCAGTCACTATTTTTTATGTTGTTGACATTGTTGGAATAAATATTTGAACTATATAAACCAGTTGTTGAATAACATGTTAACTAGTTCATATAATTAGTTAACTAGTTTTGATAATTAGTTATCAACTGAATAAACTCGTTAACTATTATCTAATGTTGATGTTAACTCGATAAGTTAACTAGTTAACTAATTTTGAAAACTTTCTAACTATTTTTGATAACTGGTTATCAACTTGAAAACTCGTAAACTAGTTATCTAAATCGTAATGTTAACTAGTTAAAAATAACACAACTAGTCTGATAACCTGTTAATAAAAATTTTAAGCCAAAAAAAAGTTAATAAAAATTTCAGTTAACTAATTATGGTAATTCATTAACTAGTTAACATCGGAATAACCTGTTAACTAATGTTGATAACAAGTTATCACCTAAAACTGTTAACTAGTTAACTAGGTAAAAATCTTGTTAAAATTTTGATTATATGATTATTCGTTAACTAGTTATCAGGTTAAAATCTGTTAACAAGTTATCAAACAAAAAACGCCGTTAACTAGTTATCAGTTAAAAACTATGTTAACCAGTTATCAGTTAAAAAAATACAGCTAACTCGTTAACAGCAAAAAAAGGTGTTAACTAGTTAACATGCCTTCGCCAGAAAAGTCGTCGGAGTCTCACCGGAAGTTGGTCAGTCGCCAGCAAAGGTGGCCGGTCGCCGAAAAAGTTGCCGGCGACGGTGGCCGGTCGTCAGAGAGTCACCAGCCGGCCACCTGAGAAAATTAATTATTTAATTTAAATATAAAAAAAATAATTATGTGTGTAAAATCCTAAATATCCCTAAAATCTAGACCATTGGATTGGTTTAAAAGGTCAAACGGTGATCTAATGGTTGAGAAAATGTTGGAACACATCCAATCTTGGAAAGGGTTGGAGCAGGATCTGGCGCCTGTAATGTATCATCATATTTTTATAAATATTGACGTTGGGTTTACAGTTATGATTTATCAAATTAGTTATGTTTGATCTCTACTAATACGCTAAAAATTCAAATAAAATTAATGTTTTCATGAAAATATTTTCATAATGTAAATTTAAAGTTCCAAACGAATAATCACAAAAATGGGATCTCCTACATCTCCTACAGTGACTTGACTTAACTTCAAGTAAGATAATTTGAAGTTTTGTTACGTAAGATAATCATCTGTTAAGTAAGTCTTACGTAATGAAGAATATTTCTTACGTAACATGTCAAATTAAGCCTGTTACGTAAGATAATCATTTGTTACGTAAGCAATACGTAATGAAGAATATTTCTTACGTAACATGTCAAATTAAACCTGTTACGTAAGATAATCATCTGTTACGTAATGAAGAGTATTGTTACGTAACATGTCAAATTAAGCCTGTTACGTAAGATAATTATATGTTACGTAAGCCTTACGTAATTAAGAGTATTCTTACGTAACATGTCAAATTAAGTCTGTTACGTGAGATAATCATCTGTTACGTAATGCAGAGTATTCTTATGTAACATGTCAAATTAAGCCTGTTACGTAAGATAATTATCTGTTACGTAAGCCTTACGTTATGAAGAGTATCTCTTACGTACAAAATTTACTAACTCCAAATCATTATAATTACAATTACTTGAAGGCATGTAGGAGGTCCAAAAATAGATAACACAAGTTCTCCAAATGAATACTTAGAGTGTAACATACTAAACTATTAAAACATTTATAGGTGATTTAATTAAAAAAGGTTAGTACATCTTTTTGCCCCTCTACTATGCAAAGTTAAGAAAGGTATCCTTCTACTATTTTTCAACCAAATTATGCCCCTTTACCTTAACCCTTTTATCAAATGTGTCTTTCCGTTAATTTTTCCGTCCAAACTCCGTTAAGTATGTTGACTGTACAAGTCACACCATTTGTCCACATGGCCTATGAAGTAAATTAAAATTAAAGAGAAAACTAAAACTTTTTTAAAAAAAAGTAAAACTAATTTTATCTTCTTGGTTTCTTCTTCAAATGTCTTTCCAAGTCCCAAACTACAAAACTAATTAATGGATTTCACGAAGGAAATAGCTTTTCTATTTTCTCTCCTCCTTGATCCATTTCCGTGAGAACACAGAGATTGGTGGTTTTTCAAACTCTGTTATTCGGAACCCTAATTCGGGACAGGGATTTGGTGTCCCGCGATCTGGAATCGGCGTATTGAGTTCGGAAAGATGTTCGGAAATGAATGGTTGGATTGATAGTGTGGATAAGCACCTGATTCTGATTGAATTGGGAATTGTTTCTCAGAACTTATCCAAGCTCGTTCATCGGCCGTGACGGCTTCACTTTCGAGCTCAAGCATCGTTCTGCTCCTGCTCTTGCATTGTTCTCCTTCTTTGGGGTGAGAATGAGTTAGATCGGAGAGGATGTGTTTATCTTTTTTGTTTTTTATTTTATACTTTAGGTGCTTAGAGGTAGTGGATTTCCAAGTTAGTGTTGAGGTGGACAAATATTCCTACGTGGCACGATAGTCAGCATCTTTAACGAAAAATGGACGGAAATTTAAATGGAGGGGTGTATTTATTAAACGCCTCAAAAAATAAGGCACTAAATCGATAAAAAAAGTAGTACAGGGGCAAAAAGTGTATTAACCCTAAAATAAACCAAAAAACATTTTTAGCAACAAAATCGCCCCCTCCGCATATTCTTTCACCAACAACTTTATAATCCTACATTAAGGTGCTTTTGGCACGGGATCTGACGAAGGTGCTTCGAGGCGTATGTAATCATACATTACTCCTGAAAAGGGGGAGTCTTGTGATTTTGCTTGGCGCATAAAAATTGTGTTCTTCCCTTTAAGAAACAAGCTCGATGGAAGACCCCCACTGAAGAATCTATAAAGTCCATGATTTCCATGTCTTGCAATTGCATTGTCTGTCCCCACAGTCCCTGTTGCATAGTGTGGTCTTTTGGCATTTACGTCGTTTACATAGACCTGTAAAAATAAAAATAAAAACATTGTAATTAGTTTAAAAATTTCTTTTCAGATTACAGTGAATTAAACTTTATTGACATATTCTTAGAGTTGAAAACAAGGGGATGACCATATATACAAAAGAAAAATAATAATGAAAGATAACCATACAAATATATTCGTCATTTCTGCCGCTGCTAATGCTATCTGAATAGTGTAATTTCCCGTTGGAATAACTTCTGGCAAATCGAAAACAATTCTCCATGTTGTTGGATTATAAGTTTTTCCAACTTCCCTATAATCAAACTCAAAATAAGTTAGTTAAGATGAATGTATTATCCAATTCTTGAGTGTATTACTCCCATAATGCAAAAGTGTTGTAAATAATAAAGATTTAGAATTTGTTAAGACCTTAACACATGAGCATAGAACCAATCCTTGCTATAGGTACTAACACCAACTTCAAAAACAAGGTCATCCTTAGGGTATAACTCAGCGTATCGAGCCCATAACCCGTATTGTCTATACCTGTAATGTACATGTTTTAGTTATAATTTTGTAAAAATAAAGGAATACAAAGTTCCTAGAAATATATTCAATTTGAAGAATACTAACTTGTCCTTTGGTTTATCAAGCCAAAATTTATTGATAAAACCTGGATCAGCATCCGGTACGAAAAATTCGTTAGCAGAACGGTCAGGAATGCCAATTTCCCATATTGTCGGACCAGTTCTTGGAGGTTTAAATACAACTTGACCAAGTTTCATCTCATTTCCTGTGATTGAACGCGTAATTGTTATTTTATGAATGATAACACAATTTTTAACGAAAAAAAAATCAAAAGCTAAAGTATTTATAATTTTATATACCTGCTTTAACAGTGATAAGTTGAGGATGTCTAAAACTCCCAACAACACCTATAACATAACCATACAAGTTATAGTCTCCTGGCCTCACATTTTTAATCACAAAATTTCCTTTATCATCGGTTTGAGTCCAAAAATTATAACCCTGATCAATGTAAAATAATTATCGTTACAATAATACAAAACATATTGGTTTATCGATCAAGTTTTTTATATAAACAATATGTAACCGTAATATTTAGTTAATAAAATTTGAAAATATTTATTTTACCTTTACTTCATACTGCCATGCATCATCTGTAGTTCCTGGCATACACAAACCAACAAATGCATTGGCTGCCTCTTTTGGACTTGGATTTAAATACCTATGATTAAATTTTGAGAAAAAAATACAATGATTAATATAACTCATTAAAAAATGTAAAAAAATGTGGAAGTAATACGATTCATACTTATCATCGACCATTAATTGGCCTGTCACAGTTCCTCGTTGAGCTGCCTGAAGATAATCTTGGTGTTGAACAAAAGTGTATGGCCATTGTTGTATTTCTTTGTCCAACTAATTAATATGGGTGAGATTATTATAATATTTATGTATATAAAAGGTTTCATTAGGACAATTAGATAGTAACTAGCATACCTGCGATTTCGCATCTTTCCAAAGAGCTGAACGATCTCCATCCGAATTTAGATAAATAAAGACAGGGCCAAATGCTTTCTTCCACGGCTCCCCATTTCTATACTCAGTGAGCAGATCCAACCCAAAAGTGTGTATGCTAGTGAAAATCTGTGAGTAAAATAATGATAAAAAACACAAAAGAAAGCTTGTTGAACTGTGAATATTTATTGATGAATCCTCAATATATAAAATACTAAGTAATTTAGTCTTACCACAACAACAGTTGGTCCACAATGACAAGTAAGATCATTCTTTTTAGGTCCTCCATTCATGTATTCATCGCTAGGAGCAATAATCCAAAATCCTAGTTTGGCACTGTCGGAAATCCAACCTTTCAACTTCAGTTGTGTCTTTTCTAAAGTGTATTCATACTTGTCGTCAACTTGATCTTTAAAAGCAGGATTTGATACGGGATTTGTTAGTTTCACGGCTTCTTTATAAGCCAATGGCGTCCCGGCTTCTCGATCAGCTTCTGTCGGCATGACTAGTTGGATTTCATCGGTTATAGCCATGTAGTTGAACCTAAATAGAAATGTAATATTTTTGTCATTGCGTAAATTTTAATTTCACAAGATAATATTTTATTTTATGATCATTTTTTATGATGATGCTTATATAGGCGAGACAATCATTTAAAAAACAAAGATAACTTTAAAACTGAATTTATGTTATTTATGTATGTTGTTTGAGTAATATAATTTTTTGTTAGTTTAAAATTTATTTACATTAAACTAATTTCGTGAGTATAAATTTTGTCTACATCCTATAATGGAACTTATAACTTAATGAACAAGGAGACTGAAATTGAGAGAGAAATTATAATTACAATGTTTTATTTGGCTTCAACGCATATCGATGATAGTTCATGTCAACATCAGGCCAACCTTGCAACCTCTCGACAATGACGTAAACATAAAATCCTGGAACATCTTTTCGTACGATATATCTGCAAACTCCAATAATAAAAATATATGTAATCAACTATTTTATTGAAATGAAATAAATGAGAAAATAGAAATGTAAGTGGATTAAATAAAACAAATTTGAAATAATCATACAATTTCTAACCTCACTATATTAAAAATTTATTTTTTAAAAAAATAATTAATAATGCAATTACCTCATGTCAACATTAAGTGGAACCACAGTATTAGGTAGGCCAGGCCTCCATGTCCGACTGAAAGAAACTTCCACAACATCTGGTTTCTCTGTTATGACTTTATAGTCTGTTCCTGTCACACTAACAAATAAAAAAGTATGAATTAACAACTTTATCCACACAAAAATGTATTAGAATAAAGTTCGATGATAATTTATGTATTCTAGCTCACATTTCTACTTTTCCTTCTTTGGTTGGTAAAAGTTGAAATGCTACATCAAAGTACCTACAGTTCATGTAATTATCGATCAATGAATAATTAAACTCATACATGCATAAATGTAATTATAAAATAGGATCAAGTGGTTAAACAAAAGTCAACCCTCCACATAGGTGAGGTTCATGTGACTCCAATAAGTTCTTAGCTCCATGATATTGTATCGCAAAAATGTGTCCCGTTGGATTTGATAAGATCAATTGCATAAGTCCGTTATCAATTGTCACCTGCGAGCCAATGAGATACAATAATAGAATTAAATATAAAATGACATTACACAATAATGTGTAAAGAATCATAATATTATAAAATTTATTGAATAAATATAATTCATGATGAAATGAACAATTTTGAGATTTACTTACATAAGCATTATCAGATGTGAGTTTAACCCCACTAGTCGGTGCAGCAGTTCCAGCTGGTTGAGCGAAAGCTCGTAATTGTATGATACACAGAAGGGTAAAAACAAGCCAGAGAGATTTACAACAATCCATGTTGTATTAGCAATAATCAATAGAAAAGTGTGAAGAGAATGATGCTAGTGTGTCATGTATATATAGAACAATAAGAGGGAGATGTCTTAGAAATTATAAAATAGATATTACCATTTTTAACGCGCAGCCGCTTAAGTAGTTTTTTCTTTTTTTAAATTTTTTTGAATAATTCAAATTAAAATGGAATTTCAAGTGCGTTATTAAAAGTTAGCTTTCCCCAATAATGGATAAATTTGTTAATTTTTTATTATAGTGACTTGAGTATTTTTAAAATAAGTAAAAAATATGAATAATTTTTTAATCAAGTACAGCTACACCATATTTCATGTAACATAACATTGAACAATGATAAATGAACTCACTACATAGGTAAAAAAAAAAAAAAATCAATATTATTCTCAAGCGATTTGAGTGGGGTGTTATACAATTTACTCACTTAGAGCATCTTCAGTGATAAAATAATAATAGGTTTAAACCTTGAACTAATAGGTTTATTCTCGATGTGGATATTAAATGTGTGTCGCGACATTGAAGACTATCAAACTATATGATTCTAATTTCAACTTATTGACTTCATGTGTTGGGTCTTAAAGTGATGTATAGGTTATTGAAACTCAGTTGAATAGATCATCAATTGAAATCTCTTTGAACTCAAAGACTTCAACTACAAGTTGAAACCGAAAGTCATTTTCCCTGTGATTTTCAACCTCCAATTTCGTATATATAATAATTGGTAATATATCAGATAGATTATATTTTAATACGGTCAAAATGAGATGTTACAACCTAACATATTTTAGCAAAAATCATATTATTTTAAAAACACTTGAAAAATAGAAACCAAAAAACAGTTTTAGCAACAAAATTGCTCCCTCCACATGTTCATAAACTACATGGTAGAGAAAATAATATATTCAATGCATCTTATAATAAAGAAAAATAAATCTCAATGGAATTAAGGTGTTTTTGGCGAGGGAGCTGACGAAGGTGCTTCGAGGCGTATATAATCATACATTACTCCTGCATAGGCATAGTTTGACGATCTTGCTTGACGCGTAAAAATTGTGTTCTTTCCCTTAAGGAACAAGTTTGATGGAAGACCCCCACTGAAGAATCTATAAAGTCCATGATTTCCATGTCTTGCAATTGCATTGTCTGTACCACAAGTCCCTGTTGCATAATGCGGTCTTTTGGCATTTACATCGTTTACATAGACCTGTAAAAATAAAAATAAAAACATTGTAATTAGTTTAAAAATTTCTTTTCAGATTAATATAAATTAAACTTTAATGATCTAATCTAAAAATAAAAAAAAAATAGGAAATGACTATACATAGAAAAGAAAAAACGGAAAGATAACCATACATATGTATTTGTCATTTCTGCAGCTGCTAATGCTATCTGAATAGTGTAATTTCCCGTTGGACTAACTTCTGGCAAATCAAAAATAACCTTCTAGATTGTTGGATTATAAGTTTTTCCATCTCCCTATAATCGAACTCAAAATAAGTTAGTTTAAATGAATGTATTATCCAATTCATAAGTGTTGTAAATAATGAAGATTTAGAATATGTTAAGACCTTAACACATGAGCAAAGAACCAATCCTTGCTATAGTTACTAACACCAACTTGAAAAACAACGTCATCCTTAGGATATACCACAGGGTATTGAAGCCACAACCCGTATTGTCAACATTAAGTGGAACCACAGTATTAGGTTGCCCAGGGCTCCATGTCCGACTGAAAGAAACTTCCACAACATCTGGTTTCTCTGTTATGATTTATAGTCTGTTCCTGTCACACTAACAAATAAAAAAGTATGAATTAACAACTTTATCCACAAAAAATGTATTAGAACAATGTTCAACGATTATTTATTTATTTTGGCTCACATTTCTACTTTTCCGTCTTTGCTTGGTAAAAGTTGAAATGCTACATCAAAGTACCTGCAATTCATGTAATTATCGATGAATGAAGAATTAGACTCGTATATGCAAAATTTTAATTATAAAATAGGATCAAGTGGTTAAACAAAAGTCAACCCTCCATATAGTTCATGTTCATGTGTATCCAATAAGTTCTTAGCTCCATGATACTATATCGCACAAATGTGTTCCGTTGGATTTGATAAGATCAATTGCATAAGTCCATTATCAATTGTCACCTGCCAGCCAAGGAGATACAATAATACAATTAAATATAAAATAATCATAATACTATAAACCTTATCGAATTAACATAATTCATGATGAAATGAACAGTTTTGAGATTTACTTACATGAGCATTATCAGATGTGACTTTAACTCCGGTTGCTGTTGCAGTGTTTCCAGGTGGTAATTGAGCGAAAGCTCGTAGTTGTATGATGCATAGAATGGCAAAAACAAGCCATGGAGATTTACAACATTCCATGTTGTATGAGCTATAATCGATGGAAAAGTGTGAAGAGAATAATGCGAGTGACTCTTGTATATATAGAATAATAAGAGATGTCATAGAAATTATAAAATAAATATTACAATTTTTAACGCGCAACCAAAAAATGTTATTATTTTCTTTTTTCAAAATTTGTGTACCAATCAAATTAAACTGAAATTTCTAGTGTATTATTAAAAGTTAGCTTCTAGTCAAACAAATCATTTAACCCCGATCCATTAGGATACACAATTTTTTTTTTCATTTTACTATTTTACTCTTTCATTTTACTATTTCCTCTACTAATAGAAAATATTTAAATATTTACGTTGGGTTTACATTTATCAGATTAATTATGTTTGATCTCTACTAATACTCTACAAAATTCAAATAAAATTATATTTTTCATGAAAATATTTTCATCAAGTATATTTAAAGTACCAAAGGAATAATCTCAAAAAATAGATAATAGAATTTTTCCAAATGAATACTTAGAGAGTAACTTACCAAACTATTAAAACATTTATAGGTGATTTAATTAAAAATTACTAAAGTTAAATATCTAAGTTATTGAGATTGGAGAACCAACCATAAATAAGAATTAGTGGAGGGACCAATTCAGAAACTTGGAAAATTACTGGACTAGTCTGTTATTGTGATCCGCACACGATTAGTGACTACAAAAATTTGAATTTAGCGACGAGGATAACCGTCGCTAGAAAGTTAAAGACGGTCGCAAAAAATGGGCAATGGATAAAAGCGACCAAACAAACCGTCGACGAAGAATTCAAGGGTTAAGCGACGGATATTAGTCACAAATATTTGACATTTTGAGACGAATTTTCCATCGCTAATTTCCCATCGCCAAAAGTTAAATTTCTTGTAGTTACTTAATTTATTCTTAACAACATCTAAATAAATTATGGTTTTATGCCTAATCTGACTTGTTATGCTGTCCAAAATGAAAATTAATGAATTTCTTGGAGATGAGATACATAATTGGGATAGAAGTGGTGACAAGGAAGTAACACGATTGAGGGGAGAGATTGTTGGGTGTTAATCGCGTTAGATTTTATTATTATGTTTTCCTTATTATATAGTCTATTACAAAAGATCGGTACCCTAGTTAAAGTAGGATGTTAGTTTTTCCCTCCACTTTTAGTATTTGGATTTTTTTTTTGCCTTGTAATTGTAAGGATTCGTTTAAAATAAAATAAAGAGTAGAAACGACGCTAGTTAGTCAGAGCGTCTCAAAGTTGTTTGTGTTTTTCGTTAATCACGTCTAATCTCTAACAACTATTTGGTGTAGTATCAGAAACTTAGGACGAGATCTGCAGGCCATCACTGGGCTTGGAGGTGAACTCGTAGTGCTCAGAGTCTTGGCCATTGTTCACAAAGAGAGAGAGAAAGAAGAATGGCGTTGAAGGCTTAAGATTTAAGTGAACCAGAGTCTAATACCAAGTTTTGAACTAAGAAGAATCAAAATAATGAAAGAAAAGAGACTTCATTATTATTAATGTATGAAGAAAAGGAGAAAACTTTTGAGACAGTTTAGTTTCCCTCAACTCCTACTTTAATTTACAGCAAATACTTCAAACAACAATAAGTACACATAAAAAAGTAACCATGTATTCTCAACAATGACCACTGCTGGTGTTTATTTTATAATAAAAGCTAGTATTATTACAAACTATGACCATCATGGCTAGATGATCATGATGCATGTCGTACATGTATATTTTCACCAAGATCAATCAGCACAAATGATCTTGGTGTAGGAATAATACCAAGGTCGTATTCCACGGGGTCCTCTCATAAACCATTACTCACACTTCTCATAGACGGTCTAGACATTTGAAAATGGTTTGGTTTGATAAGAAATTCAGAAACAAAAACAAAGATTAACAATACTAACAAAGATTAAACAAGAGAGAAAGGTGGATCAAATCAAAGACAAAAGGGGTTCTCTTGGTGGGTAGTTTCATCATGCTCAAGAGGACTAATTGAACAAACAAGCCAATCAAGATCGAGTTTGCATTCGGATGACCATGCATTTCACTTCTATAGACTCAATGCACTCTCGTAGCACCAAATCCCTATCCTAATATATACCACTCAACTTAGGCTCTTGATAACGAGGTTTTTAGGCCTCAACACCAAATAAACCTGAGAGATCTCAGAGTCGTATTCCCTCGGGTCTACTCGAGCTACTTTACTCAGTTTAGTTCTACTAGCCAGTGAAATCGTTTTGATTAATTTAGAAAAATGTAAAAACTAACTAATAACTAAAAAAAAACAAATAAACAAGTAGGATCAACGGTGGGGGAGAGGTCTTGCTTGGGTTTGTATCCTTCTAAGAAATTATGAGAAAATGCAGCTACAGAACTGGCAGGACATGGATGACAATCAGTTTCACGTTCTAAAGGTTGGGTCGGTCGACTCTACAACCAAGAACCACCTGCAACACACACTAACTCGCATTCAACCAACAATCCAATAGCAAACTGAACAGAAAACCTAAAACAGGAGAACTGCAGAAAACCTCGAATTACAGGGAAGTCTAAGAACGGGGCGACAAGATAATAAAATTGATCATCAATCATCATTAATCCACAATCCAATTCAACGTATCAACTCATAATCTCAAAGAATTCAACAAAACCCAAGCAAGAAAAGAAAACCTAGCTACTCATGAGATTAATCAAAAGAACACTACACACCACCGATTCATCAAGGTTGACCTTGATTCCTCCGAGCTGAATTCAAACTGTTAACTCCCATGCTGCTGTCCAATGGCCGAAGCCACCTCTGCAATTGTCTCTCACAGCTCTCACTTCCTCTCTCTATTGGCCGAAGCCAATTCCCTTTCTTCTTTCTCAATTTATCGTACACGTCGTCTGCTTCCCATCCCCTGTACGCCTTTTCTACTTCCGTCTCTTTCTTGGCCAAAAGGCCAAATTATCCTCCCTTTCTGCAATTTCCCGTACACCCTCTCTTTGATGATAATTGAGTGGGCTTTTAGCCCAATGAACAAAGTGAATGATGATGGATTAATATTAATAATTAATAATTAATCCCAAGTAAACTTTCTTTCCTTCATTTAACAAACCCATGTTGTTGTGAATTTAATTTCACAATGACCAATTGATGTTGATTTTGATGTAGGTGCTCAGCTTGTGATGATTTGGCTAGTGGTTAAAACTTTGTCTAATCATCGTCAATCTTTTATTTGATCTCCAACATTGTATACACCCTGAAATGCATTATAAATATGCAACACAACGTAAATGGGTCCAAAAGGATAAAAGATAAAAATGATCAAATAATTATCAATATCTCATCCAATCATAACTAAAACACAGTGAATTTGTCGTCTAATGCGGGATTGAATACACCAATATTTGGGTGCATCAATTGTCAATCTTTAGAGTTACGTTACTTCAATCTTCTTTTCCCCGAGCAAGCTCGCCAGAAGACTTGACAGCCAAATTACTTGGAATGTTGCCTCTGTAGCCGCCATATACTGTGCTTCACACGAGGACAAAGCCAATGTTCTTTGCTTTTGGGACAACCAACTTATGGGGCTGAAGCGACTAAACAGACCATCGACGAAGGATTCAAGGGTTAAGGCGACAGATAACACACTGTTGCTAAAAAAATTTAGGCTTTGCGACAGTTTAAAACAATCGTCACAAAATATATTACATTTCGCGACAGAAGTTACCCATCTCCCGTCACTAAAAGTTCAATTTCTTAGTGATTTAATTTATTGTTAATAACATCTAAATATATTAGAAATATCTCAATTAGCATACTAATTTGGTCAGTTATTTACCTAATATTATCTTTCTCCACAAAATTGAAGGAAACTCTATGTTAAGTATACCTTCATTCTTCGTTCAATTCTACACATGGGTTAGTGTTATAATATAGTAAATTTTTTGGTGTGTTTTAGTAGTTCATAATATTTTTTACTAATGATAATATTTTAAGATTGATAGGAAATTCCCCAATGCTGAAGCCAATCCAAGGCCGTCAATCTGTCAAGAATAACCAGCCAAGTCAGGAAGCTATCATGAGGGATATGATAGGAACCCAAATTTGATATTAAAAATTGAAAAAAAAAAAGAGAATAATCTCGTCCACTTGATTATAAACCTATTCATTAAAAGATTTATACCCTTGAACTTTTTAATGCCACATCACACATTCATGATTTCCACATCATCTAGCTTCAATCGGAAATAAACCTATTAATTTAAGGTTTAAACCTATTATATCTATTAATAAAAAATTAACAATTATATCTATTATTGGGCAAAGTCACATCTTACATAACATTTCATCATTTAAGTAGTAAAATGAAAAAAAAAATTTGTATCCTGATGAACCATTTGACTCGAAGCAAATTAAGATTAATAATGCACTTGAAATTCTATTTTAATTTGAAAGGTGCACAAATTTTAAAAAAGAAAAAATTGATTTTGTTTGGTTGCGCGTTAAAAATGGTAATATTTATTTTATAATTTCTAGGACATCTCTTATTGTTCTATATATACAGGAGTCACTAGCATCATTCTCTTCACACTTTTTTTTTTCAAGTATTGCTCATACAACATGGAATGTTGTAAATCTCCATGGCTTGTTTTTGCCATTCTATGTATCATACAACTACGAGCTTTCGCTCAACCAGCTGGAACTGTTGCACCGTCTAGTGGGGTTAAAGTTACATCTGATAATGCTCATGTAAATAAATCTCAAAACTATTCATTTCATTTATGTTTATTTGATAAACTTTATAATATTATGATTCTTATATATTTAATTCCATTATTGTATCTCATTGGCTGGCAGGTGACAATTGATAATGGACTTATGCAATTGGTCTTATCAAACCCAACGGGACACGTTTGTGCGATACAATATCATGAGAGAAAAGAACTTATTGGATACACATGAACCTAAACTATATGGAGGGTTGGCTTTTGTTTAACCACTTGATCCTATTTTACAATTAAAATTTTGCATATAAGAGTCTAATTCTTCATTCATCGATAATTACATGAATTGTAGGTACTTTGATGTAGCATTTCAACTTTTACCAAGCAAAGACGGAAAAGTAGAAATGTGAGCTAAAATAAATAAATCATCGTTGAACATTATTGTAATACATTTTTGTGTGGATAAAGTTGTTAATTCATACTTTTTTATTTGTTAGTGTGACAGGAACGGACTATAAAGTCATAACAGAGAAACCAGATGTTGTGGAAGTTTCTTTCAGTCGGACATGGAGCCCTGGGCAACCTAATACTGTGGTTCCACTTAATGTTGACATGAGGTAATTGTATTTTTAATTAAATTTTTTACAAATAATTTTTCTATATAGTGAGGTACAAATATTGTATGATTATTTCATATTTATTTTATTTAATCCACTCAAATTTCTATTTTCTAGTTTATTTCATTTCAATAAAATATTTAATTACGTGTATTTTTATTATTGGAGTTTGCAGATATATCGTACGAAAAGATGTTCCAGGATTTTATATTTACGTCATTGTCGAGAGGTTGAAAGGATGGCCTGATGTTGACAATGAACTATCATCGATATGCGTTCAAGCCAAATAAAACATTGTATTTATAATTTCTCCCCTCAGTATTATATCTCCTTGTTCATTTAGTTATGAGTTATGAGTATCAAATCCTGCTTTTAAAGATCAAGTTGACGACAAGTATGAATACACTTTAGAAAAGACACAACTGAAGTTGAAAGGTTGGGTTTCTGACAGCGCCAAAATAGGATTTTGGGTTATTGCTCCTAGCGATGAATACATGAATGGAGGACCTAAAAAGAATGATCTTACTTGTCATTGAGGTAAGACTAAATTACTTAGTATTTTATATATTGAGGATTCGTCAATAAATATTCACAGCTCAACAAGCTTTCTTTTGTGTTTTTTATCATTATTTTGCTCACAGATTTTCACTAGCATACACACTTTTGGGTTGGATTTGCTCACTGAGTATAGAAACGGGGAGCCGTGGAAGAAAGCATTCGGCCCTATCCTTGTTTATCTGAATTCAGATGCAGATCATTCAGCTCTTTGGAAAGATGCGAAATCACAGGTATGCTAGTTATTAACTAATAACCCTAACGAAACCTTTTATAAACATAAATATTATAATAATCTCACCCAATTAATTAGTTAAATCATAGGTATTTAAATCCAAGTCCAAAAGAGGCAGCCAATGCATTTGTTGGTTTGTGTATGCCAGGAACTACAGATGATGCATGGCAGTATGAAATCAAGGTAAATCATATTTCTAGTTTTATATAAACAATGAAAAATAAATAAAAAGTATTTAATTAAGTGAAGAAGTTACTATAATAATGAATATAAGAACAAAAAATAAAATATTATATAATTTTTGTTTTGTATTATTGTGATGATAATTATTTTACATTGATCAGGGTTATAATTTTTGGACTCAAACCGATGATAAGGGAAATTTTGTGATTAAAAATGTGAGGCCTGGAGACTACAACTTGTATGGTTATGTTATCGGTGTTGTTAGCAGTTTTAGACATCCTCAACTTATCACTGTTAAAGCAGGTATTTAAAATTTATAAATTCTTTAGCATTTGTTTCATTTTTTATAAAAAATTGTATTATATATCATTCATAAAATAACAATTGTGGTTTAATCACAGGAGATGAGTTGAAACTTGGTCAAGTTGCATTTAAACCTCCAAGAACTGGTCCGACAGTATGGGAAATTGGTATTCCTGACCGTTCAGCTAACGAATTTTTCGTACCGGATGCTGATCCAAATTTTGTCAATAAATTTTGGCTTGATAAACCAAAAGACAAGTTAGTATTTTCATATTGGATATCTTTCTAGGAACATTTCTTCCTTTCTTTTCACAAAATTGTAATTGAAACATTTACATTACAGGTATAGACAATACGGGTTGTGGCTTCAATACCCTGTGGTATATCCTAAGGATGACGTTGTTTTTGAAGTTGGTGTTAGTAACTATAGCAAGGATTGGTTCTTTGCTCATGTGTTAAGGTCTTAACATATTCTAAATCTTCATTATTTACAACTCTTATGAATTGGATAATACATTCATTTAAACTAACTTATTTTGAATTTGATTATAGGGGAGATGGAAAAACTTATAATCCAACAATCTGGAGGGTTGTTTTTGATTTGCCAGAAGTTAGTCCAACGGGAAATTACACTATTCAGATAGCATTAGCGGCTGCGGAAATGACAAATACATATGTATGATTATCTTTCATTTCTTTTTTTAGTATATATCGCCATCCCTAGTTTTTCAATTCTGAGATTAGGTCATTAAAGTTTAATTTATAGTAATATGAAAAGAAATTTTTTAACTAATTACAATGTTTTTATTTTTATTTTTATTTTTACAGGTCTATGTAAACGATGTAAATGCCAAAAGACCACATTATGCAACAGGGACTTGTGGTACAGACAATGCAATTGCAAGACATGGAAATCATGGACTTTATAGATTCTTCAGTGGGGGTCTTCCATCAAACTTGTTTATTAAGGGGAAGAACACAATTTTTATGCGTCAAGCAAGAGCGTCAAACTATGCCTATGCAGGAGTAATGTATGATTATATACGCCTCGAAGCACCTTCATCAGATCCCTTGCCAAAAGCACCTTAATTTCATTGTGATTTATTTGTCTTCATTGAATATGTTTTTTTTTCTCCACCATAAATGTGGAGGGGCCAATTTTGTTACTAAAAATGTTCTTTAGTTTATTTTATTTTCAATAATAACATTTTTGCTAAAGTATTTTTGGTTATAACATCTCGTTTTTTTTGTTGAAAAAAAAATGTAATTGATATGATTTATTACCAATTATTATATATACTAGAATTACCCGTGCGATGCAGCGAAAAATTTTAGAGGACAAGTAATGGTAGTTTTGATTAATAGTGATGTCAAATTTTGAGATGGTAGTGAAATGGGCAATCGAAAAAACCCAAAAGACATAGAAGAGTGTTGATTAGCACATAGCGAGATGGTTATGAAATGGGCAGCTGAAAAAAGAACCAAAGAAATAGAAGAGTGTTGATTGATTAATGGACATAATGCGTAGCACACAAGAAAAATAATTGTGGAACAATGACAGGAGGGGCGAGGCTGTTTTTGCAACGTCAACTATGGAGATGAGAATGCTACAAGCCCATAAACTTTACCTCATAACTCACAAACCCACCCAACACAAGATGACCCACAAAAGACTACTCTTAAAAATCTATGATCCAAGTCTTAAATATACTTTAATGGAGGGAAGAAAACACTATTCATTCAATAGTAACTCCCCTTCTCCTTTATATATAGAAAACAAAATTGGATGTTGGAAAAGGAAGATGAATTTTTGCTAAAGGAAGATGAATTTTGATTTCAACTTGTAGTTGAAGTCTTTGAGTTCCAAGATATTCAATTGATTAGATGTTAATAGAAGCTTAATTTGATTGTGTATGTTTAGGTTGGTAAGATTAGAATTTTGGAGGTTCATCAATCTCACCAAACCATCAAGTTCTAGACTTTTGAGTAGCAAACTCAAATCATCATGTTGGGGTTTTCGAATGATGAGGTAGGTTGCCTAGACTCAAATTCACTTTAGTTCGGTAGATGGATAGGTGAGATATAATCTTGGAGACTCAGTAATGATGACTCGACACCTCTTTAGGTAATCCCAACACCTAGATTTGGTTGAAGGGATACTATCCTATTCGGTCCAAAGGCTCCTATGATCAAGCTAACCTATAGATCTTCAAGAATGAATGCAAGATATGATGTTCGATGAAATGTCATAACGATAATGCAAGATTAGGTATATTGATCCTTTGATCAAGCTAGCAGTAGAACCTAATGACTTCCTAATAATCTAATTGACTATCGTCCTTGGTCTGGCCATCGAAACCATCGATGGAGAAAGAATCAAACAAACAATTTAATAATACAAAATAGGATTTTAGGAAGAACATATAAATAGTCTGAATAATCCTCAATTGCAATCAAAGGTTAGAAACTCATCATCATTCTTACAAAACTTATCAAAAGTTGCACTACAACAAAGTTTACTTTTACCTGTTACAAAATTACAACGGCATGAAAATGCAGTAGCAAATAGTTGATATTTGCTACGACAATCACTATTTCATGTAGTAATTTGCAATAGCAAATACTATTTGCCACACCACTATTTGCTACACTCAGCATCCCCGTCGCAAATAGTGGTGTGGCAAACAGTACTTGCTACTACAAATTACTACATGAAATAGTGATTGCCATAACAAATATCAACTATTTGCTACTGCATTTTCATGTCGTTGTAATTTTGCAGTAGCTAAAAGTAAACTTTTTTGTAGTGTTGCATCTAATTTGAACAACACAAAAAACTCAACTGCTCGTAGTCGAGGTAACGAAATCGTAGAAAAAAAATAAAAGAAACTGTCGGAGATGACATCTTTTGCTGAGTTCTCTCGATCTTCTCGTTAATCCCTGACTTTTGATCATCCGGGATAAATCTTTTCCTTCTATCTTGCCTAATTGCTTCAAGAATTCACCAAAATCCGTCCAAAAGGGTCGTCAATCACGATCTAAAGAGGTAATAGAATGAATAATCCTCTTCCAACACTAATACGGATCGAAATTCATACATAGGGAAACACACGATTGTATATCATAGATACACGCCATGTTTCTCTAATACACATCGTGTTTTAATGTAAGAGAGGATCCTCGAAGACAAGTATATGTCACTACATTAATGTTGCGACAAACTCAAATCTCTTGAAACACCTTTAAAAAAATCTTCTTTGCTCAGTTTTTGTTACGATGCTGACACTTTTTCTCCTTGCTGTAACAGACATATTATCCGAATGTTATTTGACTATTATTCAGGTAACAATCGAGTAACATCCAAACAACAGCTTAAAAAGGTGTTATATTGCTGATTAAAAAACAAAAATTAATTTTGGCTTAACCAAGTAATGAAAAGCATCACACTTTAACCAGAGGAATCAGTCATGGAAATGTTGGAAGAACAGTCCAAAAACAGCATTTAGTAGTTGCAGGTTGCAACCCAGCCCAGAAAAGGCTAGCACCAAAGAAGAACAGCAGCATCACAGAATGAACAGTAAGCTCCACTTCTGCACCATCTCTCTCTCTCCTCTTTCTCTCTCTAGCTGCAATGGCTTGTCATCTCTATTCCTTCTCCCAACAACTTGCACAAAAATTAAATATGGAGGAGAGATACCCACATCCCAGAAATACCCTTCTGCAACCTCCCAAAAATTCCCCATCTTCGTCAAACGTCCCAGAATTATGTGGGCTTCTTTGGGTTTTTTCCCTTCTTCTTCGTCACAGAGCTTTTCAGCAGAACTTTCCCCCTATTTCTCTCTTATCTGTCTCTTCTCTCTTTCCCCTTTTGTTATTTCTCTCAATTTCAATTCTTTCTCTCTGGAATTGGATCTCCCCTTTGATTTTGATCTGAAAGTGAAACCCTAATCAAGAGGATGAAGAAGGGTGTTGCTGTGTACGATGATCCCAGGATCAGATTCAAGCGTGAGAGCCTTATCCAGGACTATGATGACTTGTTGAAGGTAATCTAATCAATCCCTTTTCCTTCTTGGTGGAATTTTCTTTAATGTGTTTGCTCTGTTTTCATTAAAGTTTCTGTTTTCTGGATCTGGGTTGTTTGATTTTCTAGGGTTTCATGGCCATCTGATTCAAATTTTGCTGTATTCGAGCTGTATAAGAGTATGTAGTTAGATTTCCTGATGTCTTTTATATCATTCAATCAGGAAACAGAAGCTACGAGGAAGAGAATGGAAGTGATGAAACAGAGGAAGATGACTCTAATGGCTGAAGTGAGGTAAAAGCATAATCATTCCTTCTGTTCTGTGTTGAATTGGTATGATTACTGATCAATATGTTGGCTTTACTTCTTGCAGATTCCTGAGGCGTAAGTTCAATCACTTGACAGAAAACCAGATTCCTCAGAATCCTAAGCCGGATCAAAATCTGCTGCGATCACAGATGAAGAAAGCTAGGAACAAGGGAGGAGTTAGAGTTATGAACTCCTCCATTAGCCACGATTCGCTGAAATTCGACCTGAGCCAGAGGCAGAAGAAGTCTCCCAAGGGGAGAAGAGAAGCTGCATTGAGAGATTCCGGGACGATTCCTGACCTGAATGTTCGAAACCATGCCCCTGTTTTCGACTTGAACCAGATATCGGTAATGAACAAGTTCTTATCAAAAACGGTTTCGGCTTTCCTTGTGTTGGTATACGTTGGACGTGATGTTTATTCACCAATCTAATTTGCAGATGGAAGAGGAAGAGTTGCAGACCAATGGAGAGATGACCAACACGAGAATGGGAGATCCGAAGATCGTGAATTCTTTGCGAGGTGGGATCGATGAGCAACATCATCAACACAACGACGTGAAGTTGTCGGGTTGTAGGAACTTGGGGAACGGGGCGAGCCGGGGAGGGAAGAGGAAGATCTCATGGCAGGACCCAGTAGCATTTTAAGAGTGTGAGTGAGCTAGCTAGGTTTCTTCTCTATAGTATTACCCAGTTTGACAGAGATTGTAAAAAAATCAGATGTATTAGCTAGGTTACATGATATAAATCATATATGACTATCCGATTTCATGATCAAAGACGTAGAATCTTGTACAATTTTGATGTAATCACGATCACAAACATTTGAAACAGAATTCGTTAGCCTCACCAGTTCAGCATCCCACGAATGTCTCTTCCCATTCTCATGGCTGCTCATAACTCTCTGTTTCTCGCTCGATGGGTTCCCCTGTTTCTCGCTCGATGGGTTCTGGATTCTTCTTGGCCTTGATTTATGGGTTCCCCTGTTTCTCGCTCGATGGGTTCTGGATTCTTCTTGGCCTTGATTTCAGCAATCAGAGCTGCTTCCTTGGCCTTGTGCTTCCTTCAAGGTGCTGTTTCCAACTTTGTTCACTGTTACTTGCAACCTTACACAATGCACAACTCAACTCTTCTTTGATCAGCTTCTTCTTCTTCTTCGCATCATCCTGTTTCGGTGCAGACTTCATATTCTCCGGCATTGCGTCCTTCTGTTTCTCTAACACAGCTTCAGGATTATGATTAGTAGGAGATGGTGGTTCTGTAGGCCAATGCTTTGCCTCACACAGTCTTACTTGATCCGTCCTCTGGTGTAAGAAAGAGCAGAGCTATAATCAGTATAGATACCAGTTTCGTTTCAATCTCGCAACTATACCGGTTTTGAATCTAATCCCATTCATGAATAGTGTCTCAAACCGATAGAACAAGTATCAATTCAACCGAAAAAAATCACACAAGAAACCCTAAATTTGAACAGAATTTCAGCAAGCTCTAACCTGGTACGCAGCCCACCTCAATTCTTCCGCCGAGAATGCCGTTTCAGTATTCTGCTTACATCGCAAGTCTTCGCAGTCAGAATTCACATATTCAAACGATATCATTCAACCCAAGAAATCACACAAGAAACCCTAAATTTGAACGGAATTTCAGTAAGCTCTAACCTGATACGCTGCCCATCTCAATTCTTCCGCCGAGAATGCCGTTTCAGTATTCTTCTCACATCGTAAGTCTTTGCAGTCAGCTTTCACATATTCAAACGATAGATTCGGAATTGGGGCCTGTAAAGTGGTGAGTGAATTTGGAGCGTGAAATAGGGTTTTATTTAATGTTTTCTCATCGTCGGCGGGAGGTGATCTCCGCGGCGGCGTGGTACTTCCTCCTCCGCCGGATCCAAGTTTCGTCGCAGCTTCCTCCGCCGGCAGCACGCTCCGCCGCGAGAGCTCCGCCTTGATTATCTCGAGCTTGATTCTCGCGGTCTGCATCTCCAGTTGGAGTGTTTCGGTGTTCATCAGTAGGAGGCTTGAAAGGACATCTCGGATGGATTGATCGAGCGAGCAGCCGCTGGATGCAGCTCTAAGCTTGGACTCCATGGAAAGCAGAGAAGTTCGAAGCAGAAGAGAAGAGTTGACGAGGGAAGAAAGATTGAATTAGGGCAAACTATTTATTGGTGGGAAGTTCAAAAGGGTATGGGAAAATATATACTTTAGTCACTTACATATGAAGTTGTAATATTATTGTCACTAATCTATTTAACGTAATTTTTATGTCATTATGATAATCAGCTGATTATTCCGCCAACTTGTTGTTTTTTTGGCCTGGATTTGGGAAGCGGAATTGAGCAATTCTATCGCATTTTCAAATTACTAATTTTTCGTTTCTAATCGTTCATCCAATATCTCCCGAATTTAAATTCTTCTCTCTACCCAAATCTAGCTCCGACGGGAAACTAAAATTTCCTTGAAATAGAAGGGAATTGAAGAAAATTGCTCATTCTCTTCTAATTCCCAAATAGAGCGCCCAGGGTCCTATCGGGTAATTAGCATAAGTAGTCTCATTCGTTTGTGATTTGCACAGTCTCATATCTTTAAAAACAAACAGATGAATCCATATGTTTCAGAATCAAACAAAATCATCCCACCGTTAACTTTCCTGGCTGAATCACCTTGTCTGCATGCCAAGTCAACATAAAATGTACATGTAGAAGGTCCAACTAAGCTTTATTAACCCAATCGAGTTGGTATCGAACCTTTCTCGAACAGTTGAGGGAATAAAAAAAAAATCAAAACTAAGTTGGTTTAGGTTAGGTTTGATACATGACTAATTGGGTTAATAAAGTCGAGTTGGACATTCCAATTTTACCTTATTCTGCTGACTTGGCATGCTGACAAGACGTTTCAGCAGAAAAAGTTGACGGGTGGGTTGATTTTGTATGATTCTTAATCGTATGGGATTCATCTGTTTGTTTTTAAAGATATGAGACTATTTTGTACAAATTCAAACGAATGAGACTACTAATGCTTCGTTCTACACCAATAAAATTCTATCTAATTTTTTTGAACAAATTGAAAATTCACTCGGAGTCTTCGACCATCTTGATTCCGCTGCATTGCTTACTAAGTAAGACATTAACCAAAATCACTAAGAGGAGCCTAAACATCGAGTTGCTCACGAGCAAATCGAGATCAAACATAGAGGAACTATTAGAATTAGACACCGATATTGTAACATTAAAGGATGTTCACAGCTAACACTGAAATTTCTAGTCTAATTGTTCTTCCCAACACAAGTACTTCTGCTGTTCTGCATCATCTTCAAGCTAAGTAGTAATACTTAGCAGAAACATGGCCTTGGGTCCTGCTACTGTGATTCTTCCCATACTTATGATTAACCATAACGCCTAGAGAATTAGTTCCAATCCCACAAGCTGCACACCAAAACTTACAATCAGGACACACAATTGCAGAGCTTTCTCGAGCCCTCAGAGCTGCTTCTTTCGCTTTGTGCTTCCTGCAGCTTATGTGTTGTTCGAAATTCTGCCAACAGGTACAGCTGACCTGGCAGCACGAACAAACCCATTCTTCCATCGACGACTTCTTCGCCGCCGCGCCGGCGGCGTGATCATGATCATCTCCCTCCGCCGCGATAGCTCCAATGTGATTAGATCGAGAACGTTCCTCGCCTTATCCAGCTCCCGTTGCAGCATTTCGTTTGACATCAACTGAAGTGTCCTGCTGCTGGATCGTTCTGCTAATTGGTCGGAAAACAGAGAGTCGAAAAACAGAGAGAAGCGTCTGATCAGTAGTGTTCTAAGTAAGACAAATAAAAAAAAATCAAATACTGGTGATGTAAATTAGATAGTAGCAAAGATACGAAACCTGGGAATGCAGGATCAGGTGGGAAGCGGCGGATACGATCCATGGGGAGAGACAGATTGGGATTTGCAAGAAGCAGGGGAAGAAGAAACAGAGGTTGGGAAGAGAACAGTGAAAGATGAAGAAGATTTAAAGAGGATCACGTGGGGAGTTGAATCGTTTTCTGGAGATTAGAGATTGAGATTAATTACGGCGTGCTGTTTAAAAGCTTGAGACGACGATTGGGAATGAACAATGATAATTACAGTTTCATTGTGCATGGTGTTCAGCCTAAATGATAATTAAGTCCTATTCGTTTGAGTGTTGTACAAAATCGTCTCATTTCTATTAAAAAAAAAAAATCAATCTCATACGTTTAAGAATCATACAAAATCATCTTATCAACCACGTTTTAGGTCGAATCGTCTTGTTAGCATGTCGAGTCAGCAAAACCCAAATCGGTCATGTATTGATCCTAATACAAGTACGATTAGGTTAATAGAGTTGAGTTGAACTTCCGCGTGTACTTTTTTTTTGCTCACTCGCATTCTGACAAGACGATTCGGTCAAAAAAGTGATCGAATGAGATGATTCTGTAGGATTCTTTAACGTATGACACCGATCAAATTTTTTTTTCCACTCGACGATTTTATAAAAATTATAAACGGATGAGACTTCTAATGCTAATTACCAATATAACAAATAGCTTGCAATTCATGGCTCATTGGGGTTTCAGGCTCATTAAGCTACATGTAAGCCGGTTACGAGTTACGACTTTATGACAACTAGGTCTGGGAATTGGTCAGTCACGGTCAAACTGGACCGTGTTCGAATTAAAGTCATGACCATGGCCGAGACCGTAACAAAATTGACCGAATTCGACCAAATTCAAATGATTTCATCTGTTTAGTACCCTCAACCTCACTTCTTCCTCCATACCATATTCCTTCCTCTTTGATGCCTTCAACTGTTCATCATCACACTTATCAGCAACAACAGCCCTTCATCCTCTGTTTCTCTCTTGATGGGTTCCCATGTTTCTCGCTTGATGGGTTCCCCTGTTTCCGCAGAGATTCCTGATTCTTCTTCTCGGCCTTCATTTCAGCAATCAGAGCTGCAGCTTCCTTGGCCTTATGCTTCCTGCCTTCAAGATGCTGTTTCCAACTTGATTCGTTGCTACTTACAACCTTACACAATGCACAACTTAGCTCTTCTTTGATCGGCTTCTTCTTGCCAGTACTCTGTTTCCGCAAGGACTCTGGATTCTTCTTGGCCCTGGTTTCAGCAACCAGAGCTGCTTCCTTGGCCTTATGCTTCCTTCCTTCAAGATGCTGTTTCCAACTTTGTTGGCTGTTACTTACAACCTTACACAGCGCACAGCTCCGCTCTTTTTTGATCGGCTTCCTCTTAGCACCACTCTGTTTCCGCACGAACTGTGGATTATCCGACATTGCTTCCTTCTGCTTCTTTAACGCAGATTTAGGGTTTGAAATCTGATTTTCAACATCGGTGGGAGATGTTTGAGAACGCCAATGCTTTGGATCGCAGAGTCTTACCAGATCTGTCCTTTGTTGCAAGAAAGAGTTAAAAAACAGAGAGTGAATCCAGAATGCAATTAGACTGAAAATGAGTGTGGAAAGGGACTGACCAGAAGGATCCTAGGCTGGAATGCCATCGGAGGGAACTCGTCGGGATGTCATCGGCGATGAGAGGCAGAGTGTTCCGCAGTCGTCAAAAGCGGAGGCCGGCAATTACTCTAAACATCAAATCAATTCTATGTGTCTGCTGGAAAGGAACTGGGAAATGTGAGAAGGATTCGGTTTTCTATAGGCTGTTGTTTCCCCTTATACGTTGGGAAGGTGCGATCGGCGCTTCGAATACTGCACTGGACTCTGCACTCTGAATTTATCTGATTGATTTATGGATGAACAATCTGAATTTTCTATTTTATTTATGCAAGAAGCAGAGGAAGAAGAAACATAGGTGGGAAGAGAACAGTGAAGATGAAGAAGATTATGGATAAAGGAGTTGAATCGTTTTCTGGAGATTAGAGATTGAAATTAATTACGGCGTGCTGTGTAAAAGCTTGAGACATAACGTTGGAATTCGATAAAAATTACAGATTCATAACTAAATACCTCGAATCCCGTCTCAAAAAGGCCACGCATCTCCGGCCGATTGTTCATCGTCGCCGATTGTTCAGTCTTACCCTCGAAGTCCGTCCGCACACATAATAGCACGCCGCAATTAATTACAATGTCTCCATAAATCCCCATTCCATTTCTAAAATCTCCAAATCTCAGTTGTTTCTCACTCGTCCTTCTGGCATTACAATGGAGTCCTCCTCCGGCGGCTACTCATCCGATGCCCAATCGAGCCTCCATTTCATGACAAACGAAACGCTGCAACGAGAGCTGGAGAAGGCCAGAATCAAGCTGGCCATCATATCCGACGAGATCTCGCGGCGGAGAACACTGGAGGCAGAGGTTCGGAAGGAGCTGATTGCGGAGGCAGAGGAATCTGCTTCCCGCAGTAACAAGCCTCCGGCGGCTTCCGCCGACCATACAAAGGCGGCGGACACTATTCCCAAACAACAGGTCAAATCCCCCCCTGTTTTGGTCAAAGCTGAAACGCCCCTTGATTCAGTTTCTGATCATAAAGACCGCATCATAAAGACTGTGAAGGAGTATATATATATATATATAATACTCTGTTCTTCGATTCATCTTAATTACTTTGTTTCACTTGACTTCATTAATCTTAGTTTTCCGCTTGTGTTGGTGATTCCTTCTGCATGATTCTCGAGAAAGAAACTCTGGAGAAGTTTGGTCTTCTCAAGGACAAATTATTGGATGAATCTGCAATCACATCAGCTGATATTTTGAAGGTTTGTTGCTCCTCTGTTTTCCTCTGTTTCTTTCAAGCTGTTGTGGCAGAGCACAAACAATCCATGGCTGGCATTGGAAACTGAAAGCATTAAAACTTGATTTTGTCCTCCATTTCCCTTCAATGTTGCAGGTTGTTGTGTCTACAATCTTCGAAAAGGCGGTGCAGGAACCTGCTACGAGTTGCTCCATGTATGCAAAGCTTTGTTCTGATCTCAACGCGAAGCTGCCATCATTCCCAACAGATGATGAACCTGGTGTAAAGAAAACCACATTCAAGAGAGCCCTCTTGAACAACTGCCAAGAAGCATTCCAGGGTGATGCGCAGATTCTTAATAGCCTTGGAATTCTGCGTTTTATTGGTGAGCTGTTCAAGCAGAGGATGTTCCCTGAGAAGATTCGACATCAAATTGTTCAGGTTCGTAAATGGCGATCCTAATTGGTCAATGATATATACTTTAATCTGACATTGATTGCAATGTGATGCAGCAGGAACTACTGGTTCCTAATAATGATAAGGCTTGCCACGGTGTGGAATTAGAAAACGTTGAAGCTGTTTGCGAGTTCCTCAGTAGAATCGGCAACCAGCTTGATGATTCCCCAAACTCGCGGGCTGATAATGATGTTTACTTCAGCTGCTTGAAAGAGGTTGCTTCAGATTCTCAACTGAATCCAAGTTTAAGGTTAATGGTTACAGATCTTATCGATCTGCGATCTAACAACTGGCTTCCTAGGGCTCCTGACCTGAGGTAGGAATTTTTGTTGTTGTTGCTATTTGTTTATTTTGGTCAAAATTACCATCACTTGTCTGCTAATTATTGTTTCATTTATATTTCAGGTCGATTCCAACAACGGTATAAACTGAGGAAAACCCAGATGCAGAGAATGTTCTTCAGGTTAAATCAAACACCACAACTGGAGAAAACCCAGATGCAGAGAATGTTCTTCAGGTTAAATCAAACACCAGAACTGAAAGACATTTAGGAGCAGAAAATCCTGAAACACAAACGGCAAAGAAGAACTTGAGCACTAGAGTTAAGGATTACTTGAAAAGTATATCATGGCGGTTTCAAGGATGTTATGGATATTGTGCTTATTAGATCATGGATATTTTCGCATCAGATTTAACCTGACGAACATTTTCTGCATCTGGACGTGTCTCAGTTATATTGTTGGATTTGAGTTAAGCATTGTAATTAATTACGGCGTCAGGATTTCCAGGGGAAGATTGAAGTCATTGAACGACGTACACTTGCAACGTCGGCGGCCGGCGTCGAAAGACAATCGGCCGGAGACACGTGGCAGTTTTGGGGACGAGATTCGAGGTCTACGGGGTTAAATCGATTGGTTCGTACTTCGTATAACAAAATGGCGCCAAAAGGAAATTACGAGTTATTATGTCATTAATGGTCAGTTAAATGCTTTTTAAATTAGTTCTTTGTTTCAACTAGGTCACTTAACTTTAAACTCAATCAGTTTGAAAACTTAAGTTTGAATTCCATACCAACTTAGTCACTTTGTCCAATTGTATGATGAAAAAGTGACATGTGGACTTATCATATCACTTAGGGGTCGTTTGGTACGGGTGATATTGGGTGATATTGATATCTATATCACCCAATATCAAGATATTCGAGATATCACCGTTTTTTAGTTACGCGAATAGCATGATATTGGGTGATATCTTAAGGCCCAATATCACCCTTTCAATATTCACCTCTATAGGTGAATATCTTGAAAGCCTCCCGATATCATTTCACTTACCACATTTACCCCTTCCCTTTTCTATCAATTACATGCCATTCTGGGCCCACTTCTATCTCTCCCCACCAATTTTTTTTCTCTTTCCCTATGAGCACATCGATTTCATCTTCAACGCCTCTTCTTCTCCGACATCACCAACAATGGAATCGTCCTCATCTTCTTTGAGCTTCGATTCCGCCATCTCTATCTCTGATTACTTATACTCGAAGACCGGTTGAAGAAGCACACGCTCGATTTCTATACGAAGACGATCAGAAGCGTCCGCGGAGAAGGGAAGCGGTACAGAGGAGCGAGGCAAGAAGACGATCCTCAACTTCCCTCTGGAAGCTAGCAAGTATAGTGCGGCGGCGGAAGTTTCTCACTCTTGTTCTCTCTTTCTTATTTGTGCTTTCAAATGGTTGCAGTTTGTTTGATTAATTTTCCGGCGACAGTACGAATTGATTATCTTGGTATGTGTGTTTTAGTTGGGGTGTTTAGAATTGATTATCTTGATAGGGTAGACTTAATCTCTCTCACTTAGGAGTCTACCTTGCTGGTCTAATTCGTTCTGACTGTGTCTTCAATTGTTGTTGGCGTTAGGTAATCGTATGTTCTCTCAGGAGAGTGAATTTATTCCAGAATTTATCTGGGTCTAGGGTTCTTGTCAGCTGCCCTGTTTCTTTAATTGATTTAAGTAAGGTTTCCAATGTTTTGAGGAAATCCAGATTGAAGAGAAAGATGTTGGAATGGCTGAAATGTAATGGCTTTTGCTGAAAATCTCAGGATCCCCTGCAATTGCTAGAATATTTCAACACTAGATCCCCAATAGCTTGGGATTGATTGTGATTACTTGATTGAAAAGGGTGATCCAAAGGAAGTGATATATCGCGAGGCAAGAAGAGATCGGCCAGATTTATTGGTGCTTGGGTGCAAGGGTGATTGTTTCATGAGTATTTTTCTCCCAAGTGTGATTGCATATGTTTGGAGAAATGCTAATTGTCAGATGGTTTGCAATCAAACGTAGAGCTGCAATAACACCTCATAATCTTGTTAATGACTAACTGATGATATACGTGCTGATGGCAAGGAGCAAACTAGGGAATCATGAATGGAGGAATTGCACTATGTGATCAGTTGGTGATGAGCTTGAGGGTTGGCAGTGATCAAGGATGAAGCAGACTCTTCAATAACTCTTTTGCTGCTGCTGTTTACTTTGGATCTAGTCTTATGATGAATGTAATTGTTGATTTTAATGCCTAATTTTAATCAGGAAGAAGTGTTTGAGTATAGTGTGCAGGAGTGGTGTTCCTGTGATTCCATTCCATGTCTTGCACTCTTGCTTTAAGTAATAAACTAAGGACAAGAATGTAATTCTATTTCTTACCTCACTTCTCACTTAATATCACATACCAAACAGAAATATTCATCTTAATTCACTCAATATCAATATTACCTAATATCATGATATCTGAGATATCCCGTACCAAACGACCCCTTATTACTTATGTTTTATATTTAAGGGATAATAGGCCGGGAGGCCCCTGTACTATTGAAAGATAACAAACAGGCCCCCTACTATGAAATGCACCAAACAAACCCATGTATTTAAAACATATAACAAAAAAGCCCTCCCGTTAGAAATAAACCAAACGGCGTTACCATGGTGCTGACATGTCTGACACGTCATAGACACGTAAGTTATTGGAGTGTACACATCAGCCAATAGGGAACGGGGTCGTTTTTACTATTTGGGTTATTTATTGAGAAGGAATGAACTTCATCTTCTCCAATCGCAGAAACAACGGCGGCTCTCCAATCTCAGCACCTCTGCTATCCGCCTCCGCTCTCCAACATCATCAAAGTGCAGTAACAGCGACGGCGGTTAGTCTCCGCCGATCAAGACCCGTCGGTGAGTGTTTATTTTTCTTACCCTAATTCCGATTGGTTTTCCGTTACTCCCCCTCCCTTCGAATAATCCCTAATCTCTCCTTCTTCATCTGATCGCTATGCTCCAGCGACGATTACTCGATCTCTCCCCTCTGATCTCCATTCGTGAAAGCTCGATAAACCATCGTCGAGAAATTAGCGTCAGCAGGTAACTTTGCTCCCCAACCGAATTCTGAATCCTAACTATTGTCTGGGTGGTTCTGCATCTGGAAGAGCTTTGGTAAGCAAATAGCTTTTCGGTATTATGGTTTTGAAGCCTGTAGGCAGTTACTTGTACTCGGTCACAGTCCCTACCATTACTCCTTTTCGGTTATATATGTATGAATTTATTCTCTTCAATAATCTGAAATGGTTTGTAATGGATCTGTTATGTTTTTTGTTAGGGTCGTTCTTCCTCTGCAGGTCACCTGCTTCTTTAGTTTGTGTAGTTTTACTTTGTCCCTATATATAGATCACAATCATTATTGAAAAAAAAAACTTAATTGTCTACCATATAATATTATGTTACAGTGGTAGTAAACAGTAGAGAAGTGTTTTGTCAGTTGTTTATGTGTTGGACCACAAATAATTCGTCCAAAATTATGTTATTGTTTCAAAAAGCAGTGTTTCATGTTTGTCGTATATGATTTCTTTTATGGTTGGAGGACTCATTAATATTCTATTTTTGGTTGTAGGATGAGTGTAACGTTGGCCTACCATGTAGGAGGGAAGTTCATCACCATGGGTCCTGATTTAGTTTACGAAGGAGGAGAAGTTGTTATGATCAAAGAGGTGGACCCGAATATGATAAAATTGTTTGATTTAGAGGCGGCTATGAAATCTCGACCGAGTTATAGTTTCGGAACTCAACTATACTTCAAAGTGCCCAACCAACGCGGTGTATCTAAATTTCGGTTGATACACAATGACGATAGTCTACTAGATATGCTGAAAACATACAAGAAAATGGAAATATATTCCATATATGTGGAGCAACAAGCTGAGGATGATGTAGTCGTGGAGGAAGATGATGCAGGTGAGGATAGTGATGTTGGTGACGATGATGCTGGTGAGGATGATGAACTTGATAGTGACATTGGTTCATGGATAAGCGAGGAGGATAGGGAGGAGTTGGAAGCGGTGAAGACGAAAGTGAAGGAAGCCAAGAAAAATTTACAAGGAGGCATTAGGTTTGCAATTTCAGATGATGATGCCGATGACAGTGACGGGTTTGGGTCAGATGAGATAGGTTATTACGAGAAGACTGATTCTGAAGATGAAGTTGCAGACCATGGTGTTCAGAGCAAAGAACCTTTGGACAGGTACAATCCAAATACCGAGATACCCTTTTTTTTATCTTGGCATGACTTTTACCGATGCGGCTGAGGTTAGGACAGCTATTAAGAAGCACGCGATAACTGAAAGGAAGGACGTGAAGTTCGAGAAAAATGAGCCTAACAGGATACGCTTAAAATGCAAACGACAAGGATGTCGGTGGAAGTTTTTTGTGTCGCAAAATAAGCGATTCAATTGTTTGCAATTGAAGAAGTATCAAAGTCATTCATGTTCGGAGCATTACAAAAACAAGTGGGTGAACACGAAGACAGTGGCAGATCGCTACAAGATGCGAATTCGGTCCAATCCGAAATGGAAGAATAAGCACATCCGGGAAACCGTGAGAGAAGATTTTGGTGCGGATGTATCACTTATGCAATGTTCGAGAGCGAAAGCAATGGTACTTCGAAAAACTATGAGTTGTTACAAAGAAGAATATGCTCTCCTACGATCCTATGGTGAGGCAATTTTAAGGACTAATCCTGGATCCACTGTGAAGATAAAGGTTGATGTGGACAATCCGGAACGACAACCACTCTTCCAAAGAATTTACATATGCTTCGACGCGTTGAGAAAGGGCTTCTTGGCAGGTTGTCGGAGGATTGTGTCATTGGATGGTAGCTTCATGAAGGGTTTATGCAAAGGTGAAGTGTTATCAGCCATTGGTCGAGACGCGAATGATCAAATGTACCCAATTGCGTGGTGCATTGTCGAGGTTGAATCTAGGGATTCATGGGATTGGTTTTTGGAGCTGTTGCAGTTGGACTTAGATATCGGAGAAGGTGGTGGGTGGTGTTTTGCCTCGGATCAACAGAAGGTATTATGAACTTTCATGTCAAAGTTGTGAGTCCATTCATTTGAAATAACATGTCTAGTGTGATTAAATCATGTCAATGTCCCTATTGTGATGCCATTTAGAGTTTTTAAATATATCAAAATCCTCCAGTGTGATTAAATATGTCAATGAATCCCTTTATGAATCAATCCATTTTCTGTAGTGTTGTTTTACGATTTCACTTCCTATTCAAGCACTTCCTTAACTGAGACAAAACGAGGAAGAAGAGAAGACGAATGTACGAACGAGATGAATTATTAACTCGAGATAAGGCAGATTTGTCGAAGCTCGGTCGAGTGGGAAGGGTGATGTCTTGCACATCGTGCAAGGGGGAAGGCCATAACAGACGAACATGTCCACTAATGAAAGAGCAAGGAGTAAGAAAGCATGACACAGTTAATATTGTTCTCAATTCTCTTTGACCTTGTTAGTAACTTCATTAATATATACTAGGTTGTGTTGGCCGCGCGATGCCGCGGGATTTAAACTGAAATTGAAAAAAATACTACTAACCCGTTGGTGAAACTATAAAAAATTATATTATCATGAAATTAAGTTGAACTATATTTGTTCAAATACAAAAGTCTCTTCTCGTATATTAAATTTGAATAGTTCAAACACATGTTTTTTAAATTATATTGGTATAGGTTGTTGGTCAATTAATTTGACGATAAAATACTTATAGAAAATATCTAAAATTTCTATGTAATATATATTTAAACACAACAACTTTAATAATTGCAAGCAAAAATACAACTTTAATAATTCAATCACATACTATTAAACTCATTAATTTGATATGAGATATAGTTATAAAAACCGTAAAGGGAATTCAAAGGGAACAAAAGTGAACATCAATGGTGAAGATATAAAGCTGAAAAAATATTTTTTAAAATTAATGAAGTGAAAAGTTAGGCAAGAGAAAATTTAGGCTTGGCAATTAGTATCTGCAAATTGGTTGTACCCACCTGAAATCCAGTTGATTTACGTGGGGATTACCCGTTGGCGGGGTAAAGTTGACGGGTACGGACCAACCTGATACCTAGTTTGAGCGGGTATCAAGCGGGCACGGGTTTGAAGGCATCCGCCTCATACCCAACCCGATGGGTACCCGATATGAAATGGTGTTGTATTAGCCACAATATATCATCTATGTTTAATGAACCAAACCCAATTTCTTCTTCAGACAATTAGTTCTTCACCTCAAGTCATCAATCGAGCAGTCCATTGCTAACCCTAATGCATTGAAAATCATAGCTCCGTCTCGAAAAGATATAGAGAGATTTGGAATTCACTCGATGGGTAGCAGGTTTACCCGACCCATTTCGAGGCGGTGATGGTTTGGATTTTGTACCCGTTTAGTCTCACGGGGCAGGTACATATAATACTCATTTAATAAACGGGAAAGAGTAGATACATGGTATCCGGACCCATAGGGGTCATAGGTACCCATTGCCAAGCCTCGAAAAATTATAAACTTTAATTAAAAAGAAGAGGAAATATAAAATAGAACAAAATCAAAACATATATGGAACATTAAATGGTTGACTAATTTTATATGCAGATCCTTCTCTTGGTTGAATGAAATAGTAGCACTTAGGTGAGAGTTTGGGACAAACAGAAAAGTAACCCATATATCAATTTAAAAGAAAAAATAAAACAAACAAACCATATTAACAAAATAATTATTAAAAATAAGTTAGATAAAGGAACACTAATTGTCAAGGAGTTGACAAAGCAAACTAAATAATCCTTAAGTAAAGCAAAAGAAGGGAATGAAGTAAAGTAAATAGGGAGGGGAACAGGAATAGTTGAAAAAACATGGAAAAGAGAAAATTCGGTTCAAAGCCAACTGGGATGTACTGTTCATAAGGAATAGTAATGAACAGTAAACCTCCCCTAGCTTTTTATGGTAGCCAACTGGGATGTACTGTTCATAAGGAATAGTAATGAACATAAACCTCCCCTAGCTTTTTATGGTTTAACTAGTTTGTAGCCAAAAAAAAACTTCATTAATATTGCAGGCGAATAGTGGTGTTGGAGGAACATGTGGAGGTAATGGAAGTGGTTCTGGACCAGCTTCAAAGGAAAAATTTCAAGGGTTTGGTGCTTACACAAATGAACATACCGGAAGGACCGTGATTAACGTATGTCAAAAATTTGTTGTGAATTGTTACAAGGCTTTAACGTATGAGTTTTACTTAGTGATGAGTTTGATTTTCTCGCAGCCTGGAACATCATCTGAACGTGTTATTGAAGAAGGAAGAGTGAAATCAACACATGAAGGCACACAACAGAGCATTACGGGTGGAACTTCTAGCCCCAAGTAGTCGTTGGAAGTGTTTGCATACCATTTTTGGGAAGTCTGACAGTTGGTTATGGTAGCTGTGATTGGATATATTTTGCTTCTTTCAAAGACAAGTTCATAAGAAAACTACTACAAGAATTTTCCAAGTTGTAATCTTTAGACAAAAAGGATAAGGATTTGACTTAGTTTTCAATATTTTCCTTCCAGGGTTCATCATTACTGTAGTGTTATTTTGGTGTCATCTGAAGAATTAGGATTAGGGTTTTTGGCACCACTGATTTAAGTTAGTTGTTGTTTGACTATGTTATGGTCATATGCTTAAAGCTCTGTACTTTAAGTTTTAATGTTTGTTACTGGAAAGCTGCAAACTGCAGGTTCAGTCATCATTGATTTTAATGTTGGTTCAGTAATCTGCCAACTGCAGGTTCAGACATGAATTGAGCCCTAATCATGTATCAGATGAGCTAGTATTGTCCATTTAGGTTTTGCCCATGTATCATGAGGTTTTTAGTTGCTTTTCCTAGAATATTTGCTTAATCTGTCACTAGTTGGTTAGCCTTGTTATATGCTCAGAGAAAAGTATTACAAATACAAGTTGATAAGACAAACAAGTTGTATGTTCAAAGTTTATTACAAGATGAGTCTGTTTACAAAGACAAGTTGAAAGGAAAATGATCGTCGTCGATAAGCAGCACACCATCTGTTTTCATCATTAGAATTTGTCTTTCTAGTTCCCATCTTGTGATCTTCCCCGTCCAATACTATCAGTTGCATAGATAGCCAAAACAATAACTTTTTACAGAAGAGCTTCCTGCAATTCCTCCTGAAGAAAGCATGCATAGATAAGCAAAACAATAACTTGTTCAAGGAGACTTCTTGACCTCGGCTCAAATCCCAGCTCATGATATGAAGGTGCAACAGAGACAAGGAAACACCCCCTTGAATACAACTCAAAACATGACTCTAGGTTTAAAAGGATCTGGTGCATTAAAGCATCTGCAATAAGTGACCATCTTCTCGAAGGTTGTTTGCAACCTACCCTCATTTTAAGACCAGAGCAGTTCATATCCTCAAACAGGGCAAAGCAATATGAAAACTAGAAAACACATGGTAGACCTTTGGGGCTTTCACCATCATCATATAATAAAAACTGGAAAACACTTCAATGATAGGGTAATAAACAGACCTGCAAGACTAAAAACCCCAAAGATAACAATGCACAAGGATTTCCTGAAAGAAATATACAAGTAGTGCTTAACTGAATCATTAGTAAGTTTTACCTGGACAACCAATTTCAAAGCAAGTGGTATAAAATCTAAGCATCCTCACTCGCAGGAAGAGCATCGAATATAAATATATAATCCCCTCACGCGCAAAATTGAACCACCCAACCACTAATTAGGATTCACAACTCAGTGAATTTCGAATGGAAGAAGGAAGTTAGGATTCAGAATTCGGTTGGGGAGCAAAGTTACCTGCTGACGCTAATTTCTCGACGATGGTTTATCGAGCTTTCACGAATGGAGATCAGAGGGGGAGAGATCGAGTAATCGTCGCTGGAGCATAGCGATCAGATGAAGAAGGAGAGATTAGGGATTATTCGAAGGGAGGGGGGAGTAACGGAAAACCAATCGGAATTAGGGTAAGAAAAATAAACACTCACCGACGGGTCTTGATCGGCGGAGACTAACCGCCGTCGCTGTTACTGCACTTTGATGATGATGGAGAGCGGAGGCGGATAGCAGAGGTGCTGAGATTGGAGAGCCGCCGTTGTTTCTGCGATTGGAGAAGATGAAGTTCATTCCTTCTCAGTAAATAACCCAAATAGTAAAAACGACCCCGTTCCCTATTGGCTGATGTGTACACTCCAATAACTTACGTGTCTATGACGTGTCAGACATGTCAGCACCATGGTAACGCCGTTTGGTTTATTTCTAACGGGAGGGCTTTTTTGTTATATGTTTTAAATACATGGGTTTGTTTGGTGCATTTCATAGTAGGGGGGCTGTTTGTTATCTTTCAATAGTACAGGGGCCTCCCGGCCTATTATCCCTATATTTAAAGACGAACAATACATCTATACCGAGATTCTAAACTAATCAACATAATTAACTCCCATAACCTAAAACGCCACATTTTGAGTAGTTCCTCTATAGCTCAGTATCACAATTCGCACTCTCTTACTGTCTTTTCGCAGCGGATCAGGGTACATGTCACTTTTGGCCTAGATTATCACGAATTCAATCGAACTGATGTAAATTATAAACTGAAATCACTGAATTGACTAAGTAAAATCGCGGTGCCGATTTCAAATATTAACATAAAAAAAAAAAGATGAATTTAACTTTAAATCACAACAAATAATCATAATTAAGAGACTGATATTCAAGAAACAAAACTTCAGAAGAACAGATTTAGAAAATAAACCAGCAAATTCCACTAACAACATTAGAGCGTCTGCAAATCCATAGCTTAAACTAGTAATAACCAGCTACAATTATCCCTCAAATTCTAACTTTGGAACATTCCAATTTGAGGATGCCTTCAGATATTCCGACGATAGCCGCAATGCAGCAAAATATGATGAACAATTTGAATAATTTCTTCAGCAATCCATAGACTCCAGCCGCTACCTTCTTCCAGAAGCCGGTAGCCGCAGCTGGAGTCGGCTTAACCTCAGCTTGTGGAAGCCGATCAACAGTTGCAGTTAAACCTCCACCAACGCCGACGAACCGGCGGCGCATCTCCGCCTCAGCAGCCATCTCCTTGCGAACCTCTGCCTCCAAAAACATCCACCTGGCGATCTGTTGCTTGATTCTCTCCTTCTCCAGCTCCCGCTCTAACGTCATCGGCGGGAGATCGACAGCTGCGATCGAAAGCGGAAATTGACAGATGAAAAATAAATCAGAGGAACGATTAGCTATGAAGCGGCGAAATTAAGAAGACGAAGAACAAAAACCTGGGGATTCAGCGGCGGATATGAAGCTTTTGGATTCCATGATTGAAGCGGGAGAAGAGATTGGGAGTGAAGATGATTGGAATAGAGCGAAGAATTTATAGGCGGAGGAATGAAATGTTGAGGAGACACTGGAATTTTTTGCGCCGTGCTGTGTAGTTATTCTGAACGGCGGACTGAACTTTCACCGGAATCGATGAGAATTTGTATCGACGACGGGCGGCGGCGATGGACAATTGGCAGGTTTGTCGTGTGGCCTTGTTGGGAGAGTTCCGATTCGACGGATTACGGTTCTGGTCTATGATCAGTTCGGTCAAACCGGAGTCGAACTTCGGTTAGTACTCAAACTAAATCGAGCCCGGAGTTTTTTCGCGGCTGCGAATGTTCACACATCCCCGGCGGCCGGCGGCGGGTTATGTGTGGGCTTGTTGAGAAGCCCAATTTGTGTTCTTTTTGGGCCGGAGACGAGTGATGGTAAGAATAAGAGGTATAAAGATTAACCGATTTGGTCCAGTGGTTTGAGTTTTGGTTTTTGGGTTGGTTGAGGTTGGACTGAGTTCAAACTCCAAATATTATTTTTAGGGAAAATAACACTTTGGCCCCTCTATTTTATAAACTTAACAAATAGCCCCCTTACTATAAATCGCTCGTTTTATCTCCTCCTACTTCGACTACTTTACCGTTTTAGTCCTTCCATTTCAACTTTTAACATTAAATTTGGACACATACGCACCAGGAAGAGAGAGATATCAGAGGTAGGATATGAAGAGTTGGTCTGAGAGGTAAATTTACAAGGTATCATGAATAATGGTGAAATACGAAGGATTTTGAAACCACATTTTATTCGTCGATTTCATCCTATCTAACCATATATATACGCATATTCCCAATTAGAAATCCTTAGTAAGCTAATACTGTAATACATGGCTATTCGAGCTAACGTGGTGTACTGAATGTGCATCAATTACCATCACAAAGACGAAAGTTGAAATGGAAGGACCAAAACGACTAATTGGTCAAAGTAGGAGGGGTAACACAAGCTATTTATAGTACATGGGGCTATTTGTTAAGTTAGCAAAGTAGAGGGGGCAAAGTGCTATTTTCCCTTACTTTTATCTCCACTCGTCCCACGTTGCAACGTGGGGAACCCTAATAGCAATCCGTCGCTATATAAAACCCTAACAAAGACATATAAGAACCTCCGCCGCTATGCTTCAGCTACAGCCTACAGAGCTCAAAACCTAAATTCGAAATAGGTAGCGCAGACGGAGGCGGAGAAACCATCTCCGATCATCGGGGTCTCTCCGTATCGCCACCGGACGGATTCTCTTCTATTGTTTGTTTCTTCAATTCGCTTATTAGATCGTTTTTTTAATATGTTCTTGTTTCAATTCTCTGTTTTTTTCTAAAATCGTAATTCGTTCTCTGCCCAATGATGCAAACAATATCTATTGATCAGCTGCCGATGGTGAACTTCATTGTTGTCCATCGCCTAGCCTTCTCCCACCACCGCCGGCATCTCCGCCTCCTCCATCTCTCCTCCACCTCCGCCACCCTGCACACACCCTCCACAGTTGCGGCGGTGGTGCGTGAAGGCTTTTCTGGTGGATGCCGTCGGCGGCTGGATGATTTTTAAGCTATGAGATCTGAGGGCATTGATTCAATTTTTTTTGTACTCAAAACAAATTGGTTTTCTTTCCACAGTTTTTAAACCATAGGGATTTATCAGACTTATCTTGCAATGCTGTCTTTGAACTGCTCTTAGGTATTCAAATGTTCAATCTTTGCAGTCGTTGGTGTTTGGGTTTTGTATAGTTGAATCTGCAATTCTTGTTTTGAATATATTGGTTCAATTGGATGGTATGACTTCAAAAACTCTCCTTGCTGAAATTTTATCCACTGTTTTTTTGCAGAAATTTTCATATCCACAGTTTATAAACCATTGAGATTTGTCAGATTTAACTTACAAGGCTATCTTTGAACTGCTCTGAGATATCCAAATGTTCAATCTTTGCAGTAGTTGATTTTGGGTTTTGTATACTTTTATCTGCAATTCTTGTTTTGAATGTATTTGTTCAATTGGATGGTATGACTTCACAAACCCTCAATGAACTCTTCATATTTACTGTATATTGCTGTTCTTGTTGCTCTTCCGTGTTCAATTCGTGTCTTTGTAGCTGCTTTATCCCTTCACTAAGAAAATGTTAAGGCATGTGTTCTTAAGTGCTACTGATTCTCTGGTTTTAAAGACTAATGATTTGCAGGCTTGTCATCTGTTAGGTGATTGCCTTTCTCAATGGTTGACAATGTATGCAGATAACATTTGCAGGTCATCAGAGATTACATTTGGAGTTTGCTCATGATGCTTCTGCAAGTATGTTGTACTCTGGATCTTCTGAGTTCTACATCAGAACTGCCTTATCAAGGTTTGAGGACTTATCATAGTGAAGAACTGAAGATCATAACCTTTGATTCTGGGAGATGGGAAGTAGTCTGTTGGTTGTGTTAGCAACTGCATTAGCTGATCATGAATTCTTAGCAACCGCTCTATGTATCTATATTGAAGCATCAATTTCCAGTTCTTAGATCTCCTCTTGTAATAAATCCGTTCATCTGTATATTTTCTGTAAGAAGAGTAACTATCTTTTAATATTTACCCAATTTTTTATTTCAATAATTCTCCATCGCCTTGCTATGATTCTCAAGCTGGTACTTCGGTTGATTATGTACCAAAAATTTGATAGATGAAAAAAATAATTACAAAAATTATGATAGGAACAAAGATTTTCCACAATATAACAACATAATATTAGAGTCCCATTAGAAGTCCAATTCGTTTGGAATTTGTAGTTTGTAATTTGATCAATTTGTTTGTCACCAAAAAAAAGTACACGTTGAAGGTCCAACTCATCTCTACTATAACATAATCGGTCATGTATTGAACCCTACCCAAAGCTAATTGACTTTTAGTATGGATTTTGGAGATTTGGGTTGGCTTGGGTAGGTTCAATACATGACCGATTAGGTTATAGTAGAGCTGAGTTGGACATTCAACATGTACTTTTTTGTATAATTGTCGACAAGGCCGTCCAATAAATTTTGGAGGCCCTGTTCTAAAATTATGGTATAATTATATTAGAAAATGATAACATATACTCGATTTATTTATATTAATATGACATGATATGATATGGGGCACGTAAAACTTGGCTCGTGATAGATTTATAACATATAAAAAAAAAAGAGATACCAAAATTATAATAGATATATAAAAATTTAGAAAAAAGACAAACAATGTTTGTTAGAATATAAGCTTCATTTTGTCAATGCAAAGAATTGTACCCTTGCCCATCCAAAACAAAGCAACAAGAGCAACAAGCCAAGCTGTTAGGCTAACACTACATTAATGTCTACTTTTTGCATAGCATTTTATAATACATTTCTCAGGTATTTCTACTTAACCCGAAATTTGAGGCCCCTAAAATTTTGTGGTCCTGTGTCGAAGGACAGGCCATAAAATTTTGTGGTCCTGTGTCGAAGGACAGGCCAGCACACTCTAGTACAATCTATGGGTCTCACTATCTTTCAAAATATTAAATGTAAATTTGGATGTTAGTAATAGTATGACTTGTGGTCTTTGGTTAATGGAAGAACTTGTGGCCTTGGCCGTTGTGAGATGTGGCGACACCTCCAACTCAGATATATTTGAATTGTTTGTTTGTGATGGATTTAGGGGTCGTTTGGTATAGGGGAAATTCAGCTGTGTTTCTTGAAAACTCTGTATTCTAATATATCCTTGTTTGTTTACTGTCTAATGGAGTTGGGGTTTTGTATTTCAGATACCCAGAGTTTCTTATTGTCTCCAGAATGTGTATTCTGACAATTTTTACTTTTATCAGAAATTCTGACTTCCACCAAATAGAATAATGGGACCCACTGTCCTCCCCTCCTTTTTTCTTTACCAAATATACATACCAAACAATGTAATTTAACATCCTCCAACTTTTAACAAACACTTTTCCACCATTCTCCTATTTTCATATTTCCCTTTATTCTCAATCCCCTGTACCAAACGACCTTACTTGTTTTTTTAGGATATGTACTCTTGATGTTGTTTGATCGAGTCAGTGTTTTGCAGGTGGACATTAAAGAACTAAAGAGAATACTAAACTAATTTGTTCGCGTCTGGATCAACATTAACCTAGGTGGAGCCATACATGAAGAATTGTTTTCTCACGAAAACGGCTGCTCCTAACCATTAGTATTCGGGGCACCAATTTGATTCCAACACAATTCAAACAATTTTATAACTAGTTACAAGAACTAGTTATTCTGTCTAGTAACTGTAACTAGACACGAGACAAAATCATAAGTTATAAAACTGTTTGAATGTGATGAGCTGTCTCAGCATTCACACCATTATTTGATTCAATGGGTAGCCATTTCTTTGCCAGATTGATCAACTTAGGGATTCACATACGCGGTAAGTAAGATAAATTGTTATATTGGGAGCTAACAGGATATGATACAAAGACCTTTCAGTCATCAAAGGCTCTAATACCATGACATGAATCGTTGCATCTCAATAACTCGAGTTGCGAGTTGTTGGGAGAGAAACCATGCCAATTTAAATACGTGGTAAGCAAGATGAGTACGTGTGGTGAGCACTGCCACACTCCAAAATAATAACACTCTTCATTTCGATTTAATTTCTTCCTTCTTCTCTATCTTTTGAATTATAAATTTCTCCACCAAACTCTATAGTATACTCTCTAGTGCATTGAAACCATTTCAAGGTCGACCGGCCATGTTGGATGTGTCCATGACTAGTGCCAATACATGATTATAGTATTCATGTGTTTTCACCCGGTCCACGTCGCTCTAGTTACTTGTCATGGTGTTATTTAATCCTGTGACTTACTGGTTGGATCGGTCTCTAGTTGTTACCCTGATTGGTAACCCGTGATTTCTGACCTGCTTCCGGCCCGCACCGTTTCAATTGAGTTGGCTGGGTATATAAACACTGCTAACTGCTAGACCAGAGAGAAAATACTCTATCGACGAAATTCATCGCTGCTTCTAGACATTTCGCTCTACTAGGGTTTCTTGGTGTGCTTGAAGAGTTCTGATCGACGCTTGGCTTCTGCTATTGTCTTGAACGAAAGCTGAGTCTCCGTTCTCTTCGTGTTCCTTGTATTCTCTAGTTTTCGCTCTGTTTGTTCCAGTTCTGGATTCACTCTGTTCGATCTTTCAGCGTTGATCTGTGCATCTTATACTTGTGTTACTCTATAGTGTGATTGTTCCTCGAAGTAGAATTTCCCGAACTGCGTTACCAAATTCGTCACTTGCCCACCACATTAATATCCCATACGCCTATTAAGCCTATCCACTTGCATGGCAATTTTCCCTCTTTTGTCATATACACTACACGTTATGCCAAAATGAATTAAATTCCCTGTCCAATCTTCTCTAAACGCCTCGACAACAACAATAATGGATTGGTCAAGCTTTTGTGATCTATCCTCCACAAATTTGTTATACCCATTCTACCCCTCAATATTTGCCATAAAATTGTGCACAATCTCCACAAGCACTCTAAAGCCAAAACAAGCAAAAAAAATGGAGGTCAAAGTTATAGAGAGCACCATTGTACAACCCTTAGAGAAGGAATCCAACAAGCCAAATGATCGACTATGGCTATCCAACTTGGACCTTGTACATAGTAGGATCCACCTCCCGGCATTGTACCTCTACAACCCGGTCGAAAATGCTCGAATTTTCGATGCCAAGCTCTTGAAGGAGGCCCTGAGCAGAGTGTTGGTGTTGTTCTATCCTGTCGCGGGTAGGTTGGCGAAGGATGAGAAGGGGAGAATGGAGGTAGAGTGTAACGGAGAAGGTGTGTTTTTGTTGAGGCTGAGGTTGATTTGAGGTTGAGCCAGATTGATGAGTCGATGCCTAGCTTTGAGCTGCTTAAGTTGGTGCCTAGGGTTGATTATTCACAAGAGATTTCGTCTTATCCCTTGTTACTTCTTCAGGTAAACTTTTAACTCAAATGGTAACCGTATCTTACATTCGTTCAATAGATCGTCTTTTCTTTGATTTCTTTTGCTTGCTCTTGATCTAGCTCACACTTGAAGTTGCAACATGTAAAAACAACATTAGTGTCATGGACAATTTTTCTCCAACGTTTTGCGTTTCTTTCGTACATTTGAATCTTTAATCCGTTAAATTATACTGTTAGGATTTTGACTAAATTCAAGTAGGGTCCAAGATTCAGATCTGAACATTAACTTATTGCCTTCATGATCTTTTTTCAAGGTAACAAGGTTCAAATGTGGAGGAGCGATCCTCGGAACCGGTTTGCACCACAACTTAGCCGACGGCGAGTCAGCCACAAGTTTCGTCAACTCATGGTCAAACATGGCTCGTGGTCTTCCCCCGACCGTCTTACCATTCTTCAACCGTGCTCATCTCCGAGCCAGGACTCCACCCTCTCCCAAGTTCCACCACTCCGAGTACTACTCACCCCCAACCCTAATCACCAACCCAGTCCAACCCAATCCGGTCCAACCGAAACCCACTTCCATGACCATCCTCAAACTCACACCAGACACACTCACCTCCCTCAAGTCCAAGGTATCAAATCCCAACAACAACAATGTCAGATACAGCACGTTCCAGATCCTCGCCGCTCACATTTGGCGATGCGTCAGCCAAGCTCGCAGCTTGGCTGACAACCAGCCGACGAGGCTGAACATGCCGGTAGACGGTAGGGCCAGAATGCAGCCCCCAATTCCTTCAGGGTACTTTGGGAACATGATCTTTAACACTACCATTGTTGCCACGGTTGGGGAGCTTGTCTCGGAGCCTCTGGCTCGAACCGCAGAGAGGATTCAAGAGGCGATCAAGAAGATGGACTCCGAGTACCTGAGGTCAGCTATTGATTACCTGGAAAAGCCAGCTGACCCGGCTGGAGTGGTTCGAGTCCCGGGGGCTTGTTCGTCCCCAAACTTGACGATTGTGAGCTGGACTCGGATTCCTTTCGATGGTGCTGATTTCGGGATGGGGAGTCCGTTCCTGGTCCGATCTGCGAATCTTTTCGAAGGGAAAGGGAACATCATGCCAATGGGGGCAGATGGGAGTATGTCTTTAGCTATCTGCTTGGAGGATGATGCCATGGTGACATTCAAGAAGCTAGTTCATGATGTTGTGTAGGTACGTAGTTGTCTTTGGTATTAAGGTCTATGATTGTATTAAGGTCTATTCTAGTTATTGTCATGAATGGTATACTTACTTGACTCGAGTTGTTGGGAGATGGTTCGATATTGAATTTTTATTAACCACGTCCTCTTAAATGAAAGCTCTTGGAAGAGTTTGAGCTTTTGCATAGTTTCGGTAAGCATAAGTCTTGTGCAACGGACTGGGGCTACCAAAATTCAAAACTAAGGCTCTTCAGACGTTATATCAAAGACTCTGATATAAAATTCTAAGTCATGTACTGTGGAATTGGTCGAAGAAAGGGTGAAACTGAATGTAATTATCATCTTGAAAGAGTTCGTCTGATCCCCTAATAGTCCGCCACGATAGACATCATGATCCAACAATTCATTTTCCGCCAGACAAATAAATGTTGAGATTAGGAGATGCGAAGCCTACCACCAACTCTTTACGGTCCCTTTATTTCTTTTTTTAGATGATTGGATGTGAATTTGAACCTATAACCTATTTCGTGAAGGTTAATTACTTTACCAGTAAACTACATAAAAAAATCATGGCCATGCCATTGATGATTGAAATGAATGGGAGAAATTGGTTGGGAGATAGATTAAATGAATTGAAACCGAGACTTTTAATCCGGTGCTGGGCTTTTTTGGGCCATTGGATTGTAGATTCATTCACAATCTAACGACCCAGAAAAATTCAACATTTAAACCTAAATAGCGGAGGGTTTCTTACTGTAGCTTACTGTTCATTAAGGAACAGTAAGGCAACCCTTTTACGCTGTCGTTTTGTTTATTTTGTGGAGGCAATATTCAGCTCTAACTCCTTCCCCGGTACAGTTTGTTTTTGACCAAACGATGATCCCTATTATCCCTCTGAGAGTCGTCGTGTGACTTGCACTATAGGAGAAGAATTTTCGTGTCGGTGTTATGAGGAGAGCTCGCTCCCGGTGCCCATCCTTTTCCCGATCTTCTTTTTCTCTTTCCAAGTAGTGAGTTCCATCTTCTCTTAAGTTCTTCGATTTATTCCCATTCTTTCCATGTAATTTCACACTCGCCGCACCTCCTTTCTCTTCATCTCTTTTCTTCCGATTAGCTCTGTCTCACAAATCGCAAACTCTCGAATTTTCTCGCTTCTAACTTTTACCACCTGTAGCGGAGATTGGAGCAGGAGATCGCCCCTGCTTCATGGAGCAAAGATTCAAGGCACAGCTTTTGGGATTCCATGGTGAAAGTGAGGTCACCGATATAGGAGGAGGGAACTGCTGCGCCAGGACGGCGGGAGTTCGGGTATTTACTTTGTTCTGAGATTCGATTGTTAAATTTTTGTCTCTAAGTTAATTTGGTGATGGTTAGGTGATTTGCTCTGCTATTCTTCCAGCTTGATTATCAAGGCCATAGCTCTATTTCCCTAACCCTTGAAATTAGAGAGTTTTAATCCTTAGTCTAGCTGCGATTTTCATTAACAGTTGATGGAGCATTTATTCCTTCAGTTTGTGGCTTTTTCTGCTTCTCTTGCTTCTGCATTATGTTATGGCTAAGCTTATTTACCTTCTTGCTGCATTCATCACTTATTTACAGTCAATGGGATCAATGTGAACAACTTGATAATGAGTGTGGGTATTGATCTACTTATTCTTAATCCATATATCCCTTCAACTCAAGACACAAATCAAGTAAGTCAATTACTAGCCATTTTATTTGCACTTGCTTCAATAATAATTGTACCTTTTGCTTCTCCAATGTTCAAAATGTTTGGTTCTTGGTCAACTAAGTCAAAGAGAACTTATAAGACTGGATATCATATTATAAATGAACTTATCATAATTTTAAGGTTATTTCAAAAAGTTATCTATCACTTTGCTTTCATGATTATATATAAGTTCAATCTTTACATTCCTTGGTTACCTGCTCAGATCATGTTCAAATCTGCCAAGTTAGAGATTACAGAAACCCTCCCATCCCATAGAAAGAAAGAAAATTCTGATATGGGTTTTGGTATTGTAGGTTTTACCAGTAATGCTGATGGGTGCATTCATACCAAGACAGGGATGAAATCCCTAACACATGAATATATCTCTGCACTGCATTTAGTGGTGGGACTAATCCTCTTCACCTTAGCAGATGCAAAGATAGCGTCTAACTTCAGTGTTAGTGGATTGTCAGAATTTCAGCTGCTCTTGGCATGGATTCCTTTCGAGGGAGTTTGCGAGAAGCCATTTTCACCATGAATCTTGAAATCGCCCAGGTATGAAACAGTTGCAGCCACTATACTGATAAAACATATTTATTTTCTGAGTGCTATCAAGTGTTCAGTGAAATGGGTTTTGAGTTTCCCAGTGAGTTTTAGGAAATTTTATGTTATTTATCTCCGATTCGCCCTCTTCTTGACCGTTCTTTTGATCAATGTAGGGAGCTTCCGTTAACGCCTTCTTTTCAATCTACTTACTGAGATAATTTCAATCTGATGCGTTTATAGTATCAGTCGGCTTGCTTTTGAAATTACGTAAAGTATTTTACCTGAAATGAATGTGGACTACTGCTCCCTCCGAGGGCCTTCACCCGCTGTTGTTATCACCACTTGTGAGTATTTTCTTCTATTATAAATGTATTGTGATGTAGATGATTCTACTTATTGATTTTTCCTCCCTAAAACTATGATTCTTAAATGTACACAGAGGCCTTTGGTTCTGTTGTTTTCCTTTGCTGGGATGCAACAGCCATTGTGTCGTCTATAATTGCATAATATACTCGGTCTTATCACATGTGAGGCTAAATTCTTATATCGCTTTTAATTATATAGAGTGCTCATTTTTTATAGAACACACTCTGTGATCTAAGAAGAAAAATTTCTACCTTTACAAAATTATAATAAGAACCAAAGCAAGTAGAATCTTCTTTATGTTCTTAATGGCATTTAATTAATTAGTGGCCTTTGTTAATCATTTGTGGACAAATATAAGTAGTCTACAGGGAGCCTGAAACTTTTTTCTTTTATTTGTGAGTTCTTGATAGGCTTTATTTCATTTATCTGACATTTCTCTTCTCTTTGTAATATCAGTTTTGAATGCAGTCGTGAAACCAGATTACCACTTATCTGATATGATGGAACGTTGGCTATATCAAAACCAACTGCAATTCATTTTACTTTGTTCTTGTGGGAATCAAATGCTTCTAATTTTGTTACTGTTGCAGATTCATTCTTCCCCAATAACTTATATTAGGAGAAGCACTTGGGGATGCAGAAATTGGGTGATCATCTGTATCATCCTTTTTCAGCCACCTCCTTATCTGAGCACTAGAAGGTATATAACTATATAAGTGTTGTTAACCTCCGGAAATGATGTGTGATCTCTCTGTTTCTGTAAAATTTTGTAGGTTCATAATTCTTGGAAATTTTGAATAGGTTGTTGTATATTGGCTACTACAGATCCATGCTGCCATCTTTCAAGTTATCCGACTTCACCACTGGCAAGAGTGCCCCACAATTTGTAGGTTGGCGTCTTTCTAGACATTTAGTATACTTGTATTGTTCTTTACATCTGTTTGTGCTTGCTGTATAGGAAACCCCGTACAAAGTCTTGACGATTTAGTTCAATGGATGGATTATCGGTGCATTGTTCATCCATCTTCCATAGTGTCTCCAACTCTTTATTACTTGTTTGGATTAAGTTCTAAGGTCATGTCAAAACTCTCTATTTTTATAGTTTTTTGTCTTTCTTCCCTAATGCTCCTGTGATGCTTTTATAATGGCCCTGAATGAAGAATAACAGAATGAAAAATTCAACAAGTATTGTCTTTAGTGTTTAATGTCAACATATTTTTTGTATGTAAAATAGTTCTACTTATATGGCTGCTGCAGAAGCCATAAACTTATATGCCTGCTGCTACTGTGAATTGGCCTTGGGAAGTCAGATTCAGCCTCATCATACACACCAAACTCAGCTTGCAATTATTCTACTTACATTATAGTTGGACTTTGAGAAAGTTGTACTGGTTTCACTTGCATATTTATTGGTTTTTAATCGAGGCAAAGTCCACATATGTTGTTATAGTCTCTCAGGTAATTAATTACATATTGTATCCATACCGAAATGAAGATGTACTCTTTATACTATATTTCACCGTGAAATTTAATTAATCGAACACGGGTAACCAATATTTAGACAATCAATTTAATGATTTGTGGCACCGCGCAGTACCCTGTACCTCTTCTATTATGTAAACTTATAACTTTAGTTATAAGTGCTTCGAAGTGATCAACTTCTTTAATTTCACTTTGAAATTCACATAGATGCTTATATCATACGGGTTAGCAGTGTCACATTATCCCCAGTTCAAAGCACTGCGGCCCCCACATACTAGTTATGACTAAAAGTTTAAGATGTTGATCAAATATAAAACAGCAAATCGAGACACAAGCCAAACCAAAACTCAAATCGAGGGAACAGTTCGTCGGAGAAGGGAGGAGAGGGGAGAGAGTAAGAGTGGAGGAGTTAGGGTTGAAGGAGATGACGGAGAAGGAGGAGGTGGGGAAGGAGAGAATGGAGTGAGGGGTGGAGCATTTGAGAGGGAAGGAAGGGTGGCCGTAGCCGGCGGAGGTGGAGAAGGGGAACGACGGCAGAGAGGCGGTGAAGGGTGGACAGAGAGGTAGAGGGTGGGAGGATTTAAAAGGGATTAAAATTAATAGGCTCCAAAATACAATTTGGGAAACCTGGGGTACTATTTTTAGAAGACAGAAAACTTAAAAGTTATTTCCGTTAGCCACTTGGTTCAAAATGTTTAAAATTTTACAAAGAAGGACTAACGGCGTTAAGTCTGTGATAGATTTGGGGTTTTTTTTAGTTTGGGTATATCGAAAAGAAATCGCGAAAGTTGGAGCTTTTTAAAAATAATAACCCTTATTAAATTATTAACCAAAATAGTTAACAAAATAGTGGCTCAGATCCGGCCCCAACCTTTGGAAGGGGTTGGATTTGGGTCCAACCTTTTTTGGACCGTTAGATCAATCAAGTTTTCATCTAATGGTTGATATGTTTTTTTGATCTTGTTCAAATAGTTGACCTGATCCGGACTAGCCGTTAGTAGTTAACGGCGTTTAACTAATGTTAACTCCGTCAGTTAACGGCGTTAACTAGTAAAATTAACCAAGGTTTAATTTCATTAGTTAACTAGTTAACTCCGTCAGTTAACGGCGTTAAGAAGTTAATTTCATCAGTTAACTAGTTAACTCCGTCAGTTAACTTGTTAACTAGTTAACAAGTTAATTTCGTCAATTAACAGCGTTAACTAGTTAACAAGTTCATTTCGAAAGTTAGCTAGTTAACTCTGTACTTTTTTAGGTTAACTAGTTATCTCACTTAACAAATTAATTCAGAATATTTATATTTTTACAAAATGGTACAAAAACTAAACTGTCCATAAACTAAAGTTGGGTGACTTAACATGTAATTAAAAAAATTTACACAAACACCATCTTCTTCCTCCCGCAGATGCAACTCATCGTCGTCCCTACCATCGACGGATGTACGCCGGACATCAACCGGCTCCCCCCCCCCCACCAACGACCCCCGCCTCTGATAACCCCCACCTCCGACAACCCCTGTTTCATCCCCTGCCTCCGATTTGTCAAGTTTCAGATCCAAAAAGCGACCTCCGACGTCAAGGAATGCAACTGCCGGCGGTGGCAGAGGATGAGAAGGAGTAGAAACCAGATCTTCAGCGGATCTGTCAAATCCTTCTTAACCTAGATCTCCACGGGATCGGAAACGGCACCATCTGTTGCTGGGTGTGCTCCTGAAGACTCGAGCAGTGATGCCGGCGAGGGCTTTATCGGGGAGGGGAGCCCCGTCGGCGAGGGCTTCATCAGAGGGAAGCAGAGGTGTTGATTGGAGGTGATGGTCGGAGAGAAAGGGGTGCGATGCAGGGGATAATGAGCTTATGTGGTTTTGGTTGGACCGGTCCAACCTTTAAAGGTTGGAGCCGGATCCGAAGCCACAAAATAGCATCACACAAAAGATGTACTAGAATACCGGAAAAATAGAGATGTCGTAAATAGTATTTGTTACAACAAATCACTTAGAAAAACCAAAACAGTGATTGTCGTTGCTAACATCAACTGTTTGCTACTGCATTTTCATGCTGTTGTAATTTTGCATAGCCAGAGAAAAACTTTTTTGTAGTATCGGGTATTATTCATGTTTTCTTTATACGTTATCCGTATGTTACTCATGTGTTATTCATACCCACGAATAACACGTGGATAATACACCATTATTAAGTGTTGTGCATGTATTATTTCTGGTTAAACAGTACTAGTCAAATCATCCTATACCTCAATTGTTAACATAAAACGGGCCCGACCTTCATAAATTTTTTTTACTAAGATAGCTCTCGTAGTAGGCCCGACCTTCATAACTTAATGTCACTTCTAGTCTCAAATAATGTACCCATTCTACCCTTGCAACTTCCCTATAAAAAAATAGCCACAATCTACCAACTCTTCATAAAGCAAATTTAAAGGCCAAAACAAAAATGAAGGTTAATGTTATAGAGAGTAGCATTGTATGCCCTTTAGAGGAAACCAAGTCTAACCACCGGCTATGGCTCTCCAACTTGGACCTTGTCCATGGCAGGATCCACCTCCCTCTCTTGTACTTCTACAAGGCTGTGGAAACCGGCATATTTTTCGAAGCTGGGGTGTTGAAGGAGGCACTCAGAAGAGTGTTGGTGTTGTTCTATCCGATCGCGGGTAGGTTGGCGAGGGACGAGAAGGGGAGACTAGAGGTAGAGTGTAACGGAGAAGGTGTGTTGTTTGTCGAAGCTGAGACTGATTTTCGGTTGAGTCAGATTGGTGAGTCAGCGCCTAGCTCTGAGCTTCTTAAGTTGGTGCCAAGGATTGATTATTCACAAGAGATCTCTTCTGATCCCTTGTTACTTCTCCAGGTAATTAAATTTCTAAACTGAAGTGAGATCCAATGTTCAAATCTAGACATTAGTGTTACTTAGACATTAAATTGATTTTTAGGTAACGAGGTTCAGATGTGGAGGAGTGAGCCTCGGACTCGGTATTAGCCACAGGTTAGCTGACGGTGTGTCAACAGCTAGTTTCATAAACGCATGGTCAAACAAGGCTCGTGGTCTTTCCCAACCGCCTTACCATTCTTGGACCGCACCCATCTCCGAGCCAGGAACCCACCCTCACCCAATTTTCAGCACCCCGAGTACGACTCACCCCTGACCCTAATCAACAACCCGGTTCCAAAACCCACTTCCACAACCATCATCAAGTTCACACCAACCCAACTTAGCTCCCTCAGAGCCAAGGCAGCAAACCCAAACAATGACGTCAAATACACCACACACCAGATACTGTCCGCTCACATTTGGCGATGCGTCAGCCAAGCTCGCAGCTTGGCTGATAACCAGCCGACGAGGCTGAACATGCCCGTAGATGGAAGTTCAAGGCTAAGGCCACCAATTCCTAGAGAGTACTTTGGGAACATGATCTTTCATACTACTATTGTTGCCATGGTTGGGGAGCTTGTCTCGGAGCCCATAGCTCAAACTGTGTCGAGGATTCATCGCACGATCGAGAAGATGGATGATGAGTACCTGAGATCTGCTATTGATTACCTCGAAAACCCGGCTGACCCATCTGGCGTGGCCCGGAGTCCGAGGGTTTGTCAATCCCCCAACCTGGCTATAATAAGCTGGACTCGAATTCCATTCGATAGTGCCGATTTCGGGCAGGGGAGTCCGATCTTGGTTCGAGCTGCATATACTGCTGAAGGGAAAGGATTCATCTTGCCAATGAATGAAGATGGGAGTATCTCCTTAGTCATCTGCTTGGATGATGATGCCATGGTGGCTTTCCAAAAGCTGGTTCATAATGCTGCTAGTTGTTCATGATTTACTGTTCTGTTTTCAGTTTGCAAGCTCCTAATGTTAAAATAAGATCAGCATATGCTATAGATCGCTCTTACTTCTTTTAGTTGAGCTACTTTGCATTTTGGATTCTTTGATCTAACAACTTTATTCTCAACATTAAATCTGGACATATTCCCACGACAACGAAGAGATATCGGAGGTAGGAGATGAATAGTTGGTCAGGAAAGTATCGCGAAGTGTACTATGAAATATGTAAGGGTTTTAAAACCAAACTATTATCCACCAATTTTATCTTGTCTATTGGACCTAATGTGGTATCCCGAATGTACATCAATTAACGTTACTAAGACATAAGTTGGAATGAAAGGGAAAAAAACAAAGTGGTTAAAATAAAAAAGGTGTAAAAAGTTCCTTCATTCTCTCTCTAAAAGAAAAAATCTCTCCCTTCTCTCTTGCAGTAAGAAAACTTTTGGCTCCTTTGCTGCCGCCGGTGCCCTTGTGGCTGCCGCCGGCAGCCCTCTCCTCTTCCATTTTAGGCTTTGTTTCCTTTTTAGCTTGCTTTGTCCTTTTCCTTTCTTTTATTTTCCTTGTGTTCTTCTTGAAGTCGGATCTTGAGGGTTAGAGGTCAGATCTAGCTTTTCTTATCCTTCTTTCTTTGTTGGTTGTGTTGCTCCTTCCCATTTTCCGATCTGTTGGTTCTCTGTTTCGTTTCAGCCTTCTTGGCTCTGGTGCAAACCCTTGTGGTTTTTGTCTCTCCTCCCTTTTATGGTGTAGGACTTGTTTTCTCATCTGTTTTTCAGATCTGAGATTTTGTTTGAGGTTCAAAGGGAGCTTGCTTTGTCGGCTTGTTTCTTCTCTTCTTCTTGTCTTTCTACCTCCTTGCTTCACCCATTGAGTTGGTGATTCGGAGATGCATGGTTCATATGTGTTCCTTGAATGCAGGTTGAAAAGTTTGAGGCAGGGAGTCTTTTGATGGCTAGAACTTCTTGGTTGCTGATTCTCCTTCTTCTACCTGATGGAGTTCTGGACCTCCTGTTACCATGTCTTGTTGGTATCTGATCTCCGGCGAAGAGATGGCTTCTGGCGATGTTTTTTACTCTGGTGGTGGTTGATGGGTTGAAGACGGCTACTGTTTTGTTTCTAGTTTTTTAAGTGTACTTTAGGGTTACAAATGCTTTCCTAGTTTGAGTTTCTTGAGCTTGAGTGGGCCTGTCACTCTTTGTACTTCCTTCCATGGGCTTTGCCCACTTTGTATCCTCTCCTTTCAGTTAATGAAACTGAACTTGTCAAAAAAAAAAGGTAAAAAAAGTAATGGGAAATAGCACTTTGGCCCCTCTACTTTGCCAATTTAACAAATAGTGTCTTATACTATAAATCACTCTTTTACCACTGTTACTTTACTTTGCATTTTGGGTCCTTCCATTCCAATTATCGTCGTCTTGGCATTAAATTTGGACACATCCGCTTATCGACGGAGAGAGAGATCGGTGGTAGGGACTAAGAGTTGGTCAGGGAGCAGGGGCTGATCCAGGATGGATCAAGACACTGGGCCATTTAATATGTATCAGGTTCAATCTAAAAATCACTAGACCTGTCTACTTACACATACAAAAATATACATAATTTCGTAGCTCTAGACCCGGGAGTGGGGTGGGTCGCGGCCTGGGGAACCCCACCCCCAAATCCGTCCCTGTTAGGGAGGTAAATTGGGGAGATATCACGAAGAGTATGATGAAATACGAAGGGTTTTGAAATCAAACATGTTATTTGTCGATTTCATCTTATGTAATTATATACTTATATTCTCAATTATAAAAATACTTAGTAAGCTAATATATAGCTATTGGAGCTAACGTGGTGTACTAAATGCGCACCAATAAACGTCATCAAGACGATAGTTGGAATGAAAAAACCCAAAATACAAAGTGGTTAAAGTAAGAGAGGTAAAAAGAACAACTTATAATGTAGTGGACTATTTGTTAAGATGGGATGGAAGAACCAAAAAGCAAAATTGTCAAGTAAAAAAAAGTAATTTATAGTGTAGAGACTATCTGTTAAGTTGACAAAGTAAAAGGGCCAAAATGTTATTTTTCCAATTATTTGCAACATATGAAAAGTAGCTTTCACAACACACATCAAACTGAAACATAAAAGCATCTTTTGTCAAATCTATTCATCTCAAATGATTACATCCTTGTGACTTGTATCGTGTCCGTTGAGGCGGACACGGCAATCCAACGGTCCTCCTTCCGCAAACATCATCAACATTTTGATAATAAAAGGGAATATAGCAGTTTGGCCTCCTCTATTTGCCAACTTAATAAATAGCACCTTATACTATAAATCGCTCGTTTTACCTCTTCTTATTTTGACCACTTTGCCGTTTGGTTCCTTCCGTTCCAACTTCGGTATTCGTAACATTAATTGATGAGCATTCAGTACACCACGTTAGCTCCAATAGCCATGTATTAGCTTCCTAATCGTTTTTTAATCAGGAATATACATATATATATGAGGTTAGATAGGATGAAATCGACAAATAAAATGTGGTTTTAAAATCATTCGTATTGGCTACGTTTGTAAAATTTAGACCGCAAGAAGTAAAAACGTAAACTAGGACTGCGCGAAGAAAAAATCAGGACTGCGCGAAGTAAAAATCAGGACTGTGCAAAGTAAAATCAAGACTATGCGAAGTAAAAACCAGGACTGCACGAAGTAAAAATGGACTGTACGAAGTAAAAATGGACTATATGAAGTAAAATACGGACAACACAAACTAATAAGATTAAAATGCTCAATTTCTAGAAATATGGTATACGTAAAAAATAACATGAATTATATGAAGCAATTGGCTATAAATGAATACCACCCCTAACAACCCTTCATAGATTACAATAAGTAATGATGCAGAAGAAATTTCTTTACTTTTATTTTTCCTCCCTCGGGAGAAGCAGTTCGTGGTGAATTCTATATTCATGATGCGAATTTGAATACGGTTTGGCTTTCAACCTATACTGATAATCAGGACTTTGTCCATTTGGTCCCTCCCTTGTGGGGTGTATATAGACACTTATAGATATTCCCTTCGAATTTTTGGTTTCGAATAATTGTTGGTATGAAGATATTCCATTTTGTCTGTTAATGATTTAGAGCTGGATATAATTGGTTTTGCTCTTTGTTAGCTTGTAAGTATAAGATCAGTCCAAGATCAATGTCGATGGTGCCGTTCGTCCCAACGTTGGTGGTTCTTCGGGATGGGTCATGCGGAACTCAGATGGGGTTGTTCTGCGTGCAATAGGCACTACATATCCAGGTATTGTAGATCAATTTGTGCTTGAGTTGTTAGCTTTCCGAGATGCGTGTATTTGGTGTTTGTGGGCCGGAGTTTTGCAGGTGGACATTGAAGGAGATGCAGAACTAGTCTCGACGAAGCTGCTGGCCGGTCAGGTACTCTCCAATCCAGGAGGGGCTATTGTGGAAGAAATTTTGCAGCTGCAAAAAGGAGCTCCTGTTTGGCGCTTAATGACGGTTCACCGTTCAGGTAACAGGGCCGCCGTTACGTGGCTCGCATGGCCCTGATCAACCTCCCAGGAATCATGGAGGTAGACATGACTTCCTGGGTAGGGACTTGATGTTCCTTTCTTGTTTGTGCTGGCTGTCTGTGTCACTCCGTACGGAGCTGTCTATGCCAAAAAAAAAAAATACAACCCTTCATAGATTTATACCCATTCTACCCTTCTCGACTTTGCTATAAAAAATAGCAAAGGTTTGCATAAAGCAAATCTGAAGGCCAAAACAAAAATGAAGGTCAAACTCACAGAGATCAGCATCATAAGCCCTTTAGATGAACCCAACTATAGCCACCGGCTATGGCTCTCCAACTTGGACCTCGTCCACAGCAAGATCCACCTCCCGCTCTTGTACTTCTACAAGGCAGTCGAAAACGGCAGGTTTCTCGAAGTCGAGGTGTTGAAGGAGGCTCTCAGAAGAGTGTTGGTGTTGTTCTATCCAGTCGCTGGTAGGTTGGTGAGGGATGAGAAGGGAGATTAGAGGTAGACTGTAACGGAGAAGGTGTGTTGTTTATCGAAGCTGAGACCGACTTTCTATTGAGCCAGGTTGGTGAGTCAACGTCTAGCTCCGAGCTTCTTAAGTTGGTACCTAAGATTGATTATTCACAAGAGATTTCGTCTTATCCCTTGCTACTTCTTCAGGTAAATATATAGTTGTTGTTTTCTTATTTCAAAAGTTTGACTAAGCTCGAGTGAGATCCAATGTTCGAATTTGAACATTAATGTTACACATCATTTTCTTCAGGTAACGAGGTTTAAATGTGGAGGAACGAGCCTTGGAGTTGGTGTCCACCACAGCTTTTTCGACGGCGTGTCCACAACCAGTTTTGTCAACACATGGTCAAACATGGCTCGTGGTCTTCCACCGACCGTCTTACCATTCTTGGACCGCACCTTTCTCCGAGCCAAGAACCCACCCTCTCCCAAATTTCACCACACCGAGTACGACTCACCCCCAACCCTAATCAACAACCCGGTTCAACCCAACCCGGTTCCAAAACCCACTTCCACAAGCATCATCAAGTTCATACCAACCCAACTTGCCTCCCTCAAAGCCAAGGCAGCAAACCCAAACAATGACGTCAGGTACACCACACACCAAATACTGTCCGCCCACGTTTGGCGATGCGTGAGCCAAGCTCGCGGCTTGGCTCACAACCAGCCGACGAGGCTAAACATGCCCGTAGATGGAAGGTCGAGGCTAAGGCCACCAATTCCTAGAGAGTACTTTGGGAACATGATCTTTAATACTGATATTGTTGCCACGGTTGGGGAGCTTGTCTCGGAGCCCATGGCTCGAACTGTGTCGAGGATTCATCGCGCGATCGAGAAGATGGATGATGAGTACCTGAGATCTGCTATTGATTACCTCGAAAACCCGGCTGACCCAACTGGCGTGTTCCGGAGTCCGAGGGTTTGTCAATCCCCCAACATGTCTATAGTAAGCTGGACTCGAATTCCATTCAATAGTGCCGATTTCGGGCAGGGGAGTCCGATCTTGGTTCGAGCTGCGAATACTGCCGAAGGGAAAGGATTCATCTTGCCAGTGAATGAAGATGGGAGCATCTCAGTAGTCATCTGCTTGGAGTCTGATGCTATGGTGGCTTTCCAGAAGCTGGTTCATAATGCTGCTAGTTGTTTATGATTTACTTTTCTGTTTTCATTTTTCAAGCTTCTAATATTCAAATAAGATTCAAATTGGGTTTTAGCTTCAATTTAGCAGGAAAACAAGGAATTGTCGGTCGAATTTGGGGATTCCAAATGGAAATATGATTCCGGCGGAATTTTCCAATTTAGCACGAAAAACGTGGCCTCAATTATTTGCAAGGGAAAATAGCACTTTGCGTAACTAAACAAATAATTCCCTATATTATGAATCATTTTTTACCCCTCTTACTTTGGTCACTTTGCCTTTTGGGTCCTTCCATTCCAGCTATCGTCTTATTAACTTTAAATCTGGACACATCCGCCCACCGACAGTGAGAGATATCGGAGGTTGGAGATGAAGAGTTAGTCAGTGAGGTAAATTGGGGAGGTATCACGAAAATTATGATGAAATACAAAAATTTTAAAACCACATATTTATTCATCGATCACGGCACATTTTTCAATTCTATATATCCAGCAATTCATCACCCCACTTGCCTCTTTGATATGACATGATAAGCTCCTCCAAAAATAAAATGTAAACTATTGAGCATGTGGGAATATAAAAAACTTATCAATGCTAATCATTGAGAAAAATACAAATTAATAGTGAGCTCATTTATCATTGTTCAATGCTATGGTAAGTAAAATACAAATTAATTAGTAAATATGGGAAATTGGAAAAAATTATTGGATACATAAATGTTTTTTTTTGTCGTGGTGGCTCCAGTTATGATTTGGATACAAGAATGTTTAGTTCATATAGGTTGTGAATGCACCAAGCATTCGTTAGGTACATGGAACACATTCTCCCAAAGTGGACTAGGCGAAATGCATTTCTATGGTTCCATGTATCAGTGGTTGGATTTCTTAGGTAAATTGAATGTACTCATCTAATGAGCATTGTGTGCCTATAAAAGGCCTTGGTACGTAGGATGATGTACAGAACAATCTGATCATCCGTTTGAGAGTGAGTGTGAGTCTTCTTAGACATTTGTGAGTTGCGAGAAACTCTTATAGAGATAGTTGTGTGTGCGTTCACTTCCTACTCTTTGTAATCACTCAAGATAATGAATTTTGTGTGTTGGTTGTCGCCTAAGGAGTAGGAGGAACATTTTCTTTGAACAACGTTAAATCCTTATGTCCCTTTTCTTTATCTTGTATGGATGTGTTGGTGTGCAATCGATTCGCTTCCGTTCGTGTAACTGTACAGTCTATACTTGATTAAAAAAATATTCATCTTTTTTTATGGGTTAGTAAAGTTGTTTCTTTCACTCATCTTTTAAGAATACTCGATCAAGTCACCATGATAAATAAAAAATTACAAATTCGTCCATTGGGCAAAGTTCACATCTTACATAACTTCTCATCCCTCATTTTTTTCAATAATCTAAATGCTAAAATAAAAAATAAGGATACGTTTTCCTCCATGGAAATCAACGCTGGAATCAAGCAATTCCGGCGGAATTAAGCAATTCCGTGTTTTCCTGCATATTAGCAGCGGCCCGATTCCGGCGGAATTTGGAGCCCAATTCCGACCTAACAATTCCGACCTAAACGGTCCGGAATTGGATAATTCCGGCGGAATCAATTGTGAAATCCCAAAATTGCCCCCATTATACCCCCCATCCCCATCTTCACATCCGTCGCTCTCCATTCATTATCGTGTAGGTTAGCCAAGACCGGCGTTCTCCACAAAGGAGCTTCGATCGACGAGGACTAGCGACAAATCGACCATCCCGTCACTGCTCTTACCAGAGGTCTTCCTCGTACGTCTGCCGCAGGTAAGCCCAGTTATTCTTCGATCTCCACTCTTCTTTTTTCTGCAATCTTCTTCTTCTTCCTATCCCTGCAAGATCCCAGAAAAAGTACCGAAGCTCCTCAACTCATAGTTGCTGCACTCGATACTGGAGGTTCGAGGTTCTTATTTATTTAGATTTTGGGGTTGCTGGTTATTGTTCGTTTGGCCTCCTACTGCTGCGAGTGAGTTAGAATGGGGGGAGTGATGAGTTTCATCAGAAGGGATTAGGGGGAAAAGGGAGGCGAATGGAAGGGATAAAGCATAGGGTTTTTTTCGTCAATTTTTCAAAGTTTAAATTCCAATTCCATGTGACCTTTTGACAGGAAAACAAGGAATTGTTGCAGGGAATTGGGCTTAATTCCGTTTCCGCCGGAATTGGCAATTGCGACGGAATTCGGACCTTTTGCAGGAAAACGTGGCCTAATATTCAACCAAAAAAATTGTGTATCCTAATGAATCGAGGTTAAATGATCTATTTGACTCGAAGCCAACTTTTATAATATACTTGAAATTTCAATTTAATTTGAATGGTACAAATTTTTTGAAAAATAAAATAATACATTTTTCTTGGCCGTGCGTTAAAAATGGTAATATTTATTTCATAATTTCTATGACATTTCTTATTATTCTATATATACAAGAGTCACTAGCATTATTCTCTTCACACTCTTCTATCGATTATTGCTAATACAACATGGAATGTTGTAAATCTCCATGGCTTGTTTTTGCCATTCTATGTATCATACAACTACGAGCTTTCGCTCAATTACCATCTGGAAATGCTGCCACGGCTACCGGGTTAAAGTCACATCTGATAATGCTCATGTAAGTAAATCTAAAACTGTTCATTTCATAAGAATTATGTTTATTTGATAAATTTCATAATATTATGATTCTTATATATTTAATTGTATTATTGTATCTCATTGGCTCGTAGGTGACAATTGATAATGGACTTATGCAATTGATCTTATCGAATCCACGGGACACGTTTGTGCGATACAGTATCATGGAGAAAAGAACTTATTGGATACACATGAACCTAAACTATATGGAGGGTTGACTTTTGTTTAACCACTTGATCCTATTTTATAATCAAAATTTTGCATATACGAGTCTAATTCTTCATTCATCAATAATTATATGAATTGTAGGTACTTTGATGTAGCATTTCAACTTTTACCAAGCAAAGATGGAAAAGTAGAAATGTGAGTTAAAATAAATAAATAATCGTTGAACATTATTCTAATACATTTTTGTGTGGATAAAGTTGTTAATTCATACTTTTTATTTGTTAGTGTGACAGGAACAGAATATAAAGTCATAACAGAGAAAGAAGATGTAGTGGAAGTTTCTTTTAGTCGGACATGGAGCCCTGGACAACCTAATACTGTGGTTCCACTTAATGTTGACATGAGGTAATTGTATCTGTAATTTATTTATTTTTATAATTAATATTTCTATACATTGAGCTAAAAAATTTGTATGATTATTTCAAATTTATTTTAATTTATCCACTTACATTTCTATTTTCTCTCATTTAATTCATTTCAATGAAATAGTTAATGACATATATTTTTTACTATTGGAGTTTGCAGATATATAGTACGGAAGGGTGTTCCGGATTTTATATTTACGTCATTGTGAGAGGTTGAAAGGATGGCCTGATGTTGACATGAACTATCATCGATATGCGTTCAAGCCAAATAAAACATTGTAATTATAATTTCTCCCCTCAGTATTATATCTCCTTGTTCATTTAGTTATGAGTTATGAGTATCAAATCCTGCTTTTAAAGATCAAGTTGACGACAAGTATGAATACACTTTAGAAAAGACACAACTGAAGTTGAAAGGTTGGGTTTCTGACAGCGCCAAAATAGGATTTTGGGTTATTGCTCCTAGCGATGAATACATGAATGGAGGACCTAAAAAGAATGATCTTACTTGTCATTGTGGACCAACTGTTGTTGTGGTAAGACTAAATTACTTAGTATTTTATATATTGATGGTTCATCATTAAATATTCATAGATTTTTTATCATTATTTTTCATTACAGATTTTCACTAGCATACACACTTTTGGGTTGATTTGCTTACTGAATATAGAAACGGGGAGCCGTGGAAGAAAGCATTCGGCCCTATCCTTGTTTATCTGAATTCAGATGCAGATCATTCAGCTCTTTGGAAAGATGCGAAATCACAGGTATGCTAGTTATTAACTAATAACCCTAACGAAACCTTTTATATACATAAATATTATAATAATCTCAGCCATATTATTGTCATAATTAATTAGTTGGACAAAGAAATACAACAATGGCCATACACTTTTGTTCAACACCAAGATTATCTTCAGGCAGCTCAACGAGGAACTGTGACAGGCCAATTAATGGTCGATGATAAGTATGAATCGTATTACTTGCACTTTTTTTTTTACCTTTTTTAATGAGATATATTAATTATTGTATTTTTCTAAAAATTTAATCATAGGTATTTAAATCCAAGTCCAAAAGAGGCAGCCAATGCATTTGTTGGTTTGTGTATGCCAGGAACTACAGATGATGCATGCAGTATGAAACCAAGGTAAATCATATTTCTAGTTTTATATAAACAATGAAAAATAAAATAAAAAGTAATTAATTAATAGAAGTAGTTAGTATAATCATGAATATAAGAACTAAAAATAAAATATTATATAATTTTTGTTTTGTATTATTGTGATGATAATTATTTTACATTGATCAGGGTTATAATTTTTGGACTCAAACCGATGATAAGAAAATTTTGTGATTAAAAACGTGAGGCCTGGAGACTACAACTTGTATGGTTATGTTATCGGTGTTGTTAGCAGTTTTAGACATCCTCAACTTATCACTGTTAAAGCAGGTATTTAAAATTTATAAATTCTTTAGCATTTGTTTCATTTTTTATAAAAAATTGTATTATATATCATTCATAAAATAACAATTGGGTTTAATCACAGGAGATTGAGTTGAAACTTGGTCAAGTTGCATTTAAACCTCCAAGAACTGGTCCGACAGTATGGGAAATTGGTATTCCTGACCGTTCTGCTAACGAATTTTTCGTACCGGATGCTGATCCAAATTTTGTCAATAAATTTTGGCTTGATAAACCGAAAGACAAGTTAGTATTTTCATATTGGATATCTTTCTAGGAACATTTCTTCCTTTCTTTTCACAAAATTGTAATTGAAACATGTATATTACAGGTATAACAATATGGGTTGTGGCTTCAATACCCTGTGGTATATCCTAAGGATGACGTTGTTTTTCAAGTTGGTGTTAGTAACTATAGCAAGGATTGGTTCTTTGCTCATGTGTTAAGGTCTTAACATATTCTAAATCTTCATTATTTACAACACTTATGAATTGGATAATACATTCATTTAAACTAACTTATTTTGAGTTCGATTATAGGGGAGATGGAAAAACTTATAATCCAACAATCTGGAAGGTTATTTTGATTTGCCAGAAGTTAGTCCAACGGGAAATTACACTATTTAGATAGCATTAGCAGCTGCAGAAATGACGAATACATATGTATGATTATCTTTCATTAAAGCTTAATTCATTGTAATCTGAAAAGAAAATTTAAACTAATTAAAATGTTATTATTAATATTTTTACAGGTCTAATGTAAACGATGTAAATGCCAAAAGACCACATTATGCAACAGGGACTTGTGGGACAGACAATGCAATTGCAAGACATGGAAATCATGGACTTTATAGATTCTTCAGTGGGGTCTTCCATCGAACTTGTTTATTAAAGGGGGAAGAACACAATTTTTATGCGTCAAGCAAGATCGTCAAACTATGCCTTTGCAGGAGTAATGTATGATTATATACGCTAGAAGCACCTTCAACAGATCCCTCGCCAAAAGCACCTTAATTTCGTTATGATTTATTTGTCTTTATTATAAGACCATCTTTCGCACCTACCCGCACAATGGCAATTTTGTTTTACATGTTTTTGTTTGAATCAAAATAAGAAACAAAAAATCAAATACAATTAGTTAATGATGCTTAAATTCTAGTATTATAACTTACAATTACAATACAAAATTTCAATGAGTTTGTTTTATCCTTTGGTACGTCCTCGTTGCGCGTCTGTCATTTTTCCCAGCAAAAACTTTTCATGTTTGGATAGGATGCTTGGTTACCTTCTCTCCTCCTGCGGAGTTATCTCTAAAAAAAAAAAGAATGAGCCAAATACTTAATACGTTCCGAAACTATAGAACCGGTTACAAACTTGCGCTAAAAGTTAAATCCGTTACAGAGTGGTCATATTACTATAAACGGTTATAGAGTAGTCCTAATGACATCATCAGTGTACTTTTTCAGTCATTTGGCCACGTCAGCATTGACATGTCATCAAAAATATATTTTAAAATCCAGCTTAAACAGATTCAAATCTTAGATTAAATAAATCTAACTCATTATATTTAGTTTTAAACAAAAAAAATTTACGAGTTCGATGAATTTAGATTTAGTTTTGAATAAAATTGTTTGAATTTTAAATAATATTTTTGATGACATGTAAATGGTGGCTTGACAAAATGTCTTTAAAAAGTACGTAGATGACATCACTAGGACTAATCTGTAACACATTTCATAGTAACAGGATCACTCTGTAACAGATTAAAATTTTAGGATGACTTTGTAACTCGATCTATAATTTCGGGACGTTTTAAGTATTTAATCCGGATAAGATAGTTTAGTGGTCTAATGATTGAGAATGAAGATGTGACTTCTTATGAATAGCAACCCTTCATTTCTACCCATTTTACCCTTCCCAACTTGGCTATAATCTCACCAAACTCTCTGCATAAAGCAATCTGCAGGCCAAAAATGAAGCTCAAAGTAATAGAGAGCAGCATCATATGCCCTTTAGAGAAAACCAAGTCTAGCCACCGGCTATGGCTCTCCAACTTGGACCTCGTCCACGCCCCGATCCACCTCCCGCTCTTGTACCTCTACGAGGCTGTCGAAAACGGCAGATTTTTCGAAGCCGGGGTGTTGAAGGAGGCCCTCAGAAGAGTGTTGGTATTGTTCTATCCGATCGCGGGTAGGTTGGCGAGGGACGAGAAGGGGAGACTAGAGGTAGAGTGTAACGGAGAAGGTGTGTTGTTTGTCGAAGCTGAGACTGATTTTCGGTTGAGTCAGATTGGTGAGTCAGCGCCTAGCTCTGAGCTTCTTAAGTTGGTGCCTAGGTTGATTATTCACAAGAGATTTCGTCTTATCCCTTGCTACTTCTTCAGGTAAATATATAGTTGTTGTTTTCTTATTTCAAAAGTTTGACTAAGGTTAAGTGAGATCCAATGTTCGAATCTGGACATTTAATGTGACAACTAATGTCATTGATCATCATTTTTCTTAAGGTAACGAGGTTTAAATGTGGAGGAGCGAGCCTTGGAGTCGGTCCCCACCACAGCTTAGTCGATGGCGTGTCAACAACTAGTTTCATCAACACATGGTCAAACATGGCTTACGGTCTAACCCCCGACCGTCTTACCATTCTTGGACCGCACCTTTCTCCGAGCCAGCAACCCACCCTCGCCCAAATTTCACCACCCCGAGTACGACTCACCCCCAACCCTAATCAACAACCCGGTTCCAAACCGACTTCCACAACCATCATCAAGTTCACACCAACCCAACTTAGCATCCTCAGAGCCAAGGCAGCAAACCCAAACAACAATGTCCGGTACACCACGAACCAGATCCTAATGGCCCACATTTGGCGATGCGCGAGCCAAGCTCGCGGCTTGGCTGACAATCAACCGACGAGGCTGAACATGCCGTAGACGGAAGGTCGAGGCTGAAGCCACCAGTTCCTTCAGGTTACTTCGGGAGCATGATCTTTAACACTACTATTGTTGACATGGTTGGGGAGCTCATCTCAGAGCCCATGGCTCGAACTTGTGTCGAGAATTCATCGGCAGTCGAGAAAATGAATGACGAGTACCTGAGGTCTGCTATTGATTACCTGGAAAACCCACCTGACCCATCTGGCGTGGCGCGAGTTCCGGGATCTTGCAAGTCCCCCAACCTGACATAGCAAGCTGGGCTCGAATTCCATTCCATAGTGCCGATTTCGGATTGGGGAGTCCAATCTTGACTCGAGCTGCGAATCTTTTCGAAGGGAAAGGAAACATCTTGCCGATGAATGAAGATGGGAGCATCTCCTTGGTCATCTGCTTGGAGTCTGATGCTATGGTGGCGTTCCAGAAGCTGGTTCTTAGTGCTGCTAGTTGTTTATGATTTTCCCCTGCAGAGTGCTCTGTTTTCAAGCTAGTAAAAGCTCTGTTTTTATCAATGAAAGCTCTGTTTTAGTTAAATTAGGTTCAGTAAAATAATAAGAACTCGATTGTGATTAGTATTGTCACTAATAGATAAAAATTCTGCGCCGAGTGTCATTATAGTAATTTTTAGCTGCAGCTACCGTTTTTTTAGTTTTGTACAAGTTTTCTGTACTCTAGCAGGTTACAATTTGTTGACACCCATCATTTCGAATTTTGATTGATATTTGAGTCACAAATGATTGAATCTTATATTATTCGTTCAAGGCGGCGGCGTGAACTCTGATTCGATCCGGGTATTCAATCCCGCCGCTGAGATGCTCAGTTGACTCCTTAACCTTGATGGGAAGATGGCTTATTCAAGAATTCGTGCATAAGGTAAGGAACTTTGGATGAACTAATGCGAATGGGTGTAAGCTTCGCTGCTCGGAAACACCCAATGCTGACCACACTGAGAGACAGGAAAGCGCAGGTAACGCCAGTTGGCGAAGTAGCGTTAAGCATCCCTGGCGGTACGAAAAGAGAGGTCGTGATGATATCATCTACGTCCGTACCGCTCCTCGTGGAGTAGATCAAAGTCTTTGACAGAAGCTTGAAAAATGAAAACAAACAGTAATCATAAACAACTAGCAGCATTATGAACCAGCTTCTTGAACACCAACATAGCATCAACCTCCAAGCAAATGACCAAGGAGATGCTCCCATCCCGATTCATGGGCAACAAGTTACCATTCCCTTCGGCAGTAATCGCAGCTCGAAACAAGATCGGATTCCCCAGCCCGAAATCGGCACTATGGAATGGAATTCGAGTCCAGCTTGCTATAGACAGGTTGGGGAATTACAAACCCTTGAATTCCTGACCACGCCAGCTGGGTCAGCCGGGTTTTCGAGGTAATCAATAGCAGATTTCAGGTACTCATCATTCATCTTCTCGACCGCCGCGATGAATCCTCGACAACCGTTCGAGAAATGGGCTCCGAGACGAGCTCCCCAACCATGGCAAGAATAGTAGTATTAAAGACTATGTTCCCAAAGTACTCTCTAGGAATTGGTGGCCTCAGCCTCGGCCTTCCATCTACGGGCATGTTCAGCCTCGTCGGCTGGTTGTCAGCCAAGCCGCGAGCTTGGCTCGCGCATCGCCAAATGTGGGTGATCAGATCTGGTTCGTGGTGTACCTGACATTGTTGTTTGGGGTTGCTGCCTTGGCTCTGAGGATGCTAATTTGGGTTGGTGTGAACTTGATGATGGTTGTGGAAGTGGGTTTTGGAACCGGGTTGGTGATTGAACCGGGTTGTTGATTAGGGTCGGGGCTGAGTCGTACTCGGGGTGGTGAAATTTGGGTGAGGGTGGGTTCCTGGCTTGGAGAAAGGTACGGTCCAAGAATGGTAAGACGGTCAGGGGAAGACCACGAGCCATGTTTGACCATGCATTGATGAAACTAGCTGTTGAGATGCCGTCGAGTAAGCTGTGGTGGATACCGACTCCAAGGCTCGCTCCTCCACATTTGAACCTCGTTACCTTAAGAAAATAATGATCAATTAATGTTCAGATTCGAACATTGGATCTCACTTGATCTTAGTCAAATCTGTTACGGCTTTTAATTTGAACTTAAAAATACTAATATAAGAAAACAATTATATCTTCACCTGAAGAAGTAACAAGGGATAAGAGGAGATCTCTTGTGAATAATCAACCCTAGGCACCAACTAAGAAGCTCGGAGCTAGGCGCTGACTCACCAACATGACTCAACCAAAAATCAGTCTCAGCTTCGATAAACAACACACCTTCTCCATTACACTCTACCTCTAATCTCCCTATCTCATCCCTCACCAACCTACCAGCAACCGGATAGAACAACACCAACACTCTTCTGAGGGCCTCCTTCAACACCCCAACTTCGAAAAATCTGTTGTTTTCGACAGCCTTGTAAAGGTACAAGAGCGGGAGATGGATCCTGTCGTGGACGAGGTCCAAGTTGGAGAGCCATACCGGTGGCTAGACTTGGTTTCCTCTAAAGGGCATACAATGCTACTCTCTATGACATCAACCTTCATTTTGCTTTATGCAAACTTTGGTGACATTTTGGGTAATTATAGCAAAGTTTGGAGGTAGAATGGGTATAAAATCTATTCATTTATTGTACCTCATTAGTGCATCCATCTTAACTACATCTCCTCAACCAATTTCTTCCTATCATTAGAATCTTCAACGGTAGTACCTACAGAAAAGTGCGGAGCATATACGAGGACCAAACCTTCTTTTTGGGCTATTAGACCAAATCAATAGGAGCCGTTAGATGTGAATGAATGATTAAGATCACTTTCAGAAATTTAATTAAATTAAATAAAGAAATAAATTTAAAAACTTACCATTAATCCCAACACAAAAATAGGAAGCGGATTTCTGATTCTTCCCCTTAACTCTCACCTACTTTAGCTGCCAATAACTCCCCACCAAACTTTTCCCATAGCTAATAATTACAACGCCACCCACCAGCAATTTCCCCCACTGCCGATAATTGTAGTTTCTCCGACAACCACTGCCGACAATTTCCCGTCTATCGACGATTTTCCCTTTCTCGCCGAATCCACCCCCACCACCAGCTCCGACCAGCGGGAAAACCCACACCGACCCCACCACGCCGCCTTTTCCCCGAACAAATCTAGCGCATTTGGGACAAATCTAGCGCATTTTAGGACAAATCTAGCACATTTTGAGACAAATCTATAACATTTTTGACATATCTAATGGATTTTTTTTTTCAAATCTAGCACATTCTAGGACAAATCTAACGTATTCTGTGACATATCTAGCGCATTTTGGGACAAATCTAGCGCTTTGGACAAATCTAGCACATTTTGGGACAAATCTAGCGCATTTTTTGGACAAATCGATGCTTTTGAGAAATCTAGCTCATTTTGGACAAATTAGCTCATTTTTTGGGACAAATCTAGCGCATTTTGGGACAAATTTAGCACATTTTGAGACAAATTTAGCGCATTTTGGGACAAATCTAGAGCATTTGCTGGACAAATCTAGTGCATTTTGGGGCAAATCTAGTGCATTTTGGGACAAATCTAGCACATTTTTTGGGACAAATCTAGCGCATTTTGGGATAAATCTAGAGCATTTTTTGACAAATCTAGTGCATTTTGGAACAAATCTAGCACATTTTTTGGACAAATCTAGTGCATTTTTTGGACAAATCTAGTGCATTTTTTGGACAAATCTAGTGCAATTTTGGACAAATCTAGCTCATTTTTGGGACAAATCTAGCTCATTTATTTGGAACAAATCTAGCGCATTTTTAGGACAAATCTAGCGCATTTTTTGGACAAATATTACGCATTTTTGGGACAAATCTACACATATTTGGGACAAATCTAGCACATTTGAAGGACAAATCTAGCGCATTTTGGGACAAATCTAGAGCATTTTTGGACAAATCCTAGTGTATTTTTTGGACAAATCTAGCTCATTTATTTTGGGACAAATCTAGCGCATTTTTTGGACAAATCTAGCGCATTTTTTGACAGATATAACGCATTTTGGGATAAATCTAGCTCATTTTTGGGACAAATCTAGCACATATTGGGACAAATCGAGCACATATTGGGACAAATCGAGCACATATTGGGAGAAATCTAGCACATTTGTTGGACAAATCTAGCGCATTTTGGGACTAATCTACCGCATTTTGGGACAAATCTAGCACATTTTTTGGGACAAATCTAGCGCAATTTGGGACAAATCTATCGCATTTTTTGGATAAATCTAGCACATTTTTGGACAAATCTAGCGCATTTTTGGACAAATCTAGCTCATTTTTGGGACAAATCTAGCTCATTTATTTTGGGACAAATCTAGCACATTTTAGGACAAATCTAGCGCATTTTTAGGACAAATATAACGCATTTTGAGAAAATCTAGCTCATATTGGGGCAAATTTAGCACATATTGGGGCAAATCTACGCATTTTTTGGGCCAAATCTAGCGTACTTTGTGACAAATCTAGCGCATTTTTGGCCAAATCTAGCACATTTTTGGGCCAAATCTAGAGCATTCTGTGCCAAATCTAGCGCATTTTTGGGCCAAATCTAGCGCATTTTGTGCCGAATCTAGCGCATTTTTGGGGCCAAATCTGCGCATTTTTTCGAAATCTAGCGCATTTTTTGCAAAACTACGCACTTTGGGACAATCTAGCGCATTTTTGGGCCAAATCTAACGCACTATGGCAAATTTAGCGTATTTTTTGACAAATCTAGCGTACTTTGTGACAACTCTTGCGCATTTTTGGCCAAATCTAGCGCATTTTTTGGCGAAATCTAGAGCAGTTTGGATAAATCTAGCGCACTTCGGGACAAATCTAGCACATTTTTTTTTGCCAATCTAGGGCATTTTTTGGTCAAATCTTGCGCATTTTGGGCCAAATCTAGCGCATTTTGGGTCAAATCTAGCGCATTTTGGGCCAAATCTAGCGCATTTTTTGCCAAATCTAGCGCATTTTTGGACAAATCTAGCACATTTTTGGGCCAAATCTAGCGCATTTTGGGACAAATCTAGCTCATTTTGGGCCAAATCTAGAGCATTTTGGGCCAAATCAGCGCATCGGCCAAATCTAGCGCATTTTTTGGCCAAATCTAACGCACTTTGGCAAATCTAATGTATTTTTTGACAAATTTAGTGCATTTTTGGGCCAAATCTTGCGTACTTTGTCTCAACTCTATTGCATTTTGGGCCAAATCGACGCATTTTTTGGGCCAAATCTAGAGCACTTTGGGACAAATCTAGCGCACTTTGGACAAATCTAAACGATTATGTGCCAAATCTAGCGCATTTTTTGGCCAAATCTGCGATTTTGGGCCAAATCTATCGCATTTTTAGGCCAAATCTAGCGCATTTTTGGCCAAATCTAGCGCATTTTTGGATAAATCTAGCGCATTTTTTGGGGGCCAAATCTAGCGTATTTTTAGGCCAAATCTAGCGGGTTTTGGCTAAATGTAGCGCATTTTTTGCCAAATCTAGCGCATTTTTTCCCCCAAATCTAACGCACTTTGGGCAAAACAAGCGTATTTTTTGCCAAATCTAGCGTACTTTGTGACAACTCTAGCACATTTTTGCCAAATCTAGCATTTTTTGGGGCCAAATCTAGGCCTTTGGGACAATCTACATTTTTGCCAAATCTAGCGCATTTTTTTTGCCAAATCTAACGCACTTTGGCAAAACCATTTTTTTGGCCCCAAAAACTAGCGTACTTTGGGCCAATCTAGCCATTTAAGGACCCAAAACTACGAAATTTTTTTGGCCAAATCTAGCGCACTTTGGGACAAATCTAGGCATTTTGGAAATCTAGCGCATTTTGGGCCAAATCTAGGCATTTTGGGCAAATCTAGGCATTTTTTGCAAATCTGCGCATTTTAGTATAAAACTAGCGCACTATGGGACAAATCTAGCGCATTTTTGGCCAAATCTAGCGCATTTTTAGGCCAAATTTTTCGTATTTTTTACCAAATCTAGCGGATTTTTGGGCCAAATCCTCAAATAGCGGATTTTTGGCTAAATGTACGCATTTTTGGCCAATCTAGCGCATTTTTTTCTTCAAATCTAACGCACTTTAGGCAAATCAAACTATTTTTGAAAATTTAGCGCATTTTGGCCAAATCTAGCGTAATTTGTGACAACTCTACGCATTTTTGGCCAAATCTACGCATTTTTTGGGCCAAATCAAGATTTGGGACAATCTAGCGCACTTTGGGGCAAATCTAGCGCATTTTTTTGCCAAATCTAGGCCTATTTGCCAAATCTAGCCCCATTTTTTTGGCCAAATCTAGCGTACCCTTGTTTTTTGGGCCAAATCTAGCGTATTGGTTTTTTTTGCCAAATCTAGCGCATTTTTTTTTCCCAAATCTAGCGTATTTTTGGCCAAATTTTAGCGCACTTTGGGGCAAATTTTAGCTCCTTTTGAGAAAAATCTAGCAAATTTTTTTGGCCAAATCTAGCGCATTTTGGGCCAAATCTAGCCATTTTTTGGGCTAAATCTAGCGCATTTTTTGGGCCCAAATCTAGCGCATTTTGGGACAAATCTTGCGCATTTTTGGGGCAAATCTAGCGCACTTGAAACAAACTGCACATTTTTTTGCCAATCCAGCGCATTTTTTGGGGCAAATCTAGCGCATTTAGGGACAAACCCAGCGCATTTTGGCCACACAGCGCATTTTGTGCCAAATCTAGTGTTTTTTGGGCCAAATCTAGCGTATTTTTTGGGGTAAATCTGCGCATTTTGGGACAAATCTAGCGCATTTTTGGACAAGTCTAGCGCACTTTGAGACAAATCTAGCGTATTTTTGCCAAAACTACACATTTTGGACGAATCTAGCGCATTTTACCAAATTGCTTATTTTTTTTTCAAAATCTAGCACACTTTGGGACAAATCTAGCGCATTTTTGGGCTAAATCTAGCGCACTTTGGGCCAAATCTAAACGCATTTTGGGACAAAACCTAGCGCATTTTTTGGGCCAAATCTAGCGCATTTTTTGGGTCAAATCTAGCGCACTTTTGGCCAAATCTAGCACATTTTTTGGGCCAAATGTAGCTCATTTTTGGGCCCAAAACTAGCGTACTTTGGGACAATTCTAGCGCATTTTGGGCCAAATCTCACTTTGGGCAAATCTAAAAGCAGGGGCCCAAAACAGCG